>JANJGN010000020.1:78620060-79255060 GCA_026770705.1 Isurus oxyrinchus | reverse complement strand
ACAGCACTCCTCGCTCTGCAATGACCTAACAAAATATCTGAGTCTGTTACAACTTGATGTTAGTTTCAGAGTAAAGCCCATTCTGAACAGTCCAGTCAAATGCTGATTCGCCAGATGCAGCTTTGCCTTGTTACTTAGTGAAACTCCATTCATACAGTCTATTCAAAGAGTCACAGGGAAGTTATAACATCGAGTATTTAGAGATAGACATAGGAGCATCAGTATGTCAATAAAATCATGCCTGATCTGGTAGTATCTCAGCTCCACTTCCTTTCTGCTGTCATAACCCTTGAATAACTTGCATGACAAAAATCCCTTTCACTCAGCTTTGACGAAATTCAATGTCCAAGCCACAGTGCTTTTCGGGGAACACTGCTGGAGCAATTATAAATATATATATTATCTTGGCCTCTGTCTAACAATTGATATCTCTTATTTCAAAAATATGTCCACTGGTTGCAGTCTCCCCCTGTAGAGAAAACATCCCCTGTGAGGCCACTATTTCAAGTCCCCTCAGGATCAGATATGATTCAATGAGATCACCTTTAATCCTCCTAAACTCCATTGGGTATAGGTCCATTCTGTTCAATCCTTCTTCAAAAGATGAACCCTTCATCTCAGGAATGAGTCATGTCAAGCTCTCTGAACTGCTTCTACAGAAATTGAAAAGCTTCTTTCTTCTCCATAAATATTTGGAAATTGCACACAGAACTCCAGTGCCCACAGTTACTACCAAGGCTTGTAAATCTACACTAAAGCTTCCATATATTTATATTCCATTCCTACTGCAATATGCACGAATGCTCAATTTCCCATGGGAAGGCAAAGGCGAACTTTATAAAGAATCAGACCCCTCTACACTGCCTTCCTTGATGGAAGGAAGGTCATTTATAAAGCAGCTGCATATGTTTGGGCCGAGGACTAAATCCAGAGAAACTCCAGCAGTTATGTTCTGGAGCTAAGTTGACTGCCCTCCAACAACCACAGCCAGCTTCCGTTATGCGAGGCATTGCCACAACCAGTGCACAGTTTTCGCCTGATTCCCATCGACTCCAATTTTAGTCGGCTATTTGATACCACACTCGGACAAATGCGGCCTGGATGTGAAGGGTAATCGCACTCACCTCACCTCTGGAGCTCAGTTTATTTTGACAAAGGTTGAACCCAGACTTTGTGAGATCTTGGCGGAAATCAAACCGGGCTTCAGGGAGCAGTTTATTGCTAAGCAGGTATCAAATAGAGGGATATTCACTTTGTATGGAATCCTATACCGCAAAAGCACTGGAAGTGCTCATGGGGTCTGTTTCGAGGGACATTTACTCTATTTAACCCTGTGCTGGACCTGCCCTGATAATGTTTGATGCAGCCTGTGTAGAGGGAGATTTTTTCTGGCCTAACTCTTGTTCTGCACCTGCCCTGGGAGTAATTCATGGGAACCGTGCAGAGTGAGATGTACTCACTACCTAACCATTGTAGATCCAATCCTGCCATTGTTTAATTTGACAGAAGACGGAACTTCACACTCCATCTAACCACAAGTTGCATCTGAACTGGTACCGTTTATAGTTATAGAATCATAGAATATTTATGGCTCAGAAAGAAGCCACTTGTCCAATTATGTCTGTGCAGGCTGATGAACCAGCAAGAAATCCTAATCCCTCCTTGTACAATCTGGTCTGTAGACCTGCAGGTTATATGTGCTCTGGGATTAGATGTGTGTCCCTGGTTAGTGCTCTGGGATTAGATGTGTATCCCTGGCGAGTGTTTTGGGATTAGCTGTGTGTCCCTGGGAATTGCTCTGGGATTAGCTGTGTGTCCCTGGGGAGTATGTGGAGTGTTGCTGTGTGTCCCTGGGGAGTGTGTGCAGTATTGCTGTGTGTCCCTGGGGAGTGTGTGCAGTATTGCTGTGTGTCCCTGGGGAGTGTGTACAGTATTGCTGTGTGTCCCTGGGCAGTGTGTGCAGTATTGCTGTGTGTCCCTGGGGAGTGTGTGCACTATTGCTGTGTGTCCCTGGGGAGTGTGTGCAGTATTGCTGTGTGTCCCTGGGGAGTGTGTGCAGTATTGCTGTGTGTCCCTGGGGAGTGTGTGCAGTATTGCTGTGTGTCCCTGGGGAGTGTGTGCAGTATTGCTGTGTGTCCCTGGGGAGTGTGTGCAGTATTGCTGTGTGTCCCTGGGGAGTGTGTGCAGTATTACTGTGTGTCCCTGGGGAGTGTGCAGTATTGCTGTGTGTCCCTGGGGAGTGTGTGCAGTATTGCTGTGTGTCCGTGGGGAGTGTGTGCAGTATTGCTGTGTGTCCCTGAGCAGTGTGTGCTGTATTGCTGTGTGTCCCTGGGGAGTGTGCAGTATTGCTGTGTGTCCCTGGGGAATGTGTGGAGTATTGCTGTGTGTCCCTGGGGAGTGTGTGCAGTATTGCCGTGTGTCCCTGGGGAATGTGTGGAGTATTGCTGTGTGTCCCTGGGGAGTGTGTGCAGTATTGCTGTGTGTCCCTGGGGAGTGTGTGCTGTATTGCTGTGTGTCCCTGGGCAGTATGTGCTGTATTGCTGTGTGTCCCTGGGGAGTGTGTGCAGTATTGCTGTGTGTCCCTGGGGAGTGTGTGCAGTATTGCTGTGTGTCCCTGGGGAGTGTGTGGAGTATTGCTGTGTGTCCGTGGGGAGTGTGTCAGGATTTGCTGTTTGTCACTGGTGAGTGTGTCCGGATTTGTTGCTGTTCCCTGGGGTGTGTGTCGGGATTTGCTGTGTCTCCCTGGGGAGAGTGCTGGGATTTGCTGTGTGTCCCTGGGGAGAATGCTGGGATTTGCTGTGTATCCCTGGGGAGTGTGTCAGGAATTGCTGTGTGTTCCTGGGGAGTGTGTCGGGATTTGATGGAGGCCCCTCGGGAGTTGGCAGGGATCTGATGCGGGTTACTGGGTGGTGTTCTGGGATTTACAGTGGGTCCCTGAGGAGAGTTTTAGGATTAACTGTGTGTCCCGGAGGTGTGTATTAGGATTAGGTTTGTGTCTCTGGAGATAGTGCTGGGATCTGTTGAGCCTCCCTTGGGAGTGTGTTGGGGTTTGCTGTGTGTCCCTGGGGAGATTGCAGGGATTTGCTGTGTGTCCCTGTGGTGTGTGCTGGTATTTGTTGGGTCTCCTGGGAGAGTGCTGGGATTTGCTGTGTGTCCCTGGGGAGTGTGTTGGGATTTGCTGTCTGTCCCTGGGGAGAGTGCTGGGATTTGCTGTCTGTCCCTGGGGAGAGTGCTGGGATTTGCTATCTGTCCCTGGAGAGTGTGCTGGGATTTGCTGTGAGTCCCTGGGGAGTGTGTTGGGATTAGCTGCGTGTCCCTGGGGAGTGTGTTGGGATTTGCTGTCTGTCCCTGGGGAATGTGCTGGGATTTGCTGTCTGTCCCTGGGGAGTGTGTTGGATGAGTTGTGTGTCCCTGGGGTCTGTATTGGGATTTGCTGTGTGTCCCTGGCGAGTTTGCTGGGATCTACCGTTGATTCCTGGGTAGGGTTTTGGGGTTTGGTATGTGTTCCCGGGCACTGTGTTGGGATTTGCTGTGTCTCCCTGGGGAGTGTGCTGGGATTTGCTGTGTGTACATGGGGAGTGTGCTGGGATTTTCTGTGTGTCCCTGGGGAGAATGCTGGGATTTTCTGTGTGTCCCTGGGGAGAGTGCTGGGATTTTCTGTGTGGCCCTGGGGAGAGTGCTGGGATTTGCTGGTTGTCCCTGGGGAGAGTGCTGGGAGTTTCTGTCTGTCCCTGGGGAGAGTGCTGGGATTTGCTGTGTGTCCCTGGGGAGAGTGCTGGGAGTTTCTGTCTGTCCCTGGGGAGAGTGCTGGGATTTGCTGGTTGTCCCTGGGGAGTGTGCTGGGATTTTCTGTGTGTCCCTGGGGAGAATGCTGGGATTTTCTGTGTGTCCCTGGGGAGAATGCTGGGATTTTCTGTGTCTCCCTGGGGAGAGTGCTGGGATTTGCTGTGTGTCCCTGGGGAGAGTGCTGGGATTTTCTGTGTGGCCCTGGGGAGAGTGCTGGGATTTTCTGTGTGGCCCTGGGGAGAGTGCTGGGATTTTCTGTGTGTCCCTGGGGAGAGTGCTGGGATTTGCTGTGTGTCCCTGGGGAGAGTGCTGGGATTTGCTGTGTGTCCCTGGGGAGAGTGCTGGGAGTTTCTGTCTGTCCCTGGGGAGAATGCTGGGATTTGCTGTGTCTCCCTGTGGACTGTGTTGGATGAGTTGTGTGTCCCTGGGGACTGTATTGGGATTTGCTGTGTGTCCCTGGTGAGTGTGCTGGGATTTGCTGTGTGTCCCTGGGGAGTGTGTTGGGATCTACTGTGGATTCCTGGGTACTGTTTTGGGGTTAGGTATGTGTCCCTGGGCACTGTGTTGAGATTTGCTGTGCATACCTGATGAGTGTGTTGGGATTTGCTGTGTCTCCCTGGGGACTGTGTTGGGATTGGCTGTGTCTCCCTGGGGACTGTGTTGGGATTTGCTGTGTCTCCCTGGGGACTGTGTTGTGATTTGCTGTGTCTCCCTGGGGAATGTGTTGGGATTTGCTGTGTCTCCCTGGGGAGTGTGTTGGGATTTGCTGTGTCTCCCTGGGGAGTGTGCTGGGATTTGCTCTGTGTCCTTTGGGAGTGTGTTAGGATTTGCTGTGTGTCCCGTGGGAGTGTGTGCAGTATTGCTGTGTGTCCTTTGGGAGTGTGTTAGGATTTGCTGTGTGTCCCGTGGGAGTGTGTGCAGTATTGCTGTCTGTCCCTGGGGAGTGTGTGCAGTAAAGCTGTGTGTCCCTGGGGAGTGTGTGCAGTATTGCTGTGTGTCCCTGGGGAGTGTGTGCAGTATTGCTGTGTGTCCCTGGGGAGTGTGTGCAGTATTGCTGTGTGTCCCTGGGGAGTGTGTGCTGTATTGCTGTGTGTCCCAGGGGAGATTGCACAGTATTGCTGTGTGTCCCTGAGGAGTGTGTGCAGTATTGCTGTGTGTCCCTGGGGATTGTGTGCTGTATTTCTGTGTGTCCGTGGGGAGTTTGTGCTGTATTGCTGTGTGTCCCTGGGGAGATTGCACAGTATTGCTGTGTGTCCCTGAGGAGTGTGTGCAGTATTGCTGTGTGTCCCTGGGGATTGGGTGCTGTATTTCTGTGTGTCCCTGGGGATTGTGTGCTGTATTTCTGTGTGTCCGTGGGGATTGTGTGCCGTATTGCTGTGTGTCCCTCGGGAGTGTGTGCAGTATTGCTGTGTGTCTGCGGGGAGTGTGTGCAGTATTGCTGTGTGTCCCTGGGGAGTGTCTGCTGTATTTCTGTGTGTCCGTGGGGAGTTTGTGCTGTATTGCTGTGTGTCCCTGGGGAGTGTGTGCAGTATTGCTGTGTGTCCCTGGGGAGTGTGTGCAGTATTGCTGTGTGTCCCTGGGGATTGTGTGCTGTATTTCTGTGTGTCCCTGGGGATTGTGTGCTGTATTTCTGTGTGTCCCTGGGGATTGTGTGCCGTATTGCTGTGTGTCCCTTGGGAGTGTGTGCAGTATTGCTGTGTGTCTGCGGGGAGTGTGTGCAGTATTGCTGTGTGTCCCTGGGGAGTGTCTGCTGTATTTCTGTGTGTCCGTGGGGAGTTTGTGCAGTTTGCTGTGGGTCCCTGGGGAGTGTGTGCAGTATTGCTGTGTGTCCCTGGGGAGTGTGTGCAGTATTGCTGTGTGTCCCTGGGGAGTGTGTGCAGTATTGCTGTGTGTCCCTGGGGAGTGTGTGCAGTATTGCTGTGTGTCCCTGGGGAGTGTGTGCAGTATTGCTGTGTGTCCCTGGGGAGTGTGTGTAGTATTGCTGTGTGTCTCTGGGGAGTGTGTGCAGTTTTGCTGTGTGTCCCTGGGGAGTGTGTGCAGTATTGCTGTGTGTCCCTGGGGAGTGTGTGCAGTATTGCTGTGTGTCCCTGGGGAGTGTGTGCAGTTTTGCTGTGTGTCCCTGGGGAGTGTGTGCAGTATTGCCGTGTGTCCGAGGGGAGCGTGTGCTGTATTTCTGTGTGACCCTGGGGAGTGTGTCAGGATTTGCTGTGTGTCCCTGGGGAGTGTGTGCAGTATTGTTGTGTGCCCCTGGGAAGCGTGTTGCGATTTGCTGTGTGTCCGTAGGGATTCTGTGAGGATTTGTTGTGTGTCCCTGGGGATTGTGTCAGTATTTGCTGTGTGTCCCTGGGGAGTGTGTGCAGTATTGCTGTGTGTCCCTTTGGATTGTGTGCAGTATTGCTGTGTGTCCCAGGGGAGTGTGTGCAGTATTGCTGTGTGTCCCTGGGGAGTGTGTGCAGTGTTGCTCTGTGACCCTGGGGAGTGTGTGCAGTATTGCTGTGTGTCCCTGGGGAGTGTGTGCTGTATTTCTGTGTGTCCCTGGGGAGTGTGTGCAGTATTGCTGTGTGTCACTGGACAGTGTGTGGAGTATTGCTGTGTGTCCGTGGGGAGTGTATGCAGTTGGCTGTGTGTCCGTGGGGAGTGTGTGCAGTATTGCAGTGTGTCCCTGGGGACTGTGTGCAGTATTGCTGTGTGTCCCTGGGGAGTGTGTGCAGTATTGCTGTGTGTCCCTGGGGAGTGTGTGCAGTATTGCTGTGTGTCCCTGGGCAGTGTGTGCAGTATTGCTGTGTGTCCGAGGGGAGCGTGTGCTGTATTTCTGTGTGACCCTGGGGAGTGTGTCAGGATTTGCTGTGTGTACCTGGGGGGTGTGTGCAATATTGCTGTTTGTGCCTGGGGAGTGTGTGCAGTATTGTTGTGTGTCCCTGGGGAGCGTGTTGCGATTTGCTGTGTGTCCGTAGGGATTCTGTGAGGATTTGTTGTGTGTCCCTGGGGATTGTGTGCAGTATTGCTGTGTGTCCCTGAGGAGTGTGTCTGGATTTGCTGTGTGTACCTGGGGAGTGTGTGCTGTATTGCTGTGTGTCCCTGGGGAGTGTGTGCAGTATTGCAGCGTGTCCCTGGTGAGTGTGTGCAGTTTTGCTGTGTGTCCCTGGGGAGTGTGTGCAGTATTGCTGTGTGTCCCTGGGGAGTGTGTGCAGTATTGCAGTGTGTCCCTGGTGAGTGTGTGCAGTTTTGCTGTGTGTCCGTGGGGAGTGTGTGCAGTATTGCTGTGTGTCCCTTTGGATTGTGTGCAGTATTGCTGTGTGTCCCTGGGGAGTGTGTGCAGTATTGCTGTGTGTCCCTGGGGAGTGTGTGCAGTATTGCTGTGTGTCTCTGGGGAGTGTGTGCCGTATTGCTATGTGTCCCTGGGGAGTGTGTGCAGTATTGCTATGTGTCCCTGGACAGTGTGTGCAGTATTGCTGTGTGTCCCTGGGGATTGTGTGCAGTATTGCCGTGTGTCCCTGGAGAGTGTGTGCAGTATTGCTGTGTGTCCGTGGGGAGTGTGTGCTGTGTTGCTCTGTGTCCATGGGCAGTGTGTGCAGTATTGCTGTGTGTCCCTGGGGAGTGTGTGCAGTGTTGCTGTCTGTCCCTGGGGAGTGTGTGCAGTATTGCTCTGTGTCCCTGGGGAGTGTGTGCAGTATTGCAGTCTGTCCCTGGGGAGTGTGTGCAGTATTGCTTTGTGTGCCTGGGGAGTGTGTCGGGATTTGCTGTCTATCCCTGGGGAGTGTGTGCAGTATTGCTGTGTGTCCCTGGGGAGTGTGTGCAGTATTGCTGTGTGTCTCTGGGGAGTGTGTGTAGTATTGCTGTGTGTCCCTGGGGAGTGTGTGCAGTATTGCTGTGTGTCCCTGGGGAGTGTGTGCTGTATTGCTGTGCGTCCCTGGGGAGTGTGTGCAGTATTGATGTTTGTCCCTGGGGAGTGTGTGTAGTATTGCTGTGTGTCTCTGGGGAGTGTGTGCAGTTTTGCTGTGTGTCCCTGGGGAGTGTGTGCAGTATTGCTGTGTGTCCCTGGTGAGTGTGTGCAGTATTGCTGTGTGTCCCTGGGGAGTGTGTGCAGTATTGCTGTGTGTCCCTGGGGAGTGTGTGTAGTATTGCTGTGTGTCTCTGGGGAGTGTGTGCAGTTTTGCTGTGTGTCCCTGGGGAGTGTGTGCAGTATTGCTGTGTGTCCCTGGGGAGTGTGTGCAGTATTGCTGTGTGTCCCTGGGGAGTGTGTGCAGTTTTGCTGTGTGTCCCTGGGGAGTGTGTGCAGTATTGCCGTGTGTCCGAGGGGAGCGTGTGCTGTATTTCTGTGTGACCCTGGGGAGTGTGTCAGGATTTGCTGTGTGTCCCTGGGGAGTGTGTGCAGTATTGTTGTGTGCCCCTGGGGAGCGTGTTGCGATTTGCTGTGTGTCCGTAGGGATTCTGTGAGGATTTGTTGTGTGTCCCTGGGGATTGTATCAGTATTTGCTGTGTGTCCCTGGGGAGTGTGTGCAGTATTGCTGTGTGTCCCTTTGGATTGTGTGCAGTATTGCTGTGTGTCCCAGGGGAGTGTGTGCAGTATTGCTGTGTGTCCCTGGGGAGTGTGTGCAGTGTTGCTCTGTGTCCCTGGGGAGTGTGTGCAGTATTGATGTGTGTCCCTGGGGACTGTGTGCTGTATTTCTGTGTGTCCCTGGGGAGTGTGTGCAGCATTGCTGTGTGTCACTGGACAGTGTGTGGAGTATTGCTGTGTGTCCGTGGGGAGTGTATGCAGTTGGCTGTGTGTCCGTGGGGAGTGTGTGCAGTATTGCAGTGTGTCCCTGGGGAGTGTGTGCAGTATTGCTGTGTGTCCCTGGGGAGTGTGTGCAGTATTTCTGTGTGACCCTGGGGAGTGTGTCAGGATTTGCTGTGTGTACCTGGGGGGTGTGTGCAGTATTGCTGTTTGTGCCTGGGGAGTGTGTGCAGTATTGTTGTGTGTCCCTGGGGAGCGTGTTGCGATTTGCTGTGTGTCCGTAGGGATTCTGTGAGGATTTGTTGTGTGTCCCTGGGGATTGTGTGCAGTATTGCTGTGTGTCCCTGGGGAGTGTGTCTGGATTTGCTGTGTGTCCCTGGGGAGTGTGTGCTGTATTGCTGTGTGTCCCTGGGAGTGTGTGCAGTATTGCAGTGTGTCCCTGGGGAGTGTGTGCAGTATTGCAGTGTGTCCCTGGTCAGTGTGTGCAGTTTTGCTGTGTGTCCCTGGGGAGTGTGTGCAGTATTGCTGTGTGTCCCTGGGGAGTGTGTGCAGTATTGCAGTGTGTCCCTGGTGAGTGTGTGCAGTTTTGCTGTGTGTCCGTGGGGAGTGTGTGCAGTATTGCTGTGTGTTCCTTTGGATTGTGTGCAGTATTGCTGTGTGTCCCTGGGGAGTGTGTGCAGTATTGCTGTGTGTCCCTGGGGAGAGTGTGCAGAATTGCTGTGTGTCTCTGGGGAGTGTGTGCCGTATTGCTATGTGTCCCTGGGGAGTGTGTGCAGTATTGCTATGTGTCCCTGGACAGTGTGTGGAGTATTGCTGTGTGTCCCTGGGAAGTGTGTGGAGTATTGATGTGTCCCCCTGGGGAGTGTCTGCAGTATTGATGTGTGTCCCAGGGGAGTGTGTGCAGTGTTGCTGTGTGTCCCTGGGGAGTGTGTGCTGTATTTCTGTGTGCCCCTGGGGAGTGTGTGCAGTATTGCCGTGTGTCCCTGGGGAGTGTGTACAGTATTGCTATGTGTCCCTGGGGAGTGTGTGCAGTATTGCTGTGTGTCCCTGGGGATAGTGTGCAGTATTGCTATGTGTCCCTGGGGAGTGTGTGCAGTATTGCCGTGTGTCCCTGGAGAGTGTGTGCAGTATTGCTGTGTGTCCGTGGGGAGTGTGTGCTGTGTTGCTCTGTGTCCATGGGCAGTGTGTGCAGTATTGCTGTGTGTCCCTGGGGAGTGTGTGCAGTGTTGCTGTGTGTCCCTGGGGAGTGTGTGCAGTATTGCTCTGTGTCCCTGGGGAGTGTGTGCAGTATTGCAGTCTGTCCCTGGGGAGTGTGTGCAGTATTGATTTGTGTGCCTGGGGAGTGTGTCGGGATTTGCTGTCTGTCCCTGGGGAGTGTGTGCAGTATTGCTGTGTGTCCCTGGGGAGTGTGTGCAGTATTGCTGTGTGTCTCTGGGGAGTGTGTGTAGTATTGCTGTGTGTCCCTGGGGAGTGTGTGCAGTATTGCTGTGTGTCCCTGGGGAGTGTGTGCTGTATTGCTGTGTGTCCCTGGGGAGTGTGTGCAGCATTGATGTTTGTCCCTGGGGAGTGTGTGTAGTATTGCTGTGTGTCTCTGGGGAGTGTGTGCAGTTTTGCTGTGTGTCCCTGGGGAGTGTGTGCAGTATTGCTGTGTGTCCCTGGGGAGTGTGTGCAGTATTGCTGTGTGTCCCTGGGGAGTGTGTGCAGTATTGCTGTGTGTCCCTGGGGAGTGTGTGCAGTATTGCTGTGTGTCCCTGGGGAGTGTGTGTAGTATTGCTGTGTGTCTCTGGGGAGTGTGTGCAGTTTTGCTGTGTGTCCCTGGGGAGTGTGTGCAGTATTGCTGTGTGTCCCTGGGGAGTGTGTCAGGATTTGCAGTGTGTCCCTGGGGAGTGTGTGCAGTATTGCGGTGTGTCCCTGGGGAGTGTGTGCAGTATTGCTGTGTGTCCCTGGGGAGTGTGTGCAGTTTTGCTGTGTGTCCCTGGGGAATGTGTGCAGTATTGCCGTGTGTCCGAGGGGAGCATGTGCTGTATTTCTGTGTGACCCTGGGGAGTGTGTCAGGATTTGCTGTGTGTCCCTGGGGAGTGTGTGCAGTATTGTTGTGTGCCCCTGGGGAGCGTGTTGCGATTTGCTGTGTGTCCGTAGGGATTCTGTGAGGATTTGTTGTGTGTCCCTGGGGAGTGTGTGCAGTATTGCTGTGTGTCCCTTTGGATTGTGTGCAGTATTGCTGTGTGTCCCAGGGGAGTGTGTGCAGTATTGCTGTGTGTCCCTGGGGAGTGTGTGCAGTGTTGCTCTGTGTCCCTGGGGAGTGTGTGCAGTATTGCTGTCTGTCCCTGGGGAGTGTGTGCTGTATTTCTGTGTGTCCCTGGGGAGTGGGTGCAGTATTGCTGTGTGTCACTGGACAGTGTGTGGAGTATTGCTGTGTGTCCGTGGGGAGTGTATGCAGTTGGCTGTGTGTCCGTGGGGAGTGTGAGCAGTATTGCAGTCTGTCCCTGGGGAGTGTGTGCAGTTTGCTGTGTGTCCCTGGGGAGTGTGTGCAGTATTGCTGTGTGTCCCTGGGGAGTGTGTGCAGTATTGCTGTGTGTCCCTGGGGAGTGTGTGCAGTATTGCTGTGTGTCCCTGGGCAGTGTTTGCAGTATTGCTGTGTGTCCGAGGGGAGCGTGTGCTGTATTTCTGTGTGACCCTGGGGAGTGTGTCAGGATTTGCTGTGTGTACCTGGGGGGTGCGTGCAGTATTGCTGTTTGTGCCTGGGGAGTGTGTGCAGTATTGTTGTGTGTCCCTGGGGAGCGTGTTGCGATTTGCTGTGTGTCCGTAGGGATTCTGTGAGGATTTGTTGTGTGTCCCTGGGGATTGTGTGCAGTATTGCTGTGTGTCCCTGGGGAGTGTGTCTGGATTTGCTGTGTGTCCCTGGGGAGTGTGTGCTGTATTGCTGTGTGTCCCTGGGGAGTGTGTGCAGTATTGCAGTGTGTCCCTGGGGAGTGTGTGCAGTATTGCAGTGTGTCCCTGGTGAGTGTGTGCAGTTTTGCTATGTGTCCCTGGGGAGTGTGTGCAGTATTGCTGTGTGTCCCTGGGGAGTGTGTGCAGTATTGCAGTGTGTCCCTGGTGAGTGTGTGCAGTTTTGCTGTGTGTCCGTGGGGAGTGTGTGCAGTATTGCTGTGTGTCCCTGGGGATTGTGTGCAGTATTGCTGTGTGTCCCTGGGGAGTGTGTGCAGTGTTGCTCTGTGTCCCTGGGGAGTGTGTGCAGTATTGCTGTGTGTCTCTGGGGAGTGTGTGCCGTATTGCTATGTGTCCCTGGGGAGTGTGTGCAGTATTGCTCTGTGTCCCTGGACAGTGTGTGGAGTATTGCTGTGTCTCCCTGGGAAGTGTGTGGAGTATTGATGTGTCCCCCTGGGGAATGTCTGCAGTATTGATGTGTGTCCCAGGGGAGTGTGTGCAGTGTTGCTGTGTGTCCCTGGGGAGTGTGTGCAGTATTTCTGTGTGTCCCTGGGGAGTGTGTGCAGTATTGCCGTATGTCCCTGGGGAGTGTGTACAGTATTGCTATGTGTCCCTGGGGAGTGTGTGCAGTATTGCTGTGTGTCCCTGGGGAGAGAGTGCAGTATTGCTGTGTGTCCCTGGGGATTGTGTGCAGTATTGCCGTGTGTCCCTGGAGAGTGTGTGCAGTATTGCCGTGTGTCCGAGGGGAGCGTGTGCTGTATTTCTGTGTGACCCTGGGGAGTGTGTCAGGATTTGCTGTGTGTCCCTGGGGAGTGTGTGCAGTATTGTTGTGTGCCCCTGGGGAGCGTGTTGCGATTTGCTGTGTGTCCGTAGGGATTCTGTGAGGATTTGTTGTGTGTCCCTGGGGATTGTATCAGTATTTGCTGTGTGTCCCTGGGGAGTGTGTGCAGTATTGCTGTGTGTCCCTTTGGATTGTGTGCAGTATTGCTGTGTGTCCCAGGGGAGTGTGTGCAGTATTGCTGTGTGTCCCTGGGGAGTGTGTGCAGTGTTGCTCTGTGTCCCTGGGGAGTGTGTGCAGTATTGATGTGTGTCCCTGGGGACTGTGTGCTGTATTTCTGTGTGTCCCTGGGGAGTGTGTGCAGCATTGCTGTGTGTCACTGGACAGTGTGTGGAGTATTGCTGTGTGTCCGTGGGGAGTGTATGCAGTTGGCTGTGTGTCCGTGGGGAGTGTGTGCAGTATTGCAGTGTGTCCCTGGGGAGTGTGTGCAGTATTGCTGTGTGTCCCTGGGGAGTGTGTGCAGTATTTCTGTGTGACCCTGGGGAGTGTGTCAGGATTTGCTGTGTGTACCTGGGGGGTGTGTGCAGTATTGCTGTTTGTGCCTGGGGAGTGTGTGCAGTATTGTTGTGTGTCCCTGGGGAGCGTGTTGCGATTTGCTGTGTGTCCGTAGGGATTCTGTGAGGATTTGTTGTGTGTCCCTGGGGATTGTGTGCAGTATTGCTGTGTGTCCCTGGGGAGTGTGTCTGGATTTGCTGTGTGTCCCTGGGGAGTGTGTGCTGTATTGCTGTGTGTCCCTGGGAGTGTGTGCAGTATTGCAGTGTGTCCCTGGGGAGTGTGTGCAGTATTGCAGTGTGTCCCTGGTCAGTGTGTGCAGTTTTGCTGTGTGTCCCTGGGGAGTGTGTGCAGTATTGCTGTGTGTCCCTGGGGAGTGTGTGCAGTATTGCAGTGTGTCCCTGGTGAGTGTGTGCAGTTTTGCTGTGTGTCCGTGGGGAGTGTGTGCAGTATTGCTGTGTGTTCCTTTGGATTGTGTGCAGTATTGCTGTGTGTCCCTGGGGAGTGTGTGCAGTATTGCTGTGTGTCCCTGGGGAGAGTGTGCAGAATTGCTGTGTGTCTCTGGGGAGTGTGTGCCGTATTGCTATGTGTCCCTGGGGAGTGTGTGCAGTATTGCTATGTGTCCCTGGACAGTGTGTGGAGTATTGCTGTGTGTCCCTGGGAAGTGTGTGGAGTATTGATGTGTCCCCCTGGGGAGTGTCTGCAGTATTGATGTGTGTCCCAGGGGAGTGTGTGCAGTGTTGCTGTGTGTCCCTGGGGAGTGTGTGCTGTATTTCTGTGTGCCCCTGGGGAGTGTGTGCAGTATTGCCGTGTGTCCCTGGGGAGTGTGTACAGTATTGCTATGTGTCCCTGGGGAGTGTGTGCAGTATTGCTGTGTGTCCCTGGGGATAGTGTGCAGTATTGCTATGTGTCCCTGGGGAGTGTGTGCAGTATTGCCGTGTGTCCCTGGAGAGTGTGTGCAGTATTGCTGTGTGTCCGTGGGGAGTGTGTGCTGTGTTGCTCTGTGTCCATGGGCAGTGTGTGCAGTATTGCTGTGTGTCCCTGGGGAGTGTGTGCAGTGTTGCTGTGTGTCCCTGGGGAGTGTGTGCAGTATTGCTCTGTGTCCCTGGGGAGTGTGTGCAGTATTGCAGTCTGTCCCTGGGGAGTGTGTGCAGTATTGATTTGTGTGCCTGGGGAGTGTGTCGGGATTTGCTGTCTGTCCCTGGGGAGTGTGTGCAGTATTGCTGTGTGTCCCTGGGGAGTGTGTGCAGTATTGCTGTGTGTCCCTGGGGAGTGTGTGCAGTATTGCTGTGTGTCCCTGGGGAGTGTGTGCAGTATTGCTGTGTGTCCCTGGGGAGTGTGTGTAGTATTGCTGTGTGTCTCTGGGGAGTGTGTGCAGTTTTGCTGTGTGTCCCTGGGGAGTGTGTGCAGTATTGCTGTGTGTCCCTGGGGAGTGTGTCAGGATTTGCAGTGTGTCCCTGGGGAGTGTGTGCAGTATTGCGGTGTGTCCCTGGGGAGTGTGTGCAGTATTGCTGTGTGTCCCTGGGGAGTGTGTGCAGTTTTGCTGTGTGTCCCTGGGGAATGTGTGCAGTATTGCCGTGTGTCCGAGGGGAGCATGTGCTGTATTTCTGTGTGACCCTGGGGAGTGTGTCAGGATTTGCTGTGTGTCCCTGGGGAGTGTGTGCAGTATTGTTGTGTGCCCCTGGGGAGCGTGTTGCGATTTGCTGTGTGTCCGTAGGGATTCTGTGAGGATTTGTTGTGTGTCCCTGGGGAGTGTGTGCAGTATTGCTGTGTGTCCCTTTGGATTGTGTGCAGTATTGCTGTGTGTCCCAGGGGAGTGTGTGCAGTATTGCTGTGTGTCCCTGGGGAGTGTGTGCAGTGTTGCTCTGTGTCCCTGGGGAGTGTGTGCAGTATTGCTGTCTGTCCCTGGGGAGTGTGTGCTGTATTTCTGTGTGTCCCTGGGGAGTGGGTGCAGTATTGCTGTGTGTCACTGGACAGTGTGTGGAGTATTGCTGTGTGTCCGTGGGGAGTGTATGCAGTTGGCTGTGTGTCCGTGGGGAGTGTGAGCAGTATTGCAGTCTGTCCCTGGGGAGTGTGTGCAGTTTGCTGTGTGTCCCTGGGGAGTGTGTGCAGTATTGCTGTGTGTCCCTGGGGAGTGTGTGCAGTATTGCTGTGTGTCCCTGGGGAGTGTGTGCAGTATTGCTGTGTGTCCCTGGGCAGTGTTTGCAGTATTGCTGTGTGTCCGAGGGGAGCGTGTGCTGTATTTCTGTGTGACCCTGGGGAGTGTGTCAGGATTTGCTGTGTGTACCTGGGGGGTGTGTGCAGTATTGCTGTTTGTGCCTGGGGAGTGTGTGCAGTATTGTTGTGTGTCCCTGGGGAGCGTGTTGCGATTTGCTGTGTGTCCGTAGGGATTCTGTGAGGATTTGTTGTGTGTCCCTGGGGATTGTGTGCAGTATTGCTGTGTGTCCCTGGGGAGTGTGTCTGGATTTGCTGTGTGTCCCTGGGGAGTGTGTGCTGTATTGCTGTGTGTCCCTGGGGAGTGTGTGCAGTATTGCAGTGTGTCCCTGGGGAGTGTGTGCAGTATTGCAGTGTGTCCCTGGTGAGTGTGTGCAGTTTTGCTATGTGTCCCTGGGGAGTGTGTGCAGTATTGCTGTGTGTCCCTGGGGAGTGTGTGCAGTATTGCAGTGTGTCCCTGGTGAGTGTGTGCAGTTTTGCTGTGTGTCCGTGGGGAGTGTGTGCAGTATTGCTGTGTGTCCCTGGGGATTGTGTGCAGTATTGCTGTGTGTCCCTGGGGAGTGTGTGCAGTGTTGCTCTGTGTCCCTGGGGAGTGTGTGCAGTATTGCTGTGTGTCTCTGGGGAGTGTGTGCCGTATTGCTATGTGTCCCTGGGGAGTGTGTGCAGTATTGCTCTGTGTCCCTGGACAGTGTGTGGAGTATTGCTGTGTCTCCCTGGGAAGTGTGTGGAGTATTGATGTGTCCCCCTGGGGAATGTCTGCAGTATTGATGTGTGTCCCAGGGGAGTGTGTGCAGTGTTGCTGTGTGTCCCTGGGGAGTGTGTGCAGTATTTCTGTGTGTCCCTGGGGAGTGTGTGCAGTATTGCCGTATGTCCCTGGGGAGTGTGTACAGTATTGCTATGTGTCCCTGGGGAGTGTGTGCAGTATTGCTGTGTGTCCCTGGGGAGAGAGTGCAGTATTGCTGTGTGTCCCTGGGGATTGTGTGCAGTATTGCCGTGTGTCCCTGGAGAGTGTGTGCAGTATTGCTGTGTGTCCGTGGGGAGTGTGTGCTGTGTTGCTCTGTGTCCATGGGCAGTGTATGCAGTATTGCTGTGTGTCCCTGGGGAGTGTGTGCAGTGTTGCTGTGTGTCCCTGGGGAGTGTGTGCTGTGTTGCTCTGTGTCCATGGGCAGTGTGTGCAGTATTGCTGTGTGTCCCTGGGGAGTGTGTGCAGTGTTGCTGTGTGTCCCTGGGGAGTGTGTGCAGTATTGCTCTGTGTCCCTGGGGAGTGTGTGCAGTATTGCAGTCTGTCCCTGGGGAGTGTGTGCAGTATTGCTTTGTGTGCCTGGTGAGTGTGTCGGGATTTGCTGTCTGTCCCTGGGGAGTGTGTGCTGTATTGCTGTGTGTCCCTGGGGAGTGTGTGCAGTATTGCTGTGTGTCTCTGGGGAGTGTGTGTAGTATTGCTTTGTGTGCCAGGGGAGTGTGTCGGGATTTGCTGTGTGTCCATGGGGAGTGTGTGCAGTATTACTGTGTGTCCATGGGGAGTGTGTGCAGTATTGCTGTGTGTCCCTGGGGAGTGTGTGCTGTATTGCTGTGTGTCCCTGGGGAGTGTGTGCTGTATTGCTGTGTGTCCATGGGGAGTGTGTGCAGTATTACTGTGTGTCTCTGGGCAGTGTGTGGAGTGTTGCTGTGTGTCCCTGGGGAGTGTGTGCAGTATTGCTGTGTGTTTTTGGGGAGTGTGTGCAGTGTTGCTGTGTGTTTTTGGGGAGTGTGTGCAGTATTGCTGTGTGTCTGTGGGGAGTGTGTGGAGTATTGCTGTGTGTCCCTGGGGAGTGTGTGCAGTATTGCTGTCTGTCCCTGGGGAGTGTGTGCTGTATTGCTGTGTGTCCCTGGGGAGTGTGTGTAGTATTCCTTTCTGTGCCTGGGGACTGTGTTGCGATTTGCTCTGTGTACCTGGGGAGTGTGTGCTGTATTGTCATGTGTCCCTGGGGAGTATGTGCTGTATTGCTTCGTGTCCCTGGGGAGTGTGTGTATTATTGCTTTGTGTACCTGGGGAGTGTGTCAGGATTTGCTGTGTGTCCCTGGGGAGTGTGTGCTGTGTTGCTGTGTGTCCGTGGGGAGTGTGCCAGGATTTGATGTGTGTCCCTGGGGAGTGTGTGCAGTATTGCTGTTTGTCCCTGGGGAGTGTGTGCAGTATTGCTGTGTGTCTGTGGGGAGAGTGTGCAGTATTGCTGTGTGTCCCTGGGGAGTGTGTGCAGTATTGCTGTGTGTCCGTGGGGAGTGTTTGCAGTATTGCTGTATAGCCTGGGGAGTATGTACAGTATTGCTGTGTGTCCATGCGGAGCGTGTGCTGTATTTCTGTGTGTCCGTGGGGAGTGTGTCAGGATTTGCTGTGTGTCCCTGGGGAGTGTGTGCAGTATTGATGTTTGTCCCTGGGGAGTGTGTTCAGTATTGCTGTGTGTCTCTGGGTAGTGTTTGGAGTATTGCTGTGTGTCCGTGGGGAGTGTCTGCAGTTTTGCTGTGTGTCCCTGTGGAGTGTGTGCAGTATTGCTGTGTGTCCGTGGGGAGTGTCTGCAGTTTTGCTGTGTGTCCCTGTGGAGTGTGTGCAGTATTGCTGTGTGTCCCTGGGGAGTGTGTGCAGTGTTGCTGTGTGTGTCCCTGGGGAGTGTGTGCAGTATTGCTGTGTGTCCCTGGGGAGTGTGTTAGGTTTTGCTGTGTGTCCCTGGGCAGTGTGTGCAGTATTGCTGTGTGTCCCTGGGGAGTGTGTGCTGTATTGCTGTGCGTCCCTGGGGAGTGTGTGGAGTATTGCTGTGTGTCCCTGGGGAGTGTGTGCAGTATTGCTGTGTGTCCCTGGGGAATGTGTGCAGTATTGCTGTTTGTCCCTGGGGAGTGTGTGCAGTATTGCTGTGTGTCCCTGGGGAGTGTGTGCAGTATTGCTGTGTGTCCCTGGGGAGTGTGTGCAGTATTGTAGTGTGTCCCTGGGGAGTGTGTGCAGTTTGCTGTGGGTCCCTGGGGAGTGTGTGCAGTATTGCTGTGTGTCCCTGGGGAGTGTGTGCAGTATTGCTGTGTGTCCCTGGGGAGTGTGTGCAGTATCGCTGTGTGTCCCTGGGGAGTGTGTGCAGTATTGCTGTGTGTCCCTGGGCAGTGAGTGCAGTATTGCTGTGTGTCCGTGGGGAGCGTGAGCTGTATTTCTGTGTGACCCTGAGGAGTGTGTCAGGATTTGCTGTGTGTCCCTGGGGAGTGAGTGCAGTATTGCTGTTTGTCCCTGGGGAGTGTGTGCACTATTGCTGTGTGTCCGTGGGGAGCGTGTTGCGATTTGCTGTGTGTTCGTAGGGATTTTGTGAGGATTTGTTGTGTGTCCCTGGGGAGTGTGTCTGGATTTGCTGTGTGTCCCTGGTGAGTGTGTGCAGTATTGCAGTGTGTCCCAGGGGAGTGTGTGCTGTATTGCTGTTTGTCCCTGGGGAGTGTGTGCAGTGTTGCTGTGTGTCCCTGGGGAGTGTGTGCAGTGTTGCTGTGTGTCCCTTTGGATTGTGTGCCGTATTGCTGTGTGTCCCTGGGGAGTGTGTGCAGTGTTGCTGTGTGTCCCTGGGGAGTGTATGCAGTATTGCTGCGTGTCCCTGGGGAGTGTTTGGAGTATTGATGTGTCCCCCTGGGGAGTGTGTGCAGTATTGATGTGTGTCCCAGGGGAGTGTGTGCAGTATTGCTGTGTGTCCCTGGGGAGTGTGTGCAGTATTGCTATGTGTCCCTGGGGAGTGTGTGCAGTATTGCTGTGTGTCCCTGGGGAGTGTGTGCAGTGTTGCTGTGTGTCCCTTTGGATTGTGTGCCGTATTGCTGTGTGTCCCTGGGGAGTGTGTGCAATGTTGCTGTGTGTCCCTGGGGAGTGTATGCAGTATTGCTGCGTGTCCCTGGGGAGTGTTTGGAGTATTGATGTGTCCCCCTGGGGAGTGTGTGCAGTATTGATGTGTGTCCCAGGGGAGTGTGTGCAGTATTGCTGTGTGTCCCTGGGGAGTGTGTGCAGTATTGCTATGTGTCCCTGGGGAGTGTGTGCAGTATTGCTGTGTGTCCCTGGGGAGTGTGTGCAGTATTGCTGTGTGTCCCTGGGGAGTGTGTGCAGTATTGCTGTGTGTCCCTGGGGAGTGTGTGCTGTATTGTGTGTGTCCCTGGGGACTGTGTGCAGTATTGCTGTGTGTCCCTGGGGAGTGTGTGCAGTATTGCTGTGTGTCTCTGGGGAGTGTGTGCAGTATTGCTGTGTGTCCCTGGGGATTGTGTGCAGTATTGCTGTGTGTCCCTGGAGAGTGTGTGCAGTATTGCTGTGTGTCCATGGGGAGTGTGTGCAGTATTGCTGTGTGTCCCTGGGGAGTGTGTGCAGTATTGCTGTGTGTCCCTGGGCAGTGTGTGCAGTGTTGCTGTGTGTCCCTGGGGAGTGTGTGCAGTATTGCTGTGTGTCCCTGGGGAGTGTGTGCAGTATTGCTGTGTGTCCCTGGGGAGTGTGTGCAGTATTGCTGTGTGTCCGTGGGGAGTGTGTGCTTTGTTGCTCTGTGTCCCTGGGGAGTGTGTGCAGTATTGCTGTGTGTCCCTGGGCAGTGTGTGCAGTTTTGCTATGTGTCCCTTGGGATGTGTGCAGTATTGTTACATGTCCCTGGGCAGTGTGTGCTGTGTTGCTGTGTGTCCCTGGGTAGTGTGTTCAGTATAGATGAGTGTCCCTGGGAAGTGTGTGCAGTATTGCTGTGTGTCCCTGGGGAGTGTGTGTAGTATTGCTTTGTGTGCCTGGGGAGTGTTCGGGATTTGCTGTGTGTCCCTGGGGAGTGTGTGCAGTATTGCTGTGTGTCCCTGGGGAGTGTGTCAGGATTTGCTGTTTGTCCCTGGGGAGTGTGTGCAGTATTGCTGTTTGTCCCTGGGGAGTGTGTGCAGTATTGCTGTGTGTCCCTGGGGAGTGTGTGCAGTATTGCTATGTGTCCCTGGGGAGTGTGTGCAGTATTGCTGTGTGTCCCTGGGGAGTGTGTGCAGTATTGCTGTGTGTCCCTGGGGAGTGTGTGCAGTATTGCTGTGTGTCCCTGGGGAGTGTGTGCTGTATTGTGTGTGTCCCTGGGGACTGTGTGCAGTATTGCTGTGTGTCCCTGGGGAGTGTGTGCAGTATTGCTGTGTGTCTCTGGGGAGTGTGTGCAGTATTGCTGTGTGTCCCTGGGGAGTGTGTGCAGTATTGCTGTGTGTCCCTGGGGAGTGTGTTGCAATTTGCTGTGTGTCCGTAGGGATTTTGTGAGGATTTGTTGTGTGTCCCTGGGGCGTGTGTCTGGATTTGCTGTGTGTCCCTGGGGAGTGTGTGCAGTATTGCTGTGTGTCCCTGGGCAGTGTGTGGAGTATTGATGTGTTTCCTGGGGAGTGTGTGCAGTATTGCTTTGTGTCCCAGGGGAGTGTGTGCAGTGTTGCTGTGTGTCCCTGGGGAGTGTGTGCAGTATTGCTGTGTGTCCCTGGGGAGTGTGTGCAGTATTGCTGTGTGTCCCTGGGGAGTGTGTGCTGTATTGCTGTGTGTCCATGGGGAGTGTGTGCAGTATTACTGTGTGTCTCTGGGGAGTGTGTGGAGTGTTGCTGTGTGTCCCTGGGGAGTGTGTGCAGTATTGCTGTGTGTTTTTGGGGAGTGTGTGCAGTGTTGCTGTGTGTTTTTGGGGAGTGTGTGCAGTATTGCTGTGTGTCTGTGGGGAATGTGTGGAGTATTGCTGTGTGTCCCTGGGGAGTGTGTGCAGTATTGCTGTGTGTCCCTGGGGAGTATGTGCAGTATTGCTGTGTGTCCGTGGGACAGTTTGCTCTATTTCTGTGTGTCCCTGGGGAGTGTGTCAGGATTTGCTGTGTGTCCCTGGGGAGTGTGTGCAGTATTGATGTTTGTCCGTGGGCAGTGTGTGGAGTATTGCTGCTTGTCCCTGGGTAGTGTGTTCAGTATTGATGTGTGTCCCTGGGGAGTGTGTGCAGTGTTGCTATGTGTCCCTGGATAGTGTGTGCAGTATTGCTGTCTGTCCCTGGGGAGTGTGTGCTGTATTGCTGTGTGTCCCTGGGGAGTGTGTGTAGTATTCCTTTCTGTGCCTGGGGACTGTGTTGCGATTTGCTCTGTGTACCTGGGGAGTGTGTGCTGTATTGTCATGTGTCCCTGGGGAGTATGTGCAGTATTGCTTCGTGTCCCTGGGGAGTGTGTGTATTATTGCTTTGTGTACCTGGGGAGTGTGTCAGGATTTGCTGTGTGTCCCTGGGGAGTGTGTGCTGTGTTGCTGTGTGTCCGTGGGGAGTGTGCCAGGATTTGATGTGTGTCCCTGGGGAGTGTGTGCAGTATTGCTGTTTGTCCCTGGGGAGTGTGTGCAGTATTGCTGTGTGTCTGTTTGGAGAGTGTGCAGTATTGCTGTGTGTCCCTGGGGAGTGTGTGCAGTATTGCTGTGTGTCCGTGGGGAGTGTTTGCAGTATTGCTGTATAGCCTGGGGAGTATGTACAGTATTGCTGTGTGTCCATGCGGAGCGTGTGCTGTATTTCTGTGTGTCCGTGGGGAGTGTGTCAGGATTTGCTGTGTGTCCCTGGGGAGTGTGTGCAGTATTGATGTTTGTCCCTGGGGAGTGTGTTCAGTATTGCTGTGTGTCTCTGGGTAGTGTTTGGAGTATTGCTGTGTGTCCGTGGGGAGTGTCTGCAGTTTTGCTGTGTGTCCCTGTGGAGTGTGTGCAGTATTGCTGTGTGTCCGTGGGGAGTGTCTGCAGTTTTGCTGTGTGTCCCTGTGGAGTGTGTGCAGTATTGCTGTGTGTCCCTGGGGAGTGTGTGCAGTGTTGCTGTGTGTGTCCCTGGGGAGTGTGTGCAGTATTGCTGTGTGTCCCTGGGGAGTGTGTTAGGTTTTGCTGTGTGTCCCTGGGCAGTGTGTGCAGTATTGCTGTGTGTCCCTGGGGAGTGTGTGCTGTATTGCTGTGCGTCCCTGGGGAGTGTGTGGAGTATTGCTGTGTGTCCCTGGGGAGTGTGTGCAGTATTGCTGTGTGTCCCTGGGGAATGTGTGCAGTTTTGCTGTTTGTCCCTGGGGAGTGTGTGCAGTATTGCTGTGTGTCCCTGGGGAGTGTGTGCAGTATTGCTGTGTGTCCCTGGGTAGTGTGTGCAGTATTGTAGTGTGTCCCTGGGGAGTGTGTGCAGTTTGCTGTGGGTCCCTGGGGAGTGTGTGCAGTATTGCTGTGTGTCCCTGGGGAGTGTGTGCAGTATCGCTGTGTGTCCCTGGGGAGTGTGTGCAGTATCGCTGTGTGTCCCTGGGGAGTGTGTGCAGTATTGCTGTGTGTCCCTGGGCAGTGAGTGCAGTATTGCTGTGTGTCCGTGGGGAGCGTGAGCTGTATTTCTGTGTGACCCTGAGGAGTGTGTCAGGATTTGCTGTGTGTCCCTGGGGAGTGAGTGCAGTATTGCTGTTTGTCCCTGGGGAGTGTGTGCACTATTGCTGTGTGTCCGTGGGGAGCGTGTTGCGATTTGCTGTGTGTTCGTAGGGATTCTGTGAGGATTTGTTGTGTGTCCCTGGGGAGTGTGTCAGGATTTGCTGTGTGTCCCTGGGGAGTGTGTGCTGTGTTGCTGTGTGTCCGTGGGGAGTGTGCCAGCATTTGATGTGTGTCCCTGGGGAGTGTGTGCAGTATTGCTGTTTGTCCCTGGGGAGTGTGTGCAGTATTGCTGTGTGTCTGTTTGGAGAGTGTGCAGTATTGCTGTGTGTCCCTGGGGAGTGTGTGCAGTATTGCTGTGTGTCCGTGGGGAGTGTTTGCAGTATTGCTGTATAGCCTGGGGAGTATGTACAGTATTGCTGTGTGTCCATGCGGAGCGTGTGCTGTATTTCTGTGTGTCCGTGGGGAGTGTGTCAGGATTTGCTGTGTGTCCCTGGGGAGTGTGTGCAGTATTGATGTTTGTCCCTGGGGAGTGTGTTCAGTATTGCTGTGTGTCTCTGGGTAGTGTTTGGAGTATTGCTGTGTGTCCGTGGGGAGTGTCTGCAGTTTTGCTGTGTGTCCCTGTGGAGTGTGTGCAGTATTGCTGTGTGTCCGTGGGGAGTGTCTGCAGTTTTGCTGTGTGTCCCTGTGGAGTGTGTGCAGTATTGCTGTGTGTCCCTGGGGAGTGTGTGCAGTGTTGCTGTGTGTGTCCCTGGGGAGTGTGTGCAGTATTGCTGTGTGTCCCTGGGGAGTGTGTTAGGTTTTGCTGTGTGTCCCTGGGCAGTGTGTGCAGTATTGCTGTGTGTCCCTGGGGAGTGTGTGCTGTATTGCTGTGCGTCCCTGGGGAGTGTGTGGAGTATTGCTGTGTGTCCCTGGGGAGTGTGTGCAGTATTGCTGTGTGTCCCTGGGGAATGTGTGCAGTATTGCTGTTTGTCCCTGGGGAGTGTGTGCAGTATTGCTGTGTGTCCCTGGGGAGTGTGTGCAGTATTGCTGTGTGTCCCTGGGGAGTGTGTGCAGTATTGTAGTGTGTCCCTGGGGAGTGTGTGCAGTTTGCTGTGGGTCCCTGGGGAGTGTGTGCAGTATTGCTGTGTGTCCCTGGGGAGTGTGTGCAGTATTGCTGTGTGTCCCTGGGGAGTGTGTGCAGTATCGCTGTGTGTCCCTGGGGAGTGTGTGCAGTATTGCTGTGTGTCCCTGGGCAGTGAGTGCAGTATTGCTGTGTGTCCGAGGGGAGCGTGAGCTGTATTTCTGTGTGACCCTGAGGAGTGTGTCAGGATTTGCTGTGTGTCCCTGGGGAGTGAGTGCAGTATTGCTGTTTGTCCCTGGGGAGTGTGTGCACTATTGCTGTGTGTCCGTGGGGAGCGTGTTGCGATTTGCTGTGTGTTCGTAGGGATTCTGTGAGGATTTGTTGTGTGTCCCTGGGGAGTGTGTCTGGATTTGCTGTGTGTCCCTGGTGAGTGTGTGCAGTATTGCAGTGTGTCCCAGGGGAGTGTGTGCTGTATTGCTGTTTGTCCCTGGGGAGTGTGTGCAGTGTTGCTGTGTGTCCCTGGGGAGTGTGTGCCGTATTGCTGTGTGTCCCTGGGGAGTGTGTGCAGTGTTGCTGTGTGTCCCTTTGGATTGTGTGCCGTATTGCTGTGTGTCCCTGGGGAGTGTGTGCAGTGTTGCTGGGTGTCCCTGGGGAGTGTATGCAGTATTGCTGCGTGTCCCTGGGGAGTGTTTGGAGTATTGATGTGTCCCCCTGGGGAGTGTGTGCAGTATTGATGTGTGTCCCAGGGGAGTGTGTGCAGTATTGCTGTGTGTCCCTGGGGAGTGTGTGCAGTATTGCTATGTGTCCCTGGGGAGTGTGTGCAGTATTGCTGTGTGTCCCTGGGGAGTGTGTGCAGTGTTGCTGTGTGTCCCTTTGGATTGTGTGCCGTATTGCTGTGTGTCCCTGGGGAGTGTGTGCAATGTTGCTGTGTGTCCCTGGGGAGTGTATGCAGTATTGCTGCGTGTCCCTGGGGAGTGTTTGGAGTATTGATGTGTCCCCCTGGGGAGTGTGTGCAGTATTGATGTGTGTCCCAGGGGAGTGTGTGCAGTATTGCTGTGTGTCCCTGGGGAGTGTGTGCAGTATTGCTATGTGTCCCTGGGGAGTGTGTGCAGTATTGCTGTGTGTCCCTGGGGAGTGTGTGCAGTATTGCTGTGTGTCCCTGGGGAGTGTGTGCAGTATTGCTGAGTGTCCCTGGGGAGTGTGTGCTGTATTGTGTGTGTCCCTGGGGACTGTGTGCAGTATTGCTGTGTGTCCCTGGGGAGTGTGTGCAGTATTGCTGTGTGTCTCTGGGGAGTGTGTGCAGTATTGCTGTGTGTCCCTGGGGAGTGTGTGCAGTATTGCTGTGTGTCCCTGGAGAGTGTGTGCAGTATTGCTGTGTGTCTCTGGGGAGTGTGTGCAGTATTGCTGTGTGTCCCTGGGGAGTGTGTGCAGTATTGCTGTGTTTCCCTGGGCAGTGTGTGCAGTGTTGCTGTGTGTCCCTGGGGAGTGTGTGCAGTATTGCTGTGTGTCCCTGGGGAGTGTGTGCAGTATTGCTGTGTGTCCCTGGGGAGTGTGTGCAGTATTGCTGTGTTTCCCTGGGGAGTGTGTGCAGTATTGCTGTGTGTCCGTGGGGAGTGTGTGCTTTGTTGCTCTGTGTCCCTGGGGAGTGTGTGCAGTATTGCTGTGTGTCCCTGGGCAGTGTGTGCAGTTTTGCTATGTGTCCCTTGGGATGTGTGCAGTATTGCTATGTGTCCCTGGGCAGTGTGTGCTGTGTTGCTGTGTGTCCCTGGGTAGTGTGTTCAGTATTGATGAGTGTCCCTGGGAAGTGTGTGCAGTATTGCTGTGTGTCCCTGGGGAGTGTGTGTAGTATTGCTTTGTGCGCCTGGGGAGTGTTCGGGATTTGCTGTGTGTCCCTGGGGAGTGTGTGCAGTATTGCTGTGTGTCCCTGGGGAGTGTGTCAGGATTTGCTGTTTGTCCCTGGGGAGTGTGTGCAGTATTGCTGTTTGTCCCTGGGGAGTGTGTGCAGTATTGCTGTGTGTCCCTGGGGAGTGTGTGCAGTATTGCTATGTGTCCCTGGGGAGTGTGTGCAGTATTGCTGTGTGTCCCTGGGGAGTGTGTGCAGTATTGCTGTGTGTCCCTGGGGAGTGTGTGCAGTGTTGCTGTGTGTCCCTTTGGATTGTGTGCCGTATTGCTGTGTGTCCCTGGGGAGTGTGTGCAATGTTGCTGTGTGTCCCTGGGGAGTGTATGCAGTATTGCTGCGTGTCCCTGGGGAGTTTTTGGAGTATTGATGTGTCCCCCTGGGGAGTGTGTGCAGTATTGATGTGTGTCCCAGGGGAGTGTGTGCAGTATTGCTGTGTGTCCCTGGGGAGTGTGTGCAGTATTGCTATGTGTCCCTGGGGAGTGTGTGCAGTATTGCTGTGTGTCCGTGGGGAGTGTCTGCAGTTTTGCTGTGTGTCCCTGTGGAGTGTGTGCAGTATTGCTGTGTGTCCGTGGGGAGTGTCTGCAGTTTTGCTGTGTGTCCCTGTGGAGTGTGTGCAGTATTGCTGTGTGTCCCTGGGGAGTGTGTGCAGTGTTGCTGTGTGTGTCCCTGGGGAGTGTGTGCAGTATTGCTGTGTGTCCCTGGGGAGTGTGTTAGGTTTTGCTGTGTGTCCCTGGGCAGTGTGTGCAGTATTGCTGTGTGTCCCTGGGGAGTGTGTGCTGTATTGCTGTGCGTCCCTGGGGAGTGTGTGGAGTATTGCTGTGTGTCCCTGGGGAGTGTGTGCAGTATTGCTGTGTGTCCCTGGGGAATGTGTGCAGTATTGCTGTTTGTCCCTGGGGAGTGTGTGCAGTATTGCTGTGTGTCCCTGGGGAGTGTGTGCAGTATTGCTGTGTGTCCCTGGGGAGTGTGTGCAGTATTGTAGTGTGTCCCTGGGGAGTGTGTGCAGTTTGCTGTGGGTCCCTGGGGAGTGTGTGCAGTATTGCTGTGTGTCCCTGGGGAGTGTGTGCAGTATCGCTGTGTGTCCCTGGGGAGTGTGTGCAGTATCGCTGTGTGTCCCTGGGGAGTGTGTGCAGTATTGCTGTGTGTCCCTGGGCAGTGAGTGCAGTATTGCTGTGTGTCCGTGGGGAGCGTGAGCTGTATTTCTGTGTGACCCTGAGGAGTGTGTCAGGATTTGCTGTGTGTCCCTGGGGAGTGAGTGCAGTATTGCTGTTTGTCCCTGGGGAGTGTGTGCACTATTGCTGTGTGTCCGTGGGGAGCGTGTTGCGATTTGCTGTGTGTTCGTAGGGATTCTGTGAGGATTTGTTGTGTGTCCCTGGGGAGTGTGTCAGGATTTGCTGTGTGTCCCTGGGGAGTGTGTGCTGTGTTGCTGTGTGTCCGTGGGGAGTGTGCCAGGATTTGATGTGTGTCCCTGGGGAGTGTGTGCAGTATTGTTGTTTGTCCCTGGGGAGTGTGTGCAGTATTGCTGTGTGTCTGTTTGGAGAGTGTGCAGTATTGCTGTGTGTCCCTGGGGAGTGTGTGCAGTATTGCTGTGTGTCCGTGGGGAGTGTTTGCAGTATTGCTGTATAGCCTGGGGAGTATGTACAGTATTGCTGTGTGTCCATGCGGAGCGTGTGCTGTATTTCTGTGTGTCCGTGGGGAGTGTGTCAGGATTTGCTGTGTGTCCCTGGGGAGTGTGTGCAGTATTGATGTTTGTCCCTGGGGAGTGTGTTCAGTATTGCTGTGTGTCTCTGGGTAGTGTTTGGAGTATTGCTGTGTGTCCGTGGGGAGTGTCTGCAGTTTTGCTGTGTGTCCCTGTGGAGTGTGTGCAGTATTGCTGTGTGTCCGTGGGGAGTGTCTGCAGTTTTGCTGTGTGTCCCTGTGGAGTGTGTGCAGTATTGCTGTGTGTCCCTGGGGAGTGTGTGCAGTGTTGCTGTGTGTGTCCCTGGGGAGTGTGTGCAGTATTGCTGTGTGTCCCTGGGGAGTGTGTTAGGTTTTGCTGTGTGTCCCTGGGCAGTGTGTGCAGTATTGCTGTGTGTCCCTGGGGAGTGTGTGCTGTATTGCTGTGCGTCCCTGGGGAGTGTGTGGAGTATTGCTGTGTGTCCCTGGGGAGTGTGTGCAGTATTGCTGTGTGTCCCTGGGGAATGTGTGCAGTATTGCTGTTTGTCCCTGGGGAGTGTGTGCAGTATTGCTGTGTGTCCCTGGGGAGTGTGTGCAGTATTGCTGTGTGTCCCTGGGGAGTGTGTGCAGTATTGTAGTGTGTCCCTGGGGAGTGTGTGCAGTTTGCTGTGGGTCCCTGGGGAGTGTGTGCAGTATTGCTGTGTGTCCCTGGGGAGTGTGTGCAGTATCGCTGTGTGTCCCTGGGGAGTGTGTGCAGTATCGCTGTGTGTCCCTGGGGAGTGTGTGCAGTATTGCTGTGTGTCCCTGGGCAGTGAGTGCAGTATTGCTGTGTGTCCGAGGGGAGCGTGAGCTGTATTTCTGTGTGACCCTGAGGAGTGTGTCAGGATTTGCTGTGTGTCCCTGGGGAGTGAGTGCAGTATTGCTGTTTGTCCCTGGGGAGTGTGTGCACTATTGCTGTGTGTCCGTGGGGAGCGTGTTGCGATTTGCTGTGTGTTCGTAGGGATTCTGTGAGGATTTGTTGTGTGTCCCTGGGGAGTGTGTCTGGATTTGCTGTGTGTCCCTGGTGAGTGTGTGCAGTATTGCAGTGTGTCCCAGGGGAGTGTGTGCTGTATTGCTGTTTGTCCCTGGGGAGTGTGTGCAGTGTTGCTGTGTGTCCCTGGGGAGTGTGTGCCGTATTGCTGTGTGTCCCTGGGGAGTGTGTGCAGTGTTGCTGTGTGTCCCTTTGGATTGTGTGCCGTATTGCTGTGTGTCCCTGGGGAGTGTGTGCAGTGTTGCTGTGTGTCCCTGGGGAGTGTATGCAGTATTGCTGCGTGTCCCTGGGGAGTGTTTGGAGTATTGATGTGTCCCCCTGGGGAGTGTGTGCAGTATTGATGTGTGTCCCAGGGGAGTGTGTGCAGTATTGCTGTGTGTCCCTGGGGAGTGTGTGCAGTATTGCTATGTGTCCCTGGGGAGTGTGTGCAGTATTGCTGTGTGTCCCTGGGGAGTGTGTGCAGTGTTGCTGTGTGTCCCTTTGGATTGTGTGCCGTATTGCTGTGTGTCCCTGGGGAGTGTGTGCAATGTTGCTGTGTGTCCCTGGGGAGTGTATGCAGTATTGCTGCGTGTCCCTGGGGAGTGTTTGGAGTATTGATGTGTCCCCCTGGGGAGTGTGTGCAGTATTGATGTGTGTCCCAGGGGAGTGTGTGCAGTATTGCTGTGTGTCCCTGGGGAGTGTGTGCAGTATTGCTATGTGTCCCTGGGGAGTGTGTGCAGTATTGCTGTGTGTCCCTGGGGAGTGTGTGCAGTATTGCTGTGTGTCCCTGGGGAGTGTGTGCAGTATTGCTGAGTGTCCCTGGGGAGTGTGTGCTGTATTGTGTGTGTCCCTGGGGACTGTGTGCAGTATTGCTGTGTGTCCCTGGGGAGTGTGTGCAGTATTGCTGTGTGTCTCTGGGGAGTGTGTGCAGTATTGCTGTGTGTCCCTGGGGAGTGTGTGCAGTATTGCTGTGTGTCCCTGGAGAGTGTGTGCAGTATTGCTGTGTGTCTCTGGGGAGTGTGTGCAGTATTGCTGTGTGTCCCTGGGGAGTGTGTGCAGTATTGCTGTGTTTCCCTGGGCAGTGTGTGCAGTGTTGCTGTGTGTCCCTGGGGAGTGTGTGCAGTATTGCTGTGTGTCCCTGGGGAGTGTGTGCAGTATTGCTGTGTGTCCCTGGGGAGTGTGTGCAGTATTGCTGTGTGTCCCTGGGGAGTGTGTGCAGTATTGCTGTGTGTCCGTGCGGAGTGTGTGCTTTGTTGCTCTGTGTCCCTGGGGAGTGTGTGCAGTATTGCTGTGTGTCCCTGGGCAGTGTGTGCAGTTTTGCTATGTGTCCCTTGGGATGTGTGCAGTATTGCTATGTGTCCCTGGGCAGTGTGTGCTGTGTTGCTGTGTGTCCCTGGGTAGTGTGTTCAGTATTGATGAGAGTCCCTGGGAAGTGTGTGCAGTATTGCTGTGTGTCCCTGGGGAGTGTGTGTAGTATTGCTTTGTGCGCCTGGGGAGTGTTCGGGATTTGCTGTGTGTCCCTGGGGAGTGTGTGCAGTATTGCTGTGTGTCCCTGGGGAGTGTGTCAGGATTTGCTGTTTGTCCCTGGGGAGTGTGTGCAGTATTGCTGTTTGTCCCTGGGGAGTGTGTGCAGTATTGCTGTGTGTCTCTGGGGAGTGTGTGCAGTATTGCTATGTGTCCCTGGGGAGTGTGTGCAGTATTGCTGTGTGTCCCTGGGGAGTGTGTGCAGTATTGCTGTGTGTCCCTGGGGAGTGTGTGCAGTTTTGGTGTGTGTCCCTGGGGAGTGTGTGCTGTATTGTGTGTGTCCCTGGGGACTGTGTGCAGTATTGCTGTGTGTCCCTGGGGAGTGTGTGCAGTATTGCTGTGTGTCTCTGGGGAGTGTGTGCAGTATTGCTGTGTGTCCCTGGGGAGTGTGTGCAGTGTTGCTGTGTGTCCCTGGGGAGTGTATGCAGTATTGCTGCGTGTCCCTGGGGAGTGTTTGGAGTATTGATGTGTCCCCCTGGGGAGTGTGTGCAGTATTGATGTGTGTCCCAGGGGAGTGTGTGCAGTATTGCTGTGTGTCCCTGGGGAGTGAGTGCAGTATTGCTATTTGTCCCTGGGGAGTGTGTGCAGTATTGCTGTGTGTCCCTGGGGAGTGTGTGCAGTGTTGCTGTGTGTCCCTTTGGATTGTTTGCCGTATTGCTGTGTGTCCCTGGGGAGTGTGTGCAATGTTGCTGTGTGTCCCTGGGGAGTGTATGCAGTATTGCTGCGTGTCCCTGGGGAGTGTTTGGAGTATTGATGTGTCCCCCTGGGGAGTGTGTGCAGTATTGATGTGTGTCCCAGGGGAGTGTGTGCAGTATTGCTGTGTGTCCCTGGGGAGTGTGTGCAGTATTGCTATGTGTCCCTGGGGAGTGTGTGCAGTATTGCTGTGTGTCCCTGGGGAGTGTGTGCAGTATTGCTGTGTGTCCCTGGGGAGTGTGTGCAGTATTGCTGTGTGTCCCTGGGGAGTGTGTGCTGTATTGTGTGTGTCCCTGGGGACTGTGTGCAGTATTGCTGTGTGTCCCTGGGGAGTGTGTGCAGTATTGCTGTGTGTCTCTGGGGAGTGTGTGCAGTATTGCTGTGTGTCCCTGGGGAGTGTGTGCAGTATTGCTCTGTGTCCCTGGAGAGTGTGTGCAGTATTGCTGTGTGTCCGTGGGGAGTGTGTGCAGTATTGCTGTGTGTCCCTGGGGAGTGTGTGCAGTATTGCTATGTGTCCCTGGGGAGTGTGTGCAGTGTTGCTGTGTGTCCCTGGGGAGTGTGTGCAGTATTGCTGTGTGTCCCTGGGGAGTGTGTGCAGTATTGCTGTGTGTCCCTGGGGAGTGTGTGCAGTATTGCTGAGTGTCCCTCGGGAGTGTGTGCAGTATTGCTGTCTGTCCGTGGGGAGTGTGTGCTGTGTTGCTCTGTGTCCCTGGGGAGTGTGTGCAGTATTGCTGTGTGTCCCTGGGCAGTGTGTGCAGTTTTGCAATGTGTCCCTTGGGATGTGTGCAGTATTGCTATGTGTCCCTGGGCAGTGTGTGCTGTGTTGCTGTGTGTCCCTGGGTAGTGTGTTCAGTATTGATGAGTGTCCCTGGGAAGTGTGTGCAGTATTGCTGTGTGTCCCTGGGGAGTGTGTGTAGTATTGCTTTGTGTGCCTGGGGAGTGTTCGGGATTTGCTGTGTGTCCCTGGGGAGTGTGTGCAGTATTGCTGTGTGTCCCTGGGGAGTGTGTCAGGATTTGCTGTTTGTCCCTGGGGAGTGTGTGCAGTATTGCTGTTTGTCCCTGGGGAGTGTGTGCAGTATTGCTGTGTGTCCCTGGGGAGTGTGTGCAGTATTGCTATGTGTCCCTGGGGATTGTGTGCAGTATTGCTGTGTGTCCCTGGGGAGTGTGTGCAGTATTGCTGTGTGTCCCTGGGGAGTGTGTGCAGTATTGCTGTGTGTCCCTGGGGAGTGTGTGCTGTATTGTGTGTGTCCCTGGGGACTGTGTGCAGTATTGCTGTGTGTCCCTGGGGAGTGTGTGCAGTATTGCTGTGTGTCTCTGGGGAGTGTGTGCAGTATTGCTGTGTGTCCCTGGGGAGTGTGTGCAGTATTGCTGTGTGTCCCTGGGGAGTGTGTTGCAATTTGCTGTGTTTCCGTAGGGATTCTGTGAGGATTTGTTGTGTGTCCCTGGGGCGTGTGTCTGGATTTGCTGTGTGTCCCTGGGGAGTGTGTGCAGTATTGCTGTGTGTCCCTGGGCAGTGTGTGGAGTATTGATGTGTTTCCTGGGGAGTGTGTGCAGTATTGCTTTGTGTCCCAGGGGAGTGTGTGCAGTGTTGCTGTGTGTCCCTGGGGAGTGTGTGCAGTATTGCTGTGTGTCCCTGGGGAGTGTGTGCAGTATTGCTGTGTGTCCCTGGGGAGTGTGTGCAGTATTGCTGTGTGTCCCTGGGGAGTGTGTGCTGTATTGTGTGTGTCCCTGGGGACTGTGTTCAGTATTGCTGTGTGTCCCTGGGGAGTGTGTGCAGTATTGCTGTGTGTCTCTGGGGAGTGTGTGCAGTATTGCTGTGTGTCCCTGGGGAGTGTGTGCAGTATTGCTGTGTGTCCCTGGGGAGTGTGCGCAGTATTGCTGTGTGTCCCTGGGGAGTGTGTGCAGTATTGCTGTGTGTCCCTGAGGAGTGTGTGCAGTATTGGTGTGTGTCCCTGGGGAGTGTGTGCAGTATTGCTGTGTGTCCCTGGGGAGTGTGTGCAGTATTGCTGTGTGTCCGTGGGGAGTGTGTGCTGTGTTGCTCTGTGTCCCTGGGGAGTGTGTGCAGTATTGCTGTGTGTCCCTGGGGAGTGTGTGCTGTATTTCTGTGTGACCCTGGGGAGTGTGTGCAGTATTGCTGTGTGTCCCTGGGGAGTGTGTGCAGTATTGCTGTGTGTCCCTGGGGAGTGTGTGCAGTATTGCTGTGTGTCCCTGGGGAGTGTGTGCAGTATTGCTGTGTGTCCCTGTGGAGTGTGTCAGTTTTGCAGTGTGTCCCTGGGGAGTGTGTGCAGTGTTGCTGTGTGTCCCTGGGGAGGGTGTGCAGTATTGCTGTGTGTCCCTGGTTAGTGTGTGCAGTATTGCTGTGTTTCCCTGGGGAGTGTGTGCACTATTGCTGCGTGTCCCTGGGGAGTGTGTGCAGTATTGCTGTGTGTCCCTGGGAAGTGTGTGGAGCATTGATGTGTCCCCCTGGCGAGTGTGTGCAGTGTTGCTCTGTGTCCCTGGGGAGTGTGTGCAGTATTGCTATGTGTCCCTGGGGAGTGTGTGCAGTTTTGCTGTGTGTCCCTGGGGAGTGTGTGCTGTATTGCTGTGTGTCCCTGGAGAGTGTGCAGTATTGTTGTGTGTCCCTGGGGAGTGTGTGCAGTATTGCTGTGTGTCCCTGGGGAGTGTGTTGCAATTTGCTGTGTGTCCGTAGGGATTCTGTGAGGATTTGTTGTGTGTCCCTGGGACGTGTGTCTGGATTTGCTGTGTGTCCCTGGGGAGTGTGTGCAGTAATGCTGTGTCCCTGGGCAGTGTGTGGAGTATTGATGTGTGCCCCTGGGGAGTGTGTGCAGTATTGCTTTGTGTCCCAGGGGAGTGTGTGCAGTGTTGCTGTGTGTCCCTGGGGAGTGTGTGCAGTATTGCTGTGTGTCCCTGGGGAGTGTGTCAGGATTTGCTGTGTGTCCCTGGGGAGTGTGTACTTTATTGCAGTCTTTCCCTCGGGAGTGTGTGCAGTATTGCTGTGTGTCCGTGGGGAATGTGTTAGGTTTTGCTGTGTGTCCCTGGGCAGTGTGTGCAGTATTGCTGTGTGTCCAGGGGAATTTTTGCAGTATTGCTGTGTGTCCCTGGGGAGTGTGTGCAGTATTGCTGTATGTCCCTGGGGAGTGTGTGCTATATTGCTGTGTGTCCCTGGGGAGTGTGTGCTGTATTTCAGTGTGACCCTTGGGAGTGTGTGCTGTATTGCTGTGTGTCCCTGGGGAGTGTGTGCAGTATTGCTGTGTGTCCATGGGGAGCGTGTGCAGTATTACTGTGTGTCCTTGGGGAGTGTGTGCAGTATTGCTGTGTGTCCCTGGGGATTGTGTGCAGTATTGCTGTGTGTCCCTGGGGAGTGTGTGCAGTATTGCTGTGTGTCCCTGGGGAGTGTGTGCACTATTGCTGTGTGTCCTTGGGGAGTGTGTGTTGTATTGCTTTGTGTGCCTGGGGAGTGTGTCGGGATTTGCTGTGTGTCCATCGGGAGCATGTGCAGTATTACTGTGTGTCCCTGGGGAGTGTGTGCAGTATTGCTGTGTGTGCCTGGGGAGTGTGTGCAGTATTGCTGTGTGTGCCTGGGGAGTGTGTGCAGTATTGCTGTGTGTCCCTGGGGAGAGTGTGCAGTGTTGATGTGTGTGCCGGGGGAGTGTGTGCAGTATTGCAGTGTGTCCCTGGGGAGTGTGTGCAGTGTTGATGTGTGTCCCTGGGGAGTGTGTGCAGTATTGCTGTGTGTCCCTGGGGAGAGTGTGCACTATTGCTGCGTGTCCCTGGGGAGTGTGTGCAGTATTGCTGTGTGTCCCTGGGAAGTGTGTGGAGTATTGCTGTGTGTCCCTGGGAAGTGTGTGCAGTATTGCTCTGTGTCCCTGGGGAGTGTGTGCCATATTGCTGTGTGTCTCTGGGGAGTGTGTGCAGTATTGCTGTGTGTCCCTGGAGAGTGTGCAGTTTTGTTGTGTGTCCCTGGGGAGTGTGTGCAGTATTGCTGTGTGTCCCTGGGGAGTGTGTGGAGTATTGCTGTGTGCCCCTGGGGAGAGTGTGCAGTATTGCTTTGTGTCCCAGGGGAGTGTGTGTAGTATTGCTTTGTGTGCCTGGGGAGTGTTCGGGATTTGCTGTGTGTCCCTGGGGAGTGTGTGCAGTATTGCTGTGTGTCCCTGGGGAGTGTGTCAGGATTTGCTGTTTGTCCCTGGGGAGTGTGTGCAGTATTGCTGTTTGTCCCTGGGGAGTGTGTGCAGTATTGCTGTGTGTCCCTGGGGAGTGTGTGCAGTATTGCTATGTGTCCCTGGGGATTGTGTGCAGTATTGCTGTGTGTCCCTGGGGAGTGTGTGCAGTATTGCTGTGTGTCCCTGGGGAGTGTGTGCAGTATTGCTGTGTGTCCCTGGGGAGTGTGTGCTGTATTGTGTGTGTCCCTGGGGACTGTGTGCAGTATTGCTGTGTGTCCCTGGGGAGTGTGTGCAGTATTGCTGTGTGTCTCTGGGGAGTGTGTGCAGTATTGCTTTGTGTCCCTGGGGAGTGTGTGCAGTATTGCTGTGTGTCCCTGGGGAGTGTGTTGCAATTTGCTGTGTGTCCGTAGGGATTCTGTGAGGATTTGTTGTGTGTCCCTGGGGCGTGTGTCTGGATTTGCTGTGTGTCCCTGGGGAGTGTGTGCAGTATTGCTGTGTGTCCCTGGGCAGTGTGTGGAGTATTGATGTGTTTCCTGGGGAGTGTGTGCAGTATTGCTTTGTGTCCCAGGGGAGTGTGTGCAGTGTTGCTGTGTGTCCCTGGGGAGTGTGTGCAGTATTGCTGTGTGTCCCTGGGGAGTGTGTGCAGTATTGCTGTGTGTCCCTGGGGAGTGTGTGCAGTATTGCTGTGTGTCCCTGGGGAGTGTGTGCTGTATTGTGTGTGTCCCTGGGGACTGTGTTCAGTATTGCTGTGTGTCCCTGGGGAGTGTGTGCAGTATTGCTGTGTGTCTCTGGGGAGTGTGTGCAGTATTGCTGTGTGTCCCTGGGGAGTGTGTGCAGTATTGCTGTGTGTCCCTGGGGAGTGTGCGCAGTATTGCTGTGTGTCCCTGGGGAGTGTGTGCAGTATTGCTGTGTGTCCCTGGGGAGTGTGTGCAGTATTGGTGTGTGTCCCTGGGGAGTGTGTGCAGTATTGCTGTGTGTCCCTGGGGAGTGTGTGCAGTATTGCTGTGTGTCCGTGGGGAGTGTGTGCTGTGTTGCTCTGTGTCCCTGGGGAGTGTGTGCAGTATTGCTGTGTGTCCCTGGGGAGTGTGTGCTGTATTTCTGTGTGACCCTGGGGAGTGTGTGCAGTATTGCTGTGTGTCCCTGGGGAGTGTGTGCAGTATTGCTGTGTGTCCCTGGGGAGTGTGTGCAGTATTGCTGTGTGTCCCTGGGGAGTGTGTGCAGTATTGCTGTGTGTCCCTGTGGAGTGTGTCTGTTTTGCAGTGTGTCCCTGGGGAGTGTGTGCAGTGTTGCTGTGTGTCCCTGGGGAGGGTGTGCAGTATTGCTGTGTGTCCCTGGTTAGTGTGTGCAGTATTGCTGTGTTTCCCTGGGGAGTGTGTGCACTATTGCTGCGTGTCCCTGGGGAGTGTGTGCAGTATTGCTGTGTGTCCCTGGGAAGTGTGTGGAGCATTGATGTGTCCCCCTGGCGAGTGTGTGCAGTGTTGCTCTGTGTCCCTGGGGAGTGTGTGCAGTATTGCTATGTGTCCCTGGGGAGTGTGTGCAGTTTTGCTGTGTGTCCCTGGGGAGTGTGTGCTGTATTGCTGTGTGTCCCTGGAGAGTGTGCACTATTGTTGTGTGTCCCTGGGGAGTGTGTGCAGTATTGCTGTGTGTCCCTGGGGAGTGTGTTGCAATTTGCTGTGTGTCCGTAGGGATTCTGTGAGGATTTGTTGTGTGTCCCTGGGACGTGTGTCTGGATTTGCTGTGTGTCCCTGGGGAGTGTGTGCAGTAATGCTGTGTGTCCCTGGGCAGTGTGTGGAGTATTGATGTGTGCCCCTGGGGAGTGTGTGCAGTATTGCTTTGTGTCCCAGGGGAGTGTGTGCAGTGTTGCTGTGTGTCCCTGGGGAGTGTGTGCAGTATTGCTGTGTGTCCCTGGGGAGTGTGTCAGGATTTGCTGTGTGTCCCTGGGGAGTGTGTACTTTATTGCAGTCTTTCCCTTGGGAGTGTGTGCAGTATTGCTGTGTGTCCGTGGGGAATGTGTTAGGTTTTGCTGTGTGTCCCTGGGCAGTGTGTGCAGTATTGCTGTGTGTCCAGGGGAATTTTTGCAGTATTGCTGTGTGTCCCTGGGGAGTGTGTGCAGTATTGCTGTATGTCCCTGGGGAGTGTGTGCTATATTGCTGTGTGTCCCTGGGGAGTGTGTGCTGTATTTCTGTGTGACCCTGGGGAGTGTGTGCTGTATTGCTGTGTGTCCCTGGGGAGCGTGTGCAGTATTACTGTGTGTCCTTGGGGAGTGTGTGCAGTATTGCTGTGTGTCCCTGGGGATTGTGTGCAGTATTGCTGTGTGTCCCTGGGGAGTGTGTGCAGTATTGCTGTGTGTCCCTGGGGAGTGTGTGCACTATTGCTGTGTGTCCTTGGGGAGTGTGTGTTGTATTGCTTTGTGTGCCTGGGGAGTGTGTCGGGATTTGCTGTGTGTCCATCGGGAGCATGTGCAGTATTACTGTGTGTCCCTGGGGAGTGTGTGCAGTATTGCTGTGTGTGCCTGGGGAGTGTGTGCAGTATTGCTGTGTGTGCCTGGGGAGTGTGTGCAGTATTGCTGTGTGTCCCTGGGGAGAGTGTGCAGTGTTGATGTGTGTGCCGGGGGAGTGTGTGCAGTATTGCAGTGTGTCCCTGGGGAGTGTGTGCAGTGTTGATGTGTGTCCCTGGGGAGTGTGTGCAGTATTGCTGTGTGTCCCTGGGGAGAGTGTGCACTATTGCTGCGTGTCCCTGGGGAGTGTGTGCAGTATTGCTGTGTGTCCCTGGGAAGTGTGTGGAGTATTGCTGTGTGTCCCTGGGAAGTGTGTGCAGTATTGCTCTGTGTCCCTGGGGAGTGTGTGCCATATTGCTGTGTGTCTCTGGGGAGTGTGTGCAGTATTGCTGTGTGTCCCTGGAGAGTGTGCAGTTTTGTTGTGTGTCCCTGGGGAGTGTGTGCAGTATTGCTGTGTGTCCCTGGGGAGTGTGTGGAGTATTGCTGTGTGCCCCTGGGGAGAGTGTGCAGTATTGCTTTGTGTCCCAGGGGAGTGTGTGCAGTGTTGCTGTGTGTCCCAGGGGAATGTGTGCAGTATTGCTGTGTGTCCCTGGGGAGTATGTGCAGTGTTACTGTGTGTCCCTGGGGACTGTGTGCAGTATTGCTGTTTGTCCCTGGGGAGTGTGTGCAGTATTGCTGTGTGTCCCTGGGGAGTGTGTCAGGATTTGCTGTGTGTCCCTGGGGAGTGTGTGCAGTATTGCTGTGTGTCCCTGGGGAGTGTGTGCAGTATTGCTGTGTGTCCTTGGGCAGTGTGTGCAGTATTGGTGTGTGTCCCTGGGGAGTGTGTGCAGTATTGCTGTGTGTCCCTGGGGAGTGTGTGCATTATTGCTGTGTGTCCCTGGAGCGTGTGTGCAGTATTGCTCTGTGTCCTTGGGCAGTGTGTGCAGTATTGGTGTGTGTCCCTGGGGAGTGTGTGCAGTATTGGTGTGTGTCCCTGGGGAGTGTGTGCAGTATTGCTGTGTGTCCCTGGGGAGTGTGTGCAGTATTGCTGTGTGTCCTTGGGCAGTGTGTGCAGTATTGCTGTGTGTCCCTGGGGAGTGTGTGCAGTATTGCTGTGTGTCCCTGGGGAGTGTGTCAGGATTTGCTGTGTGTCCCTGGGGATTGTGTGCAATATTGCTGTGTGTCCCTGGGGAGTGTGTATGTATTGCTGTGTGTCCCTGGGGAGTGTGTGCAGTATTGCTGTGTGTCCCTGGGGAGTGTGTCAGGATTTGCTGTGTGTCCCTGGGGAGTGTGTGCAATATTGCTGTGTGTCCCTGGGGAGTGTGTATGTATTGCTGTGTGTCCCTGGGGAGTGTGTGCAGTATTGCTGTGTGTCCCTGGGGAGTGTGTGCAGTATTGCAGTTTGTCACTGGGGAGTGTGTGCAGTATTTCTGTGTGTCCGTGGGGAGTGTGTGCAGTATTGCTGTGTGTCCCTGGGGAGTGTGTTGCAATTTGCTGTGTGTCCGTAGGGATTCTGTGAGCATTTGTTGTGTGTCCCTGGGGCGTGTGTCTGGATTTGCTGTGTGTCCCTGGGGAGTGTGTGCAGTATTGCTGTGTGTCCCTGGGCAGTGTGTGGAGTATTGATGTGTTTCCTGGGGAGTGTGTGCAGTATTGCTTTGTGTCCCAGGGGAGTGTGTGCAGTGTTGCTGTGTGTCCCTGGGGAGTGTGTGCAGTATTGCTGTGTGTCCCTGGGGAGTGTGTGCAGTATTGCTGTGTGTCCCTGGGGAGTGTGTGCAGTATTGCTGTGTGTCCCTGGGGAGTGTGTGCTGTATTGTGTGTGTCCCTGGGGACTGTGTTCAGTATTGCTGTGTGTCCCTGGGGAGTGTGTGCAGTATTGCTGTGTGTCTCTGGGGAGTGTGTGCAGTGTTGCTGTGTGTCCCTGGGGAGTGTGTGCAGTATTGCTGTGTGTCCCTGGGGAGTGTGCGCAGTATTGCTGTGTGTCCCTGGGGAGTGTGTGCAGTATTGCTGTGTGTCCCTGGGGAGTGTGTGCAGTATTGGTGTGTGTCCCTGGGGAGTGTGTGCAGTATTGCTGTGTGTCCCTGGGGAGTGTGTGCAGTATTGCTGTGTGTCCGTGGGGAGTGTGTGCTGTGTTGCTCTGTGTCCCTGGGGAGTGTGAGCAGTATTGCTGTGTGTCCCTGGGGAGTGTGTGCTGTATTTCTGTGTGACCCTGGGGAGTGTGTGCAGTATTGCTGTGTGTCCCTGGGGAGTGTGTGCAGTATTGCTGTGTGTCCCTGGGGAGTGTGTGCAGTATTGCTGTGTGTCCCTGGGGAGTGTGTGCAGTATTGCTGTGTGTCCCTGTGGAGTGTGTCAGTTTTGCAGTGTGTCCCTGGGGAGTGTGTGCAGTGTTGCTGTGTGACCCTGGGGAGGGTGTGCAGTATTGCTGTGTGTCCCTGGTTAGTGTGTGCAGTATTGCTGTGTTTCCCTGGGGAGTGTGTGCACTATTGCTGCGTGTCCCTGGGGAGTGTGTGCAGTATTGCTGTGTGTCCCTGGGAAGTGTGTGGAGCATTGATGTGTCCCCCTGGCGAGTGTGTGCAGTGTTGCTCTGTGTCCCTGGGGAGTGTGTGCAGTATTGCTATGTGTCCCTGGGGAGTGTGTGCAGTTTTGCTGTGTGTCCCTGGGGAGTGTGTGCTGTATTGCTGTGTGTCCCTGGAGAGTGTGCAGTATTGTTGTGTGTCCCTGGGGAGTGTGTGCAGTATTGCTGTGTGTCCCTGGGGAGTGTGTTGCAATTTGCTGTGTGTCCGTAGGGATTCTGTGAGGATTTGTTGTGTGTCCCTGGGACGTGTGTCTGGATTTGCTGTGTGTCCCTGGGGAGTGTGTGCAGTAATGCTGTGTGTCCCTGGGCAGTGTGTGGAGTATTGATGTGTGCCCCTGGGGAGTGTGTGCAGTATTGCTTTGTGTCCCAGGGGAGTGTGTGCAGTGTTGCTGTGTGTCCCTGGGGAGTGTGTGCAGTATTGCTGTGTGTCCCTGGGGAGTGTGTCAGGATTTGCTGTGTGTCCCTGGGGAGTGTGTACTTTATTGCAGTCTTTCCCTCGGGAGTGTGTGCAGTATTGCTGTGTGTCCGTGGGGAATGTGTTAGGTTTTGCTGTGTGTCCCTGGGCAGTGTGTGCAGTATTGCTGTGTGTCCAGGGGAATTTTTGCAGTATTGCTGTGTGTCCCTGGGGAGTGTGTGCAGTATTGCTGTATGTCCCTGGGGAGTGTGTGCTATATTGCTGTGTGTCCCTGGGGAGTGTGTGCTGTATTTCTGTGTGACCCTGGGGAGTGTGTGCTGTATTGCTGTGTGTCCCTGGGGAGTGTGTGCAGTATTGCTGTGTGTCCATGGGGAGCGTGTGCAGTATTACTGTGTGTCCTTGGGGAGTGTGTGCAGTATTGCTGTGTGTCCCTGGGGATTGTGTGCAGTATTGCTGTGTGTCCCTGGGGAGTGTGTGCAGTATTGCTGTGTGTCCCTGGGGAGTGTGTGCACTATTGCTGTGTGTCCTTGGGGAGTGTGTGTTGTATTGCTTTGTGTGCCTGGGGAGTGTGTCGGGATTTGCTGTGTGTCCATCGGGAGCATGTGCAGTATTACTGTGTGTCCCTGGGGAGTGTGTGCAGTATTGCTGTGTGTGCCTGGGGAGTGTGTGCAGTATTGCTGTGTGTGCCTGGGGAGTGTGTGCAGTATTGCTGTGTGTCCCTGGGGAGAGTGTGCAGTGTTGATGTGTGTGCCGGGGGAGTGTGTGCAGTATTGCAGTGTGTCCCTGGGGAGTGTGTGCAGTGTTGATGTGTGTCCCTGGGGAGTGTGTGCAGTATTGCTGTGTGTCCCTGGGGAGAGTGTGCACTATTGCTGCGTGTCCCTGGGGAGTGTGTGCAGTATTGCTGTGTGTCCCTGGGAAGTGTGTGGAGTATTGCTGTGTGTCCCTGGGAAGTGTGTGCAGTATTGCTCTGTGTCCCTGGGGAGTGTGTGCCATATTGCTGTGTGTCTCTGGGGAGTGTGTGCAGTATTGCTGTGTGTCCCTGGAGAGTGTGCAGTTTTGTTGTGTGTCCCTGGGGAGTGTGTGCAGTATTGCTGTGTGTCCCTGGGGAGTGTGTGGAGTATTGCTGTGTGCCCCTGGGGAGAGTGTGCAGTATTGCTTTGTGTCCCAGGGGAGTGTGTGCAGTGTTGCTGTGTGTCCCAGGGGAATGTGTGCAGTATTGCTGTGTGTCCCTGGGGAGTATGTGCAGTGTTACTGTGTGTCCCTGGGGAGTGTGTGCAGTATTGCTGTTTGTCCCTGGGGAGTGTGTGCAGTATTGCTGTGTGTCCCTGGGGAGTGTGTCAGGATTTGCTGTGTGTCCCTGGGGAGTGTGTGCAGTATTGCTGTGTGTCCCTGGGGAGTGTGTGCAGTATTGCTGTGTGTCCTTGGGCAGTGTGTGCAGTATTGGTGTGTGTCCCTGGGGAGTGTGTGCAGTATTGCTGTGTGTCCCTGGGGAGTGTGTGCATTATTGCTGTGTGTCCCTGGAGCGTGTGTGCAGTATTGCTCTGTGTCCTTGGGCAGTGTGTGCAGTATTGGTGTGTGTCCCTGGGGAGTGTGTGCAGTATTGGTGTGTGTCCCTGGGGAGTGTGTGCAGTATTGCTGTGTGTCCCTGGGGAGTGTGTGCAGTATTGCTGTGTGTCCTTGGGCAGTGTGTGCAGTATTGCTGTGTGTCCCTGGGGAGTGTGTGCAGTATTGCTGTGTGTCCCTGGGGAGTGTGTCAGGATTTGCTGTGTGTCCCTGGGGAGTGTGTGCAATATTGCTGTGTGTCCCTGGGGAGTGTGTATGTATTGCTGTGTGTCCCTGGGGAGTGTGTGCAGTATTGCTGTGTGTCCCTGGGGAGTGTGTCAGGATTTGCTGTGTGTCCCTGGGGAGTGTGTGCAATATTGCTGTGTGTCCCTGGGGAGTGTGTATGTATTGCTGTGTGTCCCTGGGGAGTGTGTGCAGTATTGCTGTGTGTCCCTGGGGAGTGTGTGCAGTATTGCAGTTTGTCACTGGGGAGTGTGTGCAGTATTTCTGTGTGTCCGTGGGGAGTGTTTGCAGTATTGCTGTTTGTCTCTGGGGAGTGTTTGCAGTATTGCTGTCTGTCCATGGGGAGTGTGTGCTGTATTGCTGTGTGTCCCTGGGGAGTGTGTCAGCATTTGCTATTTGTGTCTGGGGAGTGTGTGGAGTGTTGCTGTGTGTCCCTGGGCAATGTGTGGAGTATTGCTGTGTGTCCCTGGGGCTTGTGTGCAGTATTGCTGTGTGTCCCTGGGGAGTGCGTGTAGTATTGCTTTGTGTGCCTGGGGAGTGTGTGCAGTATTGCTGTGTGTCCCTGGGGAGTGTGTGTATTATTGCTTTGTGTGCCTGGGGAGTGTGTCGGGATTTGCTGTCTGTCCCTGGGGAGTGTGTGCAGTATTGCTGTGTGTCCCTGGGGAGTGTGTGTAGTATTGCTTTGTGTGCCTGGGGAGTGTGTCAGGATTTGCTGTCTGTCCCTGGGGAGTGTGTGCAGTATTGCTGTGTGTCCCTGGGGAGTGTGTGCTGTATTGCTGAGATTCCCTGGGGAGTGTGTGCGGTATTGGTGTGTGTCCCTGGGCAGTGTGTGCAGTGTTGCTGTGTGTCCCTGGGTAGTGTGTTCAGTATTGATGAGTGTCCCTGGGAAGTGTGTGCAGTATTGCTGTCTGTCCCTGGGGAGTGTGTGCAGTATTGCTGTGTGTCCCTGGGGAGTGTGTGTAGTATTGCTTTGTGTGCCTGGGGAGTGTTCGGGATTTGCTGTGTGTCCCTGGGGAGTGTGTGCTGTATTGCTGTGTGTCCCTGGGGAGTGTGTCAGGATTTGCTGTTTGTCCCTGGGGAGTGTGTGCAGTATTGCTGTTTGTCCCTGGGGAGTGTGTGCAGTATTGCAGTGTGTCCGTGGGGAGTGTTTGCAGTATTGCTGTGTAGCCTGGGCAGTATGTGCAGTATTGCTGTGTGTCCCTGGGGAGTGTGTCAGGATTTGCTATGTGTGTCTGGGGAGTGTGTGGAGTGTTGCTGTGTGTCCCTGTGCAATGTGTGGAGTATTGCTGTGTGTCCCTGGGGAGTGCATGCAGTATTACTGTGTGTCCCTGGGTAGTGTGTGCAGTATTGCTGTGTGTCTCTGGGGAGTGTGTGGAGTATTGCTGCGTGTACCTGGGGAGTGTGTGCAGTATTGCTGTGTGTCCCTGGGGAGTATGTGCAGTATTGCTGTGTGTCCCTGGTGAGTGTGTGCAGTATTGTAGTGTGTCCCTGGGGAGTGTGTGCAGTATTGATGTTTGTCCGTGGGCAGTGTGTGCAGTATTGCTGTGTGTCTCTGGGTAGTGTGTGCAGTATTGCTGTTTGTCCCTGGGTAGAGTGTGGAGTATTGCTGTTTGTCCCTGGGTAGTGTGTGCAGTATTGCTGTCTGTCCCTGGGGAGTGTGTGCAGTATTGCTGTGTGTCCCTGGGGAGTGTGTGTAGTATTCCTTTGTATGCCTGGGGACTGTGTTGCGATTTGCTCTGTGTACCTGGGGAGTGTGTGCTGTATTGCTTCGTGTCCCTGGGGAGTGAGTGTATTATTGCTTTGTGTGCCTGGGGAGTGTGTCAGGATTTGCTGTGTTTCCCTGGGGAGTGTGTGCTGTGATGCTGTGTGTCACTGGGGAGTGTGTGCAGTATTGCTGTTTGTCCCTGGGGAGTGTGTGCAGTATTGCTGTGTGTCCCTGGGGAGTGTGTGCAGTATTGCTGTTTGTCCCTGGGGAGTGTGTGCAGTATTGCTGTGTGTCTGTGGGGAGTGTGTGGAGTATTGCTGTGTGTCCGTGGGGAGTGTGTGGAGTATTGCTGTGTGTCCGTGGGGAGTGTGTGCAGTATTGCTGTGTGTCCCAGGGGAGTGTGTGCAGTATTGCTGTGTGTCCCTGGGGAGTGTGTGCAGTATTGCTGTGTGTCCCTGGGGAGTGTGTGCAGTACTGCTGTGTGTCTCTGGGGAGTGTGTGCAGTATTGCTGTGTGTCCCTGGGGAGTGTGTGCAGTATTGCTGTGTGTCTCTGGGGAGTGTGTGCAGTATTGCTGTGTGTCCCTGGGGAGTGTGTGCAGTATTGCTGTGTGTCCCTGGGGAGTGTGTGCAGTATTGCTGTGTGTCCCTGGGGAGTGTGTGCAGTATTGCTTTGCGTGCCTGGGGAGTGTGTCGGGAATTGCTGTGTGTCCATGGGGAGCGTGTGCATTATTGCTGTGTGTCCCTGGGGAGTGTGTGCAGTATTGCTGTGTGTCCCTGGGGAGTGTGTGGAGTATTGCTGTGTGTCCCTGGGGAGTGTGTGCAGTATTGCTCTGTGTCCCTGGGGAGTGTGTGCAGTATTGCTGTGTGTCCTTGGGGAGTGTGTGTAGTATTGCTTTGTGTGCCTGGGGAGTGTGTCGGGATTTGCTGTGTGTCCATGGGGAGTGTGTGCAGTATTGCTGTGTGTCCCTGGTTAGTGTGTGCAGTATTGTTGTGTGTCCCTGGGGAGAGTGTGCACTATTGCTGCGTGTCCCTGGGGAGTGTGTGCAGTATTGCTGTGTGTCCCTGGGAAGTGTGTGGAATTGATGTGTCCCCCTGGCGAGTGTGTGCAGTGTTGCTCTGTGTCCCTGGGGACTGTGTGCTGTATTGCTGTGTGTCCCTGGGGAGTGTGTGCAGTATTGCTATGTGTCCCTGGGGAGTGTGTGCAGTATTGCTGTGTGTCTCTGGGGAGTGTGTGCTGTATTGCTGTGTGTCCCTGGAGAGTGTGCAGTATTGTTGTGTGTCCCTGGGGAGTGTGTGCAGTATTGCTGTGTGTCCCTGGGGAGTGTGTTGCAATTTGCTGTGTGTCCGTAGGGATTCTGTGAGGATTTGCTGTGTGTCCCTGGGGAGTGTGTGCAGTATTGCTGTGTGTCCCTGGGAAGTGTGTGGAGTATTGATGTGTGCCCCTGGGGAGTGTGTGCAGTATTGCTTTGTGTCCCAGGGGAGTGTGTGCAGTGTTGCTGTGTGTCCCTGGGGAGTGTGTGCAGTATTCCTGTGTGTCCCTGGGGAGTGTGTCATGATTTGCTGTGTGTCCCTGGGGAGTGCGTCCTTCATTGCTGTCTGCCCCTCGGGAGTGTTTACACTATTGCTGTGTGTCCATGGGGAGTGTGTTAGGTTTTGCTGTGTGTCCCCGGGCAGTGTGTGCAGTATTGCTGGGTGTCCCAGGGCAGTGTGTGCAGTATTGCTGTGTGTCCCTGGGGAGTGTGTGAAGTATTGCTGTGTGTCCCTGGGGAGTGTGTGCTGTATTGCTGTGTGTCCCTGGGGAGTGTGTGCTGTATTTCTGTGTGACCCTGGGGAGTGTGTGCAGTATTGCTGTGTGTCCCTGGGGAGTGTGTTGCAATTTGCTGTGTGTCCGTTGGGATTCTGTGAGGATTTGTTGTGTGTCCCTGGGGCGTGTGTCTTGATTTGCTGTGTGCCCCTGGGGAGTGTGTGCAGTATTGCTGTATGTCCCTGGGGAGTGTGTCAGGATTTGCTGTGTGTCCCTGGGGAGTGTGTGCAGTATTGCTGTGTATCCCTGGGGAGTGTGTACAGTATTGCTATGTGTCCGTGGGGAGTGTGTGCAGTATTGCTGTGTGTCCCTGGGGAGTGTGTGCAGTATTGCTGTGTGTCCCTGGGGAGTGTGTGCATTATTGCTGTGTGTCCCTGGAGCGTGTGTGCAGTATTGCTGTGTGTCCCTGGGGAGTGTGTGCAGTTTTGCTGTGTGTCCCTGGGCAGTGTGTGCAGTATTGGTGTGTGTCCCTGGGGAGTGTGTGCAGTATTGCTGTGTGTCCCTGGGGAGTGTGTGCAGTATTGCTGTGTGTCCTTGGGCAGTGTGTGCAGTATTGCTGTGTGTCCCTGGGGAGTGTGTGCAGTATTGGTGTGTGTCCCTGGGGAGTGTGTGCAGTATTGCTGTGTGTCCCTGGGGAGTGTGTGCAGTATTGCTGTGTGTCCCTGGGGAGTGTCTGTAGTATTACTGTGTGTCCCTGGGCAGTGTGTGCAGTGTTGCTGTGTGACCCTGGGTAGTGTGTTCAGTATTGATGAGTGTCCCTGGGGAGTGTGTGCAGTATTGCTATGTGTCCCTGGGGAGTGTGTGCAGTATTGCTGTGTGTCCCTGGGGAGTGTGTCAGGATTTACTGTGTGTCCCAGGGGAGTGTGTGCAGTATTGCTGTGTGTCCCTGGGGAGTGTGTGCAGTATTGCTGTGTGTCCGTCGGGAGTGGTTGCAGTATTGCTGTGTGTCCCTGGGGAGTGTGTGCAGTATTGCTGTGTGTCCGTCGGGAGTGGTTGCAGTATTGCTGTGTGTCCGTGTGGAGGGTTTGCAGTATTGCTGTGTAGCCTGGGGAGTATGTTAAGTATTGCTGTGTGTCCATGGGGAGCGTGTGCTGTATTTCTGTGTGTCCCTGGGGAGTGTGTCAGGATTTGCTATGTGTGTCTGGGGAGTGTGTGGAGTATTGCTGTGTGTCCCTGGGCAATGTGTGCAGTATTGCTGTGGGTCCCTGGGGAGTATGTGCAGTATCGCTGTGTGTCCCTGGGGACTGTGTGTAGTATTGCTTTGTGTGCCTGGGGAGTGTGTCGGGATTTGCTGTGTGTCCATGGGGAGCGTGTGCAGTATTACTGTGTGTCCCTGGGGAGGGTGTGTAGTATTGCTGTGTGTCTCTGGGGAGTGTGTGGAGGGTTGCTGTGTTTCCGTGGGCAATGTGTGGAGTTTTGCAGTGTGTCCGTGGGACCGTTTGCTGTATTTCTGTGTGTCCCTGGGGAGTGTGTCAGGATTTGCTGTGTGTCTCTGGGGAGAGTGTGCAGTATTGCTGTGTGATCCTGGGGAGTGTGTGCAGTATTGCTGTGTGTCCCTGGAGAGTGTGTGCAGTATTGCTGTCTGTCCCTGGGGAGTGTGTGCTGTATTGCTGTGTGTCCCTGGGGAGTGTGTCAGGATTTGCTGTGTGTCCCTGGAGAGTGTGTGCAGTATTGCTGTCTGTCCCTGGGGAGTGTGTGCAGTATTGCTGTGTGTCCCTGGAGAGTGTGTGCAGTATTGCTGTCTGTCCCTGGGGAGTGTGTGCAGTATTGCTGTGTGTCCCTGGGGAGTGTGTCAGGATATGCTGTGTGTCCCTGGGGAGTGTGTGCTGTATTGCCATGTGTCCCTGGGGAGTATGTGCAGTATTGCTGTCTGTCCCTGGGGAGTGTGTGCAGTTTTGCTCTGTGTCCCTGGGGAGTGTGTGCAGTATTGCTGTTTGTCCCTGGGGAGTGTGTGCAGTATTGCTGTTTGTCCCTGGGAGTGTGTGCAGTATTGCTGTTTGTCCCTGGGGAGTGTGTGCAGTATTGCTGTGTGTCCCTGGGGAGTGTGTGCAGTATTGCTGTGTGTCCCGGGGGAGTGTGTGCAGTATTGCTGTTTGTCCCTGGGGAGTGTGTGCTGTATTGCTGTGTGTCCGTGGGGAGTGTGTGCAGTATTGCTGTGTGTCCCTGGGGAGTGTGTGCAGTATTGCTGTGTGTCCCTGGGGAGTGTGTGCAGTATTGCTGTTTGTCCCTGGGGAGTGTTTCAGGATTTGCTGTGTGTCCCTGGGGAGTGTGTGCAGTATTGTTGTGTGTCCCTGGGGAGTGTGTTGCGATTTGCTGTGTGTCCGTAGGGATTCTGTGAGGTTTTGTTGTGTGTCCCTGGGGATTGTGTGCAGTATTAATGTGTGTCCCTGGGGACTGTGTGCAGTATTGATGTGTGTCCCTGGGCAGTGTGTGCTGTATCGCCGTGTGTCCATGGGGAGCGTGTGCTGTATGTCTGTGTGTCCATGGGGAGCGTGTGATGTATCGTTGTGTTTCCCTGGGGAGTATGTGCTGTTTTGCTGTTTGTCCATAGGGATTGTGTCAGGATTTGCTGTGTGTCCCTGGGGAGTGTGTGCAGTATTGCTGTGTCTCCCTGGGGAGTGTGTGCAGTATTGCTGTGTGTCCGTGGGGAGTGTTTGCAGTATTGCTGTGTGTCCCGGGGGAATGTGTGCAGTATTGCTGTGTGTCCCTGGGCAGTGTGTGCAGTATTGCAATGTGTCCCTGGTGAGTGTGTGCAGTATTGCTGTGTGTCCCTGGAGAGTGTGTGCAGTATTGCTGTCTGTCCCTGGGGAGTGTGTGCAGTTTTGCTGTGTGTCTCTGGGGAGTGTGTGCAGTATTGCTGTGTGTCCCTGGGGAGTGTGTGCAGTATTGCTGTGTGTCCCTGGGGAGAGTGTGCTATATTGCAGTGTGTCCCTGGGCAGTGTGTGCAGTATTGCTGTGTGTCCCTGGGGACTGTGTGCAGTATTGCTGTGTTTCCCAGGGGAGTGTGTGCAGTATTGCTGTGTGTGCCTGGGGAGTGTGTGCAGTATTGCTGTGTGTCCCTGGGGAGTGTGTGCAGTATTGCTGTGTGTCCCTGGGGAGTGTGTGCAGTATTGCTGTGTGTCCCTGGGGACTGTGTGCAGTATTGCTGTGTGTCCTTGGGGAGTGTTTGCAGTATTGCAGTGTGTCCCTGGGGACTGTGTGCAGTATTGCTGTGTGTCCCAGGGGAGTGTGTGCAGTATTGCTGTGTGTCCCTGGGGAGTGTGTGCATTATTGCTGTGTGTCCCTGGGGAGTGTGTGCAGTATTGCAATGTGACCCTGTTGAGTGTGTGCAGTATTGCTGTGTGTCCCTGGGGAGTGTGTGCAGTATTGCTTTGTGTCCCTGGGGAGTGTGTGGAGTGTTGCTGTGTGTCCCTGGGCAATGTGTGAAGTATTGCTGTGTGTCTGTGGAGAGTGTGTGCAGTTTGCTGTGGGTCCCTGGGAAGTGTGTGGAGTATTGCTGTGTGTCCCTGGGGAGTGTGTGCAGTATTGCTGTCCGTCCCTGGGGAGTGTGTGCAGTTTTGCTGTGTGTCTCTGGGGAGTGTGTGCAGTATTGCTGTGTGTCCCTGGGGACTGTGTGCAGTATTGCTGTGTTTCCCAGGGGAGTGTGTGCAGTATTGCTGTGTGTCCGTGGGGAGTGTGTGCAGTATTGCTGTGTGTCCCTGGGGAGTGTGTGCAGTATTGCTGTGTGTCCCTGGTGAGTGTGTGCAGTATTGCTGTGTGTCCCTGGGGAGTGTGTGCAGTATTGCTGTGTGTCCCTGGGGAGTGTGTGCAGTATTGCTGTGTGTCCCTGGGGACTGTGTGCAGTATTGCTGTGTGTCCCAGGGGAGTGTGTGCAGTATTGCTGTGTGTCCCTGGGGAGTGTGTGCAGTATTGCTGTGTGTCCCTGGGGAGTGTGTGGAGTATTGCTGTGTGTCCGTGGGGAGTGTGTGGAGTATTGCTGTGTGTCCGTGGGGAGTGTGTGCAGTATTGCTGTGTGTCCCTGGGGAGTGTGTGGAGTATTGCTGTGTGTCCGTGGGGAGTGTGTGCAGTATTGCTGTGTGTCCCTGGGGAGTGTGAGCAGTATTGTAGTGTGTCCCTGGGGAGTGTGTGCAGTATTGCTATGTGTCTCTGGGGAGTGTGTGCAGTATTGCTGTGTGTCCCTGGGGAGTGTGTGCAGTATTGCTGTGTGTCCCAGGGGAGTGTGTGCAGTATTGCTGTGTGTCCCTGGGGAGTGTGTGCAGTATTGCTGTGTGTCCCTGGGGAGTGTGTGCAGTACTGCTGTGTGTCTCTGGGGAGTGTGTGCAGTATTGCTGTGTGTCCCTGGGGAGTGTGTGCAGTATTGCTGTGTGTCTCTGGGGAGTGTGTGCAGTATTGCTGTGTGTCCCTGGGGAGTGTGTGCAGTATTGGTGTGTGTCCCTGGGGAGTGTGTGCAGTATTGCTGTGTGTCCCTGGGGAGTGTGTGCAGTATTGCTTTGCGTGCCTGGGGAGTGTGTCGGGAATTGCTGTGTGTCCATGGGGAGCGTGTGCATTATTGCTGTGTGTCCCTGGGGAGTGTGTGCAGTATTGCTGTGTGTCCCTGGGGAGTGTGTGGAGTATTGCTGTGTGTCCCTGGGGAGTGTGTGCAGTATTGCTCTGTGTCCCTGGGGAGTGTGTGCAGTATTGCTGTGTGTCCTTGGGGAGTGTGTGTAGTATTGCTTTGTGTGCCTGGGGAGTGTGTCGGGATTTGCTGTGTGTCCATGGGGAGTGTGTGCAGTATTGCTGTGTGTCCCTGGTTAGTGTGTGCAGTATTGTTGTGTGTCCCTGGGGAGAGTGTGCACTATTGCTGCGTGTCCCTGGGGAGTGTGTGCAGTATTGCTGTGTGTCCCTGCGAAGTGTGTGGAATTGATGTGTCCCCCTGGCGAGTGTGTGCAGTGTTGCTCTGTGTCCCTGGGGACTGTGTGCTGTATTGCTGTGTGTCCCTGGGGAGTGTGTGCAGTATTGCTATGTGTCCCTGGGGAGTGTGTGCATATTGCTGTGTGTCTCTGGGGAGTGTGTGCTGTATTGCTGTGTGTCCCTGGAGAGTGTGCAGTATTGTTGTGTGTCCCTGGGGAGTGTGTGCAGTATTGCTGTGTGTCCCTGGGGAGTGTGTTGCAATTTGCTGTGTGTCCGTAGGGATTCTGTGAGGATTTGCTGTGTGTCCCTGGGGAGTGTGTGCAGTATTGCTGTGTGTCCCTGGGAAGTGTGTGGAGTATTGATGTGTGCCCCTGGGGAGTGTGTGCAGTATTGCTTTGTGTCCCAGGGGAGTGTGTGCAGTGTTGCTGTGTGTCCCTGGGGAGTGTGTGCAGTATTCCTGTGTGTCCCTGGGGAGTGTGTCATGATTTGCTGTGTGTCCCTGGGGAGTGCGTCCTTCATTGCTGTCTGCCCCTCGGGAGTGTTTACAGTATTGCTGTGTGTCCATGGGGAGTGTGTTAGGTTTTGCTGTGTGTCCCCGGGCAGTGTGTGCAGTATTGCTGGGTGTCCCAGGGCAGTGTGTGCAGTATTGCTGTGTGTCCCTGGGGAGTGTGTGAAGTATTGCTGTGTGTCCCTGGGGAGTGTGTGCTGTATTGCTGTGTGTCCCTGGGGAGTGTGTGCTGTATTTCTGTGTGACCCTGGGGAGTGTGTGCAGTATTGCTTTGTGTCCCTGGGGAGTGTGTTGCAATTTGCTGTGTGTCCGTTGGGATACTGTGAGGATTTGTTGTGTGTCCCTGGGGCGTGTGTCTGGATTTGCTGTGTGCCCCTGGGGAGTGTGTGCAGTATTGCTGTATGTCCCTGGGGAGTGTGTCAGGATTTGCTGTGTGTCCCTGGGGAGTGTGTGCAGTATTGCTGTGTATCCCTGGGGAGTGTGTACAGTATAGCTATGTGTCCGTGGGGAGTGTGTGCAGTATTGCTGTGTGTCCCTGGGGAGTGTGTGCAGTATTGCTGTGTGTCCCTGGGGAGTGTGTGCATTATTGCTGTGTGTCCCTGGAGCGTGTGTGCAGTATTGCTGTGTGTCCCTGGGGAGTGTGTGCAGTTTTGCTGTGTGTCCCTGGGCAGTGTGTGCAGTATTGGTGTGTGTCCCTGGGGAGTGTGTGCAGTATTGCTGTGTGTCCCTGGGGAGTGTGTGCAGTATTGCTGTGTGTCCTTGGGCAGTGTGTGCAGTATTGCTGTGTGTCCCTGGGGAGTGTGTGCAGTATTGGTGTGTGTCCCTGGGGAGTGTGTGCAGTATTGCTGTGTGTCCCTGGGGAGTGTGTGCAGTATTGCTGTGTGTCCCTGGGGAGTGTCTGTAGTATTACTGTGTGTCCCTGGGCAGTGTGTGCAGTGTTGCTGTGTGACCCTGGGTAGTGTGTTCAGTATTGATGAGTGTCCCTGGGGAGTGTGTGCAGTATTGCTATGTGTCCCTGGGGAGTGTGTGCAGTATTGCTGTGTGTCCCTGGGGAGTGTGTCAGGATTTACTGTGTGTCCCAGGGGAGTGTGTGCAGTATTGCTGTGTGTCCCTGGGGAGTGTGTGCAGTATTGCTGTGTGTCCGTCGGGAGTGGTTGCAGTATTGCTGTGTGTCCCTGGGGAGTGTGTGCAGTATTGCTGTGTGTCCGTCGGGAGTGGTTGCAGTATTGCTGTGTGTCCGTGGGGAGGGTTTGCAGTATTGCTGTGTAGCCTGGGGAGTATGTTAAGTATTGCTGTGTGTCCATGGGGAGCGTGTGCTGTATTTCTGTGTGTCCCTGGGGAGTGTGTCAGGATTTGCTATGTGTGTCTGGGGAGTGTGTGGAGTATTGCTGTGTGTCCCTGGGCAATGTGTGCAGTATTGCTGTGGGTCCCTGGGGAGTATGTGCAGTATCGCTGTGTGTCCTTGGGGACTGTGTGTAGTATTGCTTTGTGTGCCTGGGGAGTGTGTCGGGATTTGCTGTGTGTCCATGGGGAGCGTGTGCAGTATTACTGTGTGTCCCTGGGGAGGGTGTGTAGTATTGCTGTGTGTCTCTGGGGAGTGTGTGGAGGGTTGCTGTGTTTCCGTGGGCAATGTGTGGAGTATTGCAGTGTGTCCGTGGGACCGATTGCTGTATTTCTGTGTGTCCCTGGGGAGTGTGTCAGGATTTGCTGTGTGTCTCTGGGGAGTGTGTGCAGTATTGCTGTGTGATCCTGGGGAGTGTGTGCAGTATTGCTGTGTGTCCCTGCAGAGTGTGTGCAGTATTGCTGTCTGTCCCTGGGGAGTGTGTGCTGTATTGCTGTGTGTCCCTGGGGAGTGTGTCAGGATTTGCTGTGTGTCCCTGGAGAGTGTGTGCAGTATTGCTGTCTGTCCCTGGGGAGTGTGTGCAGTATTGCTGTGTGTCCCTGGAGAGTGTGTGCAGTATTGCTGTCTGTCCCTGGGGAGTGTGTGCAGTACTGCTGTGTGTCCCTGGGGAGTGTGTCAGGATATGCTGTGTGTCCCTGGGGAGTGTGTGCTGTATTGCCATGTGTCCCTGGGGAGTATGTGCAGTATTGCTGTCTGTCCCTGGGGAGTGTGTGCAGTTTTGCTCTGTGTCCCTGGGGAGTGTGTGCAGTATTGCTGTTTGTCCCTGGGGAGTGTGTGCAGTATTGCTGTTTGTCCCTGGGAGTGTGTGCAGTATTGCTGTTTGTCCCTGGGGAGTGTGTGCAGTATTGCTGTGTGTCCCTGGGGAGTGTGTGCAGTATTGCTGTGTGTCCCGGGGGAGTGTGTGCAGTATTGCTGTTTATCCCTGGGGAGTGTGTGCTGTATTGCTGTGTGTCCGTGGGGAGTGTGTGCAGTATTGCTGTGTGTCCCTGGGGAGTGTGTGCAGTATTGCTGTGTGTCCCAGGGGAGTGTGTGCAGTATTGCTGTTTGTCCCTGGGGAGTGTTTCAGGATTTGCTGTGTGTCCCTGGGGAGTGTGTGCAGTATTGTTGTGTGTCCCTGGGGAGTGTGTTGCGATTTGCTGTGTGTCCGTAGGGATTCTGTGAGGTTTTGTTGTGTGTCCCTGGGGAGTGTGTGCAGTATTGCTGTGTGTCCCAGGGGAGTGTGTGCAGTTTTGCTGTGTGTCTCTGGGGAGTGTGTGCAGTATTGCTGTGTGTCCCTGGGGAGTGTGTGCAGTATTGCTGTGTGTCCCTGGGGAGAGTGTGCTATATTGCAGTGTGTCCCTGGGCAGTGTGTGCAGTATTGCTGTGTGTCCCTGGGGACTGTGTGCAGTATTGCTGTGTTTCCCAGGGGAGTGTGTGCAGTATTGCTGTGTGTGCCTGGGGAGTGTGTGCAGTATTGCTGTGTGTCCCTGGGGAGTGTGTGCAGTATTGCTGTGTGTCCCTGGGGAGTGTGTGCAGTATTGCTGTGTGTCCCTGGGGACTGTGTGCAGTATTGCTGTGTGTCCTTGGGGAGTGTTTGCAGTATTGCAGTGTGTCCCTGGGGACTGTGTGCAGTATTGCTGTGTGTCCCAGGGGAGTGTGTGCAGTATTGCTGTGTGTCCCTGGGGAGTGTGTGCATTATTGCTGTGTGTCCCTGGGGAGTGTGTGCAGTATTGCAATGTGACCCTGTTGAGTGTGTGCAGTATTGCTGTGTGTCCCTGGGGAGTGTGTGCAGTATTGCTTTGTGTCCCTGGGGAGTGTGTGGAGTGTTGCTGTGTGTCCCTGGGCAATGTGTGAAGTATTGCTGTGTGTCTGTGGAGAGTGTGTGCAGTTTGCTGTGGGTCCCTGGGAAGTGTGTGGAGTATTGCTGTGTGTCCCTGGGGAGTGTGTGCAGTATTGCTGTCCGTCCCTGGGGAGTGTGTGCAGTTTTGCTGTGTGTCTCTGGGGAGTGTGTGCAGTATTGCTGTGTGTCCCTGGGGACTGTGTGCAGTATTGCTGTGTTTCCCAGGGGAGTGTGTGCAGTATTGCTGTGTGTCCCTGGGGAGTGTGTGCAGTATTGCTGTGTGTCCCTGGGGAGTGTGTGCAGTATTGCTGTGTGTCCCTGGTGAGTGTGTGCAGTATTGCTGTGTGTCCCTGGGGAGTGTGTGCAGTATTGCTGTGTGTCCCTGGGGAGTGTGTGCAGTATTGCTGTGTGTCCCTGGGGACTGTGTGCAGTATTGCTGTGTGTCCCAGGGGAGTGTGTGCAGTATTGCTGTGTGTCCCTGGGGAGTGTGTGCAGTATTGCTGTGTGTCCCTGGGGAGTGTGTGCAGTATTGCAATTTGACCCTGTTGAGTGTGTGCAGTGTTGCTGTGTGTCCCTGGGGAGTGTGTGCAGTATTGCTTTGTGTCCCTGGGGAGTGTGTGGAGTGTTGCTGTGTGTCCCTGGGCAATGTGTGAAGTATTGCTGTGTGTCTGTGGAGAGTGTGTGCAGTGTTGCTGTGTGTCCCTGGGGAGTGTGTGCAGTTTTGCGCTCTGTCCCTGGGGAGTGTGTGCAGTATTGCTGTGTGTCCCTGGGGAGTGTGTTGTATTGCAGTGTGTCCCTGGGGAGTGTGTGCTGTATTGCTGTGTGTCCCTGGGGAGTGTGTTGTATTGCTGTGGGTCCCTGGGGAGTGTGTGCAGTATTGCTGTGTGTCCCTGGGGAGTGTGTCGGGATTTGCTGTGTGTCCCTGGGGAGTCTGTGCTGTATTGCTGTGTGTCCCTGGGGAGTGTGTCAGGATTTGCTGTGTGTCCCTGGGGAGTGTGTGCAGTATTGGTGTGTGTCCCTGGGGAGTGTGTGCAGTATTGCTGTGTGTCCCTGGGGAGTGTGTGCAGTATTGCTGTGTGTCCTTGGGCAGTGTGTGCAGTATTGCTGTGTGTCCCTGGGGAGTGTGTGCAGTATTGCTGTGTGTCCCTGGGGAGTGTGTCAGGATTTGCTGCGTGTCCCTGGGGAGTGTGTGCAATATTGCTGTGTGTCCCTGGGGAGTGTGTATGTATTGCTGTGTGTCCCTGGGGAGTGTGTGCAGTATTGCTGTGTGTCCCTGGGGAGTGTGTCAGGATTTGCTGTGTGTCCCTGGGGAGTGTGTGCAATATTGCTGTGTGTCCCTGGGGAGTGTGTATGTATTGCTGTGTGTCCCTGGGGAGTGTGTGCAGTATTGCTGTGTGTCCCTGGGGAGTGTGTGCAGTATTGCAGTTTGTCACTGGGGAGTGTGTGCAGTATTTCTGTGTGTCCGTGGGGAGTGTTTGCAGTATTGCTGTTTGTCTCTGGGGAGTGTTTGCAGTATTGCTGTCTGTCCATGGGGAGTGTGTGCTGTATTGCTGTGTGTCCCTGGGGAGTGTGTCAGGATTTGCTATGTGTGTCTGGGGAGTGTGTGGAGTGTTGCTGTGTGTCCCTGGGCAATGTGTGGAGTATTGCTGTGTGTCCCTGGGGCTTGTGTGCAGTATTGCTGTGTGTCCCTGGGGAGTGTGTGTAGTATTGCTTTGTGTGCCTGGGGAGTTTGTGCAGTATTGCTGTGTGTCCCTGGGGAGTGTGTGTATTATTGCTTTGTGTGCCTGGGGAGTGTGTCGGGATTTGCTGTCTGTCCCTGGGGAGTGTGTGCAGTATTGCTGTGTGTCCCTGGGGAGTGTGTGTAGTATTGCTTTGTGTGCCTGGGGAGTGTGTCAGGATTTGCTGTCTGTCCCTGGGGAGTGTGTGCAGTATTGCTGTGTGTCCCTGGGGAGTGTGTGCTGTATTGCTGAGATTCCCTGGGGAGTGTGTGCGGTATTGGTGTGTGTCCCTGGGCAGTGTGTGCAGTGTTGCTGTGTGTCCCTGGGTAGTGTGTTCAGTATTGATGAGTGTCCCTGGGAAGTGTGTGCAGTATTGCTGTCTGTCCCTGGGGAGTGTGTGCAGTATTGCTGTGTGTCCCTGGGGAGTGTGTGTAGTATTGCTTTGTGTGCCTGGGGAGTGTTCGGGATTTGCTGTGTGTCCCTGGGGAGTGTGTGCTGTATTGCTGTGTGTCCCTGGGGAGTGTGTCAGGATTTGCTGTTTGTCCCTGGGGAGTGTGTGCAGTATTGCTGTTTGTCCCTGGGGAGTGTGTGCAGTATTGCAGTGTGTCCGTGGGGAGTGTTTGCAGTATTGCTGTGTAGCCTGGGCAGTATGTGCAGTATTGCTGTGTGTCCCTGGGGAGTGTGTCAGGATTTGCTATGTGTGTCTGGGGAGTGTGTGGAGTGTTGCTGTGTGTCCCTGTGCAATGTGTGGAGTATTGCTGTGTGTCCCTGGGGAGTGCATGCAGTATTACTGTGTGTCCCTGGGTAGTGTGTGCAGTATTGCTGTGTGTCTCTGGGGAGTGTGTGGAGTATTGCTGCGTGTACCTGGGGAGTGTGTGCAGTATTGCTGTGTGTCCCTGGGGAGTATGTGCAGTATTGCTGTGTGTCCCTGGTGAGTGTGTGCAGTATTGTAGTGTGTCCCTGGGGAGTGTGTGCAGTATTGATGTTTGTCCGTGGGCAGTGTGTGCAGTATTGCTGTGTGTCTCTGGGTAGTGTGTGCAGTATTGCTGTTTGTCCCTGGGTAGTGTGTGGAGTATTGCTGTTTGTCCCTGGGTAGTGTGTGCAGTATTGCTGTCTGTCCCTGGGGAGTGTGTGCAGTATTGCTGTGTGTCCCTGGGGAGTGTGTGTAGTATTCCTTTGTATGCCTGGGGACTGTGTTGCGATTTGCTCTGTGTACCTGGGGAGTGTGTGCTGTATTGCTTCGTGTCCCTGGGGAGTGAGTGTATTATTGCTTTGTGTGCCTGGGGAGTGTGCCAGGATTTGCTGTGTTTCCCTGGGGAGTGTGTGCTGTGATGCTGTGTGTCACTGGGGAGTGTGTGCAGTATTGCTGTTTGTCCCTGGGGAGTGTGTGCAGTATTGCTGTGTGTCCCTGGGGAGTGTGTGCAGTATTGCTGTTTGTCCCTGGGGAGTGTGTGCAGTATTGCTGTGTGTCTGTGGGGAGTGTGTGGAGTATTGCTGTGTGTCCGTGGGGAGTGTGTGGAGTATTGCTGTGTGTCCGTGGGGAGTGTGTGCAGTATTGCTGTGTGTCCCTGGGGAGTGTGTGGAGTATTGCTGTGTGTCCGTGGGGAGTGTGTGCAGTATTGCTGTGTGTCCCTGGGGAGTGTGAGCAGTATTGTAGTGTGTCCCTGGGGAGTGTGTGCAGTATTGCTGTGTGTCTCTGGGGAGTGTGTGCAGTATTGCTGTGTGTCCCTGGGGAGTGTGTGCAGTATTGCTGTGTGTCCCAGGGGAGTGTGTGCAGTATTGCTGTGTGTCCCTGGGGAGTGTGTGCAGTATTGCTGTGTGTCCCTGGGGAGTGTGTGCAGTACTGCTGTGTGTCTCTGGGGAGTGTGTGCAGTATTGCTGTGTGTCCCTGGGGAGTGTGTGCAGTATTGCTGTGTGTCTCTGGGGAGTGTGTGCAGTATTGCTGTGTGTCCCTGGGGAGTGTGTGCAGTATTGCTGTGTGTCCCTGGGGAGTGTGTGCAGTATTGCTGTGTGTCCCTGGGGAGTGTGTGCAGTATTGCTTTGCGTGCCTGGGGAGTGTGTCGGGAATTGCTGTGTGTCCATGGGGAGCGTGTGCAGTATTGCTGTGTGTCCCTGGGGAGTGTGTGCAGTATTGCTGTGTGTCCCTGGGGAGTGTGTGGAGTATTGCTGTGTGTCCCTGGGGAGTGTGTGCAGTATTGCTCTGTGTCCCTGGGGAGTGTGTGCAGTATTGCTGTGTGTCCTTGGGGAGTGTGTGTAGTATTGCTTTGTGTGCCTGGGGAGTGTGTCGGGATTTGCTGTGTGTCCCTGGGGAGTGTGTGCAGTATTGCTGTGTGTCCCTGGGAAGTGTGTGGAGTATTGATGTGTGCCCCTGGGGAGTGTGTGCAGTATTGCTTTGTGTCCCAGGGGAGTGTGTGCAGTGTTGCTGTGTGTCCCTGGGGAGTGTGTGCAGTATTGCTGTGTGTCCTTGGGGAGTGTGTGTAGTATTGCTTTGTGTGCCTGGGGAGTGTGTCGGGATTTGCTGTGTGTCCATGGGGAGTGTGTGCAGTATTGCTGTGTGTCCCTGGTTAGTGTGTGCAGTATTGCTGTGTGTCCCTGGGAAGTGTGTGGAATTGATGTGTCCCCCTGGCGAGTGTGTGCAGTGTTGCTCTGTGTCCCTGGGGACTGTGTGCTGTATTGCTGTGTGTCCCTGGGGAGTGTGTGCAGTATTGCTATGTGTCCCAGGGGAGTGTGTGCAGTATTGCTGTGTGTCTCTGGGGAGTGTGTGCTGTATTGCTGTGTGTCCCTGGAGAGTGTGCAGTATTGTTGTGTGTCCCTGGGGAGTGTGTGCAGTATTGCTGTGTGTCCCTGGGGAGTGTGTTGCAATTTGCTGTGTGTCCGTAGGGATTCTGTGAGGATTTGCTGTGTGTCCCTGGGGAGTGTGTGCAGTATTGCTGTGTGTCCCTGGGAAGTGTGTGGAGTATTGATGTGTGCCCCTGGGGAGTGTGTGCAGTATTGCTTTGTGTCCCAGGGGAGTGTGTGCAGTGTTGCTGTGTGTCCCTGGGGAGTGTGTGCAGTATTCCTGTGTGTCCCTGGGGAGTGTGTCATGATTTGCTGTGTGTCCCTGGGGAGTGCCTCCTTCATTGCTGTCTGCCCCTCGGGAGTGTTTACAGTATTGCTGTGTGTCCATGGGGAGTGTGTTAGGTTTTGCTGTGTGTCCCCGGGCAGTGTGTGCAGTATTGCTGGGTGTCCCAGGGCAGTGTGTGCAGTATTGCTGTGTGTCCCTGGGGAGTGTGTGAAGTATTGCTGTGTGTCCCTGGGGAGTGTGTGCTGTATTGCTGTGTGTCCCTGGGGAGTGTGTGCTGTATTTCTGTGTGACCCTGGGGAGTGTGTGCAGTATTGCTGTGTGTCCCTGGGGAGTGTGTTGCAATTTGCTGTGTGTCCGTTGGGATTCTGTGAGGATTTGTAGTGTGTCCCTGGGGCGTGTGTCTGGATTTGCTGTGTGCCCCTGGGGAGTGTGTGCAGTATTGCTGTATGTCCCTGGGGAGTGTGTCAGGATTTGCTGTGTGTCCCTGGGGAGTGTGTGCAGTATTGCTGTGTATCCCTGGGGAGTGTGTACAGTATTGCTATGTGTCCGTGGGGAGTGTGTGCAGTATTGCTGTGTGTCCCTGGGGAGTGTGTGCAGTATTGCTGTGTGTCCCTGGGGAGTGTGTGCATTATTGCTGTGTGTCCCTGGAGCGTGTGTGCAGTTTTGCTGTGTGTCCCTGGGCAGTGTGTGCAGTATTGGTGTGTGTCCCTGGGGAGTGTGTGCAGTATTGCTGTGTGTCCCTGGGGAGTGTGTGCAGTATTGCTGTGTGTCCTTGGGCAGTGTGTGCAGTATTGCTGTGTGTCCCTGGGGAGTGTGTGCAGTATTGGTGTGTGTCCCTGGGGAGTGTGTGCAGTATTGCTGTGTGTCCCTGGGGAGTGTGTGCAGTATTGCTGTGTTTCCCTGGGGAGTGTCTGTAGTATTACTGTGTGTCCCTGGGCAGTGTGTGCAGTGTTGCTGTGTGACCCTGGGTAGTGTGTTCAGTATTGATGAGTGTCCCTGGGGAGTGTGTGCAGTATTGCTATGTGTCCCTGGGGAGTGTGTGCAGTATTGCTGTGTGTCCCTGGGGAGTGTGTCAGGATTTACTGTGTGTCCCAGGGGAGTGTGTGCAGTATTGCTGTGTGTCCCTGGGGAGTGTGTGCAGTATTGCTGTGTGTCCGTCGGGAGTGGTTGCAGTATTGCTGTGTGTCCCTGGGGAGTGTGTGCAGTATTGCTGTGTGTCCGTCGGGAGTGGTTGCAGTATTGCTGTGTGTCCGTGGGGAGGGTTTGCAGTATTGCTGTGTAGCCTGGGGAGTATGTTAAGTATTGCTGTGTGTCCATGGGGAGCGTGTGCTGTATTTCTGTGTGTCCCTGGGGAGTGTGTCAGGATTTGCTATGTGTGTCTGGGGAGTGTGTGGAGTATTGCTGTGTGTCCCTGGGCAATGTGTGCAGTATTGCTGTGGGTCCCTGGGGAGTATGTGCAGTATCGCTGTGTGTCCTTGGGGACTGTGTGAAGTATTGCTTTGTGTGCCTGGGGAGTGTGTCGGGATTTGCTGTGTGTCCATGGGGAGCGTGTGCAGTATTACTGTGTGTCCCTGGGGAGGGTGTGTAGTATTGCTGTGTGTCTCTGGGGAGTGTGTGGAGGGTTGCTGTGTTTCCGTGGGCAATGTGTGGAGTATTGCAGTGTGTCCGTGGGACCGTTTGCTGTATTTCTGTGTGTCCCTGGGGAGTGTGTCAGGATTTGCTGTGTGTCTCTGGGGAGTGTGTGCAGTATTGCTGTGTGATCCTGGGGAGTGTGTGCAGTATTGCTGTGTGTCCCTGGAGAGTGTGTGCAGTATTGCTGTCTGTCCCTGGGGAGTGTGTGCTGTATTGCTGTGTGTCCCTGGGGAGTGTGTCAGGATTTGCTGTGTGTCCCTGGAGTGTGTGTGCAGTATTGCTGTCTGTCCCTGGGGAGTGTGTGCAGTATTGCTGTGTGTCCCTGGAGAGTGTGTGCAGTATTGCTGTGTGTCCCTGGGGAGTGTGTGCAGTATTGCTGTGTGTCCCTGGGGAGTGTGTCAGGATATGCTGTGTGTCCCTGGGGAGTGTGTGCTGTATTGCCATGTGTCCCTGGGGAGTATGTGCAGTATTGCTGTCTGTCCCTGGGGAGTGTGTGCAGTTTTGCTCTGTGTCCCTGGGGAGTGTGTGCAGTATTGCTGTCTGTCCCTGGGGAGTGTGTGCAGTATTGCAGTGTGTCCATGGGGAGTGTGTCAGGATTTGCTGTGTGTCCCTGGGGAGTGTGTGCTGTATTGCCATGTGTACCTGGGGAGTATGTGCAGTATTGCTGTGTGTCCCTGGGGACTGTTTGTAGTATTGCTTTGTGTGCCTGGGGAGTGTGTCGGGATTTGCTGTGTGTCCATGGGGAGCGTGTGCAGTATTACTGTGTGTCCCTGGGGAGGGTGTGTAGTATTGCTGTGTGCCTCTGGGGAGTGTGTGGAGGGTTGCTGTGTTTCCGTGGGCAATGTGTGGAGTATTGCAGTGTGTCCGTGGGACCGTTTGCTGTATTTCTGTGTGTCCCTGGGGAGTGTGTCAGGATTTGCTGTGTGTCTCAGGGGAGTGTGTGCAGTATTGCTGTGTGATCCTGGGGAGTGTGTGCAGTATTGCTGTGTGTCCCTGGAGAGTGTTTGCAGTATTGCTGTCTGTCCCTGGGGAGTGTGTGCTGTATTGCTGTGTGTCCCTGGGGAGTGTGTCAGGATTTGCTGTGTGTCCCTGGAGAGTGTGTGCAGTATTGCTGTCTGTCCCTGGGGAGTGTGTGCAGTATTGCTGTGTGTCCCTGGAGAGTGTGTGCAGTATTGCTGTCTGTCCCTGGGGAGTGTGTGCAGTATTGCTGTGTGTCCCTGGGGAGTGTGTCAGATAAGCTGTGTGTCCCTGGGGAGTGTGTGCTGTATTGCCATGTGTCCCTGGGGAGTATGTGCAGTATTGCTGTCTGTCCCTGGGGAGTGTGTGCCGTTTTGCTCTGTGTCCCTGGGGAGTGTGTGCAGTATTGCTGTTTGTCCCTGGGGAGTGTGTGCAGTATTGCTGTTTGTCCCTGGGAGTGTGTGCAGTATTGCTGTTTGTCCCTGGGGAGTGTGTGCAGTATTGCTGTGTGTCCCTGGGGAGTGTGTGCAGTATTGCTGTGTGTCCCTGGGGAGTGTGTGCAGTATTGCTGTTTGTCCCTGGGGAGTGTGTGCTGTATTGCTGTGTGTCCGTGGGGAGTGTGTGCAGTATTGCTGTGTGTCCCTGGGGAGTGTGTGCAGTATTGCTGTGTGTCCCTGGGGAGTGTGTGCAGTATTGCTGTTTGTCCCTGGGGAGTGTTTCAGGATTTGCTGTGTGTCCCTGGGGAGTGTGTGCAGTATTGTTGTGTGTCCCTGGGGAGTGTGTTGCGATTTGCTGTGTGTCCGTAGGGATTCTGTGAGGTTTTGTTGTGTGTCCCTGGGGATTGTGTGCAGTATTAATGTGTGTCCCTGGGGACTGTGTGCAGTATTGATGTGTGTCCCTGGGCAGTGTGTGCTGTATCGCCGTGTGTCCATGGGGAGCGTGTGCTGTATGTCTGTGTGTCCATGGGGAGCGTGTGATGTATCGTTGTGTTTCCCTGGGGAGTATGTGCTGTATTGCTGTTTGTCCATAGGGATTGTGTCAGGATTTGCTGTGTGTCCCTGGGGAGTGTGTGCAGTATTGCTGTGTCTCCCTGGGGAGTGTGTGCAGTATTGCTGTGTGTCCGTGGGGAGTGTTTGCAGTATTGCTGTGTGTCCCGGGGGAATGTGTGCAGTATTGCTGTGTGTCCCGGGGGAATGTGTGCAGTATTGCTGTGTGTCCCTGGGGAGTGTGTGCAGTATTGCAATGTGTCCCTGGTGAGTGTGTGCAGTATTGCTGTGTGTCCCTGGAGAGTGTGTGCAGTATTGCTGTCTGTCCCTGGGGAGTGTGTGCAGTTTTGCTGTGTGTCTCTGGGGAGTGTGTGCAGTATTGCTGTGTGTCCCTGGGGAGTGTGTGCAGTATTGCTGTGTGTCCCTGGGGAGAGTGTGCTATATTGCAGTGTGTCCCTGGGCAGTGTGTGCAGTATTGCTGTGTGTCCCTGGGGACTGTGTGCAGTATTGCTGTGTTTCCCAGGGGAGTGTGTGCAGTATTGCTGTGTGTGCCTGGGGAGTGTGTGCAGTATTGCTGTGTGTCCCTGGGGAGTGTGTGCAGTATTGCTGTGTGTCCCTGGGGAGTGTGTGCAGTATTGCTGTCTGTCCCTGGGGACTGTGTGCAGTATTGCTGTGTGTCCTTGGGGAGTGTTTGCAGTATTGCAGTGTGTCCCTTGGGACTGTGTGCAGTATTGCTGTGTGTCCCAGGGGAGTGTGTGCAGTATTGCTGTGTGTCCCTGGGGAGTGTGTGCATTATTGCTGTGTGTCCCTGGGGAGTGTGTGCAGTATTGCAATGTGACCCTGTTGAGTGTGTGCAGTATTGCTGTGTGTCCCTGGGGAGTGTGTGCAGTATTGCTTTGTGTCCCTGGGGAGTGTGTGGAGTGTTGCTGTGTGTCCCTGGGCAATGTGTGAAGTATTGCTGTGTGTCTGTGGAGAGTGTGTGCAGTTTGCTGTGGGTCCCTGGGAAGTGTGTGGAGTATTGCTGTGTGTCCCTGGGGAGTGTGTGCAGTATTGCTGTCCGTCCCTGGGGAGTGTGTGCAGTTTTGCTGTGTGTCTCTGGGGAGTGTGTGCAGTATTGCTGTGTGTCCCTGGGGACTGTGTGCAGTATTGCTGTGTTTCCCAGGGGAGTGTGTGCAGTATTGCTGTGTGTCCTTGGGGAGTGTGTGCAGTATTGCTGTGTGTCCCTGGGGAGTGTGTGCAGTATTGCTGTGTGTCCCTGGGGAGTGTGTGCAGTATTGCTGTGTGTCCCTGGGGAGTGTGTGCAGTATTGCTGTGTGTCCCTGGGGAGTGTGTGCAGTATTGCTGTGTGTCCCTGGGGACTGTGTGCAGTATTGCTGTGTGTCCCAGGGGAGTGTGTGCAGTATTGCTGTGTGTCCCTGGGGAGTGTGTGCAGTATTGCTGTGTGTCCCTGGGGAGTGTGTGCAGTATTGCAATTTGACCCTGTTGAGTGTGTGCAGTATTGCTGTGTGTCCCTGGGGAGTGTGTGCAGTATTGCTTTGTGTCCCTGGGGAGTGTGTGGAGTGTTGCTGTGTGTCCCTGGGCAATGTGTGAAGTATTGCTGTGTGTCTGTGGAGAGTGTGTGCAGTGTTGCTGTGTGTCCCTGGGGAGTGTGTACAGTTTTGCGCTCTGTCCCTGGGGAGTGTGTGCAGTATTGCTGTGTGTCCCTGGGGAGTGTGTTGTATTGCTGTGTGTCCCTGGGGAGTGTGTGCTGTATTGCTGTGTGTCCCTGGGGAGTGTGTTGTATTGCTGTGGGTCCCTGGGGAGTGTGTGCAGTATTGCTGTGTGTCCCTGGGGAGTGTGTCGGGATTTGCTGTGTGTCCCTGGGGAGTCTGTGCTGTATTGCTGTGTGTCCCTGGGGAGTGTGTCAGGATTTGCTGTGTGTCCCTGGTGAGTGTGTGCAGTATTGCTTTATTCCCTGGGGAGTGTGTGCAGTATTTCTGTGTGTCCGTGGGGAGTGTTTACATTATTGCTGTTTGTCCCTGGGGAGTGTGTCAGGATTTGCTGTGTGTCCCTGGGGAGTGTGTGCAGTATTGATGTTTGTCTCTGGGGAGTGTGTGCAGTATTGCTGTGTGTCTCTGGGGAATGTTTGGAGTATTGCTGTGTGTCCCTGGGGAGTGTGTGCAGTATTGCTGTCTGTCCCTGGGGAGTGTGTGCTGTATTGCTGTGTGTCCCTGGGGAGTGTGTGCTGTATTGCTGTGTGTCCCTGGGGAGTGTGTGCAGTATTGCTGTCTGTCCCTGGGGAGTGTGTGCTGTATTGCTGTGTGTCCCTGGGGAGTGTGTGCTGTATTGCTCTGTGTCCCTGGGGAGTGTGTGCAGTATTTCTGTGTGTCCTTGGTGAGTGTCTGCAGTATTGCTGTGTGTCCGTGGGGAGCATGTGCTGTATTTCTGTGTGTCCCCTGGGGAGTGTGTCAGGATTGCTGTGTGTCCCTGGGGAGTGTGTGCAGCATTGCTGTGTGTCCGTGGGGAATGTGTCAGGATTTGCTGTGTGTCCCAGGGGAGTGTGTGCTGTATTGTCGTTTCTCCCTGGGGAGTGTGTGCTGTATTGCTTTTTGTCCCTGGGGATTGTGTCAGGAGTTGCTGTGTGTCCCTGGGGAGTGTGTGCAGTATTGCAGGGTGTCCCTGGGGAGTGTGTGCAGTATTGCTGTGTGTCCCTGGGGAGTGTGTGCAGTATTGCAGTGTGTCCCTGGGGAGTGTGTGCAGTATTGCTGTGTGTCCCTGGGCAGTGTGTGCAGTATTGCTGTGTGTCCCTGGGGAGTGTGTGCAGTATTGCTGTGTGTCCCTGGAGAGTGTGTGCAGTATTGCTTTGTGTGGATGGGGAGTCTGTCGGGATTTGCTGTGTGTCCCTGGGGAGTGTGTGCTGTATTGCTGTGTGTCCCTGGGGAGTGTGTCAGGATTTGCTGTGTGTCCCTGGGGAGTGTGTGGAGTATTGATGTGTTTCCTGGGGAGTGTGTGCAGTATTGCTTTGTGTCCCTGGGGAGTGTGTGCAGTGTTGCTGTGTGTCCCTGGGGAGTGTGTGCAGTATTGCTGTGTGTCCCTGGGGAGTGTGTGCAGTATTGCTGTGTGTCCCTGGGGAGTGTGTGCAGTATTGCTGTGTGTCCCTGGGGAGTGTGTGCTGTATTGTGTGTGTCCCTGGGGACTGTGTTCAGTATTGCTGTGTGTCCCTGGGGAGTGTGTGCAGTATTGCTGTGTGTCTCTGGGGAGTGTGTGCAGTATTGCTGTGTGTCCCTGCGGAGTGTGTGCAGTATTGCTGTGTGTCCCTGGGGAGTGTGCGCAGTATTGCTGTGTGTCCCTGGGGAGTGTGTGCAGTATTGCTGTGTGTCCCTGGGGAGTGTGTGCAGTATTGGTGTGTGTCCCTATGGAGTGTGTGCAGTATTGCTGTGTGTCCCTGGGGAGTGTGTGCAGTATTGCTGTGTGTCCGTGGGGAGTGTGTGCTGTGTTGCTCTGTGTCCCTGGGGAGTGTTTGCAGTATTGCTGTGTGTCCCTGGGGAGTGTGTGCTGTATTTCTGTGTGACCCTGGGGAGTGTGTGCAGTATTGCTATGTGTCCGTGGGGAGTGTGTGCAGTATTGCTGTGTGTCCCTGGGGAGTGTGTGCAGTATTGCTGTGTGTCCCTGGGGAGTGTGTGCAGTATTGCTGTGTGTCCCTGTGGAGTGTGTCAGTATTGCAGTGTGTCCCTGGGGAGTGTGTGCAGTGTTGCTGTGTGTCCCTGGGGAGGGTGTGCAGTATTGCTGTGTGTCCCTGGTTAGTGTGTGCAGTATTGCTGTGTTTCCCTGGGGAGTGTGTGCACTATTGCTGCGTGTCCCTGGGGAGTGTGTGCAGTATTTCTGTGTGTCCCTGGGAAGTGTGTGGAGCATTGATGTGTCCCCCTGGCGAGTGTGTGCAGTGTTGCTCTGTGTCCCTGGGGAGTGTGTGCAGTATTGCTATGTGTCCCTGGGGAGTGTGTGCAGTTTTGCTGTGTGTCCCTGGGGAGTGTGTGCTGTATTGCTGTGTGTCCCTGGAGAGTGTGCAGTATTGTTGTGTGTCCCTGGGGAGTGTGTTGCAATTTGCTGTGTGTCCGTAGGGATTCTGTGAGGATTTGTTGTGTGTCCCTGGGACGTGTGTCTGGATTTGCTGTGTGTCCCTGGGGAGTGTGTGCAGTAATGCTGTGTGTCCCTGGGCAGTGTGTGGAGTATTGATGTGTGCCCCTGGGGAGTGTGTGCAGTATTGCTTTGTGTCCCAGGGGAGTGTGTGCAGTGTTGCTGTGTGTCCCTGGGGAGTGTGTGCAGTATTGCTGTGTGTCCCTGGGGAGTGTGTCAGGATTTGCTGTTTGTCCCTGGGGAGTGTGTACTTTACTGCAGTCTGCCCCTCGGGAGTGTGTGCAGTATTGCTGTGTGTCCGTGGGGAATGTGTTAGGTTTTGCTGTGTGTCCCTGGGCAGTGTGTGCAGTATTGCTGTGTGTCCCAGGGCAGTGTTTGCAGTATTGCTGTGTGTCCCTGGGGAGTGTGTGCAGTATTGCTGTGTGTCCCTGGGGAGTGTGTGCTGTATTGCTGTGTGTCCCTGGGGAGTGTGTGCTGTATTTCAGTGTGACCCTGGGGAGTGTGTGCTGTATTGCTGTGTGTCCCTGGGGAGTGTGTGCAGTATTGCTGTGTGTCCATGGGGAGCGTGTGCAGTATTACTGTGTGTCCTTGGGGAGTGTGTGCAGTATTGCTGTGTGTCCCTGGGGATTGTGTGCAGTATTGCTGTGTGTCCCTGGGGAGTTTGTGCAGTATTGCTGTGTGTCCCTGGGGAGTGTGTGCACTATTGCTGTGTGTCCTTGGGGAGTGTGTGTTGTATTGCTTTGTGTGCCTGGGGAGTGTGTCGGGATTTGCTGTGTGTCCATCGGGAGCGTGTGCAGTATTACTGTGTGTCCCTGGGGAGTGTGTGCAGTATTGCTGTGTGTGCCTGGGGAGTGTGTGCAGTATTGCTGTGTGTGCCTGGGGAGTGTGTGCAGTATTGCTGTGTGTCCCTGGGGAGTGTGTGCAGTGTTGATGTGTGTGCCTGGGGAGTGTGTGCAGTATTGCAGTGTGTCCCTGGGGAGTGTGTGCAGTGTTGATGTGAGTCCCTGGGGAGTGTTTGCAGTATTGCTGTGTGTCCCTGGGGAGAGTGTGCACTATTGCTGCGTGTCCCTGGGGAGTGTGTGCAGTATTGCTGTGTGTCCCTGGGAAGTGTGTGGAGTATTGCTGTGTTTCCCTGGGGAGTGTGTGCAGTATTGCTCTGTGTCCCTGGGGAGTGTGTGCCATATTGCTGTGTGTCTCTGGGGAGTGTGTGCAGTATTGCTGTGTGTCCCTGGAGAGGGTGCAGTTTTGTTGTGTGTCCCTGGGGAGTGTGTGCAGTCTTGCTGTGTGTCCCTGGGGAGTGTGTTGCAATTTGCTGTGTGTCCGTAGGGATTCTGTGAGGATTTGTTGTGTGTCCCTGGGGCGTGTGTCTGGATTTGCTGTGTGTCCCTGGGGAGTGTGTGCAGTATTGCTGTGTGTCCCTGGGGAGTGTGTGCAGTATTGCAGTGTGTCCCTGGGGAGTGTGTGCAGTATTGCTGTGTGTCCCTGGGCAGTGTGTGCAGTATTGCTGTGTGTCCCTGGGGAGTGTGTGCAGTATTGCTGTGTGTCCCTGGAGAGTGTGTGCAGTATTGCTTTGTGTGGATGGGGAGTCTGTCGGGATTTGCTGTGTGTCCCTGGGGAGTGTGTGCTGTATTGCTGTGTGTCCCTGGGGAGTGTGTCAGGATTTGCTGTGTGTCCCTGGGGAGTGTGTGGAGTATTGATGTGTTTCCTGGGGAGTGTGTGCAGTATTGCTTTGTGTCCCTGGGGAGTGTGTGCAGTGTTGCTGTGTGTCCCTGGGGAGTGTGTGCAGTATTGCTGTGTGTCCCTGGGGAGTGTGTGCAGTATTGCTGTGTGTCCCTGGGGAGTGTGTGCAGTATTGCTGTGTGTCCCTGGGGAGTGTGTGCTGTATTGTGTGTGTCCCTGGGGACTGTGTTCAGTATTGCTGTGTGTCCCTGGGGAGTGTGTGCAGTATTGCTGTGTGTCTCTGGGGAGTGTGTGCAGTATTGCTGTGTGTCCCTGGGGAGTGTGTGCAGTATTGCTGTGTGTCCCTGGGGAGTGTGCGCAGTATTGCTGTGTGTCCCTGGGGAGTGTGTGCAGTATTGCTGTGTGTCCCTGGGGAGTGTGTGCAGTATTGGTGTGTGTCCCTATGGAGTGTGTGCAGTATTGCTGTGTGTCCCTGGGGAGTGTGTGCAGTATTGCTGTGTGTCCGTGGGGAGTGTGTGCTGTGTTGCTCTGTGTCCCTGGGGAGTGTTTGCAGTATTGCTGTGTGTCCCTGGGGAGTGTGTGCTGTATTTCTGTGTGACCCTGGGGAGTTTGTGCAGTATTGCTATGTGTCCGTGGGGAGTGTGTGCAGTATTGCTGTGTGTCCCTGGGGAGTGTGTGCAGTATTGCTGTGTGTCCCTGGGGAGTGTGTGCAGTATTGCTGTGTGTCCCTGGGGAGTGTGTGCAGTATTGCTGTGTGTCCCTGTGGAGTGTGTCAGTATTGCAGTGTGTCCCTGGGGAGTGTGTGCAGTGTTGCTGTGTGTCCCTGGGGAGGGTGTGCAGTATTGCTGTGTGTCCCTGGTTAGTGTGTGCAGTATTGCTGTGTTTCCCTGGGGAGTGTGTGCACTATTGCTGCGTGTCCCTGGGGAGTGTGTGCAGTATTGCTGTGTGTCCCTGGGAAGTGTGTGGAGCATTGATGTGTCCCCCTGGCGAGTGTGTGCAGTGTTGCTCTGTGTCCCTGGGGAGTGTGTGCAGTATTGCTATGTGTCCCTGGGGAGTGTGTGCAGTTTTGCTGTGTGTCCCTGGGGAGTGTGTGCTGTATTGCTGTGTGTCCCTGGAGAGTGTGCAGTATTGTTGTGTGTCCCTGGGGAGTGTGTGCAGTATTGCTGTGTGTCCCTGGGGAGTGTGTTGCAATTTGCTGTGTGTCCGTAGGGATTCTGTGAGGATTTGTTGTGTGTCCCTGGGACGTGTGTCTGGATTTGCTGTGTGTCCCTGGGGAGTGTGTGCAGTAATGCTGTGTGTCCCTGGGCAGTGTGTGGAGTATTGATGTGTGCCCCTGGGGAGTGTGTGCAGTATTGCTTTGTGTCCCAGGGGAGTGTGTGCAGTGTTGCTGTGTGTCCCTGGGGAGTGTGTGCAGTATTGCTGTGTGTCCCTGGGGAGTGTGTCAGGATTTGCTGTTTGTCCCTGGGGAGTGTGTACTTTACTGCAGTCTGCCCCTCGGGAGTGTGTGCAGTATTGCTGTGTGTCCGTGGGGAATGTGTTAGGTTTTGCTGTGTGTCCCTGGGCAGTGTGTGCAGTATTGCTGTGTGTCCCAGGGCAGTGTTTGCAGTATTGCTGTGTGTCCCTGGGGAGTGTGTGCAGTATTGCTGTGTGTCCCTGGGGAGTGTGTGCTGTATTGCTGTGTGTCCCTGGGGAGTGTGTGCTGTATTTCAGTGTGACCCTGGGGAGTGTGTGCTGTATTGCTGTGTGTCCCTGGGGAGTGTGTGCAGTATTGCTGTGTGTCCATGGGGAGCGTGTGCAGTATTACTGTGTGTCCTTGGGGAGTGTGTGCAGTATTGCTGTGTGTCCCTGGGGATTGTGTGCAGTATTGCTGTGTGTCCCTGGGGAGTTTGTGCAGTATTGCTGTGTGTCCCTGGGGAGTGTGTGCACTATTGCTGTGTGTCCTTGGGGAGTGTGTGTTGTATTGCTTTGTGTGCCTGGGGAGTGTGTCGGGATTTGCTGTGTGTCCATCGGGAGCATGTGCAGTATTACTGTGTGTCCCTGGGGAGTGTGTGCAGTATTGCTGTGTGTGCCTGGGGAGTGTGTGCAGTATTGCTGTGTGTGCCTGGGGAGTGTGTGCAGTATTGCTGTGTGTCCCTGGGGAGTGTGTGCAGTGTTGATGTGTGTGCCTGGGGAGTGTGTGCAGTATTGCAGTGTGTCCCTGGGGAGTGTGTGCAGTGTTGATGTGAGTCCCTGGGGAGTGTTTGCAGTATTGCTGTGTGTCCCTGGGGAGAGTGTGCACTATTGCTGCGTGTCCCTGGGGAGTGTGTGCAGTATTGCTGTGTGTCCCTGGGAAGTGTGTGGAGTATTGCTGTGTTTCCCTGGGGAGTGTGTGCAGTATTGCTCTGTGTCCCTGGGGAGTGTGTGCCATATTGCTGTGTGTCTCTGGGGAGTGTGTGCAGTATTGCTGTGTGTCCCTGGAGAGGGTGCAGTTTTGTTGTGTGTCCCTGGGGAGTGTGTGCAGTCTTGCTGTGTGTCCCTGGGGAGTGTGTTGCAATTTGCTGTGTGTCCGTAGGGATTCTGTGAGGATTTGTTGTGTGTCCCTGGGGCGTGTGTCTGGATTTGCTGTGTGTCCCTGGGGAGTGTGTGCAGTATTGCTGTGTGTCCCTGGGGAGTGTGTGCAGTATTGCAGTGTGTCCCTGGGGAGTGTGTGCAGTATTGCTGTGTGTCCCTGGGCAGTGTGTGCAGTATTGCTGTGTGTCCCTGGGGAGTGTGTGCAGTATTGCTGTGTGTCCCTGGAGAGTGTGTGCAGTATTGCTTTGTGTGGATGGGGAGTCTGTCGGGATTTGCTGTGTGTCCCTGGGGAGTGTGTGCTGTATTGCTGTGTGTCCCTGGGGAGTGTGTCAGGATTTGCTGTGTGTCCCTGGGGAGTGTGTGGAGTATTGATGTGTTTCCTGGGGAGTGTGTGCAGTATTGCTTTGTGTCCCTGGGGAGTGTGTGCAGTGTTGCTGTGTGTCCCTGGGGAGTGTGTGCAGTATTGCTGTGTGTCCCTGGGGAGTGTGTGCAGTATTGCTGTGTGTCCCTGGGGAGTGTGTGCAGTATTGCTGTGTGTCCCTGGGGAGTGTGTGCTGTATTGTGTGTGTCCCTGGGGACTGTGTTCAGTATTGCTGTGTGTCCCTGGGGAGTGTGTGCAGTATTGCTGTGTGTCTCTGGGGAGTGTGTGCAGTATTGCTGTGTGTCCCTGGGGAGTGTGTGCAGTATTGCTGTGTGTCCCTGGGGAGTGTGCGCAGTATTGCTGTGTGTCCCTGGGGAGTGTGTGCAGTATTGCTGTGTGTCCCTGGGGAGTGTGTGCAGTATTGGTGTGTGTCCCTATGGAGTGTGTGCAGTATTGCTGTGTGTCCCTGGGGAGTGTGTGCAGTATTGCTGTGTGTCCGTGGGGAGTGTGTGCTGTGTTGCTCTGTGTCCCTGGGGAGTGTTTGCAGTATTGCTGTGTGTCCCTGGGGAGTGTGTGCTGTATTTCTGTGTGACCCTGGGGAGTTTGTGCAGTATTGCTATGTGTCCGTGGGGAGTGTGTGCAGTATTGCTGTGTGTCCCTGGGGAGTGTGTGCAGTATTGCTGTGTGTCCCTGGGGAGTGTGTGCAGTATTGCTGTGTGTCCCTGTGGAGTGTGTCAGTATTGCAGTGTGTCCCTGGGGAGTGTGTGCAGTGTTGCTGTGTGTCCCTGGGGAGGGTGTGCAGTATTGCTGTGTGTCCCTGGTTAGTGTGTGCAGTATTGCTGTGTTTCCCTGGGGAGTGTGTGCACTATTGCTGCGTGTCCCTGGGGAGTGTGTGCAGTATTGCTGTGTGTCCCTGGGAAGTGTGTGGAGCATTGATGTGTCCCCCTGGCGAGTGTGTGCAGTGTTGCTCTGTGTCCCTGGGGAGTGTGTGCAGTATTGCTGTGTGTCCCTGGGGAGTGTGTGCAGTTTTGCTGTGTGTCCCTGGGGAGTGTGTGCTGTATTGCTGTGTGTCCCTGGAGAGTGTGCAGTATTGTTGTGTGTCCCTGGGGAGTGTGTGCAGTATTGCTGTGTGTCCCTGGGGAGTGTGTTGCAATTTGCTGTGTGTCCGTAGGGATTCTGTGAGGATTTGTTGTGTGTCCCTGGGACGTGTGTCTGGATTTGCTGTGTGTCCCTGGGGAGTGTGTGCAGTAATGCTGTGTGTCCCTGGGCAGTGTGTGGAGTATTGATGTGTGCCCCTGGGGAGTGTGTGCAGTATTGCTTTGTGTCCCAGGGGAGTGTGTGCAGTGTTGCTGTGTGTCCCTGGGGAGTGTGTGCAGTATTGCTGTGTGTCCCTGGGGAGTGTGTCAGGATTTGCTGTTTGTCCCTGGGGAGTGTGTACTTTACTGCAGTCTGCCCCTCGGGAGTGTGTGCAGTATTGCTGTGTGTCCGTGGGGAATGTGTTAGGTTTTGCTGTGTGTCCCTGGGCAGTGTGTGCAGTATTGCTGTGTGTCCCAGGGCAGTGTTTGCAGTATTGCTGTGTGTCCCTGGGGAGTGTGTGCAGTATTGCTGTGTGTCCCTGGGGAGTGTGTGCTGTATTGCTGTGTGTCCCTGGGGAGTGTGTGCTGTATTTCAGTGTGACCCTGGGGAGTGTGTGCAGTATTGCTGTGTGTCCCTGGGGAGTGTGCGCAGTATTGCTGTGTGTCCCTGGGGAGTGTGTGCAGTATTGCTGTGTGTCCCTGGGGAGTGTGTGCAGTATTGGTGTGTGTCCCTATGGAGTGTGTGCAGTATTGCTGTGTGTCCCTGGGGAGTGTGTGCAGTATTGCTGTGTGTCCGTGGGGAGTGTGTGCTGTGTTGCTCTGTGTCCCTGGGGAGTGTTTGCAGTATTGCTGTGTGTCCCTGGGGAGTGTGTGCTGTATTTCTGTGTGACCCTGGGGAGTTTGTGCAGTATTGCTATGTGTCCGTGGGGAGTGTGTGCAGTATTGCTGTGTGTCCCTGGGGAGTGTGTGCAGTATTGCTGTGTGTCCCTGGGGAGTGTGTGCAGTATTGCTGTGTGTCCCTGGGGAGTGTGTGCAGTATTGCTGTGTGTCCCTGTGGAGTGTGTCAGTATTGCAGTGTGTCCCTGGGGAGTGTGTGCAGTGTTGCTGTGTGTCCCTGGGGAGGGTGTGCAGTATTGCTGTGTGTCCCTGGTTAGTGTGTGCAGTATTGCTGTGTTTCCCTGGGGAGTGTGTGCACTATTGCTGCGTGTCCCTGGGGAGTGTGTGCAGTATTGCTGTGTGTCCCTGGGAAGTGTGTGGAGCATTGATGTGTCCCCCTGGCGAGTGTGTGCAGTGTTGCTCTGTGTCCCTGGGGAGTGTGTGCAGTATTGCTGTGTGTCCCTGGGGAGTGTGTGCAGTTTTGCTTTGTGTCCCTGGGGAGTGTGTGCTGTATTGCTGTGTGTCCCTGGAGAGTGTGCAGTATTGTTGTGTGTCCCTGGGGAGTGTGTGCAGTATTGCTGTGTGTCCCTGGGGAGTGTGTTGCAATTTGCTGTGTGTCCGTAGGGATTCTGTGAGGATTTGTTGTGTGTCCCTGGGACGTGTGTCTGGATTTGCTGTGTGTCCCTGGGGAGTGTGTGCAGTAATGCTGTGTGTCCCTGGGCAGTGTGTGGAGTATTGATGTGTGCCCCTGGGGAGTGTGTGCAGTATTGCTTTGTGTCCCAGGGGAGTGTGTGCAGTGTTGCTGTGTGTCCCTGGGGAGTGTGTGCAGTATTGCTGTGTGTCCCTGGGGAGTGTGTCAGGATTTGCTGTTTGTCCCTGGGGAGTGTGTACTTTACTGCAGTCTGCCCCTCGGGAGTGTGTGCAGTATTGCTGTGTGTCCGTGGGGAATGTGTTAGGTTTTGCTGTGTGTCCCTGGGCAGTGTGTGCAGTATTGCTGTGTGTCCCAGGGCAGTGTTTGCAGTATTGCTGTGTGTCCCTGGGGAGTGTGTGCAGTATTGCTGTGTGTCCCTGGGGAGTGTGTGCTGTATTGCTGTGTGTCCCTGGGGAGTGTGTGCTGTATTTCAGTGTGACCCTGGGGAGTGTGTGCTGTATTGCTGTGTGTCCCTGGGGAGTGTGTGCAGTATTGCTGTGTGTCCATGGGGAGCGTGTGCAGTATTACTGTGTGTCCTTGGGGAGTGTGTGCAGTATTGCTGTGTGTCCCTGGGGATTGTGTGCAGTATTGCTGTGTGTCCCTGGGGAGTTTGTGCAGTATTGCTGTGTGTCCCTGGGGAGTGTGTGCACTATTGCTGTGTGTCCTTGGGGAGTGTGTGTTGTATTGCTTTGTGTGCCTGGGGAGTGTGTCGGGATTTGCTGTGTGTCCATCGGGAGCATGTGCAGTATTACTGTGTGTCCCTGGGGAGTGTGTGCAGTATTGCTGTGTGTGCCTGGGGAGTGTGTGCAGTATTGCTGTGTGTGCCTGGGGAGTGTGTGCAGTATTGCTGTGTGTCCCTGGGGAGTGTGTGCAGTGTTGATGTGTGTGCCTGGGGAGTGTGTGCAGTATTGCAGTGTGTCCCTGGGGAGTGTGTGCAGTGTTGATGTGAGTCCCTGGGGAGTGTGTGCAGTATTGCTGTGTGTCCCTGGGGAGAGTGTGCACTATTGCTGCGTGTCCCTGGGGAGTGTGTGCAGTATTGCTGTGTGTCCCTGGGAAGTGTGTGGAGTATTGCTGTGTTTCCCTGGGGAGTGTGTGCAGTATTGCTCTGTGTCCCTGGGGAGTGTGTGCCATATTGCTGTGTGTCTCTGGGGAGTGTGTGCAGTATTGCTGTGTGTCCCTGGAGAGGGTGCAGTTTTGTTGTGTGTCCCTGGGGAGTGTGTCCAGTCTTGCTGTGTGTCCCTGGGGAGTGTGTTGCAATTTGCTGTGTGTCCGTAGGGATTCTGTGAGGATTTGTTGTGTGTCCCTGGGGCGTGTGTCTGGATTTGCTGTGTGTCCCTGGGGAGTGTGTGCAGTATTGCTGTGTGTCCCTGGGGAGTGTGTGGAGTATTGCTGTGTGCCCCTGGGGAGAGTGTGCAGTATTGCTTTGTGTCCCAGGGGAGTCTGTGCAGTGTTGCTGTGTGTCCCAGGGGAGTGTGTGCAGTATTGCTGTGTGTCCCTGGGGAGTGTGTGCAGTGTTACTGTGTGTCCCTGGGGAGTGTGTGCAGTATTGCTGTTTGTCCCTGGGGAGTGTGTGCAGTATTGCTGTGTGTCCCTGGGGAGTGTGTCAGGATTTGCTGTGTGTCCCTGGGGAGTGTGTGCAGTATTGCTGTGTGTCCCTGGGGAGTGTGAGCAGTATTGCTGTGTGTCCTTGGGCAGTGTGTGCAGTATTGGTGTGTGTCCCTGGGGAGTGTGTGCAGTATTGCTGTGTGTCCCTGGGGAGTGTGTGCATTATTGCTGTGTGTCCCTGGAGCATGTGTGCAGTATTGCTCTGTGTCCTTGGGCAGTGTGTGCAGTATTGGTGTGTGTCCCTGGGGAGTGTGTGCAGTATTGGTGTGTGTCCCTGGGGAGTGTGTGCAGTATTGCTGTGTGTCCTTGGGCAGTGTGTGCAGTATTGCTGTGTGTCCCTGGGGAGTGTGTGCAGTATTGCTGTGTGTCCCTGGGGAGTGTGTCAGGATTTGCTGTGTGTCCCTGGGGAGTGTGTGCAATATTGCTGTGTGTCCCTGGGGAGTGTGTATGTATTGCTGTGTGTCCCTGGGGAGTGTGTGCAGTATTGCTGTGTGTCCCTGGGGAGTGTGTCAGGATTTGCTGTGTGTCCCTGGGGAGTGTGTGCAATATTGCTGTGTGTCCCTGGGGAGTGTGTATGTATTGCTGTGTGTCCCTGGGGAGTGTGTGCAGTATTGCTGTGTGTCCCTGGGGAGTGTGTGCAGTATTGCAGTTTGTCACTGGGGAGTGTGTGCAGTATTTCTGTGTGTCCGTGGGGAGTGTTTGCAGTATTGCTGTTTGTCTCTGGGGAGTGTTTGCAGTATTGCTGTCTGTCCATGGGGAGTGTGTGCTGTATTGCTGTGTGTCCCTGGGGAGTGTGTCAGGATTTGCTATGTGTGTCTGGGGAGTGTGTGGAGTGTTGCTGTGTGTCCCTGGGCAATGTGTGGAGTATTGCTGTGTGTCCCTGGGGCTTGTGTGCAGTATTGCTGTGTGTCCCTGGGGAGTATGTGTAGTATTGCTTTGTGTGCCTGGGGAGTGTGTGCAGTATTGCTGTGTGTCCCTGGGGAGTGTGTGTATTATTGCTTTGTGTGCCTGGGGAGTGTGTCGGGATTTGCTGTCTGTCCCTGGGGAGTGTGTGCAGTATTGCTGTGTGTCCCTGGGGAGTGTGTGTAGTATTGCTTTGTGTGCCTGGGGAGTGTGTCAGGATTTGCTGTCTGTCCCTGGGGAGTGTGTGCAGTATTGCTGTGTGTCCCCGGGGAGTGTGTGCTGTATTGCTGAGATTCCCTGGGGAGTGTGTGCGGTATTGGTGTGTGTCTCCCTGGGCAGTGTGTGCAGTGTTGCTGTGTGTCCCTGGGTAGTGTGTTCAGTATTGATGAGTGTCCCTGGGAAGTGTGTGCAGTATTGCTGTCTGTCCCTGGGGAGTGTGTGCAGTATTGCTGTGTGTCCCTGGGGAGTGTGTGTAGTATTGCTTTGTGTGCCTGGGGAGTGTTCGGGATTTGCTGTGTGTCCCTGCGGAGTGTGTGCTGTATTGCTGTGTGTCCCTGGGGAGTGTGTCAGGATTTGCTGTTTGTCCCTGGGGAGTGTGTGCAGTATTGCTGTTTGTCCCTGGGGAGTGTGTGCAGTATTGCAGTGTGTCCGTGGGGAGTGTTTGCAGTATTGCTGTGTAGCCTGGGCAGTATGTGCAGTATTGCTGTGTGTCCCTGGGGAGTGTGTCAGGATATGCTATGTGTGTCTGGGGAGTGTGTGGAGTGTTGCTGTGTGTCCCTGTGCAATGTGTGGAGTATTGCTGTGTGTCCCTGGGGAGTGCATGCAGTATTACTGTGTGTCCCTGGGTAGTGTGTGCAGTATTGCTGTGTGTCTCTGGGGAGTGTGTGGAGTATTGCTGCGTGTACCTGGGGAGGGTGTGCAGTATTGCTGTGTGTCCCTGGGGAGTATGTGCAGTATTGCTGTGTGTCCCTGGTGAGTGTGTGCAGTATTGTAGTGTGTCCCTGGGGAGTGTGTGCAGTATTGATGTTTGTCCGTGGGCAGTGTGTGCAGTATTGCTGTGTGTCTCTGGGTACTGTGTGCAGTATTGCTGTTTGTCCCTGGGTAGTGTGTGGAGTATTGCTGTTTGTCCCTGGGTAGTGTGTGCAGTATTGCTGTCTGTCCCTGGGGAGTGTGTGCAGTATTGCTGTGTGTCCCTGGGGAGTGTGTCAGGATTTGCTGTTTGTCCCTGGGGAGTGTGTACTTTACTGCAGTCTGCCCCTCGGGAGTGTGTGCAGTATTGCTGTGTGTCCGTGGGGAATGTGTTAGGTTTTGCTGTGTGTCCCTGGGCAGTGTGTGCAGTATTGCTGTGTGTCCCAGGGCAGTGTTTGCAGTATTGCTGTGTGTCCCTGGGGAATGTGTGCAGTATTGCTGTGTGTCCCTGGGGAGTGTGTGCTGTATTGCTGTGTGTCCCTGGGGAGTGTGTGCTGTATTTCAGTGTGACCCTGGGGAGTGTGTGCTGTATTGCTGTGTGTCCCTGGGGAGTGTGTGCAGTATTGCTGTGTGTCCATGGGGAGCGTGTGCAGTATTACTGTGTGTCCTTGGGGAGTGTGTGCAGTATTGCTGTGTGTCCCTGGGGATTGTGTGCAGTATTGCTGTGTGTCCCTGGGGAGTTTGTGCAGTATTGCTGTGTGTCCCTGGGGAGTGTGTGCACTATTGCTGTGTGTCCTTGGGGAGTGTGTGTTGTATTGCTTTGTGTGCCTGGGGAGTGTGTCGGGATTTGCTGTGTGTCCATCGGGAGCATGTGCAGTATTACTGTGTGTCCCTGGGGAGTGTGTGCAGTATTGCTGTGTGTGCCTGGGGAGTGTGTGCAGTATTGCTGTGTGTGCCTGGGGAGTGTGTGCAGTATTGCTGTGTGTCCCTGGGGAGTGTGTGCAGTGTTGATGTGTGTGCCTGGGGAGTGTGTGCAGTATTGCAGTGTGTCCCTGGGGAGTGTGTGCAGTGTTGATGTGAGTCCCTGGGGAGTGTGTGCAGTATTGCTGTGTGTCCCTGGGGAGAGTGTGCACTATTGCTGCGTGTCCCTGGGGAGTGTGTGCAGTATTGCTGTGTGTCCCTGGGAAGTGTGTGGAGTATTGCTGTGTTTCCCTGGGGAGTGTGTGCAGTATTGCTCTGTGTCCCTGGGGAGTGTGTGCCATATTGCTGTGTGTCTCTGGGGAGTGTGTGCAGTATTGCTGTGTGTCCCTGGAGAGGGTGCAGTTTTGTTGTGTGTCCCTGGGGAGTGTGTGCAGTCTTGCTGTGTGTCCCTGGGGAGTGTGTTGCAATTTGCTGTGTGTCCGTAGGGATTCTGTGAGGATTTGTTGTGTGTCCCTGGGGCGTGTGTCTGGATTTGCTGTGTGTCCCTGGGGAGTGTGTGCAGTATTGCTGTGTGTCCCTGGGGAGTGTGTGGAGTATTGCTGTGTGCCCCTGGGGAGAGTGTGCAGTATTGCTTTGTGTCCCAGGGGAGTGTGTGCAGTGTTGCTGTGTGTCCCAGGGGAGTGTGTGCAGTATTGCTGTGTGTCCCTGGGGAGTGTGTGCAGTGTTACTGTGTGTCCCTGGGGAGTGTGTGCAGTATTGCTGTTTGTCCCTGGGGAGTGTGTGCAGTATTGCTGTGTGTCCCTGGGGAGTGTGTCAGGATTTGCTGTGTGTCCCTGGGGAGTGTGTGCAGTATTGCTGTGTGTCCCTGGGGAGTGTGTGCAGTATTGCTGTGTGTCCTTGGGCAGTGTGTGCAGTATTGGTGTGTGTCCCTGGGGAGTGTGTGCAGTATTGCTGTGTGTCCCTGGGGAGTGTGTGCATTATTGCTGTGTGTCCCTGGAGCATGTGTGCAGTATTGCTCTGTGTCCTTGGGCAGTGTGTGCAGTATTGGTGTGTGTCCCTGGGGAGTGTGTGCAGTATTGGTGTGTGTCCCTGGGGAGTGTGTGCAGTATTGCTGTGTGTCCTTGGGCAGTGTGTGCAGTATTGCTGTGTGTCCCTGGGGAGTGTGTGCAGTATTGCTGTGTGTCCCTGGGGAGTGTGTCAGGATTTGCTGTGTGTCCCTGGGGAGTGTGTGCAATATTGCTGTGTGTCCCTGGGGAGTGTGTATGTATTGCTGTGTGTCCCTGGGGAGTGTGTGCAGTATTGCTGTGTGTCCCTGGGGAGTGTGTCAGGATTTGCTGTGTGTCCCTGGGGAGTGTGTGCAATATTGCTGTGTGTCCCTGGGGAGTGTGTATGTATTGCTGTGTGTCCCTGGGGAGTGTGTGCAGTATTGCTGTGTGTCCCTGGGGAGTGTGTGCAGTATTGCAGTTTGTCACTGGGGAGTGTGTGCAGTATTTCTGTGTGTCCGTGGGGAGTGTTTGCAGTATTGCTGTTTGTCTCTGGGGAGTGTTTGCAGTATTGCTGTCTGTCCATGGGGAGTGTGTGCTGTATTGCTGTGTGTCCCTGGGGAGTGTGTCAGGATTTGCTATGTGTGTCTGGGGAGTGTGTGGAGTGTTGCTGTGTGTCCCTGGGCAATGTGTGGAGTATTGCTGTGTGTCCCTGGGGCTTGTGTGCAGTATTGCTGTGTGTCCCTGGGGAGTGTGTGTAGTATTGCTTTGTGTGCCTGGGGAGTGTGTGCAGTATTGCTGTGTGTCCCTGGGGAGTGTGTGTATTATTGCTTTGTGTGCCTGGGGAGTGTGTCGGGATTTGCTGTCTGTCCCTGGGGAGTGTGTGCAGTATTGCTGTGTGTCCCTGGGGAGTGTGTGTAGTATTGCTTTCTGTGCCTGGGGAGAGTGTCAGGATTTGCTGTCTGTCCCTGGGGAGTGTGTGCAGTATTGCTGTGTGTCCCTGGGGAGTGTGTGCTGTATTGCTGAGATTCCCTGGGGAGTGTGTGCGGTATTGGTGTGTGTCTCCCTGGGCAGTGTGTGCAGTGTTGCTGTGTGTCCCTGGGTAGTGTGTTCAGTATTGATGAGTGTCCCTGGGAAGTGTGTGCAGTATTGCTGTCTGTCCCTGGGGAGTGTGTGCAGTATTGCTGTGTGTCCCTGGGGAGTGTGTGTAGTATTGCTTTGTGTGCCTGGGGAGTGTTCGGGATTTGCTGTGTGTCCCTGCGGAGTGTGTGCTGTATTGCGGTGTGTCCCTGGGGAGTGTGTCAGGATTTGCTGTTTGTCCCTGGGGAGTGTGTGCAGTATTGCTGTTTGTCCCTGGGGAGTGTGTGCAGTATTGCAGTGTGTCCGTGGGGAGTGTTTGCAGTATTGCTGTGTAGCCTGGGCAGTATGTGCAGTATTGCTGTGTGTCCCTGGGGAGTGTGTCAGGATATGCTATGTGTGTCTGGGGAGTGTGTGGAGTGTTGCTGTGTGTCCCTGTGCAATGTGTGGAGTATTGCTGTGTGTCCCTGGGGAGTGCATGCAGTATTACTGTGTGTCCCTGGGTAGTGTGTGCAGTATTGCTGTGTGTCTCTGGGGAGTGTGTGGAGTATTGCTGCGTGTACCTGGGGAGGGTGTGCAGTATTGCTGTGTGTCCCTGGGGAGTATGTGCAGTATTGCTGTGTGTCCCTGGTGAGTGTGTGCAGTATTGTAGTGTGTCCCTGGGGAGTGTGTGCAGTATTGATGTTTGTCCGTGGGCAGTGTGTGCAGTATTGCTGTGTGTCTCTGGGTAGTGTGTGCAGTATTGCTGTTTGTCCCTGGGTAGTGTGTGGAGTATTGCTGTTTGTCCCTGGGTAGTGTGTGCAGTATTGCTGTCTTCCCTGGGGAGTGTGTGCAGTATTGCTGTGTGTCCCTGGGGAGTGTGTGTAGTATTCCTTTGTATGCCTGGGGACTGTGTTGCGACTTGCTCTGTGTACCTGGGGAGTGTGTGCATTATTGCTTCGTGTCCCTGGGGAGTGAGTGTATTATTGCTTTGTGTGCCTGGGGAGTGTGTCAGGATTTGCTGTGTGTCCCTGGGGAGTGTGTGCTGTGATGCTGTGTGTCACTGGGGAGTGTGTGCAGTATTGCTGTTTGTCCCTGGGGAGTGTGTGCAGTATTGCTGTGTGTCACTGGGGAGTGTGTGCAGTATTGCTGTTTGTCCCTGGGGAGTGTGTGCAGTATTGCTGTGTGTCTGTGGGGAGTGTGTGGAGTATTGCTGTGTGTCCGTGGGGAGTGTGTGGAGTATTGCTGTGTGTCCGTGGGGAGTGTGTGCAGTATTGCTGTGTGTCCCTGAGGAGTGTGTGGAGTATTGCTGTGTGTCCGTGGGGAGTGTGTGCAGTATTGCTGTGTGTCCCTGGGGAGTGTGAGCAGTATTGTAGTGTGTCCCTGGGGAGTGTGTGCAGTATTGCTGTGTGTCTCTGGGGAGTGTGTGCAGTATTGCTGTGTGTCCCTGGGGAGTGTGTGCAGTATTGCTGTGTGTCCCAGGGGAGTGTGTGCAGTATTGCTGTGTGTCCCTGGGGAGTGTGTGCAGTATTGCTGTGTGTCCCTGGGGAGTGTGTGCAGTACTGCTGTGTGTCTCTGGGGAGTGTGTGCAGTATTGCTGTGTGTCCCTGGGGAGTGTGTGCAGTATTGCTGTGTGTCTCTGGGGAGTGTGTGCAGTATTGCTGTGTGTCCCTGGGGAGTGTGTGCAGTATTGCTGTGTGTCCCTGGGGAGTGTGTGCAGTATTGCTGTGTGTCCCTGGGGAGTGTGTGCAGTATTGCTTTGTGTGCCTGGGGAGTGTGTCGGGAATTGCTGTGTGTCCATGGGGAGCGTGTGCAGTATTGCTGTGTGTCCCTGGGGAGTGTGTGCAGTATTGCTGTGTGTCCCTGGGGAGTGTGTGGAGTATTGCTGTGTGTCCCTGGGGAGTGTGTGCAGTATTGCTGTGTGTCCCTGGGGAGTGTGTGCAGTATTGCTGTGTGTCCTTGGGGAATGTGTGTAGTATTGCTTTGTGTGCCTGGGGAGTGTGTCGGGATTTGCTGTGTGTCCATGGGGAGTGTGTGCAGTATTGCTGTGTGTCCCTGGTTAGTGTGTGCAGTATTGTTGTGTGTCCCTGGGGAGTGTGTGCACTATTGCTGCGTGTCCCTGGGGAGTGTGTGCAGTATTGCTGTGTGTCCCTGGGAAGTGTGTGGAGTATTGATGTGTCCCCCTGGCGAGTGTGTGCAGTGTTGCTCTGTGTCCCTGGGGACTGTGTGCTGTATTGCTGTGTGTCCCTGGGGAGTGTGTGCAGTATTGCTATGTGTCCCTGGGGAGTGTGTGCAGTATTGCTGTGTGTCCCTGGGAAGTGTGTGGAGTATTGCTCTGTGTCCCTGGGGAGTGTGTGCCATATTGCTGTGTGTCTCTGGGGAGTGTGTGCAGTATTGCTGTGTGTCCCTGGAGAGGGTGCAGTTTTGTTGTGTGTCCCTGGGGAGTGTGTGCAGTCTTGCTGTGTGTCCCTGGGGAGTGTGTTGCAATTTGCTGTGTGTCCGTAGGGATTCTGTGAGGATTTGTTGTGTGTCCCTGGGGCGTGTGTCTGGATTTGCTGTGTGTCCCTGGGGAGTGTGTGCAGTATTGCTGTGTGTCCCTGGGGAGTGTGTGCAGTATTGCAGTGTGTCCCTGGGGAGTGTGTGCAGTATTGCTGTGTGTCCCTGGGCAGTGTGTGCAGTATTGCTGTGTGTCCCTGGGGAGTGTGTGCAGTATTGCTGTGTGTCCCTGGAGAGTGTGTGCAGTATTGCTTTGTGTGGATGGGGAGTCTGTCGGGATTTGCTGTGTGTCCCTGGGGAGTGTGTGCTGTATTGCTGTGTGTCCCTGGGGAGTGTGTCAGGATTTGCTGTGTGTCCCTGGGGAGTGTGTGGAGTATTGATGTGTTTCCTGGGGAGTGTGTGCAGTATTGCTTTGTGTCCCTGGGGAGTGTGTGCAGTGTTGCTGTGTGTCCCTGGGGAGTGTGTGCAGTATTGCTGTGTGTCCCTGGGGAGTGTGTGCAGTATTGCTGTGTGTCCCTGGGGAGTGTGTGCAGTATTGCTGTGTGTCCCTGGGGAGTGTGTGCTGTATTGTGTGTGTCCCTGGGGACTGTGTTCAGTATTGCTGTGTGTCCCTGGGGAGTGTGTGCAGTATTGCTGTGTGTCTCTGGGGAGTGTGTGCAGTATTGCTGTGTGTCCCTGGGGAGTGTGTGCAGTATTGCTGTGTGTCCCTGGGGAGTGTGCGCAGTATTGCTGTGTGTCCCTGGGGAGTGTGTGCAGTATTGCTGTGTGTCCCTGGTGAGTGTGTGCAGTATTGGTGTGTGTCCCTATGGAGTGTGTGCAGTATTGCTGTGTGTCCCTGGGGAGTGTGTGCAGTATTGCTGTGTGTCCGTGGGGAGTGTGTGCTGTGTTGCTCTGTGTCCCTGGGGAGTGTTTGCAGTATTGCTGTGTGTCCCTGGGGAGTGTGTGCTGTATTTCTGTGTGACCCTGGGGAGTGTGTGCAGTATTGCTATGTGTCCGTTGCGAGTGTGTGCAGTATTGCTGTGTGTCCCTGGGGAGTGTGTGCAGTATTGCTGTGTGTCCCTGGGGAGTGTGTGCAGTATTGCTGTGTGTCCCTGGGGAGTGTGTGCAGTATTGCTGTGTGTCCCTGTGGAGTGTGTCAGTATTGCAGTGTGTCCCTGGGGAGTGTGTGCAGTGTTGCTGTGTGTCCCTGGGGAGGGTGTGCAGTATTGCTGTGTGTCCCTGGTTAGTGTGTGCAGTATTGCTGTGTTTCCCTGGGGAGTGTGTGCACTATTGCTGCGTGTCCCTGGGGAGTGTGTGCAGTATTGCTGTGTGTCCCTGGGAAGTGTGTGGAGCATTGGTGTGTCCCCCTGGCGAGTGTGTGCAGTGTTGCTCTGTGTCCCTGGGGAGTGTGTGCAGTATTGGTATGTGTCCCTGGGGAGTGTGTGCAGTTTTGCTGTGTGTCCCTGGGGAGTGTGTGCTGTATTGCTGTGTGTCCCTGGAGAGTGTGCAGTATTGTTGTGTGTCCCTGGGGAGTGTGTGCAGTATTGCTGTGTGTCCCTGGGGAGTGTGTTGCAATTTGCTGTGTGTCCGTAGGGATTCTGTGAGGATTTGTTGTGTGTCCCTGGGACGTGTGTCTGGATTTGCTGTGTGTCCCTGGGGAGTGTGTGCAGTAATGCTGTGTGTCCCTGGGCAGTGTGTGGAGTATTGATGTGTGCCCCTGGGGAGTGTGTGCAGTATTGCTTTGTGTCCCAGGGGAGTGTGTGCAGTGTTGCTGTGTGTCCCTGGGGAGTGTGTGCAGTATTGCTGTGTGTCCCTGGGGAGTGTGTCAGGATTTGCTGTTTGTCCCTGGGGAGTGTGTACTTTACTGCAGTCTGCCCCTCGGGAGTGTGTGCAGTATTGCTGTGTGTCCCTGGGGAGTGTGTGCTGTACTGCTGTGTGTCCCTGGGGAGTGTGTGCTGTATTTCAGTGTGACCCTGGGGAGTGTGTGCTGTATTGCTGTGTGTCCCTGGGGAGTGTGTGCAGTATTGCTGTGTGTCCATGGGGAGCGTGTGCAGTATTACTGTGTGTCCTTGGGGAGTGTGTGCAGTATTGCTGTGTGTCCCTGGGGATTGTGTGCAGTATTGCTGTGTGTCCCTGGGGAGTTTGTGCAGTATTGCTGTGTGTCCCTGGGGATTGTGTGCACTATTGCTGTGTGTCCTTGGGGAGTGTGTGTTGTATTGCTTTGTGTGCCTGGGGAGTGTGTCGGGATTTGCTGTGTGTCCATCGGGAGCATGTGCAGTATTACTGTGTGTCCCTGGGGAGTGTGTGCAGTATTGCTGTGTGTGCCTGGGGAGTGTGTGCAGTATTGCTGTGTGTGCCTGGGGAGTGTGTGCAGTATTGCTGTGTGTCCCTGGGGAGTGTGTGCAGTGTTGATGTGTGTGCCTGGGGAGTGTGTGCAGTATTGCAGTGTGTCCCTGGGGAGTGTGTGCAGTGTTGATGTGAGTCCCTGGGGAGTGTGTGCAGTATTGCTGTGTGTCCCTGGGGAGAGTGTGCACTATTGCTGCGTGTCCCTGGGGAGTGTGTGCAGTATTGCTGTGTGTCCCTGGGAAGTGTGTGGAGTATTGCTGTGTTTCCCTGGGGAGTGTGTGCAGTATTGCTCTGTGTCCCTGGGGAGTGTGTGCCATATTGCTGTGTGTCTCTGGGGAGTGTGTGCAGTATTGCTGTGTGTCCCTGGAGAGGGTGCAGTTTTGTTGTGTGTCCCTGGGGAGTGTGTGCAGTCTTGCTGTGTGTCCCTGGGGAGTGTGTTGCAATTTGCTGTGTGTCCGTAGGGATTCTGTGAGGATTTGTTGTGTGTCCCTGGGGCGTGTGTCTGGATTTGCTGTGTGTCCCTGGGGAGTGTGTGCAGTATTGCTGTGTGTCCCTGGGGAGTGTGTGGAGTATTGCTGTGTGCCCCTGGGGAGAGTGTGCAGTATTGCTTTGTGTCCCAGGGGAGTGTGTGCAGTGTTGCTGTGTGTCCCAGGGGAGTGTGTGCAGTATTGCTGTGTGTCCCTGGGGAGTGTGTGCAGTGTTACTGTGTGTCCCTGGGGAGTGTGTGCAGTATTGCTGTTTGTCCCTGGGGAGTGTGTGCAGTATTGCTGTGTGTCCCTGGGGAGTGTGTCAGGATTTGCTGTGTGTCCCTGGGGAGTGTGTGCAGTATTGCTGTGTGTCCCTGGGGAGTGTGTGCAGTATTGCTGTGTGTCCTTGGGCAGTGTGTGCAGTATTGGTGTGTGTCCCTGGGGAGTGTGTGCAGTATTGCTGTGTGTCCCTGGGGAGTGTGTGCATTATTGCTGTGTGTCCCTGGAGCGTGTGTGCAGTATTGCTCTGTGTCCTTGGGCAGTGTGTGCAGTATTGGTGTGTGTCCCTGGGGAGTGTGTGCAGTATTGGTGTGTGTCCCTGGGGAGTGTGTGCAGTATTGCTGTGTGTCCTTGGGCAGTGTGTGCAGTATTGCTGTGTGTCCCTGGGGAGTGTGTGCAGTATTGCTGTGTGTCCCTGGGGAGTGTGTCAGGATTTGCTGTGTGTCCCTGGGGAGTGTGTGCAATATTGCTGTGTGTCCCTGGGGAGTGTGTATGTATTGCTGTGTGTCCCTGGGGAGTGTGTGCAGTATTGCTGTGTGTCCCTGGGGAGTGTGTCAGGATTTGCTGTGTGTCCCTGGGGAGTGTGTGCAATATTGCTGTGTGTCCCTGGGGAGTGTGTATGTATTGCTGTGTGTCCCTGGGGAGTGTGTGCAGTATTGCTGTGTGTCCCTGGGGTGTGTGTGCAGTATTGCAGTTTGTCACTGGGGAGTGTGTGCAGTATTTCTGTGTGTCCGTGGGGAGTGTTTGCAGTATTGCTGTTTGTCTCTGGGGAGTGTTTGCAGTATTGCTGTCTGTCCATGGGGAGTGTGTGCTGTATTGCTGTGTGTCCCTGGGGAGTGTGTCAGGATTTGCTATGTGTGTCTGGGGAGTGTGTGGAGTGTTGCTGTGTGTCCCTGGGCAATGTGTGGAGTATTGCTGTGTGTCCCTGGGGCTTGTGTGCAGTATTGCTGTGTGTCCCTGGGGAGTGTGTGTAGTATTGCTTTGTGTGCCTGGGGAGTGTGTGCAGTATTGCTGTGTGTCCCTGGGGAGTGTGTGTATTATTGCTTTGTGTGCCTGGGGAGTGTGTCGGGATTTGCTGTCTGTCCCTGGGGAGTGTGTGCAGTATTGCTGTGTGTCCCTGGGGAGTGTGTGTAGTATTGCTTTGTGTGCCTGGGGAGTGTGTCAGGATTTGCTGTCTGTCCCTGGGGAGTGTGTGCAGTATTGCTGTGTGTCCCTGGGGAGTGTGTGCTGTATTGCTGAGATTCCCTGGGGAGTGTGTGCGGTATTGGTGTGTGTCTCCCTGGGCAGTGTGTGCAGTGTTGCTGTGTGTCCCTGGGTAGTGTGTTCAGTATTGATGAGTGTCCCTGGGAAGTGTGTGCAGTATTGCTGTCTGTCCCTGGGGAGTGTGTGCAGTATTGCTGTGTGTCCCTGGGGAGTGTGTGTAGTATTGCTTTGTGTGCCTGGGGAGTGTTCGGGATTTGCTGTGTGTCCCTGCGGAGTGTGTGCTGTATTGCTGTGTGTCCCTGGGGAGTGTGTCAGGATTTGCTGTTTGTCCCTGGGGAGTGTGTGCAGTATTGCTGTTTGTCCCTGGGGAGTGTGTGCAGTATTGCAGTGTGTCCGTGGGGAGTGTTTGCAGTATTGCTGTGTAGCCTGGGCAGTATGTGCAGTATTGCTGTGTGTCCCTGGGGAGTGTGTCAGGATATGCTATGTGTGTCTGGGGAGTGTGTGGAGTGTTGCTGTGTGTCCCTGTGCAATGTGTGGAGTATTGCTGTGTGTCCCTGGGGAGTGTGTGGAGTATTGCTGTGTGCCCCTGGGGAGAGTGTGCAGTATTGCTTTGTGTCCCAGGGGAGTGTGTGCAGTGTTGCTGTGTGTCCCAGGGGAGTGTGTGCAGTATTGCTGTGTGTCCCTGGGGAGTGTGTGCAGTGTTACTGTGTGTCCCTGGGGAGTGTGTGCAGTATTGCTGTTTGTCCCTGGGGAGTGTGTGCAGTATTGCTGTGTGTCCCTGGGGAGTGTGTCAGGATTTGCTGTGTGTCCCTGGGGAGTGTGTGCAGTATTGCTGTGTGTCCCTGGGGAGTGTGTGCAGTATTGCTGTGTGTCCTTGGGCAGTGTGTGCAGTATTGGTGTGTGTCCCTGGGGAGTGTGTGCAGTATTGCTGTGTGTCCCTGGGGAGTGTGTGCATTATTGCTGTGTGTCCCTGGAGCGTGTGTGCAGTATTGCTCTGTGTCCTTGGGCAGTGTGTGCAGTATTGGTGTGTGTCCCTGGGGAGTGTGTGCAGTATTGGTGTGTGTCCCTGGGGAGTGTGTGCAGTATTGCTGTGTGTCCTTGGGCAGTGTGTGCAGTATTGCTGTGTGTCCCTGGGGAGTGTGTGCAGTATTGCTGTGTGTCCCTGGGGAGTGTGTCAGGATTTGCTGTGTGTCCCTGGGGAGTGTGTGCAATATTGCTGTGTGTCCCTGGGGAGTGTGTATGTATTGCTGTGTGTCCCTGGGGAGTGTGTGCAGTATTGCTGTGTGTCCCTGGGGAGTGTGTCAGGATTTGCTGTGTGTCCCTGGGGAGTGTGTGCAATATTGATGTGTGTCCCTGGGGAGTGTGTATGTATTGCTGTGTGTCCCTGGGGAGTGTGTGCAGTATTGCTGTGTGTCCCTGGGGAGTGTGTGCAGTATTGCAGTTTGTCACTGGGGAGTGTGTGCAGTATTTCTGTGTGTCCGTGGGGAGTGTTTGCAGTATTGCTGTTTGTCTCTGGGGAGTGTTTGCAGTATTGCTGTCTGTCCATGGGGAGTGTGTGCTGTATTGCTGTGTGTCCCTGGGGAGTGTGTCAGGATTTGCTATGTGTGTCTGGGGAGTGTGTGGAGTGTTGCTGTGTGTCCCTGGGCAATGTGTGGAGTATTGCTGTGTGTCCCTGGGGCTTGTGTGCAGTATTGCTGTGTGTCCCTGGGGAGTGTGTGTAGTATTGCTTTGTGTGCCTGGGGAGTGTGTGCAGTATTGCTGTGTGTCCCTGGGGAGTGTGTGTATTATTGCTTTGTGTGCCTGGGGAGTGTGTCGGGATTTGCTGTCTGTCCCTGGGGAGTGTGTGCAGTATTGCTGTGTGTCCCTGGGGAGTGTGTGTAGTATTGCTTTGTGTGCCTGGGGAGTGTGTCAGGATTTGCTGTCTGTCCTTGGGGAGTGTGTGCAGTATTGCTGTGTGTCCCTGGGGAGTGTGTGCTGTATTGCTGAGATTCCCTGGGGAGTGTGTGCGGTATTGGTGTGTGTCTCCCTGGGCAGTGTGTGCTGTGTTGCTGTGTGTCCCTGGGTAGTGTGTTCAGTATTGATGAGTGTCCCTGGGAAGTGTGTGCAGTATTGCTGTCTGTCCCTGGGGAGTGTGTGCAGTATTGCTGTGTGTCCCTGGGGAGTGTGTGTAGTATTGCTTTGTGTGCCTGGGGAGTGTTCGGGATTTGCTGTGTGTCCCTGCGGAGTGTGTGCTGTATTGCTGTGTGTCCCTGGGGAGTGTGTCAGGATTTGCTGTTTGTCCCTGGGGAGTGTGTGCAGTATTGCTGTTTGTCCCTGGGGAGTGTGTGCAGTATTGCAGTGTGTCCGTGGGGAGTGTTTGCAGTATTGCTGTGTAGCCTGGGCAGTATGTGCAGTATTGCTGTGTGTCCCTGGGGAGTGTGTCAGGATATGCTATGTGTGTCTGGGGAGTGTGTGGAGTGTTGCTGTGTGTCCCTGTGCAATGTGTGGAGTATTGCTGTGTGTCCCTGGGGAGTGCATGCAGTATTACTGTGTGTCCCTGGGTAGTGTGTGCAGTATTGCTGTGTGTCTCTGGGGAGTGTGTGGAGTATTGCTGCGTGTACCTGGGGAGGGTGTGCAGTATTGCTGTGTGTCCCTGGGGAGTATGTGCAGTATTGCTGTGTTTCCCTGGTGAGTGTGTGCAGTATTGTAGTGTGTCCCTGGGGAGTGTGTGCAGTATTGATGTTTGTCCGTGGGCAGTGTGTGCAGTATTGCTGTGTGTCTCTGGGTAGTGTGTGCAGTATTGCTGTTTGTCCCTGGGTAGTGTGTGGAGTATTGCTGTTTGTCCCTGGGTAGTGTGTGCAGTATTGCTGTCTGTCCCTGGGGAGTGTGTGCAGTATTGCTGTGTGTCCCTGGGGAGTGTGTGTAGTATTCCTTTGTATGCCTGGGGACTGTGTTGCGATTTGCTCTGTGTACCTGGGGAGTGTGTGCTTTATTGCTTCGTGTCCCTGGGGAGTGAGTGTATTATTGCTTTGAGTGCCTGGGGAGTGTGTCAGGATTTGCTGTGTGTCCCTGGGGAGTGTGTGCTGTGATGCTGTGTGTCACTGGGGAGTGTGTGCAGTATTGCTGTTTGTCCCTGGGGAGTGTGTGCAGTATTGCTGTGTGTCCCTGGGGAGTGTGTGCAGTATTGCTGTTTGTCCCTGGGGAGTGTGTGCAGTATTGCTGTGTGTCTGTGGGGAGTGTGTGGAGTATTGCTGTGTGTCCGTGGGGAGTGTGTGGAGTATTGCTGTGTGTCCGTGGGGAGTGTGTGCAGTATTGCTGTGTGTCCCTGAGGAGTGTGTGGAGTATTGCTGTGTGTCCGTGGGGAGTGTGTGCAGTATTGCTGTGTGTCCCTGGGGAGTGTGAGCAGTATTGTAGTGTGTCCCTGGGGAGTGTGTGCAGTATTGCTGTGTGTCTCTGGGGAGTGTGTGCAGTATTGCTGTGTGTCCCTGGGGAGTGTGTGCAGTATTGCTGTGTGTCCCAGGGGAGTGTGTGCAGTATTGCTGTGTGTCCCTGGGGAGTGTGTGCAGTATTGCTGTGTGTCCCTGGGGAGTGTGTGCAGTACTGCTGTGTGTCTCTGGGGAGTGTGTGCAGTATTGCTGTGTGTCCCTGGGGAGTGTGTGCAGTATTGCTGTGTGTCTCTGGGGAGTGTGTGCAGTATTGCTGTGTGTCCCTGGGGAGTGTGTGCAGTATTGCTGTGTGTCCCTGGGGAGTGTGTGCAGTATTGCTGTGTGTCCCTGGGGAGTGTGTGCAGTATTGCTTTGTGTGCCTGGGGAGTGTGTCGGGAATTGCTGTGTGTCCATGGGGAGCGTGTGCAGTATTGCTGTGTGTCCCTGGGGAGTGTGTGCAGTATTGCTGTGTGTCCCTGGGGAGTGTGTGGAGTATTGCTGTGTGTCCCTGGGGAGTGTGTGCAGTATTGCTGTGTGTCCCTGGGGAGTGTGTGCAGTATTGCTGTGTGGCTTTGGGGAATGTGTGTAGTATTGCTTTGTGTGCCTGGGGAGTGTGTCGGGATTTGCTGTGTGTCCATGGGGAGTGTGTGCAGTATTGCTGTGTGTCCCTGGTTAGTGTGTGCAGTATTGTTGTGTGTCCCTGGGGAGTGTGTGCACTATTGCTGCGTGTCCCTGGGGAGTGTGTGCAGTATTGCTGTGTGTCCCTGGGAAGTGTGTGGAGTATTGATGTGTCCCCCTGGCGAGTGTGTGCAGTGTTGCTCTGTGTCCCTGGGGACTGTGTGCTGTATTGCTGTGTGTCCCTGGGGAGTGTGTGCAGTATTGCTATGTGTCCCTGGGGAGTGTGTGCAGTATTGCTGTGTGTCACTGGGCAGTGTGTGCTGTATTGCTGTGTGTCCCTGGAGAGTGTGCAGTATTGTTGTGTGTCCCTGGGGAGTGTGTGCAGTATTGCTGTGTGTCCCTGGGGAGTGTGTTGCAATTTGCTGTGTGTCCGTAGGGATTCTGTGAGGATTTGCTGTGTGTCCCTGGGGAGTGTGTGCAGTATTGCTGTGTGTCCCTGGGAAGTGTGTGGAGTATTGATGTGTGCCCCTGGGGAGTGTGTGCAGTATTGCTTTGTGTCCCAGGGGAGTGTGTGCAGTGTTGCTGTGTGTCCCTGGGGAGTGTGTGCAGTATTCCTGTGTGTCCCTGGGGAGTGTGTCATGATTTGCTGTGTGTCCCTGGGGAGTGTGTCCTTCATTGCTGTCTGCCCCTCGGGAGTGTTTACAGTATTGCTGTGTGTCCATGGGGAGTGTGTTAGGTTTTGATGTGTGTCCCCGGGCAGTGTGTGCAGTATTGCTGGGTGTCCCAGGGCAGTGTGTGCAGTATTGCTGTGTGTCCCTGGGGAGTGTGTGCAGTATTGCTGTGTGTCCCTGGGGAGTGTGTGCTGTATTGCTGTGTGTCCCTGGGGAGTGTGTGCTGTATTTCTGTGTGACCCTGGGGAGTGTGTGCAGTATTGCTGTGTGTCCCTGGGGAGTGTGTTGCAATTTGCTGTGTGTCCGTTGGGATTCTGTGAGGATTTGTTGTGTGTCCCTGGGGCGTGTGTCTGGATTTGCTGTGTGCCCCTGGGGAGTGTGTGCAGTATTGCTGTATGTCCCTGGGGAGTGTGTCAGGATTTGCTGTGTGTCCCTGGGGAGTGTGTGCAGTATTGCTGTGTATCCCTGGGGAGTGTGTACAGTATTGCTATGTGTCCGTGGGGAGTGTGTGCAGTATTGCTGTGTGTCCCTGGGGAGTGTGTGCAGTATTGCTGTGTGTCCCTGGGGAGTGTGTGCATTATTGCTGTGTGTCCCTGGAGCGTGTGTGCAGTATTGCTGTGTGTCCCTGGGGAGTGTGTGCAGTTTTGCTGTGTGTCGCTGGGCAGTGTGTGCAGTATTGGTGTGTGTCCCTGGGGAGTGTGTGCAGTATTGCTGTGTGTCCCTGGGGAGTGTGTGCAGTATTGCTGTGTGTCCTTGGGCAGTGTGTGCAGTATTGCTGTGTGTCCCTGGGGAGTGTGTGCAGTATTGGTGTGTGTCCCTGGGGAGTGTGTGCAATATTGCTGTGTGTCCCTGGGGAGTGTGTGCAGTATTGCTGTGTGTCCCTGGGGAGTGTCTGTAGTATTACTGTGTGTCCCTGGGCAGTGTGTGCAGTGTTGCTGTGTGACCCTGGGTAGTGTGTTCAGTATTGATGAGTGTCCCTGGGGAGTGTGTGCAGTATTGCTGTGTGTCCCTGGGGAGTGTGTGCAGTATTGCTGTGTGTCCCTGGGGAGTGTGTCAGGATTTGCTGTGTGTCCCAGGGGACTGTGTGCAGTATTGCTGTGTGTCCCTGGGGAGTGTGTGCAGTATTGCTGTGTGTCCGTCGGGAGTGGTTGCAGTATTGCTGTGTGTCCCTGGGGAGTGTGTGCAGTATTGCTGTGTGTCCGTCGGGATTGGTTGCAGTATTGCTGTGTGTCCGTGGGGAGGGTTTGCAGTATTGCTGTGTAGCCTGGGGAGTATGTTAAGTATTGCTGTGTGTCCATGGGGAGCGTGTGCTGTATTTCTGTGTGTCCCTGGGGAGTGTGTCAGGATTTGCTATGTGTGTCTGGGGAGTGTGTGGAGTATTGCTGTGTGTCCCTGGGCAATGTGTGCAGTATTGCTGTGGGTCCCTGGGGAGTATGTGCAGTATTGCTGTGTGTCCTTGGGGACTGTGTGTAGTATTGCTTTGTGTGCCTGGGGAGTGTGTCGGGATTTGCTGTGTGTCCATGGGGAGCGTGTGCAGTATTACTGTGTGTCCCTGGGGAGGGTGTGTAGTATTGCTGTGTGTCTCTGGGGAGTGTGTGGAGGGTTGCTGTGTTTCCGTGGGCAATGTGTGGAGTATTGCAGTGTGTCCGTGGGACCGTTTGCTGTATTTCTGTGTGTCCCTGGGGAGTGTGTCAGGATTTGCTGTGTGTCTCTGGGGAGTGTGTGCAGTATTGCTGTGTGATCCTGGGGAGTGTGTGCAGTATTGCTGTGTGTCCCTGGAGAGTGTGTGCAGTATTGCTGTCTGTCCCTGGGGAGTGTGTGCTGTATTGCTGTGTGTCCCTGGGGAGTGTGTCAGGATTTGCTGTGTGTCCCTGGAGAGTGTGTGCAGTATTGCTGTCTGTCCCTGGGGAGTGTGTGCAGTATTGCTGTGTGTCCCTGGAGAGTGTGTGCAGTATTGCTGTGTGTCCCTGGGGAGTGTGTGCAGTATTGCTGTGTGTCCCTGGGGAGTGTGTCAGGATATGCTGTGTGTCCCTGGGGAGTGTGTGCTGTATTGCCATGTGTCCCTGGGGAGTATGTGCAGTATTGCTGTCTGTCCCTGGGGAGTGTGTGCAGTTTTGCTCTGTGTCCCTGGGGAGTGTGTGCAGTATTGCTGTCTGTCCCTGGGGAGTGTGTGCAGTATTGCAGTGTGTCCATGGGGAGTGTGTCAGGATTTGCTGTGTGTCCCTGGGGAGTGTGTGCTGTATTGCCATGTGTACCTGGGGAGTATGTGCAGTATTGCTGTGTGTCCCTGGGGACTGTTTGTAGTATTGCTTTGTGTGCCTGGGGAGTGTGTCGGGATTTGCTGTGTGTCCATGGGGAGCGTGTGCAGTATTACTGTGTGTCCCTGGGGAGGGTGTGTAGTATTGCTGTGTGTCTCTGGGGAGTGTGTGGAGGGTTGCTGTGTTTCCGTGGGCAATGTGTGGAGTATTGCAGTGTGTCCGTGGGACCGTTTGCTGTATTTCTGTGTGTCCCTGGGGAGTGTGTCAGGATTTGCTGTGTGTCTCTGGGGAGTGTGTGCAGTATTGCTGTGTGATCCTGGGGAGTGTGTGCAGTATTGCTGTGTGTCCCTGGAGAGTGTTTGCAGTATTGCTGTCTGTCCCTGGGGAGTGTGTGCTGTATTGCTGTGTGTCCCTGGGGAGTGTGTCAGGATTTGCTGTGTGTCCCTGGAGAGTGTGTGCAGTATTGCTGTCTGTCCCTGGGGAGTGTGTGCAGTATTGCTGTGTGTCCCTGGAGAGTGTGTGCAGTATTGCTGTCTGTCCCAGGGGAGTGTGTGCAGTATTGCTGTGTGTCCCTGGGGAGTGTGTCAGGATATGCTGTGTGTCCCTGGGGAGTGTGTGCTGTATTGCCATGTGTCCCTGGGGAGTATGTGCAGTATTGCTGTCTGTCCCTGGGGAGTGTGTGCAGTTTTGCTCTGTGTCCCTGGGGAGTGTGTGCAGTATTGCTGTTTGTCCCTGGGGAGTGTGTGCAGTATTGCTGTTTGTCCCTGGGAGTGTGTGCAGTATTGCTGTTTGTCCCTGGGGAGTGTGTGCAGTATTGCTGTGTGTCCCTGGGGAGTGTGTGCAGTATTGCTGTGTGTCCCTGGGGAGTGTGTGCAGTATTGCTGTTTGTCCCTGGGGAGTGTGTGCTGTATTGCTGTGTGTCCGTGGGGAGTGTGTGCAGTATTGCTGTGTGTCCCTGGGGAGTGTGTGCAGTATTGCTGTGTGTCCCTGGGGAGTGTGTGCAGTATTGCTGTTTGTCCCTGGGGAGTGTTTCAGGATTTGCTGTGTGTCCCTGGGGAGTGTGTGCAGTATTGTTGTGTGTCCCTGGGGAGTGTGTTGCGATTTGCTGTGTGTCCGTAGGGATTCTGTGAGGTTTTGTTGTGTGTCCCTGGGGATTGTGTGCAGTATTGATGTGTGTCCCTGGGGACTGTGTGCAGTATTGATGTGTGTCCCTGGGCAGTGTGTGCTGTATCGCCGTGTGTCCATGGGGAGCGTGCGCTGTATGTCTGTGTGTCCATGGGGAGTGTGTGATGTATCGTTGTGTTTCCCTGGGGAGTATGTGCTGTTTTGCTGTTTGTCCATAGGGATTGTGTCAGGATTTGCTGTGTGTCCCTGGGGAGTGTGTGCAGTATTGCTGTGTCTCCCTGGGGAGTGTGTGCAGTATTGCTGTGTGTCCGTGGGGAGTGTTTGCAGTATTGCTGTGAGTCCCGGGGGAGTGTGTGCAGTATTGCTGTGTGTCCCTGGGGAGTGTGTGCAGTATTGCTGTGTGTCCCTGGGGAGTGTGTGCAGTATTGCAATGTGTCCCTGGTGAGTGTGTGCAGTATTGCTGTGTGTCCCTGGAGAGTGTGTGCAGTATTGCTGTCTGTCCCTGGGGAGTGTGTGCAGTTTTGCTGTGTGTCTCTGGGGAGTGTGTGCAGTATTGCTGTGTGTCCCTGGGGAGTGTGTGCAGTATTGCTGTGTGTCCCTGGGGAGAGTGTGCTATATTGCAGTGTGTCCCTGGGCAGTGTGTGCAGTATTGCTGTGTGTCCCTGGGGACTGTGTGCAGTATTGCTGTGTTTCCCAGGGGAGTGTGTGCAGTATTGCTGTGTGTGCCTGGGGAGTGTGTGCAGTATTGCTGTGTGTCCCTGGGGAGTGTGTGCAGTATTGCTGTGTGTCCCTGGGGAGTGTGTGCAGTATTGCTGTGTGTCCCTGGGGACTGTGTGCAGTATTGCTGTGTGTCCTTGGGGAGTGTGTGCAGTATTGCAGTGTGTCCCTGGGGACTGTGTGCAGTATTGCTGTGTGTCCCAGGGGAGTGTGTGCAGTATTGCTGTGTGTCCCTGGGGAGTGTGTGCATTATTGCTGTGTGTCCCTGGGGAGTGTGTGCAGTATTGCAATGTGACCCTGTTGAGTGTGTGCAGTATTGCTGTGTGTCCCTGGGGAGTGTGTGCAGTATTGCTTTGTGTCCCTGGGGAGTGTGTGGAGTGTTGCTGTGTGTCCCTGGGCAATGTGTGAAGTATTGCTGTGTGTCTGTGGAGAGTGTGTGCAGTTTGCTGTGGGTCCCTGGGAAGTGTGTGGAGTATTGCTGTGTGTCCCTGGGGAGTGTGTGCAGTATTGCTGTCCGTCCCTGGGGAGTGTGTGCAGTTTTGCTGTGTGTCTCTGGGGAGTGTGTGCAGTATTGCTGTGTGTCCCTGGGGACTGTGTGCAGTATTGCTGTGTTTCCCAGGGGAGTGTGTGCAGTATTGCTGTGTGTCCCTGGGGAGTGTGTGCAGTATTGCTGTGTGTCCCTGGGGAGTGTGTGCAGTATTGCTGTGTGTCCCTGGGGAGTGTGTGCAGTATTGCTGTGTGTCCCTGGGGAGTGTGTGCAGTATTGCTGTGTGTCCCTGGGGAGTGTGTGCAGTATTGCTGTGTGTCCCTGGGGACTGTGTGCAGTATTGCTGTGTGTCCCAGGGGAGTGTGTGCAGTATTGCTGTGTGTCCCTGGGGAGTGTGTGCAGTATTGCTGTGTGTCCCTGGGGAGTGTGTGCAGTATTGCAATTTGACCCTGTTGAGTGTGTGCAGTATTGCTGTGTGTCCCTGGGGAGTGTGTGCAGTATTGCTTTGTGTCCCTGGGGAGTGTGTGGAGTGTTGCTGTGTGTCCCTGGGCAATGTGTGAAGTATTGCTGTGTGTCTGTGGAGAGTGTGTGCAGTCTTGCTGTGTGTCCCTGGGGAGTGTGTGCAGTTTTGCGCTCTGTCCCTGGGGAGTGTGTGCAGTATTGCTGTGTGTCCCTGGGGAGTGTGTTGTATTGCTGTGTGTCCCTGGGGAGTGTGTTCTGTATTGCTGTGTGTCCCTGGGGAGTGTGTTGTATTGCTGTGGGTCCCTGGGGAGTGTGTGCAGTATTGCTGTGTGTCCCTGGGGAGTGTGTCGGGATTTGCTGTGTGTCCCTGGTGTGTCTGTGCTGTATTGCTGTGTGTCCCTGGGGAGTGTGTCAGGATTTGCTGTGTGTCCCTGGTGAGTGTGTGCAGTATTGCTTTATTCCCTGGGGAGTGTGTGCAGTATTGCTGTGTGTCCGTGGGGAGTGTTTACAGTATTGCTATTTGTCCCTGGGGAGTGTGTCAGGATTTGCTGTGTGTCCCTGGGGAGTGTGTGCAGTATTGATGTTTGTCTCTGGGGAGTGTGTGCTGTATTGCTGTGTGTCTCTGGGGAATGTTTGGAGTATTGCTGTGTGGCCCTGGGGAGTGTGTGCAGTATTGCTGTCTGTCCCGGGGGAGTGTGTGCTGTATTGCTGTGTGTCCCTGGGGAGTGTGTGCTGTATTGCTGTGTGTCCCTGGGGAGTGTGTGCAGTATTGCTGTCTGTCCCTGGGGAGTGTGTGCTGTATTGCTGTGTGTCCCTGGGGAGTGTGTGCTGTATTGCTCTGTGTCCCTGGGGAGTGTGTGCAGTATTTCTGTGTGTCCTTGGTGAGTGTCTGCAGTATTGCTGTGTGTCCGTGGGGAGCATGTGCTGTATTTCTGTGTGTCCCCTGGGGAGTGTGTCAGGATTGCTGTGTGTCCCTGGGGAGTGTGTGCTGTATTGTCGTTTCTCCCTGGGGAGTGTGTGCTGTATTGCTTTTTGTCCCTGGGGATTGTGTCAGGAGTTGCTGTGTGTCCCTGGGGAGTGTGTGCAGTATTGCAGTGTGTCCCTGGGGAGTGTGTGCAGTATTGCTGTGTGTCCCTTGGGAGTGTGTGCAGTATTGCAGTGTGTCCCTGGGGAGTGTGTGCAGTATTGCTGTGTGTCCCTGGGCAGTGTGTGCAGTATTGCTGTGTGTCCCTGGGGAGTGTGTGCAGTATTGCTGTGTGTCCCTGGAGAGTGTGTGCAGTACTGCTTTGTGTGGATGGGGAGTCTGTCGGGATTTGCTGTGTGTCCCTGGGGAGTGTGTGCTGTATTGCTGTGTGTCCCTGGGGAGTGTGTCAGGATTTGCTGTGTGTCCCTGGGGAGTGTGTGCTATATTGCTGTGTGTCCCCGGGCAGTGTGTGCAGTATTGCTGTTTGTCCCTGGGGAGTGTGTGCAGTATTGCTGTTTGTCCCTGGGGAGTGTGTGCTGTGTTGCTGTGTGTCCCTGGGGAGTGTGTGCTGTGTTGCTGTGTGTCCCTGGGGAGTGTGTGCAGTATTGCTGTGTGTCCCTGGTGAGTGTGTGCAGTATTGCCCTGTGTCCGTGGGGAGCGTGTGCAGTGTTGCTGTGTGTCCCTGGGGAGTGTTTGCTATATTGCAGTCTGTCCCTGGGGAGTGTGTGCTGTATTTCTGTTTGTCCCTGGGGAGTGTGTCAGGATTTGCTGTGTCTCCCTGGGGAGTGTGTGCAGTATTGCAATGTGACCCTGGTCAGTGTGTGCAGTATTGCTGTGTGTCCCTGGGGAGTGTGTGCAGTATTGCTGTTTGTCCCTGGGGAGTGTGTGCAGTATTGCTGTGTGTCCGTGGGGAGTGTTTGCAGTATTGCTGTGTGTCCCTGGGGAGTGTGTGCAGTATTGCTGTGTGTCCCTGGGGAGTGTGTGCAGTATTGCTGTGTGTCCCTGGGGAGTGTGTGCAGTATTGCAGTGTGTCCCTGGGGAGTGTGTGCAGTATTGCTGTGTGTCCCTGGGGAGTGTGTGCAGTAGTGCTGTTTGTCCCTGGTGAGTGTGTGCAGTATTGCTGTGTGTCCCTGGGGAGTGTGTGCAGTATTGATGTTTGTCCCTGGTGAGTGTGTGCAGTATTGCTCTATGTCCCTGGGGACTGTGTGCTGTATATCTGTGTGTCCCTGGGGAGTGTGTCAGGATTTGCAGTGTGTCCCTGGGGAGTGTGTGCAGTATTGCTGTGTGTCCCAGGGGAGTGTGTGCAGTATTGCTGTGTGTCCCTGGGGAGTGTGTGCTGTATTGCTGTATGTCCGTTGGGAGTGTGTGCAGTATTGCTGTGTGTCCCTGGGGACTGTGTGCATTATTGCTGTGTGTCCATGGGTAGTGTGTGCAGTATTGCTGTGTGTCCCTGGGGACTGTGTGCATTATTGCTGTGTGTCCCTGGTGAGTGTGTGCAGTATTGCTCTGTGACCGTGGGGAGCGCGTGCTGTATTGCTGTGTGTCCCTGGGGAGTGTGTCAGGATTTGCTGTGTGTCCCTGGGGAGTTTGTGCTATATTGCAGTCTGTCCCTAGGGAGTGTGTGCAGTATTGCTGTGTGTCCGTGGGGAGTGTGTCAGGATTTGCTGTGTGTCCCTGGGGAGTGTTTGCTGTATTGCAGTGTGTCCCAGGGGAGTGTGTGCTGTATTGCTGTTTGTCCCTGGGGAGTGTGTGCCGTATTGCTGTGTGTCCCTGGGGAGTGTGTTGGGATTTGCTGTGTGTCCCTGGGGAGTGTGTGCAGTATTCCTTTGATGCCTGGGGAGTGTGTTCGGATTTGCTGTGTGTCCCTGGGGAGTGTGTGCTGTATTGACATGTTTCCCTGGGGAGTATGTGCAGTATTGCTGTGTGTCCCTGGGGAGTGTGTGTAGTATTGCAGTCTGTCCCTGGGGAGTGCGTGCAGTATTGCTGTGTGTTCCTGGGGAGTGTTTCGGGATTTGCTGTGTGTCCCTGCGGAGTGTGTGCTGTATTGCTGTGTGTCCCTGTGGAGTGTGTCAGGATTTGCTGTGTGTCCCTGGTGAGTGTGTGCAGTATTGCTGTGTGTTCCTGGGGAGTGTGTGCAGTATTGCTGTGTGTCCCTGGGGAGTGTGTGCAGTATTGCTGTGTGTCCCTGGGGAGTGTGTACAGTATTGCTGTGTGTCCCTGGGGAGTGTGAGCAGTATTGCAATGTGACCCTGTTGAGTGTGTGCTGTATTGCTGTGTGTCCCTGGGGAGTGTGTGCAGTATTGCTGTGTGTCCCTGGGGAGTGTTTGGAGTATTGCTGTGTGTCTCTGGGGAGTGTGAGCAGTATTGCTGTGTGTCCCTGGGGAGTGTGTGCAGTATTGCAGTGTGTCCCTGGGGAGTGTGTGCAGTATTGATGTTTGTCCCTGGGGAGTGTGAGCAGTATTGCTGTGTGTCCCTGGGGAGTGTGAGCAGTATTGCTGTGTGTCCCTGGGCAGTGTGTGCAGTATTGGTGTGTGTCCCTGGGGAGTGTGTGCAGTATTGCTGTGTGTCCTGGGGAGTGTGTGCCGTATTGCTGTGTGTCCCTGGGGAGTGTGTGCAGTATTGCTGTGTGTCCCTGGGGAGTGTGTGCAGTATTGCAGTGTGTCCCTGGGGAGTGTGTGCAGTATTGCTGTGTGTCCCTGGGGAGTGTGTGCAGTATTGCTGTGTGTCCCTGGGGAGTGTGTGCAGTATTGCTGTTTGTCTCTGGGGAGTGTGTGCAGTATTGCTGTGTGTCCCTGGGGAGTGTGTGCAGTATTGCTGTGTGTCCCTGGGGAGTGTGTGCAGTATTGCTGTGTGTCCCTAGAGAGTGTGTCAGGATTTGCTGTGTGTCCCTGGGGAGTGTGTGCAGTATTGCTGTGTGTCCCTGGGGAGTGTGTGCAGTATTGCAGTGTGTCCCTGGGGAGTGTGTGCAGTATTGCAGTGTGTCCCTGGGGAGTGTGTGCAGTATTGCTGTGTGTCCCTGGGGAGTGTGTGCAGTATTGCTGTGTGTCCCTGGGGAGTGTGTGCAGTATTGCTGTGTGTCCCTAGAGAGTGTGTCAGGATTTGCTGTGTGTCCCTGGGGAGTGTGTTGACCCCTTTCGTCACATTTTGATTTAAAGTTTGTAAGGTTCCTTTAAATTTTTGTCCTTGTTTATACAGCTGACTTGAATTAGGGGCTGTGCCTGATTTATCCCAATTTTGTTGATTTGGTTTAATTGTTTTCATTTAAAAGATTATCAAGAGTTCATCTTCTTTACGATCTCATGGAGGCAATTGTGCACTCAGTTTGTTCCCTGCTCCTGAGGAGAGAAGGTGTTGGTGTTGCTGCTCCTCAGTGTTTCAACTGTTTCTGCTGCTGCTTCTGGGGTTGCTTCTGCTGTGTGCTGCTGCTGCCCCTGCACTCGAGGGTGTTTACTGCTGCTGCTGCCCCTGCACTCGAGGGTGTTTACTGCTGCTGCTGCCCCTGCACTCGAGGGTGTTTACTGCTGCTGCCCCTGCACTCGAGGGTGTTTACTGCTGCTGCTGCCCCTGCACTCGAGGGTGTTTACTGCTGCTGCTGTCCCTGCACTCGAGGGTGTTTACTACTGCTGTCCCTGCACTCGAGGGTGTTTACTACTGCTGTCCCTGCACTCGAGGGTGTTTGCTGCTGCTGCTGCCCCTGCACTCGAGGGTGTTTACTGCTGCTGCCCCTGCACTCGAGGGTGTTTACTGCTGCTGCTGGACCTGCACTCGAGGGTGTTTACTGCTGCTGCTGCCCCTGCACTCGAGGGTGTTTACTGCTGCTGCTGCCCCTGCACTCGAGGGTGTTTACTGCTGCTGCTGCCCCTGCACTCGAGGGTGTTTACTACTGCTGTCCCTGCACTCGAGGGTGTTTGCTGCTGCTGCTGCCCCTGCACTCGAGGGTGTTTACTGCTGCTGCCCCTGCACTCGAGGGTGTTTACTGCTGCTGCTGGACCTGCACTCGAGGGTGTTTACTGCTGCTGCTGCCCCTGCACTCGAGGGTGTTTACTGCTGCTGCTGGACCTGCACTCGAGGGTGTTTACTGCTGCTGCTGCCCCTGCACTCGAGGGTGTTTACTGCTGCTGCTGCCCCTGCACTCGAGGGTGTTTACTGCTGCTGTCCCTGCACTCGAGGGTGTTTACTGCTGCTGCCCCTGCACTCGAGGGTGTTTACTGCTGCTGTCCCTGCACTCGAGGGTGTTTACTGCTGCTGCTGTCCCTGCACTCGAGGGTGTTTACTGCTGCTGCTGCCCCTGCACTCGAGGGTGTTTACTGCTGCTGCTGGACCTGCACTCGAGGGTGTTTACTGCTGCTGCTGGACCTGCACTCGAGGGTGTTTACTGCTGCTGCTGCCCCTGCACTCGAGGGTGTTTACTGCTGCTGCTGCCCCTGCACTCGAGGGTGTTTACTGCTGCTGCTGCCCCTGCACTCGAGGGTGTTTACTGCTGCTGCCCCTGCACTCGAGGGTGGTTACTGCTGCTGCTGTCCCTGCACTCGAGGGTGTTTACTGCTGCTGCTGCCCCTGCACTCGAGGGTGTTTACTGCTGCTGCTGCTGTCCCTGCACTCGAGGGTGTTTACTGCTGCTGCTGTCCCTGCACTCGAGGGTGTTTACTGCTGCTGCTGCCCCTGCACTCGAGGGTGTTTACTGCTGCTGCCCCTGCACTCGAGGGTGTTTACTGCTGCTGCCCCTGCACTCGAGGGTGTTTACTGCTGCTGCTGCCCCTGCACTCGAGGGTGTTTACTGCTGCTGCTGCCCCTGCACTCGAGGGTGTTTACTGCTGCTGCTGCCCCTGCACTCGAGGGTGTTTACTGCTGCTGCTGCCCCTGCACTCGAGGGTGTTTACTGCTGCTGCTGCCCCTGCACTCGAGGGTGTTTACTGCTGCTGCTGTCCCTGCACTCGAGGGTGTTTACTGCTGCTGCTGCCCCTGCACTCGAGGGTGTTTACTGCTGCTGCTGCCCCTGCACTCGAGGGTGTTTACTGCTGCTGCTGCCCCTGCACTCGAGGGTGTTTACTGCTGCTGCTGTCCCTGCACTCGAGGGTGTTTACTGCTGCTGCTGCCCCTGCACTCGAGGGTGTTTACTGCTGCTGCTGCCCCTGCACTCGAGGGTGTTTACTGCTGCTGCCCCTGCACTCGAGGGTGTTTACTGCTGCTGCTGCCCCTGCACTCGAGGGTGTTTACTGCTGCTGCTGCCCCTGCACTCGAGGGTGTTTACTGCTGCTGCTGCCCCTGCACTCGAGGGTGTTTACTGCTGCTGCTGCCCCTGCACTCGAGGGTGTTTACTGCTGCTGCTGTTCCTGCACTCGAGGGTGTTTACTGCTGCTGCTGCCCCTGCACTCGAGGGTGTTTACTGCTGCTGCTGTCCCTGCACTCGAGGGTGTTTACTGCTGCTGCTGCCCCTGCACTCGAGGGTGTTTACTGCTGCTGCCCCTGCACTCGAGGGTGTTTACTGCTGCTGCCCCTGCACTCGAGGGTGTTTACTGCTGCTGCCCCTGCACTCGAGGGTGTTTACTGCTGCTGCCCCTGCACTCGAGGGTGTTTACTGCTGCTGCTGCCCCTGCACTCGAGGGTGTTTACTGCTGCTGCTGCCCCTGCACTCGAGGGTGTTTACTGCTGCTGCTGCCCCTGCACTCGAGGGTGTTTACTGCTGCTGCTGCCCCTGCACTCGAGGGTGTTTACTGCTGCTGCTGCCCCTGCACTCGAGGGTGTTTACTGCTGCTGCTGCCCCTGCACTCGAGGGTGTTTACTGCTGCTGCTGCCCCTGCACTCGAGGGTGTTTACTGCTGCTGCTGCCCCTGCACTCGAGGGTGTTTACTGCTGCTGCTGCCCCTGCACTCGAGGGTGTTTACTGCTGCTGCTGCCCCTGCACTCGAGGGTGTTTACTGCTGCTGCTGCCCCTGCACTCGAGGGTGTTTACTGCTGCTGCTGCCCCTGCACTCGAGGGTGTTTACTGCTGCTGCTGCCCCTGCACTCGAGGGTGTTTACTGCTGCTGCTGCCCCTGCACTCGAGGGTGTTTACTGCTGCTGCTGCCCCTGCACTCGAGGGTGTTTACTGCTGCTGCTGCCCCTGCACTCGAGGGTGTTTACTGCTGCTGCCCCTGCACTCGAGGGTGTTTACTGCTGCTGGACCTGCACTCGAGGGTGTTTACTGCTGCTGCTGCCCCTGCACTCGAGGGTGTTTACTGCTGCTGCTGCCCCTGCACTCGAGGGTGTTTACTGCTGCTGCTGCCCCTGCACTCGAGGGTGTTTACTGCTGCTGCTGGACCTGCACTCGAGGGTGTTTACTGCTGCTGCTGCCCCTGCACTCGAGGGTGTTTACTGCTGCTGCTGCCCCTGCACTCGAGGGTGTTTACTGCTGCTGCTGCCCCTGCACTCGAGGGTGTTTACTGCTGCTGCTGCCCCTGCACTCGAGGGTGTTTACTGCTGCTGCTGCCCCTGCACTCGAGGGTGTTTACTGCTGCTGCTGCCCCTGCACTCGAGGGTGTTTACTGCTGCTGCTGCCCCTGCACTCGAGGGTGTTTACTGCTGCTGCTGCCCCTGCACTCGAGGGTGTTTACTGCTGCTGCTGCCCCTGCACTCGAGGGTGTTTACTGCTGCTGCTGCCCCTGCACTCGAGGGTGTTTACTGCTGCTGCTGCCCCTGCACTCGAGGGTGTTTACTGCTGCTGCTGCCCCTGCACTCGAGGGTGTTTACTGCTGCTGCTGCCCCTGCACTCGAGGGTGTTTACTGCTGCTGCTGCCCCTGCACTCGAGGGTGTTTACTGCTGCTGCTGCCCCTGCACTCGAGGGTGTTTACTGCTGCTGCTGCCCCTGCACTCGAGGGTGTTTACTGCTGCTGCTGCCCCTGCACTCGAGGGTGTTTACTGCTGCTGCTGCCCCTGCACTCGAGGGTGTTTACTGCTGCTGCTGCCCCTGCACTCGAGGGTGTTTACTGCTGCTGCTGCCCCTGCACTCGAGGGTGTTTACTGCTGCTGCTGCCCCTGCACTCGAGGGTGTTTACTGCTGCTGCTGCCCCTGCACTCGAGGGTGTTTACTGCTGCTGCTGCCCCTGCACTCGAGGGTGTTTACTGCTGCTGCTGCCCCTGCACTCGAGGGTGTTTACTGCTGCTGCTGCCCCTGCACTCGAGGGTGTTTACTGCTGCTGCTGCCCCTGCACTCGAGGGTGTTTACTGCTGCTGCCGCCCCTGCACTCGAGGGTGTTTACTGCTGCTGTTCCTGCACTCGAGGGTGTTTACTGCTGCTGCTGTCCCTGCACTCGAGGGTGTTTACTGCTGCTGCTGCCCCTGCACTCGAGGGTGTTTACTGCTGCTGCTGCCCCTGCACTCGAGGGTGTTTACTGCTGCTGCTGCTGTCCCTGCACTCGAGGGTGTTTACTGCTGCTGCTGTCCCTGCACTCGAGGGTGTTTACTGCTGCTGCTGTCCCTGCACTCGAGGGTGTTTACTACTGCTGCTGCCCCTGCACTCGAGGGTGTTTACTGCTGCTGCTGCCCCTGCACTCGAGGGTGTTTACTGCTGCTGCTGCCCCTGCACTCGAGGGTGTTTACTGCTGCTGCTGCCCCTGCACTCGAGGGTGTTTACTGCTGCTGCTGGACCTGCACTCGAGGGTGTTTACTGCTGCTGCCCCTGTACTCGAGGGTGTTTACTGCTGCTGCTGCCCCTGCACTCGAGGGTGTTTACTGCTGCTACTGCAAGGCCTGGCCGTGTGGAGCAAAAGGAGAGAGAGGGGGAGAAGAACAGCTTCTGTTGCTACAGGACAGGAAGGCCAGGAGGCCAGGTCTGTGTCTAAAAACAACATCTTAGGTGGGTGTCCAACATTATTGTTTGTGTAAGGTGGGGGCAATACAGGACTGTGTTTTGTAGGGGGAGGAAAGCAGACTGCAGAAGGTTTGGGGAAGGAAGAGAGGGGGTTGTGTGTGTGTGGTTAAAACCACCTTTCTGCTACCCCCCCGCCCCACCCAGCCATTTCCCAGTAAGGCCAGCGGTGGCTGGTGAAGACATCGCCTCCCCCTGCAAGAAGATCATCAGGCCCCCACCCAACGTCCACTTTTCACTGGAGACACCCACCTGGACTCTTCCCTTTTCCCTCCTGTGCCTCCCTGTCCTTCACTCCTGTCCCTCCTCTCCTCTCCTGTGTAAAAGAGGGGAGGTTATTCCAACCTCTCTCCCTCCCCCTCCCCTCCCTGGGGAGGAAATATATTATTAAAAAAAAACAAACAATATATATAATATATATATTTTAAAAAAAACATTAGAAAAAATGGCCAATCCTTCCCAGGGTGGGCGTGGCTCTGGCCCTAAGGCCAGTTCAACATCTCCTGTGGCCGGGCCCTCGAGGACTAATGTAGAGGCGGCTTTGTCACCGGTGGCAGGGCCTCAAAAAAGACCTATGCGGGGGTGGTTGCTTCTGCAGCTCCTGCTGCTCCCGCTGCCCTGTCGCCTTTCCGTCTCCTCACCAGGGCCCTCGGGGTTAAGTGCTACGCCCACCCGGTGATGACTATTGAGGCCTGCGTGAAGGCTATGGCTGGGGTTGTCGGCCCCTCAGCCGTTGTCGCGGCCTCAAAAATGTATGGGAAGGCCATCCTTTTCTTGAGGTCCGAGCGGGCGGTGCAACTCGCCCTGCAGAAGGGACTCACTGTGGGTGGAACTTTTCTGGCGGTGGACCCCCTTGAGGCCACCGCCCAGAGGATTGTTATTTCGAACGTCCCACCCTTTATACCATGTGAGCTCCTCCTCCCCCACCTTAATAAACTGGGGGAGGTCAGGTCAGGGGTTGCGCCAGTCCCGCTCGGCCTCAGAGACTCGACCCTCCGCCACGTGTACTCCTTCCGGCGCCAGGTTTTCATCCGCTTGGCCCGGGAGGAGTGCCTGGAGGGAGCCTTCATTGTTAATTTTGAGGGGACCGCCTATCGGGTATTCTGGACCGCGGAGGGCGTGCGGTGCCATGCCTGTAAGGAGGCGGGGCACATAAGAAAGAACTGTCCCGCCTCCAAGGCCACGAGCCCCACCCAAGCGGCCGCGGCTGGCACCGCCCCTCCTCCACCCGCCACCACTCCATCTCCCTCCCCGCAAGGGGAAGTGACCCCGGCGGCAGCTGCCATCTCGGCTGCCAGTGAGGCGGGGGGAGAGCCCCCGCGCCGTAAGAAGGTGCGGAGGAAGACCCGAAATTTGGCGACGGCCCCTGAAATGCCCCAAACACCTGGAAAAACCGGCTCGGGGGAGAAAACATCATCTGGCCCCGGCGTCGTGTCCGTGTGTGCTCCCGGGTCCGTGGGCGCTAAGGCACTGAGTGCTGGGCCCGGTGTCGTCCCTGCGCGTGCTCCCGGGGCCGGCGGGGAAAAGACGCGGGACCCCGAGCCGGGGAAAGAAAGATTGAAAACCCAGAGGGTGGAGTGTCCGGGAGGGCTGGACAAGGAGGAGGGGGCCTCGGAAATGGAGGTCTCCCTAGCCCCCAGCCTGACCCGGAAGAGAAGTCACGCTTCAGAGGAGGAAGTGGGCGATGCCCAAACTGAAGAAGTTGGGTGTGTCCCTTCCCCTGATGAAGAGGTGGTGGCGTCTCCACCCAGTAAAACCTCGCCCTGCCCTCTGGGAGAACCCGAAACCCCTACCCCTACCACTGTTCCCCCTACCAGTCTGCTGCAGTCCCCTGAACAGGGCCCCTCGGGGGTCACTGAGGGCACCTCCCTTGTGGTGGTGTCCGTCTCCAGTGCACTTAATACCCCCGAGGTACTTTCTAGCTCGTCAGGGGATTGCAGGTTTGAAATTTTAAAAAATATAAATGGGTCATTGGGTGGCGGTGAAAAGGAGGGCCTTCCCGCTCCCTCCCAAACCTTGACACCGGGTGTCCTATGTTCAGGTCAGGAGCTTGTCCTGAGCTCCCCGGACGACCCGGTGCCGGGAGGAGAGCGGGCATCAGAACTGCCGCTGCCCTCTGGCCTAAAAAGTTTCGAGGAGACCAGAGAGGACTCCTCTGGCCTTGATCCTGGGGTTGGGATCGAGGCACAGCTAGAGCCAGCTGGCAGCTCCGAATCAGCCCCCATACTCAATGCGGGGGAGGGGTTGGAAGCTGGAGGCGACGAACCGGAGGAGGACGGGGTGTCGGTGGTGAGCGTTGGGGATTATGCAGAGTCGCTCTCAGGCGAGGCGGTGGATCCCCTGGTGCCCTCCACTGACTCCACCCTCATCCCCCCCAAGGGAACTCCAGGACTTTTTGTCAGGGCACCGCGGTCGCCCGGATAGGGTTCAATTGGCCTTGGACCGGTGGCATTCGTTTCCACTGGTGTTCTGGTCCACTCGCGAGGCTCTCAAGTCTCCTGAGTTGGATAGGAACACGCGGCAGAGGGTCCAAACGTTTCTCGCTGAGCTCCTGAATTAGGGGCTGTGCTTGATTTGTCCTCATTTTGTTGATTTCGTTTAACTGGTTTCATCCAAAAGATATCCTGATACTGAGGAGAGAAGGTGTGTGTTGTTGGTGCTCCTCAGTGTTTCTGTGACTGATACTACTGCTGCTGCTGCTGCTGCTGCTCCAGTACTGCTGCTGCTGCCTTGCCCCTGTGGTGCCAGGGGAGAGAGAGGGAGAGTAGAGAACAGTTGCTGTTGTTTCTACAGGACAGGAAGGCCAGGAGGCCAGGACTGAGTTGAAAAACAACATCCTAGGTGGGTGTCTGAACTGTGTTTTTTTGTTTAAGGTGGGGGCAATTAAGGACTGTGTATTGTAGGGAGAGGCAAGAAGACTGCCAGAGGGGTTGGGGAAGGAAGAGAGGGAGGGTGTGTGTGTGTGCTGAAACCATCTTTTTGCCACCCCTCCCCCTACCCAGCCCTTTCCCGGTAAGGCCAGCAGTAGCTGGTGAAGACATCGCCTCCCCCTCCCTGCCTGAAGAACATCAGGCCCCCACCCACCGTCCATCCACCATCGAGGACACCCACCTGGACATTTACCTCTTTCCCTCCTGTGCCTCCCTGTACTTTACTCCTCTCCCCTCTTTTAGGCAGGAGAAGAGAGGAGGGAGGTTGTTTCTACCTCTCTCCCCCACCCCCTTTCCTCTCTAGGGAGGAACACTACATATATTTTTTAAAAATATATATATATATTAAAAATTAAAAATAAAATGGCCAATCCTTCCCAGGGTGGGCGTGGCTCTGGCCCTAAGGCCAATTCACCATCTCCTGTGGCCGGGCCCTCGAGGGCTAATGTGAATGCCGCTTTGTCACCGGTGGCAGGGCCTCAAAAAAAGACCTATGCGGGGGTGGTTGCTTCTGCGGCTCCAGCTGCTCCTGCTGCCCTGTCACCTTTCCGCCTCCTCACCAGGGCCCTTGGGGTACAGAGCTATGCTCACCCTGAAATGACAATAGAGGCCTGCGTCAAGGCTATGGCTGGGGTCGTCGGCCCCTCAGCCATTATCGCAGCCTCTAAAATGTATGCGAAGGCCATATTTTTTTTGAGGTCCGAGCGGGCGGTGCACCTCGCCCTGCAAAAAGGACTCACTGTGGGCGGGACTTTTCTGGCGGTGGCCCCCCTTGAGGCCACCACCCAGAGAATTATTATTTCGAACATCCCGCCCTTTCTGTCCAGTGAGCTCCTCCTCCCCCACTTTAATAAATTGGGGGAGGTCAGGTCGGGGGTTGCACCAGTCCCGCTCGGCCTCAGAGACTCGGACCTCCGCCACGTGTACTCCTTCCGGTGCCAGGAATTTGTCCGCTTGGCCTGGGAGGAGTGCCTGGAGGGGGCCTTTACTATCGATTTTGAGGGGACCGCCTATCGGGTCTTCTGGACCGCGGAGGGCGTGCGGTGCCATGCTTGTAAGGAGGCGGGGCACGTGAGGAAGAACTGCCCCGCCTCCAAGGCCACGAGCCCCACCCAAGCGGCCGCGGCTGGCACCGCCCCTCCTCCACCCGCCACCACTCCATCTCCCACCCCGCAAGGGGAGGCGACGCCGACAGCCACTGCCATCTCGGCTGCCGGTGAGGCGGAGGGAGAGCCCCCGCGCCGTAAGAAGGCGTGGAGGAAGACCCAAAACCTGGAGGCGGCCCCTGAAACGCCCCAAAACCCCCAACCCCCCCAAACACCTACAAGTACCGGCTCGGGGGAAAAAATAACATCCTGCCCCGGCGTCGTGTCCGCGAGTGCTCCCGGGCCCGTGGGCGCTAAGGTGCCGAGTGCTGGGCCCGGCGTCGTCCCTGCGTGTGCTCCCGGGGCCGGCGGGGAAAAGACGCGGGACCCCGAGCCAGTTATAGAGAAACCCAAACCCCAGAGGGTGGAGTGTGCGGGAGAGCTGGACAAGGAGGAGGGGGCCTCAGAGATGGAGGTCTCTCTAGCCCCCAGCCTGACCCGGAAGAGACGTCATCCTTCGGAGGAGGAAGTGGACAACGCCCAAACTGAAGAAGTTGGGTGTGTTCCTTCCCCCGACGAAGAGGTGGTGGCGTCTCCACCAAGTAAAACCTCACCCTGTCCTCTGGGGGAATCCAAAACCACTACCCCCACACCAAACACTGTTCCCCCGGTCAACCTGCTGCAGTCCCCTGAACAGGGCCCCTCGGAGCAAGAGTTCAAATCTCACAATGGCAAACAATGTAACTTCACCTGAATAGGAACAGATGGAAACGTGTTTGTACTCGAAAGAGTTACATCAAGCAGCCCATTGACATGGGAGCTGGACGGGCAGAGAGAGCTGGAGGTGAGGCAGGGACAGAAGCAGAAAGAGATACGACATGACATTACTTTCAATTTGATGTGTGTCAGTTGTTTTCAGTGGTAAATGTCTGTCTTGTAAGTTTCACAGGAGCCGCAGTGATTAGTTGGTGTTTTTTTTAAGCAGTAAGATGTAAAAGTAAAAAGATAAAAGCAAATTACTGCAAATGATGGAAACCTGAAACAAAAACAGAAAATGCTGGAAAAGTTCAGCAGCTGGAAGGCGAAACAGCGTCAACGTTCCTAGTCCGTACGACGGTTATTCAGATTTTTAAACAGCACCCAACTTGGGGCTACGAACCCACGATTAAGGGTCACATGTTCTACCGACTAAGCTAGCCGGGGATGTGTGAAGCTGTTTCGTATCCCAACATACATGGATGGTTTTGTTGCTTTCCACCTGATACCTCAGCTTGGTCGGAATTTTAAAGTGTGGAACGTAATCGGCCGACAAATGCCCCAAAGTTGCAATTCATTCCTCTCAATCATCAATAACATCATTCACATCTTCCCCTTCTTAGCTGCACCTCCTTCCAAGTACTGTGATCCATTTTCCTCAGGATTTTCTCCTGCATTTAATACTTACCTGCTTTGTATCCTCATTTTGAAATTGTTGGCATCAACATCCAACACAAATTGAGTTGCAAACCTGACGGACAAACAATGGAAAACAAGTCACTCGGTAACACAAATCCCTTGGTGCTCATTTTCAGATTCACAAGTCAGTTTTTCAATAAAATGAAGGAATTTTACAGTGAAAAGATTAGAAAGTTGGTGTGATTTTTAGTTGTAACTCACTCACTCGGGGATTCTGTAAATGCTGCTCGGAGGTTTAGTGACCGGGATATAATCTACCTGTGTTTTCCTGAGCCTGTGCTTGGTGTATTGGGAGGTTTGGCCCGGGTTGGAGAATCTTGTGTTCCAGGGATGGGCAGTAACCCGCTGACTGAAGCTGCAGCCGCCGCTTTCTGCTGGCAGCGGGTGATTGGAGAGTGCGGGGCCGGAATATTGCTGCTTTTCTGCTTTTCCCTGTCTCACTCACTGTGGAAATGAGGAAGAGGGAAGAATTGATGGATTTCTTTGAATCCAGTAACTTTAGAGGTTTCCAGTGTGTTGGACATCGGTATATGGTATGCCTAATTGTTTTCCCATTACATTTGAAATGAATATCAGAAAAAAGCCGCTTGCCTGGGAGCTCACTGGATAACAGTGGAGCCGGCAACATTCCTGAAGTCTAGACATTCAGTTCAAGGACCCAGTGACAACCAGGAACTGTGTGACAATGAAGGCTGATGGGGACAAAACAGTGACAGCTTCATCCCTGGGTGGGTTTGAACCAGCAACCTTTCGGTTAACGGCCGAACACGCTAACCGATTGCGCCACAGAAACCCATAAAAAGCACTTGGGTATCAGCGAATTAAAGCTTCAGATTGCGGCGAACGGAATGACAACTGTTGTCTATTTGTTTTACCCTTCCAAAATAAAGGTTGGGACATTCATTGTGGATACATGGAAACAGTCTGATCCCACCCACTGCAGACACATCCCTCTCACCGGGAACCGGCTCTCCGACAACCGGAGCCGTCTCCCTTCGAGCCTTTCGGTGCCTTGACTGTTACCAAGTATTCTGAATGTCCTGAAGCCGATATTAGGTTTGAATTCCTGATGTGCAGCAACAAGAATCCTTTCAATGTCACAGGTCAGTTAATTTCACTGATAACATCGGAGTCAATGTTCCAGCATCTTAAAGAAGGGAAAGTTGCCTTGACTGTTCCTGGCCATTTGAACAGTTCACCATTCATTCTCCTCTGATGGCTGTTCCCAAAGTCTTTCTGAAGATTCACAAAGCTGGAGACTGGGTTTTCTGTTGTGGTTCTGTCTCCATTTTCCCACCTGCCAACTGACAATATTTTCCAAAATGTCGTCTCAATCCTCCGCCTTGCATCATGTCCAGAGATGAGGAAATTCAGTTTTGTGGAGAGTTTATGGAGACTCGGATTGTCCTCTTTGGAGCAAAGTAGCTTAAACGGAGATTTCATGGAGCTGTTCAAAATGACGGGGGGTGGGGGGACAACAGGGACGAGGCGGTTTGATAGAGCAGATAGGAAGGGGCTGTTTCCACTGACGGGGCTCAGTAACTAGAGGACTGAGAGTTAAGATAATTAAAGAAGGACAGACTTGCATTTTAATAGCGCTATTCCCGACTAGTGGATGTCTCAAACCATTTTCCAACCAATTAAGTACATTTTTGAAATAAAAACAGAAAATGTTGGGAAACTCAGCAGGTTTCTCTCTCCACAGATGCTGTCAGACCTGCTGAGTTTTTCCGGCATTTTCTGTTTCCCTTTCCGGATTTCTGCAGTATTTTGCGTTTATTGAAGTGGAGCCATTGATGTAATGCAGGGAACACGGCAGCCAATCACTGCTCAGGAAACAGCCAAAACCAGTGACGTCACAATGAGCAGACCAAATGCGGTTGGTTGAGCGATAAACACTGACCAGGCCACGTGGCTGCAACGTGAACCCACAGATTTTGATAATGGCTCTGCCCAGTTTTGAACCAGAGAACATTTCACATGTGAGACAAGAATGATAATCGCTGCACCACAGGAACAGGAAACAGTGCAAAGGCTCAATGGGCTTCACCAAAATGTACAGCTGTGACGTCATGCAGCAGCACTTTGGGTCTTTGTTTTGAAGAAATGGAATTCGGCTGTTCTCATTAGGAATGCTGGAGACAGACTGATTAACAATGTCATCATGTCATGATACAGCTCTACAGGAGGCCTTTCGGACTATCGTATTTGTGTCAGTTTTGTACGAAGAGATTTCTAGTCAATCTCAACTTCTTTGTCTCTTTCCATAACCCTGATTATTTTTCTCCCTTTCATGTCACTGTCAAATTCCCTTCTGAGAACTCTGAGCTAAGGAAAACAGTATTGAAAGAGGCGCAGGAACTTCTGCAGTCTACATGCATAATGTGTGAAAATTAAGAAAGCTTCCCTGACCCAATGACATGAAGAGTTGGATTCTGAAACTTTATACAGTTTTCAAAATCTTTGAAATAGTTGATGTCAAATCGAATTATCAAAAAATGTTTATCCTGACCAAATATCTCCTTATTATTCTCAGTCAATAGATACAAATTCATTACCTATTACCAACACTTCATTGAGCAAACACGCACAGTCACACAGGGAAAAAAGGAAACATCATTGGAAACATCGAAAAATGAAACATTGAAAAAATAATTCAGCAGTGGAGATGATTTCTGTGTGTTACAAAATGCAGGATGATCTGATTAACAGGCGGAGTTGTTTCGAGTTTTGAAATGACTTACCCCTGCTCCTTTGCTGCTGTTCAATTTCGTTGGCAATGCTGTTGAAGGAAATTATGAATACTGTTGCGGAACATGGTAGCGTGGCCGAGCGGTCTAAGACGCTGAATTAAGGTTGTAATCTCTACAGAGGCGTGGGCTCGAATTCCACTGCTGCCAACATTTAAGTTACCCGCATTTTAGGATCTGCAGCAGTCCCATTTGAACCAACAGATACCAACTCACATTAAATGCAGCGGAGTGTTCTGTTTTTAACTTTGATAGCAGGAACGAGGAGAGACGACATAAATTTGAGTTGCTGTAGGAAAAAGGCGGGTTGTGGAATTACAGTCGCTGAGCTGCTCTTCCAGAGACTCGGCATGTGAATGGCCGTCTGATGCTGCTGTCTATGGTTTTATACAGACAACTTTCATGCAAATCTGGGACTTGGGCTGAGTTTTTAAGGTGACGGGTTTGAATGAATTGGGATCTCCACAGGTAGGTCGGAATCGTGATAGCTACGCTTCTTACCATCCCTGAATTTTACTGTGTGCCTGCACAATTAATTGACGATTAAGTTGAATAAAAAACATCTATAACTTCCAGCGTTCTCTAATTTCCATTCGTCTGCAAGCATTCACAAAAGTTACAGCTACAAAGTGGAGGATGATGGAAATTGTCACTGAGCAACATTTAAAAAGACAGACACCGAGTCCTTGTGGTCAAATAGCTAAAGCAATGGACACATCGAGAGAATTCATTTTAAAGTACAAATAGTCCAAACTGAAATCACTCGGACATTAGGAACTGTTTCTACTGCTGCCAGGTGTCGCAAGGAACAGAAAGGTAAAAGCTCAATAACAAATGTTGCAGGAACGGATAGGTTATAAACACCAGGAAAGGCTGAACAGCCTGAAACTCTTTTCTCTGGGAAAGAGAAGGCTGAGAGATGATCTGACGGAAATGGGATGTTTTGCCCCTGTTTTGTCAGGGATTCGAGGTGAAATTTATTCACACAGCTGCAGGTTTACATCCTGTGAATCTGCATCAAACAAACAATGAAATGTTCAGAGAGACAGAAAGAAAGATTCTACATTGAGATGGAATACTTAAGATCGTATTTTGTCATCTATTGAATCAGCATTTTTATCAAACTCTCTCTGCCATTAGATTACAACAGTGACTACGTTTCAAAAAGATTTAATTGTCTCTAAAGAGCCTCCCGTTTTCCTGAATTGGTGAAAGGCTCTGTTTTAATGTAAATCTTTATTTCTCTCTTTCTGTCTGTCAACCTAAAGATAACAATCATATGGAATGGTGAAGGGTATCTGTTCCTTTCTGTGTCCAGCCCTCTCTCTCCCTCTGTCTGCTTCTCTTTGTCTCTGTATATCTGTCTCGGTCTCTTTCACTCTCTCAGTCTCTCTGTCTGTGTCTCTATCTCTGTTCACTCTTGTGCTTTTTGTTCCCTCTATTCTCTCGCTATCTGTGCGCAACCAAGATTCACTGGATTGATTCCTGAGATGAGGATGAGAGATTAAATGGGATGAGTCTGTTCTCTCTGGAGTTTCGAATAATGAGAAGTGATCTCATTGAACAGTCTGACATTCTGAGGCAGCTTGACAGTGAACATGCTGAGAGGCTGTTTCCCCCCCCCCCCCCCCCCCCCCCAGGTTGGAGCGTCTAGAACTGGGCTCACATTCTCCGGATAATGTGTCAGCCATTTAGGACTGAGGTGAGGAGACATTTCTTTACTCAAAGTCTTGTGAATCTTTCGAATTGTGTAGCCCACATGTCTCTGGATCCTCAGTCGACGAGTATATTGAAAGCTGAGGTGAATATAGTTTTGGACTTTAAGGGAATGAAGGGCTATCGGGATCGGATGGGAAATTGATGTTGAGTTTCGGGATCTAACATGATCTAATAAAGTGGTAGCGGAGGCTCGAGGAGGTTTATAGCCAATTCCTGTTCCTTTTTTGATGTTTTTAATGTTCCGTTTCAGTGGGAAAACCATCAAAGCGACGGGAAACAGCAAGTTGAGAGAGGTAGCCTGGCTGAACGGCCTCAGGCGCTGGATTCAGGTTCCAGTCTCTGTGGTAAAGACAAAACAAAACTGCGGATGCTGGAAATCCAAAACAAAAACAGAATTAACTGGAAAAACTCAGCAGGTCTGGCAGCATCGGCGGAGAAGAAAAGAGTTGACGTTTCGAGTCCTCATGACCCTTCGACAGTTCTGTTGAAGGGTCATGAGGACTCGAAACGTCAACTCTTTTCTTCTCCGCCGATGCTGCCAGACCTGCTGAGTTTTTCCAGGTAATTCTGTTTTTGTTCCAGTCTCTGTGGAACCGCTGCCATAGTTATAGCTGGTTCACCTGTGGGTCACTTTGAGTGGTCTCTTCTGACGAAAAAGCGCCGGCTCAAAGTGAACGCGGGCGTGTATTGGATTTTCATTTTAACTGGGAGAAGGAGGAGAGGCAATGCAAATATTAATTGCTTTTGTGAGAATGCACGGCAGTGGAAGTAGCTGACTTGTTCTTCCAGACAGCCAGCACGGAGAAGATGGACCGAAAGCCCGCCTTTCTGTGCTGCAGCCATCTTATATACCAGCAACATTAATCTGTCCATAAGGCCAGTCGCCGTGGCCAAGTAGTTAAGGTGATGGAGTTCAAATCCATTGGAGTTTCCCCGCTGCTCATTATTCCTGGTTTTAATTCTGTGTCTGCAGAGTTAATTCTCGATTAGACTCAATCAAATCCATCCAAGTACTAAAGCATCCAAGGGGGTTTTCCTATTTCCGTTCATTCATGAAACCATTCACGAAACTTGTAATCCTAGCGGAACAAAAACGGAGCCAGGTGGTGCCATGCTTGTTTTCTGGGTGTTTGTATCTCCTGTGCAAACCCTTGCCCTCTGTCACTCTCGGTGTATGAATCTGTGTGTATCCCTGTATGTGTGTTAATGTGCTTCAGTTCCCTGAGGGGGTGAACACATTTTTAACATCACGGACTTTATTCACATTCGTTCTGCAGTTTCATATCAAAATGTTACAGAGAAAAATATCAGGATGGAAGACGCAGGAGGAGTTTGCAATAAAAAAAAAGCTGGAAAAACTCAGCAGGTCTGACAGCATCTGTGGAGAGGAAGTCCGAGTTAACGTTTCGAATCCTTATGATTCTCTATGAGTTCTGTTGAAGTGTCAATCAAACGGCCTCGAAACGTCAAGTGTATTCCTCTCCGCAGATGCTGTCAGACCTGCTGAGTTTTTCCAGCTATTTTTGTTTTTGTATTAGACTTCCAGCATCCGCAGTATTTTGCTTTTATCTTAGGAGTTTGCAATGTTTGGAATGAGGTGCAGCTAAAAAGTGAAAGATTCAACAACAAGTTTTCTTCTCAGTTAACATGAGATTTGGAAGCAGTTCTGGGAGATATTTGTATCGGTGTCAACAATAAAATCTCCCCTTTTACTGCTTTATTTTGTAGTACACCACCATCTCTGTTGTCAGTGCTTTGTAACCGATCACAGCCCTTCGCTCATTCCTTATCTTCACCTCTGTGTTTGTTTTCAACTGGTTGCGACTGAATGACATTTCCAACTCTGATGCAAAACTTGAGCTCTCACGCCATTGAGAATCAGATGACTTGCATTTCTCGCTTTTAATCAGGAAATTATTCAACGTCATTTTAACAGTTTGCACGAGGTCAACAAATTACTACCTCTTGACCGGTAATCGAACCGTGACAGAAATCATAAAAACGCCGAATCCTGAGCACTAGACCACCAAGGAAGCTGCGTACAAAGGTTACAACCTGGATTACCTATGTTATTTGTGCCTTTTATTTCCGGCCCCTTTCACCAAAGACACGTTTCAGACGAACATAGGAACATAAGGGAAAGGAGTAGGAGTCGTTCATTTGGCCCATCTAGCCTGCCCCGTTATTCAATAACATCATGGATGATCTGCCCCAGGCCTGAACCCCTCTTTCGTGCCAGCTCCTCATAGGCCTCAACTTCCTGATATTTTGAAAATCGAACTACCTCCTCTTTAAATACTTTCAGTGATCTTGCCGCCACAACTCTCTGGGGTAGAGAATTCCAGACATTTACTACCCTCTGAGAGAGGGAATTCCTTTGCATCTCAGTTTTAAATGAGTGTCCCCTTATCCTGTAACTATGTCCCCTAGTTGGAGATTCCCCACTAGTGGAAACATCTTCTCTACATCTGCCCTGTCAAGCCTCCTCAGAATTTTGTCCGTTTCAATAAGATCACCCATCACTCGTATAAACTCTAATGAATAAAGGCTTAACCTGTTTTGCCGTTTTTGATAAGTCAGTCCCTTCATCCCAAAAATGAGCCTACTGAATCAAGATTCCCCACTACTGGAAACATCTTCTTTACATTAACCTGTCAAGCCTCCTCAGAATCTTGTAGGTTTATCGAGGAGATTTTACTGTTTGCACCGATACAAATATCTCCCAGTTCTAGTTCCAAATCTCGTGTTAAATGAGAAGAAAGCTTCTCGCTGAATCCTCTGCTTTATGGCTGCACCTCATGCCAAACATTGCAAACCCCTCTTGCATCTTCCATCCTGATATTTTTCTCTACAACACTTTGATATGAAGCTGTACAACTAACGTGAATAAAGTTTTTGATGGTAAAACTGTTTTCAATCTCTCGGGGAACTGAGCCACATTGACACACACAGAGGAAAACACACAGACATATACACCAAGAGTTACAGAGGGCAAGGGCTTGTCTCTAAGGTGAGGCAAACACCCAGAAAGCAAGAATACCATCAGCCTGGCTCCGTTTTTGTTCCATTTCCGAATGGAAATTTCTTGAATGCTTTCAGCAATTAACGGAAATAGTTCCCGAGTTTCTGGATGGATTTCATTCAACATAACCGATAATTAACTCTGTAGACACAGAGTTAAAACCAGGAATAATGAGATGCGGAAACCCCAATGGATTTGAACTCCATCACCTTACCCATTTAGTTACGATGACTGACCCTATGGTTAGTTTAATGTTGATGGTATGTGAGCATAGATGGCTGCAGCAAAGAAGGAGGACATTCGACCCATTGTGTCCATGCTGGCTGTCTGGAAGAGCAACTCAACTACTTCCACTACCGTGCATTCTCACAAGAACAATTAATATTTGTTTTGCTTCTCCTCCTTCTTCCAGTTAAAATAAAACCCAATACACTCCCACATGCACTTTGTGCTGGCACTTTTTCGTCAGAAGAGAGCACCCAAAGTCACTCACAGGTGAACCACCTATAACTTTGGCAGCGGTTCCACAGAGACTGAAATCTGAATCCAGTACCTGAGGCCATTTGGCCAGACTACCACGCTCACCCTGCTGTTTCGCATCGCTTTAATGGTATAGAACGAGATAGAACATTGACAGGATCAAACAAGGAACAGGAATTGGCCTTATGCCCCCTCGAGCCTCCTCCTCCAGTTCATAAAATCATGGCGGATACCCAATCTCAACACCAATTGCCCACCCAATCCCGATGCTCTTTCATTCCCTTAAAGACCAAAAATCTAAACATTTCAGCCTTCAATATACTCACTGGCTGAGGATCCACAGACCTCTCGGCTCATAAGTTTCATAAACATTTGACTGAAGAAATGTCTCCTCACCTCAGTCCTAAACGGCTGACACATTATCTGGAGAATGTGAGCCCAGTTCTAGACTCTCCAGCCGGGGGGAAACAGCCTCTCAGCATATTCACTGTCAAGCTGTCTCAGAATGTCAGACTGTTCAATGAGATCACCTCTCATTATTCTAAACTCCAGAGAGAACAGACTCATCCCATTTAATCCCTCCTCCTAGGACAACCGTCTCATCTCAGGAATCAATCCAGTGAATCTTGGTTGTGCACAGACAGCGAGAGAATAGAGGGAACAAAGAGCACAAGAGTGAACAGAGATAGAGACACAGACAGAGGGACTGAGAGAGTGAAAGAGAGTGAGACAGGTATACAGAGACAAAGGGAGACAGATAGAGACAGAGAGTGGAGTAGACACTGAAAGGAACAGATACACTTCACCATTCCATCTGATTGTTAACTTAGATTGACAGTCAGAAAGAAAGAAGCGAAAGAAAGACTTATATTTAAACAGAGCCTTTCACCAACTCATGAAAACGGGAGGGGTTTTACAGCCAATGAAATCTTCCTGAAGTGCAGTCAATGTTGTAATCTAATGACAGAGAGAGTTTGATAAAAGATATTCATTTAGCAGATGACAAAATCCGACTTTAAGAATTCCATCTCAATGTAGAATCTTTCTTTCTATATCCCTAAACATTTCATTGTTTGTTTGATGCAGATTCAGAAGATGTTAACTTGCGGCTGAATAAATTTCACCTCGAATCCCTGAAGAAACAGGGACAAAACATCCCATTTCTATCAGGTCATCTCTCAGCCTTCTCTTTTCCAGAGAAAAGAGTTTCAGGCTGTTCAGCCTTTCCTGGTGATTATAACCTATCCGTTGCTGCAACATTTGTTATTGAGCTTTTACTTTCCTGTTCCTTGCGGCACCTGGCAGCAATGTAAACAGTTCCTAATGTCCGAGTGATTTCACTTTGGACTGTTTGTTTTTAGAAACTCATTTTCTCGATGTGTCCATTGCCTTAGCCACTTGACCACAAGGACTCGGTGTCTGTCTGTTTAAATGTTGCTCAGTGACAATTTCCATCATTCTCCACTTTGTACCACCCCGACTCTTAGAAGCTGAAAAGTCACCAGTCAAAAAAAAGAAAGAAAACCTCTCTTGTATATTTTATATCCGCTCGTTTTGTTCTCTGTACCATCTTAATATGAAGCTACACAATTAACGTGAATAATGTTTGGATGGTAAAAATGGGGAACTGAACCATATTGACACACACACAGGAACACACACAGACCGAGAGTGACAGGGAGCAAGTCTCTAAGGAGAGATAAGCACCCAGAAAGCAAGCCTGACACAAACCTCGCACCGTTTTCCTTCCATTTCGAGCTATAACTTTTGTGAATCCTTGCAGACGAATGGAAATTACAGAACGCTGGGGAAATTGGGTCCGGGAAACTTTGTTACTTTTCACACACTGTGCAGAGGCACTGCAGAAGCTCCTTCACCTCTTTCAATATTGTTTGTCTTAACTCAGAGTTTTCAAAAGGGAATTGGACAATGACTTGCAAGGGAGTAGAAAAAGTTTTATGGAAAGAGGCAACGAAATTGAGATTAACGGGAAATCTCTTTGTACAAAACGGACACGGATATAATTGTCCAAATGGCCTCTTACTGAGCTGTGCCATTTGATGATGACATTGTTGATCAGTCTGTCTCCAGCATTCCTAATGAGAACAGCTGAATTCTATTTCTTCAAAACAAAGACCCAAAGTGCTGCTGCATGACGTCACAGCTGTACATTTTAGTGAAGCCCATTGAGCCTTTGCACTGTTTCCTGTTTCTGTGATGCAGCGAGTTTCATGCTTGTCTAACACGTGAAACGGTCTCTGGTTCAAAACTGGACAGAACCATTATCAAAATCTGTGGGTTCACGTGACCTGGTCAGTGTTTATCCCTCAACAACAAACACATGGTCTGCTCATTGTGACGTCCCTGGTTTTGGCTGTTTCCTAAGCGGTGATTGGCTGCCGTGTTCCCTACATTACAACAATGGCTCCACTTCAATAAAAGCAAAACTGCGGAAATCTGGAAAGGAAAACAGAAAATGCAGGAAAAGCTCAGCAGGTCTGACAGCATCTGTGGAGAGAGAAACCTGCTGAATTTTCCAATATGTTCTGTTCTTATTTCAAAAATGTACTTAATTGGCTGGAAAGTGTTTTGAGGCATCCACCGGTCGGGAAAACCACGATACAAATGCAAGTCTATCCTTCTTTAATTATCTTAAATCCCAATCCTCTGGTTACTGACCCCTGTTAGTGGAAAGCGCCCGTCCCCACTGCCCCCGCCCCCATCATTTTGACCAGCTCCATGAAATCTCCGTTTAACCTTCTTAATTTTAAATAGAACAATCCCGGTCTCTGTAACCCCTCCACCAAACTGAATATCCTCATCGCGGGACATGATGCAAGGCGGTGGATTGAGATGAGATTTTGGCAAATATTGTCAGTTATAAGATGGGAAAAGGGAGAAAAAATCAAACCAGAAAACCCAGTCTCCAGCTTTGTGAATCTTCAGAAACACTTTGGGAACCAGAATGAGGGGAGAAAGAAGGATGAACTGTCCGACTGACCAGAGACAGTCAAGGCACCTTTCCGTTCTTTAAGATGCTGGAACATTGACTCTGATGTTTTCAGTGAAATGAACTGATCTGTGACAGTGAAAGGATTCTCTTTACTGTACATCAGGAATTCAAACCAAATATCGGCTTCAGGACAATCAGAATACTTAGTAACAGACAAAAAACCGAAAGGCTCGAAGGGAGACGGCACCGGTTGTAGGAGAACAAAAACAGAATTACCTGGAAAAACTCAGCAGGTCTGGCAGCATCGGCGGAGAAGAAAAGAGTTGACGTTTCGAGTCCTCATGACCCTTCGACAGAACTTTGGTTCTGTCGAAGGGTCATGAGGACTCGAAACGTCAACTCTTTTCTTCTCCGCCGATGCTGCCAGACCTGCTGAGTTTTTCCAGGTAATTCTGTTTTTGTTTTGGATTTCCAGCATCCGCAGTTTTCTTTGTTTTTATCACCGGTTGTAGGAGAGCTGGTTCCCTGTGACTTGGATGTGTCTGCAGTGAGTGGGATCAGACGGTTTCCATGTATCCACAATGAATGTCCCAACCTTTCTTTTGGAAGAGTAAAACTGATAGAGAACAATGGCCATTCCGATCGCAGCAATCTAAAGCTTTAACTCACTGACACGCGAGTAGTCCTTGTGTCGTGTCTGTGGCGCAATCGGTTAGCACGTTCGGCTATTAACCGAACGGTTGGTGGGTTGAAGCCACCCAGGGACGAAGCTGTCACTTTTTTCCCCATTATCCTTCACTGTCGCACAGTTCCTGGTTGTCATTGGGTCCTTGAACTAAATGTCAAGACTCCAGAAATGTTGCCAGCTCTATTGTTATCCAATGAGCTCCCAGGCAAGCGGCTTTTTTTCGAATATTCATTTCAAATGTAATGGGAAAACAATTAGGCATACCATGTACCGATATCCAAAACACTGGAAATCTATGAAGTTATTGGATTCAAACAAACCCATCAATTCTTCCCTCTTCCTCATTTCCAAAGTGAGTGAGACAGGGAAAAGCAGCAAGGCAGCAATATTCCTGCCCCGCACTCTCCAATCACCTGCTGCCCGCAGAAAGCGGCGACTGCAGCTTCAGTCAGCGGGTTACTGCCCATCCCTGGAATGCAATATACTCCAACACGGGCCAAATCTCCCAACACACCGAGCACAGGCTCAGGAAAACACATTATATCCTGGTTACTAAACCTCCGAGCAGCATTTACAGAATTCCCGTGTGAGTGATTTACAAATAAAAGTCACACCAACATTCTAATCTTTTCACGGTAACATTCCTTCATTTATTGAAAAGCTGACTGTTCTCAATCTGAAAATGAGCTCCGTGGGATTTGTGTTACTGAATGACTTGTTTTCCATTGTTTGTCCATCAGTTTGCAATTCAATTTGTGTTGGATGTCGATGCCAATAATTTCAAAATGAGGGCACAAAGCAGGTAAGTATTAAATGCAGGAGAAAATCCTGAGGAAAATGGAACACAGTATTTGGAAGGAGGTGCAGCTAAGAAGGGGAAGATGTGAATGATGTTATTGATGATTGAGAGGAATGAATTGCAACTTTGGGGTATTTGTCGGCCGATTACGTTCCACACTTTAAAATTCCGACCAGGCTGAGGCATCAGGTGGAAAGCAACAAAACCATCCATGTATGTTGGGATACGAAGCAGCTTCACACACTCCTGGCTAGCTTAGTCGGTACAACATGTGAATCTTAATCTCAGTATCGTGGATTCGAGCCCAAGCTGGGTGCTGTTTAAAAATCTGAAAAAGCGTTGTACGGACTGGGAACTTTGACCTTGTTTCTCTTGCCAGCTGCTCAGGTTTCCATCCTTTGTAGAAATTTGCTTTTATCTTTTTACTTTTACATCTTACTGCTTAAAAAAACACTAACTAATCACTGCGGCTCTTGTGAAATTTACAAGACAGACATTCACCACTGAAAGCAACTGACACACAAAAAATTCAAAGTACTTTCATGTCGCATCTCTTTCTGCTTCTGTCCCTGCCTCGCCTCCAGCTCCCTCTGCCCGTCCAGCTCCCAGGTCAATGAGCTGCTTGATGCAGACACAGTCAGTTCGTGGGAATGGGTAAAACTCGTGGGTAAAGAGACACCTGGATCTCATCTTCCTGGTTCTCCCAGATACTGATTACAGGAATGTGCAGCGTGCCGATTATCCACAGTCACTCTCCTCCCAGTTGTTCAGTTTTATGAATTCATTTTCACACTGGGTTTCAATGTGAAGAAAGCAGAGCGGTGATAAGCTTATATTTGTTCAGCAAACGTACTGCAAGAAAGTGTATAACAGGCTGATGATAACAGTGCTTTTTGGACACGGTGAGCTCCAGTGAAGGATTGGCACCATTAATGTGTCGCTCATTTAGTCTCGTGACTAATCTCGTGCTGGAAATGATAAGAAAACTCCCTGAATTTGCTCCGTGTTTTGGTTTCAAAAGAGCCGAATACAAGGTAAGAAAGTGCATCTCGCTAGAGTGGGTTACAAAATGGCAGAATGACCCGTGCTTTTGGGAAACATAAAATTATAGAAAGTCACAGCACAGAAAGTGGCCATTCGGCCGGGCATGCTGCTTTCAAAGAGCAGTTGTGATTGGTTGATCCATCAGGAGTGATATTTGTGCCAATGCAAACAGTAGGCAGCAAAATTGGTACTGCTCCCACCCATATTTTGCCTCACACCGATATTTCTATGGTCAGTGCCTTGCAAACAGCCCTTCTCTTGTCTCCTCTTCTCCTCACTGCCACTCACGAGTGTGATGTTTTCCAGATCTGAGACGAAACTTAAAATCTCACTCCTCTGATTATGGCGAAGTTTTTAATCAATGAGTTTCACTCATTTCAACAAATACAATAAATCGACATTTTCTGACCGGGAATCGAACCCAGGTTCGCGGCGATGAGAGCGCCGAATCCTAACCACTCGACCACAAGGGAAGCTCAGCAAACAATTTCCGACTCGACTTATCTACGCTGCAAAACAAAAACAGAATTACCTGGAAAAACTCAGCAGGTCTGGCAGCATCGGCGGAGAAGAAAAGAGTTGACGTTTCGAGTCTTCATGACCCTTCGACAGAACTTGAATCAAGTTCTGTCGAAGGGTCATGAAGACTCGAAACGTCAACTCTTTTCTTCTCCGCCGATGCTGCCAGACCTGCTAAGTTTTTCCAGGTAATTCTGTTTTTGTTTTGGATTTCCAGCATCCGCAGTTTTCTTTGTTTTTATCTATGCTGCTTTTGCCTATTGTTTTTCAGTTCAGATCTCTTTTACCACAAAACTGCTTGTTTAGGTTCAAGATAAACGACTTCGTCAGCCAATGAAAACAACAGTTGCTGTGAGCTGGAACATGAAACCGACAGTGAGATGAAATAGTCCCACAAGCTGCACATGCGTAACTTTCAATTTCCAAAACCCTCCACCCTGTTCGCTGAGCAGTGATTGGCTGCCGTGTTCCCCGCATGAGAACAATGACTCTCCTTCAGAAAGTACTTCAATAAAAGCAAAATACTGGAAATCTGAAATAAAAACATTAAACGCAGGTATAACTCAGCAGGTCTGACAGCGTCTGTGGAAAGTAAAACCTGCTGAGTTTCTCAAGCATTTTCTGTTTTTATTTCAAAAAGTGCTTAATTGGCTTGAAAGTGGTTTCAGACATCCGCTGGTCAGGAAAAGCGCTGTATGAAGGCAAGTCTGTCTTTCCTTCACTATCTTTAAATCCCAATCCTCCGTCAGTGGAAACAGTTTCTCCCTATCTGCACCATCAAGCCGCCCGTCCCCACTGCCCCCACCCACCTCATTTTGAACAGTTCAATGAAATCTCCACTTAAACTTCTTTGCTCTAAAGAGAACAATCCCGGTCTCTATAATCTCTCCACAACACTGAATTTCCTCGTCCCTGGACATGATGCAAAGCGGATGATTGAGACGAGATTTTGGAAAATATTGTCAGTTGGCAGGTGGGAAAATGGAGAAGGAACCAAAACAGAAAACCCATCTCCATCTTTGTGAATCTTCAGAAAGACTTTGGGAACCGGAATCAGAGGAGAATGAAGGGTGAATTGTCTGACTGACCAGAGACAGTCAAGGTACCTTTCCCTTCTTTAGGACACTGGAACATTGACTCTGAAGTTATCAGTGAAATTAACTGATCTGAGATATTGAAAGGATTCTCGTTACCGCACATCAGGAATTCAAACCTAATTTCGGCTTCAGGACAATCAGAATACTTAGTAACAGTCAAGGCACCGAAAGGAGACGGCTCCGGTTGTAGGAGAGCCGGTTACCGGTGACATGAATGTGTCTGCAGTGGGTGGGATTAGACTGTTTCCATGTATCCACAATGAATGTCCCAGCCTTTATTTTCGAAGAGTAAAACTGATAGAGAACAATTGTCATTCCGTTCGCCGCAATCTGAAGCTTTAACTCGCCGATACCCTGTTGTATGGGTCTCTGTGGCGCAATCGGTTAGCGCGTTCGGCTGTTAACCGAAAGGTTGGTGGTTCGAGGCCACCCAGGGACGAAGCTGTCACTGTTTTGTCCCCAACAGCCTTCATTGTCACACAGTTATCGGGTCCTTGAATTAAATGTCAAGACTCCAGAAATGTTGCGGGCTCCACTGTTATCCAGTGAGCACCCAGGCGAGTGAGTTTTTTCGAATATTCGTTTCAAATGTCATAGGAAAACAATTAGGCATACCATGTACCGATATCCAACACACTGGATATCTATGAAGTTATTGGATTCAAACAAATCCATCAATTCTTCCCTCTTCCTCATTTCCAAAGTGAGTGTGACTGCGAAAAGCAGCAATATTCCGGCCCCGCACTCTCCAATCACCCGCTGCCCGCAGAAAGCAGCGGCTGCAGCTTCAGTCAGCGGGTTACTGCCCATCCCTGGAACGCAAGATAATCCAACCCGGACCAAACCTCCCAATACACCGAGCACAGGCTCAGGAAAACGCAGGTAGATTATATCCTGGTTACTAAACCTCCGGGCAGCTTTTACAGAATTCCCGAGTGAGTGAGTTACAAATAAAAATCACACCAACTTTCTGATCATTTCACTGTAAAATTCCTTCATTTTATAGAAAAGCTGACTGTTGTGAATCTGAAAATGAGCAGCATGGGATTTGTGTTACCGAGTGACTTGTTTTCCATTGTTTGTCCATTAGGTTTGCAACTCAATTTGTGTTGGATGTTGATGCCAATAATTTCAAAATGAGGACACAAAGCAGGTAAGTATTAAATCCAGGAGAAAATCCTGAGGAAAATGGATCACAGTATTTGGAAGGAGGTGCAGCTAAGAAGGGGAAGATGTGAATGATGTTATTGATGATTGAGAGGAATGAATTGCAACTTTGGGGCATTTGTCGGCCGATTATGATCCACACTTTAAAATTCCGACCAAGCTGAGGTATCAGGTGGAAAGCAACAAAACCATCCATGTATGTTGGGATACGAAACAGCTTCGTACATTCCCCGGTAAGTTAGTCGGTAGAGCAGGTGACTATTAATCTCAGAGTCGTCGCTTCTATCCCCCAGCAGGGTGCTGTTTAAAAATCTGAATAAGCGTCTCCGGGCCAGGAACATTGACCCTCTTTCTCCTGCCAGCCGCTGAGTTTTTCCAGCATTATCTGTGTTTGTTTCAGATTTCCATCATTTGTAGTAATTTGCTCCTATCTTTTTACTTTTATATTTACTGCTTAAAAAAAACACCAACTAATCACTGCGGCTCCTGTGAAACTTACAAGACAGATATTCACCACTGAAAACAACTGACACACCAAAAAATGAAAGTAATTTCATTTCGCATCTCTTTCTGCTTCTGTTCCTGCCTCGTCTCCAGCACCCTCTGCCCGTCCAGCTCCCAGGTCAATGAGCTGCTTGATGCAGACACAGTCAGTTCGTGGGAATGGGTAAAACTCGTGAGTAAAGAGACACATGGATCTCATTTTCCTGATTCTCCCAGATACTGATTACAGGAATGTGCCCAGTGCCGATTATTCACAGTGACACTCTCCTCCCAGTTGTGCAGCTTTTGAATTGATTTTCACACTGGGTTTCAATGTGCAGAAAGCAGAGCTGTGATAAGCTTATATTGTTCAGCAGATGTACTGCAAGAAGGTGCATAACAGGCTGATGATAACACCACTCTATGGACACGGTGAGCTCCAATGAACGATTGGAACCATTAATGTGTCACTCATTTAGTCTCGTAACTTACCTCGTGCTGGGATTGATACGAAAACTCGCTGAATTTGCTGAATGTTTTGGTTTCAAAGAGCCGAATACAAGGTAAGAAAGTGCATCTCGCTAGAGTGAGTTACAAAATGGCAGAATGACCCGTGCTTTCGGGAAACAAAAGATTATAGAAAGTCACAGCACAGAAAGTGGCCATTCGGCCGGGCGTGCTGCTTTGAAAGAGCAGTAGTGATTGGTTGATCCATCAGGAGTGATATTTGTGCCAATGCAAACAGTAGGCAGCAAAATTGGTACTGCTCCCACCCATATTTTGCCTCACACCCAACATTTCTACGGTCAGTGCCTTGCAAACAGCCCTTCTCTCATCTCCTCTTCTCCTCACTGCCACTCACGAGTGTGATGTTTTCCAGATCTGAGGCGAAAATTAAACTCTCACTCCTCTGATTATGGTGGAGTTTTTAATCAGTGAGTGATCAACACTCGTTTCAACAAATACAATACAGCGACATTTTCTGACCGGGAATCAAACCCGAGCCGCGCCGGTAAAATCGCCGAATCCTAACCACTAGACCACCAGGGAAGTTACACTTGTGCTTTTCGATTCGGCTTATCTACGCTGCTTTTGCCTTTTGTTTTTTCAGATCTCTTTCAGCACAAAACTGCTTGTTTAGGTTCAAGATAAACGACTTCGTCAGCCAATGAAAACAACGGTTGCTGTGAGCTGGAACATGAAACTGACAGTGAGATGAAATAGTCCCACAAGCTGCACATGCGTCACTTTCAATTTCCAAAACCCTCCACCCTATTCGCTGAGCAGTGATTGGCTGCCGTGTTCCCTGCATGAGAACAATGACTCTTCTTCAGAAAGTACTTCAATAAAAGCAAAATACTGGAAATCTGAAATAAAAACATTAAACGCAGGTATAACTCAGCAGGTCTGACAGCGTCTGTGGAAAGTAAAACCTGCTGAGTTTCTCAAGCATTTTCTGTTTTTATTTCAACAAGTGCTTAATTGGCTTGAAAGTGGTTTCAGACATCCGCTGGTCAGGAATGCGCTGTATAAAGGCAAGTCTGTCTTTCCTTCACTATCTTTAAATCCCAATCCTGTGGTTACTGACCCCCGTCAGTGGAAACAGTTTCTCCCTGTCTGCAGTATCAAGACGCCAGTCCCCACTGCCCACACCCACCTCATTTTGAACAGTTCAATGAAATCTCCACCTAAACTTCTTTGCACTAAAGAGAACAATCCCGGTCTCTATAATCTCTCCACAAAATTGAATTTCCTCAGCCCTGGGCATGTGATAAAATGCTCCTGCGGAACGCCTGGTGACGTCTCATTAGGAAAAAGGAGCTTTATAAATATAAGTTGTTGTTGTAGTCCATACGTAGAAATTCTTTCCTCTTTCACTCTGATATTTTTCACTGTAAAATTGAAATGTGAATACAACTAATGTGAATACAATTTGTGCTCGTAAAAATGTGTTCACCTCCTCGGGGAACTGAACCACATTGACCCACACAGAGAAACACACACGGAGATAGACACCGAGGGTGACAGAGGCCTGAGGGGAGACAAATGCCACAGTGAAATCATGTCACCAAATTGGCTCCGTTTTGTTTTCCATTTCCGACTGGAGATTTGCAGAAGGCTGACAATGAATGGAAATAAGAGAACACGGATGTGTTTGGAGCGCTTTCCCTCGATTCAGATGATAATTAGCTCTGTCTGTGCACGGTTAAAATCCAAAATAAGAAGAAACGTAGTCGATACGATTCGAACCTGTGCAGGGTAACCCCAATGGATTTCTAATCCATCGCCTTAACCACTCGGCCACAACTACAGAAGCTGCCCCTCTGTTACTATTATTTGTATGAAATCATGCAATGGTTACAGCAGAGAAAGCTGTCTTTCTGCCCGTCCTGTCACTGCCATTACCTGACCTTTTCCCTGGAATCCTGCAATTTATCCTGTCCCTGTTCTTCCGACCAAACTGGGAAAGAAAGAGTGAGAATGATCCAACCCAGCCAATTACCGCCCCATCAGTCTACTCTCCATCATCGGTAAAGTAATGGAAGGGGTCATCAACAGTGCTATCAAGCAGCACTGACTTAGCAATAACCTGCTCACTGATGCCCAGCTTGGGTTCCACAAGGACCACTCAGCTCCTGAACTCATTACAGCCTTGGCTCAAATATAAACAAAAGAGCTGAACTCCCGAGATGAGGTGATATCATCATTTGACCGAGTGTGGCATCAAGGCTCCCGAGCACAACTGGAGTCAATGGGAATCAGGGGGAAACTCTCCGCTTGTTGGAGTCATAACTCGCACAAAGGAAGATGGTTGTGGTTGCTGAAGGTCAGTCATCTTAGCTCCAGGACATCACTGCAGGAGTTCCTTAGGGTAGTGTCCTCGGCCCAACCATCTTCAGCAATGAGCTTCCATCCATCATTAGGTCAGAAGTGGCGAAGTTAGCTGTTGATTGCACAATGTTCAGCACCATACCCGGCTCCTCAGAAACTGAAGCAGTCCATGTCCAGATGCAGTAAGACCTGGACAATATCCAGGCTTGGGCTGACAAGTGGCAAGTAACATTCACACCACACAAGTGTCAGGCACTGACCATCTCCAGTACGAGAGAATCCAACCATCACCTCTTGATGTTCAATGACATTACCATCACTGAACCCCTCACTATCAACATCCTGTGGGTTCCCATTCATCAGGATCTGAACTGGAATAGCCATATAAACACTGTGGCTACAAGAGCAGGTCAGAGGTTAGGAATCGTGCAATGTGTAACTCACTTCCTGACTCCCTAAAGCCTGTCTACCATCTACAAGGCACAAGTTAGGAGTGTGATAGAATACTCCCCACTTGGTTGGATGAGTGCAGCCCCCGCAATACTGAAGAAGCTGGACACTGTCCAGGGCCAAAGCAGTCTACTTGACTGGCACCACCTCCACATTCAATAATTAACGTTTGTTGTAAATATGAACACAAGGGTTGGAATCATTTTCACCATTTTTGAATTTAATCAGTTTAACTATCAGTTAAATAGATGGAAAGCCATCCAAATACTCCCGTATTTTCTGATTCCCATTCATTTGTCAGCATTCAGGAAAGTTGCTTTTGGAAATGGAACAAACATAGAGCCAAGTTCGTGACATCCTTGCTTTCTGAGTGTGTGTCTCTCCTTAGGTCTCTGTCACTCTCGGTGTATATCTCTCTGTGATTGTCAATGTGGTTCAGTTCCCTCAGGGGGTGAAAACGTTTTTAACGTCACAAACATGATTCACATTAGTTGTGCGAATTCATGTTAAAAGCTCGCTGAGAAAAGCATCAGCATGAAAGATAAAACAGAGAATTAGCCCTTTCTATATTCATCCTACAACAACTTATATTTATAAAGCGCCTTTAACCTAAGAAAACGTCACAAGGCGTTCCACCGTGAGCATAATATAACAAAGTGTGACTGAGCCTCATATTCGGTCAGATGACTAAAAGCTTGGTCAAAGAGGAAGACTTTAAGAACTGTCTTAAAGGAGGAAAATATTGATTTCATGTTCCAGTTAACAGCAATAGTTCTTCTCATTGGTGAAGAAGTCGCTTGTGTTCATCCGACACGGACCATTTGGTCGGAGAAAGTTGTCTCTGGTGAAAGTGATCGAGAATGAAAAAAAAAGTCAAAAGTTCCCTCCATAATCCAAATGTCAAGCCTTATTGGTAGTTTCCCTGATGTCCAGTGATCGGGATCGGCGCTTCCATTGGACCAACAGCGAATAGGGTGGAGGGTTTTGGAAATTGAAGGTTGCGCATGAGCAGCTTGTGGGACGATTTCACCTCACTGTCAATTTCATGTTCCAGCTCACAGAAACCGTTGTTTTCATTGGTTGACCAAGTCGTTTATCTTGAACCGAAACAGGCAGTTTCGAGGTGAAAGAGATCTGAACTGAAAAACAATCGGCAAAAGCAGCGTCGATAAGTCGAATCGAAAAATCTTGGCCCAAATTCCCTGGTGGTCTAGTGGTTAGGATTCGGCGCTTTCACCGCCGTGGCCCGGGTTCGATTCCCGGTCAGGGAATGTTGAGTTACTGAGTTTTTTGGAACGAGTCTTGATTATTCATTGATTGGAAACGTTTAAAATCTCCACCAGAATCAGAGGAATGAGGGTTGAAGGGCATCTCAAGAGCTGGAAAACATCACACTTGGTTCAAGTGGAGTGAGGGAATGAAGGAATCGGAGAAGAGAAGGGCTGGGTGCAAAGCACTGACTGTAGAAATGCTGGTGTGAGGCAAAATATGGCTGGGAGAAGAACGAACTTTGCTGCCTACAGTTTGCACTGACACAAATATCACTTCTGATGGATCAACCAATCACTACCGCTCTTTGAAAGCAGCACGCCCGGCCGAATGGCCTCTTTCTATGCTGTAACTTTCTATAATTTTATGTTTCCTAACAGCACGGGTCATTCTGCCATTTTGTAACCCCCTCTAGCGAGATGCACTTTCTGAACCTTGTTTTCGGCTCTTTTGAAACCAAAACACGGAGCAAATTCAGCGAATTTTCTTGTCATTTCCAGCACGAGACTAGTCACGAGACTAATTGAGCGACACATTAATGGTGCCAATCCTTCCCTGGAGCTCACCGTGTCCAGAGAGCACTGTTATCATCAGCCTGTCATGTATCTTCTTGCAATCTATCTGCTGATCAGTATAAGCTTATCACAGCTCTGCTTTCTGCACATTGAAACCGTGTGAAAATCAATTCAAAAGCTGAACAATCGGCACTGTGCACATTCCTGTAATCAGTATCTTGGAGAACCAGGAAGGTGAGATCCAGGTGTCTCTTTACCCACGAGTTTTACCCATTCCCACGAATTGACTGTGTCTGCATCAAGCAGCTAATTCACCTGGGAGCTGGACGCGTAGAGGGAGCTGGGGAAAAGACAGAAGCAGAAAGAGATCCGACATGAAAGTGCTTTGAATTTGATGTGTGTCAGCTGTTTTCAGTGGTGAATGTCTGTCCTGTAAGTTTCACAGGAGCCACAGTGATTAGTTGGTGTTTTTTTAAACAGTAAGATTTAAAAGTAAAAAGATAAAAGCAAATTACTGTGAATGATGGAAATCTGAAACAAAAGCAGAAAATGCTGGAAAAACTCAGCATCTGGAGAGAGACACAGGGTCAATGTTTTCAGTCTGTACGATTCTTAATCAGATTTTTAAACTATTACAGTGCCCAGCGCGTAGCTCAAACACACAACCCTGAGATTAAGCGTCTCATGCTCAACCAACTGAGCTAGCTAGGGATGTAAAAACTGTTTCGTATCCCAACATACATGGAGAACCCTGTTGCTTTCTGTCTGATACCTCAGCTTGGCCGGAAGTTTAAAGCACAGAATGTAATCCGCCTACAAAAGCCCCAAAGTTGCAATGCATTCCTCTCAATCATCAATAACATCATTCACATCTTCCACTTCTTAGCTGCACCTCCTTCCAAATACTGTGATCGATTTTCCTCAGGATTTTCTCCTGGATGTAATATTTAGCTGCTTTGTGTCCTCATTTTGAAATCAGATTCGCATCAACATCCAGCATAAATTGGATTGAAAACCTGACGGACAAACAATGGAAAATAAGTCACTCGGTAACACAAATCCCATGGTGCTCATTTTCAGATTCACAGTCAGCATTTCAATAAAATGAAGGTATTTTACAGTGAAAAGAATTAGAAAGTTTGTGTGACTTTTATTTGTGGCTCACTCATTCGGGAATTCTGTAAATGCTGCTCGGAGGTTTGGTGACCGGGATATAATGTACCTGCGCTTTCCTGAGCCTGTGCTCGGTGTACTGGGAGGTTTGGAGTATCTTGCGTCCCAGGGATGGGCAGTGACCCGCTGACTGAAGCTGCAGTCACTGCTTTCTGCTGGCAGCGGGATATTGGAGAGTGTGGGGCAGGAGTATTGCTGTTTTTTGGCTTTTCACTGTCTCACTGATTGTGGAGCTGAGGAAGAGAGAATAATTGATGGGTTCGTTTGATTGCAATAATTTCATGAGTTCCTAACGGGTTAGATAAAGGTACATAGTGAGTCCAAATCTTTTCTCATAGTATTTGACAGAAAACGTAATTTTAAAAAGAAGCTGTTTTTGTGGGACCTCCCTGGACAACAAAAGACCTGCCACTGTTTTGGGGATGAGATCTTGCAGCCCAAGTACCCAATGACAATCCGGAATCGTGTGACAATGATTGGTGATGAGGGGGAAAAACAATAAAAACCTTCACCCCTAGGGTGGTCTTGAATCACCAACCTTTTATTTAACAGGCAAACACGCTGACCAGTTGCACCACAGACATTTACACAAACCGAACTGACAAGGTATTCCATCCATGGTGTCAGTGAGTCGAATCTTCAGATTTCCACGACCCAGATGGCTGTCGCGTTCTATCAGTTTTACTCTTCCAAAATAAAGGGTGAGACCTTCATTGTGGATACATGGAAACAGGCTGATCCCACCCACTGCAGACACGTCCATGTCACCAGGAACCAGCTTTCCTACAACCAGTGCCGTCTCCCTTCGAGCCTTTCTGTGTCTTGTCTGTTACCAAGTATTCTGATTGTCCTGAAGCCGATATTAGGTTTGAATTCCTGATGTGCAGTTACGAGAATCCTTTCAATTTCTCAGATCAGTTAATTTCACTGATAACATCTGAGTTACTGTTCCAGCATCTTAAAGAATGGAAAGGTGCCTTGACTGTCTCTGGTCAGTCGGGCAGTTCATCCTTCATTCGTATTGGATTCCATTCCTCAAAGGGGATTTTCATTTCTTTCTTGAGTTCCCTTACCACATCTGGCAACATCTTTGGATTGAGAGGCATAATTAACATTTCAGATGCAGTGCAGCTCTGATGAAAGGTTACAGGTCTGAAATGAAAACTATGTCTCTCTCTCTCCACAGTCACTACCAGATCTGCTGAGAATTCCAGCATTTTCTGTTTTTATTTCAGATAGCCAGCATCTGCAGTATTTTGCTTTACTTTACCTAATCAGTGAAACATATAAGATCCTCAGGGTACTTGACAGGGCAGATTTGAAGAGGATGTTACCTCTTGTGAGAGAATCTAGGACTTGGGACCGTTGTTTAAAAACAAGGGGTCGCCCACTGAAAACAGAGATGAGGTGATTTTTTTTCTCTCGGAGGGTCGTGAAACTTTGGAACTCTGTTCCTGAAAATGCTTTGGAAGCAAAGTCTTTGAATATTTTTAAGGCAGAGGTGGATATATTCTTGGTAAGCAAGGGGGTGATAGTTTATCAGGGATAGGTGGGGTACAGGTTTCAGGTTACTATCAGATCAGCCATGATCTTATTAAATGGTGGAGCAGGATTGAGGGGCAGAATGGCCTACTCCTGCTCCTTGTTCTTATGTAGTGCTAAGCATGTGGAACCCATTATCAGTAGATTTCGAGATCCATGCGTGAGCTGAAAATGTGTAAGTAAACTCACACTGTAAACAGATTGTTCACCAGCTAAAATTGGAAAGGGATTCACTCTCATCCCATTTACTAACACAGCAACACAGTCTCACTGGTGGGAGGTCATTCAGGTACTTCATGTGTGCAAAGGGCTTTATTCAGTTTGCTCACACATTAACAATCTAACTTTAAAATTTCAAAACATTTGATCCACAATCAGAGCAGAGATACTGGCAAGACATGGTTTAAATGTTCCATGTATAAGGGGAAAAGTCATTAGCTCACCCCATCTGTTGAGACTCCACTGAGTTCAGATCGAACTGTCGGGGTTTGTTCTACATCCAAGAAAGAATTGCAGTGGAGCCGGGAGCAATTTGGCCACTGCATCAATTGATTCAACAATTTTATGTCTTGCCCCTATGTCACCCATCGTATTCTGATTACAGAGCATAGGTTTCTGTTCTCCAATATGATCTTTCAATGGCGGGGTGGTCACCCAGCATTCACTGGGGGGCAGAATGTGCCCTATGCGCACAACAGCAGAGCCGTGCGCTTGCGCATTGCTTTGTGTCCTGGGGCATGTGCATTGTGATCGGATGCATGAGCATGTGCAGTGCTGGTCTGTGACTGAAGCTGCTCAGAGCGGGTAGGAGAATGTCGAGTGGAGCAAACTAACAGTGGGTGTGTGAGGAGGAATGGAGCCAGCAGAGTGGGCAGGGAGGCTTCATAAAGACACAGTGCAGGCCGCAGACCCAAAATAACAAGGTACCGATCTTGTATTTGCAGAGAACAGGCCAAAAAAGTCTGGATTTCTCCTTTCACCAGGCCCGGGGTAACGGCCGCCATCTTTTTAGGGGGCAATGTGCAGCAGGGCGCATGCGTGATCATCCTGGTCCAGGGTCCTGGTCCAGGTAGCAGGATGGAGAGAATATTGTAAATTTCTATCCTGGACTGACAGGCATGGATTTTGGAAACTCCTTTTACAGGGGGTTAGAAGGGGAGGATTTACACACAGCAAACTCAAACCAAGAGATACGTTTGTTCTTTCTGAATTTCTGTCCTGGAGTGACAGTGATGGATTTTGTGAACTCTATTTACAGGATGTTAGAAGAGGAGGGAGACGAGAAACTCAAACCAAACAACAGATCAAAATCTGAAAATCACTTGTTTCACCAGGATCTGAATATACATTTGAATGTAAGCATTGAGTTCCAGGTTATTACCAGTCACTGGGTAAATATCCCTTCCTGGCATCCCCCTTGTGGATCTTGCCTAAAATCTTAAAACTCTGTCCCTTAATCCTTTCATAATCAGCTAATGGGAACAGCTTTTATTTAACTACCTTTCATAATCCTGCACACCTCTATCAAATCTTCCCTCAATCTCCTTTACTCCAAGGAGAACAACCCCAGTTTCCCGAACCTAATCTTACAATTAAAACACCTCATCCCTCGACCCATTCTGGTAAATCTCCTCTGCACCCTCTCAAGGACCCTCACTTCCTTCATAATGTGTGGTGATCACTGGTTTGTACAGACCCAGATGTTCTGTGTTTGTGTCTGTGACATCATCGCCCATCGGCAATCACACTGTGACATCATCACACATCGACAATTACACGGTGACATCATCACACCGACAATTACACGGTGACATCACCCTGCTCCCTGGGTATTTCCTCAACTGGGAGATTTTTCTCTGACTCCAGTGCTTCTGATATCTTTCCAGCTGCAGGCTCCAGCAGGAGAGTTTAAAGTTGAAAACTGAAATTGTTTTAGAGTTGACTGTTTTTCACCATCCACCTACAATTTAGAGCATTTAGTTCTATGCTCTGTATCTGTGAGATGTTCCATGGCTCTGGGGCTGGTGTGGCTCCTTTACTGTGGATCTGAATCCAGGTCCAGCCATTGCTCTGTTTCACCTCTGCCCTCCTTGATCACCTCTCTGCCATTTTTTAAATTTCCCCTGTCTCTAATAATGGATATATTTGAGTTATGTTTAGTATTTTATTGTTACTTCTGTCGACTGTGTCTAAATGAGGTTTCCACCGATGCTCATTGCCTGACCATGTGCTGCTGGCTTCCCACAGTATCTTTCACAGTCAGGAATTGTTTTTCCTGCACTATTGTCCATTTCTCTTCCACTCCTGAGCTTATATTGACCATCAAATTCTGCACCATTTTTGGTCCCTGAGGGGAGGTGATAGTGTCATGGTATTGTCGCTGGACTAGTGATCCAGAGACCCAGGGCAATATCCTGGGGACCCTGGTTCAAATCCCGTCATGGCAGATGGTGGAATTTCAATCCAATAAAAAAAAGACTGGAATTAATAATCAAGTGATTGTTGTAAAAACCCATCTGGTTCACTGATGCCCTTTAAGGAAGGAAATCTGCCGTCCTTACCTGGTCTTGCCGAAATGTGACTCCAGATCACAGCAGTGGTTGACTCTTAGCTGTCCTCTGAATGCTGGCCTAGCCAGTGACACCCACCTGAATTTTTAAAAAAAATCATTCTGCACAACTGTCTCTCTCCACAGATACCAGCATCTATTGCGACCCCCAGTTGTCTGTGGAGAAGAGGATGTTTGAACTTCTTCAATCGCTGCAGTCCATGTGGTGAAGGTGCTCCCACAATGCTGTTAGGTAAGGAGTTACAGGTTATTCACCCAGCGATGATGAAGGAATAGTGATGTATGTCCAAATCAACAACAATTTATATAGCACTTTTAATGTAAGACATTGTTCCAACAGAAATGTTACTGAACCACATAAGGAGATATTAGGGCAGATGACCAAACATTTGATCAAAGAGGTGGGTTTTACAGAATAAATTAAATGTGGTAGAGAGGAAGAGGTTCAGGGAGTGAATTCCAGAGCTTGGGGCCTTGGAAACTGACAGAATGGGCACAAATGTGGAAGAATAAATATCAGGAATGCTCAGGAGGCCAAATGAGAGGAGTGCAGGTATCTCGGAGGGTTGTGATGTTGGAGGAGGTTCCAGCAACAGGGAGCAGCCATATAGGAATTGGAAAATAGGGGTGGGAATTTTAAAATTTTGGTGCTTCTTAACCAGGAAGCCTTTGTAGGTCGGTGAGCGCAGGGGTGATGGGTGAACAAGACTTGGTGCGAGTAAGCACATGGGCAGCAGAGTTTTGGATGACCTCAGATTACAGGGAGGCTGAATGTGGGAGGCCGGCCGGGAGTGTATTAGGATAGTTAAGTCTAAAGGTAACAAAGGAATGGATGAGAGTTTCAGCAGCAGTTGAGCTGAGACTGGGCTGGAGTCGGGTGATGTTACTGAGGTGGAAATAGGCGGTCTTGGTGATGATGTGGCTGGAACTCATCTTGGGGTGAAATATTTCATCATGGTTTGAACAGTCTGGTTCAGCCTCAGACAGTTGTCAGGGAGAGGGATGAAGTTGGTGGATAGGAAGTGGAGTTTGTAGTGGGGACTGAAAACAATGGCTTCAGTCTTCCCAATATTTAAATGGAGGAAATTTCTGCTCATCCAGTATTGGATGTCAGACAAGTCAGGAGGGTGTGTGAATTGGAGGTGATGGTGTTCACATTCACCTGCTACCCTGGTCCTTCCAGGGTCCAAAGGTTAGTGGTTCAGGAGATTCAATCCAAGTTCTGGTTTAGTTGTAGGCTTATAAAAGCCCGCCCCTCTCCCCCTGTCTCTCCCACCCCTTCTCTCTCTGCCTCTCCCACTCCCCTTCTCTCTCTTTCTCTCTGCAACTGCCCTTCTATTTCTGTCTCTCCCACTCCTCTTCTCTCTCTGCCTCTCCCGCTCCCCTTCTCTCCCTCCCTCTCCCACTCCCTCCTCTCTCTCCAACTCCCCTTCTCTTTCTCTCTCTCCCACTCCCCTTCGCTCTCTCTCTCTCCCACTCCCCCTTTCTCTTTCTTGCTGTCTCCCATTACCCTTGTCTCTCTTTATCCCACTCCCCTTCTCTCTCTGTCACGTAGAATCCTCTAGCCCAGCAGGTTGTGGATGCTCCATCATTGAATATATTTCAGGCTGAGATGGAGAGATTTTTGGTCTCTCAGGGAGTCGAGGGATATGGGGAGTGGGTGGGAAGGTGGAGTTGAAGCTCAAGATCAGCCACGATCGTATTGAATGGTGGAGCAGGCTTGACGGGGTGTTAGGTCTTCTCTTGTTCCTGTTTCTTATGTTCTTATAGAGGCCAGAGTCTTGTGTTGGCCCAAACCAGGTGGCAGGTTCCCTCCCCTGAAGGACGTGAGTGAACCAGTTGGGTTTTTATGACAATCCAGCAGTTTTCATAGTCACTTTTTCCTCGTGCCGGCCCCACAAATTCCCAGATTCACTCAGCTCAATTTCACAACCTGCCTTTGTGTTTTTGTGGGTTCTGTCTCACTCACTTTTTCTGTTTTAAATCAGTTTCACAGGGTATTCGAAGGGGAGGATTTGCAGTCGGGAAACTGAAACCAAACATCACATCAGGATCTGATGGAGTCGCCCTATTGAACATGGACGGACAAAGCACCGTTCATGCTGGGGAGACACTGTGGAAATGTGGGGATTGTGGAATGGGATTCAGATTCCCGTCTGCGCTGGAAACTCATCGGCGCACTCACACTGGTGAGAGACCGTTCATCTGCTTCGTATGTGGGAAGGGATTTACTCGATCGTCCAGCCTGCTGAGAGACCAGCGAGTTCACACTGGGGAGAAGCCATTCACCTGCTTGAAGTGTGGGAAGGGATTCAATCATTCCTCTCAGCTGCTGAGACACCAGTGAGTTCACACTGGGGAGAAGCCATTCACCTGCCCCGATTGTGGGAGTGGATTTACGCGATCATCGGGGCTGGTACAACACCAGTGAGTTCACACAGGGGAGAGACCGTTCACTTGCCCCGAATGTGGGCAGGAGTTCACCCGATCATCAAGACTGCATCTACACCAGCGAAATCACACTGGGGAGAGACCGTTCACATGCTCCAAGTGTGGGAAGGGATTCACTCGGTCATCCAGCCTGCTGAGACACCAGCAAGTTCACAAGTAACTCAGAACATTGAGTGGATTTTCCTGTTAGTTACATTCAGCACTGAACCATGTACATTGGGGTCTGTTTCTGCAGATGTTAGTAAATTTCAGCCCAGTTATAGGTGTTAATATTAAAAAAAATATGATATGATAAAGTCAAATAAATCAGCTTTGTATGGAATGCAGTGAGTTGAATCTTTTTAGTGGCTCTAACACAAGTTAGTTCTTTTTGAAAGGTTCTCCCTTTCCCCTGTCTCCTCCACCCTCACCTCCAACAACAAGTGTGAGGAGCTCATGGAGCTTCTTTGTCACTAAGATTGAGACAATCTGATCAGCTGCTTCTGCTGCTTCCCTCCCTCCCACTAGCCCACCCAGACAAACTGTCTCTAAAGTTCCCCCTTGTCTGAGCCCTGAACCCACATCTTCCTTCAGTTTCTCTCCCATCACCCCTCATGCCCTCTCAGTGTTCATCTTGTCCATGAGACCCACCTCCTGATCCATCGATCCTATTCCCACTAAACTGCTGATCATCCAACTTTTCCATGTAGCTGATATTGTTAATAGTTTTCTCTCTCTCATGGGACTGTCCCTCTTCACCTTTCAATGCACCATCATCACCCATCCTAAAAAAACAATCTCTGATCCCCCATTGTCTTCACAAACTACCACCCCATCTCCAACCTCCCTTTCCTCTCTAAAGTCCTTGTACTTAGTGTCCCCAAGGATCTATCCTTGGCCCCTCCTATTTCTCATCTACATGCTGCCACTAGGTGACATCATCCAAAAGCACCGTGTTAGTTTTCACATGTACACTGACAACACCCAGCTCTACATCACCACCATCCCTCTCCATTCCTCCTCTGTTACTAAATGATCAAACTGCTTATCCCACATCCAGTACTACTTGAGCAGAAATTTCCTCCAATTAAAAATTGGGAAGATCAAAGCCATTGTATTCGATCAACACTACAAATCCCATTCCCTAACTACTGAGTCCATCCCTCTCCCTGGGAACTATCTGAGGCTGAAGCGCATTGTTCACAATCTCGGTGTCTTATTTGACTCCAAGATGAGTTTCTGACCACATATCCACAGCATCACTAATACCAGATATTTCAATCTCCATAACGCTGTCTGTCTCCACCCCACCCCCAGCTCATCTGCTGCTCAAACTCTCATCCATGTCTGTGTTACCTTTAGACTTGATGATTCCAATACATTCCTGGCCGGCCCCTCACATTCACCCCTTCTGCACACAGAATCATGAGACCATCCAAAACTCTGTGCCTGTGTGTTCTCACCTCAAATCCCGTTCACCCATCACCCCTGTGCTCATTGACCCACATTGGCTCCTGGTCAAGCAATGTCTCCATTTTAAAATTGCATACTTGTTTCAAACCCCTCCATGGCCTCATCCCTCTCTACCTCTCTAATCTCCAGTCCTACAACCCTCCTAGATTTGAGCATCATCCTCCTGGCCTCTTTGGCATCCCTGACTTTAATTACTCCACCACTGATGGCTGTGCCTAGAAGTGAAGTTTTGAAATTCTCTCCCTCAACTTCTCCACCTCTCATCTCTCTCTCCTGATTAAAGATGCTGGTTAAAATCTGCCTCTTCAATCATGGCTTTGTCCATTGACCCAAATATCTCCCTAAGTGACTTGTCAGTTCTTTTCATTATAGAATTCCTCTGAAGCACCTTGGGATGTTTTATACAAGTTGTTGCTGTTCACAACAGCCAGTTTGTGCACAGCAAGATTCCACAAACAGCAATCAGACTAACTGATTAATCCTGTTTGTTTAGTCCTGTTAGTTAAAGCACGAATGTTGGTCCCACTGCACCAGGAGAACTCCCCTGTGGACAGGATGTGGAGTTGTTGAGCTCTCCTGAGCTGAGAGTGGAGCTGATTGAGCTGTCGGGCCTGCAGTGTACCTTGCAGAACCGCTGTCTGGGATCTTTCCTCTTAATTCACTGACTCCCAGCTGAAGTTGTTGCTGCAGTTCAATAGGTAACTTTGAATATCAATCCCAATTTAACCTTTGGAGCAAAATCAACAACTAAATCAGCTGTAAAACAGAAAGATAATTCTTCCTAATGCATTTGGGGAGGACAAGCAAAGCTGGAGAATACACAATAAACAGGAGAATATTGGGAGGGGGAGAGGAAGTGTAAGACCTTGGAGTCCATGTCCACAGGTGGCAGGACAGGTGGATCAGGTGGTAAAGAAATCACATATTTATCAGAACTCATCATACACCAGCACATTCACACTGGGGAGAGGCCATTCACCTGTATGGAGTGTGGGAAGGAATTCACTCAGTTATCCAGCCTGCTGAGACATGAACAAATTCACACTGAGGGGAGGCCATTCAGCTGCTCCAAGGGAGGGAAAAGATTCATCCCTTCAAACAACCTTGTGAGACACCAGCGAGTTCACACTGGGGAGATGTGTTCAGCTGCTCCGAGTATAAGAGATTTACTCAGTCATCCCACCAACAGACACATCATCAAATTCACACTGATGAGATGTGTCCAGACTGTGAGAAGTGCTTTAAAAGTTCCAGTGAACTGATGCACCATGAACATATTCACACTGACAAGAGACCATTCAGGTACTCTCACTGTGGGATTCAACTCACTGTACACCAGCGAATTCACACTGGAGAGAGGCCCTTCAGCTGCTCCGAGTGTGGGAAGGGATTCACTCAGTCACTAACCTGCTGAAACACCAACAAGTTCACAATTAACAAGTGATTGGATTTTGCTGTTAATCACATCCGGGTCTGAACCATGTTCATTGGGGTCTGTTTCTGCTGGTGTTAATCAACTCCAGCCCAGTTATAGGGGTTTATATTCTGTATAACAATCAGATTTGTGTTAAACACATGGTGTATTGAGTCTTTTTTAATATTGTTAATACAAATTAGTTCCTCTTGAACATAGGAACATGTCCCAGGACATTGGGGCAATAATGAACAAACTCAGGGGAATATTGGATACAGAGTCAAAACAACATTATATTCTTTCTCTGTGTGACCTGTCAGAATTCTCTCATCAAACAGACCATCAACATGAGAGGAATTGACATTTTCAGTCATTCCAAAAGGAAATTAAAGGCTGTAATTATCCAGGGATGTTGTTCTGAAATTTACACTACCTCCCACTATCAGCAAAGCCAATGGTTTCCACTTTAAATATTTCCATCGGTCTTTTTCACAGACAGCAATGGGATTGCAGCTATCATAGGAATCAGTTCTGAAATACTGTCCCTCTGATCATGAGGCTCCCTGGAGTGATACACTGATCCAGATCTTCCCACCAAACACAAATCCATATCCCCATTGTTCTGGTAAATTTTTCCAGGTAATTCTGTTTTTGTTTTGGATTTCCAGCATCCGCAGTTTTTTGTTTTTAGCTCATTGTTCTAATTGTGTTGTAGCCTCTGTCCCAGATGTTGTTTAATGTAGATTTAATGTTCAGAGAAAGGGGTGAGATTGGATGGTCAAAACCGCTCACAGGCTATGGAGGGTGATGTTGACTTGAATGTGCCAAAATTAGTGTTCTTCACAGGCACCAATACTTTATCCCCAGTATTAGTCACTTTGGTCGGTGTTGTCCACCTGATAGGGCAGGATGGGTGTCCTCGTGTGTCTGTTTGTATGGGTGTGGGTGTGTCCCTGAGTGTGGAAGTGTGTGTAAATGTGTGTGGGTGTGGAGAGGATGTCTGAGTGTGTGAGACAGATGGAGAATGTGTGTGTGGGCCTCTGTGTGTGGTTGTCTGTGCTGCTTCTCATTAGCTATAACACAAACCTTCCTCTCCAAGCAGACAACATGGCTCCTGAGAATCACATCCAGTGATGTGAATGGCATGATTCGGAGATCCTACATCCAAGATGAAACCACAGGCTGTGTAAAACCTGACATCTATACAACCAGGCCCCACTTCTCCTGGAACAACATGAAGTGTCTGCTGCTTTCCAGATCCATTCAGTTCCCCTCACCATTATCCTTAGATAATTCACAAATTCCTTGTGTACATCATCCTCCAACAAGCCTGTGGTTTCCACTTTAAATATTTCCATCGGTCTTTTTCATAGACAGCAATGGAATTGCAGCTATCACAGGAGCAGTTCTGAAATATTGTCCCTCTGATCATGAGGCTCCCTGGAGTGATACACTGATCCAGATCTTCCCACCGAACACAAATCCATATCCCCACCTGAGTTCCAGATTTTAATGTGATTGTCTAATATAGAAAACATATATCATTTAACCCATTTAAACCTGATTCTGCACACCCCCTCCACACATACGATAAGAGGATGTCTTTGAGATCAGTTGTTACTTTGTAATCTGGGTTGTTCTGAATGATGACAATATGAACCTTCTTCCTAACCTGTCTTAACCCTTGAAAGGGGGGGAATATGCCTTTAATGCATGCATGCTTCAAGTTAATAATTCTGCTTTGTCTGACTGACATGGTTAATTTACAGAAGGATTAGGTTATGGTCGAATGGACAGATGTCCAACAGGGACATAAGGGGACTTCCTGCTAATGTCGGGATTACAAGGTTAGACATTATTTTTACGTTGATTTTTTTAACAATTTGCTGATTTTTGATGGAAAGGGAGACAGTGAGAAGGAGCTAGAAAGTCGAGGAAGCCAGAGGAACTGCACTTGTGGTGTGGGGTGGGAGGTGAATAACAGAGGAACCAGCTATGGGTGCAGACCATTTCTACATAGGCATGAACGTACAGGATGCAAATTATAAACAAGGGCACACGGTTCATTCTGTAATCATGATCAATGCTGTAATGTCTACAAAATACTCCAAACATATGGGAGAAACTTGTATCGATGTGATGTCTTTGGATCTCTCCTGTATCTGCATATTCATCATTAAACTTGCTTTTCCATCACATGTCGAGTGTTTTAGATACTCCACAGCACCCATCTGTCAGCTTGTTACGTTATACTGGGTAAGGCTTTGTTCGGATCTGACCGATATTAGTGGAATCAAAGGAACAACTGATTATAAATGTTACTTTATTGCATCTACATAACTACAAACAATAATCTCACACCCTTCTGCCCACTGGGGACCCTATAGCAATGGCTGGTGAAGAGATATCCTCAAGTTCCTGGCATCCAGTCCATAGGTGAACTCCGAATTCAACTGGAAGGTCCCCGCTTTCATAGTATGGTATAAACAAAGGACTTACCTTGTTTGCTACATTCTTTCTCGAGTTAGTCATGGACATCTGGTGTTTGTAAACATTAGACAGATTATACTATATTAACCCATGAATATCATTCAGAGACCGTGGCAATCCGCAGATTCCCACACGGTTCATTCACTGAAACCAGGGACTCTCCTTGTTGTAACGGTGACATTCCCAGTTTGTCCAGTTATTTCTTGAAGTCAGTCAGCCTTGGAATTGTTTGTACATTGTTTCATCATGTCCCACCCAGCTGATCACCAGTGCAGAGCCATTGGAGGAGGACAGTTTGGTCCATGTTGTTAGAGGCTGTGGACAGGCCGAGAAGGACAGTGAGGGAGTTTTCCTCTGTCACATTCACATCGGGTGTCATTGGTGACTTTGGGAAGAGCTATTTCGATATCGTGACAGGGACAGAGATCTCATTGGAGGGAATTAAACATCGAGTTCTGGGAAATGTGGACATGGATTTGGGAGATGATCAGAACTTTGGAGAGTGAAGGGAGGTTGGAGATGGAGCAGGAGTTTTACAGGTTAGTGAGGTCAATTGTTGGTTTTATTGAGGACAGGTGATGATGACAGATTTGAAGGAGACAGGGACAGCACAAAGAACAAAGAAAAGTACAGCACAGGAACAGACCCTTCGGCCCTCCAAGCCTGTGCTGATCATATTGCCTGTCAACTAAAACATTACCTGAAGAGAGAGAACTGTTGACTATCAGTGAACATGGGGAAATTGGCTGATCAGCAGTTTAGTGGGAATAGGGTCGATGGAAAAAGTGAGCTTTGAGAAGGCATGAGAGGAGATGGGGGAGAAACTAAACAAAGATTTGGTTTCAGAGTTTAGATAAGGGAACTTTAAAGATAGTTTGTCTGGGTGGGCTAGTGGGAGGGAGGGAAGCAGCAGAGGCAGCTGATCGGATTGTCTCAATCTTAGTGACATAGAAGCTCCATGAGCTCCTCACATTTGTTGCTGGAGATGAGGGTGGAGGAGACAGGGAGGAGGGAACAAATGCCTTCGAGATAGTAAAAAGATTCAACATCATGTATTTAATAGAAAGCTAATTTATCTTAGTTTTATCCAGAACATTAACACCTATAACTGGGCTGGAGTTTACTAACATCAGCAGAAACAGACCCCAGTGAAACATGGTTCAGTTGCAAAAATCAATCACTGTAGTTTCTCGTGAACCTGCTGGTGTCTCAGCAGGTTGGATGACTGAGTGAAACCTTTCCCACACTCAAAGCAGGTGAATGGTCTCTCCCCAGTGTGAACTCGCTGGTGTACAGTGAGGTTAGGTAATTGCCTGAACCCAGTCCCACAGTGAGAGCATCTGAACGGTCTCTCGTCAGTGTGAACACGTTGATGGGTCACCAGGTCCCTGGAACTTTTATAGCACTTCCCGCAGTCTGGACATTGAAAATGACTCTCTTCAGTGTGAACTCGCTGGTGCATCAACAGATGGGATGAATCAGTGAATCCCTTCCCACATTCTGAACAGGTGAAATGCCTCTCGCCAGTGTGACCATGCTGGTGTCTCAGCAGGTTAGATGACTGCTTGAATCCCTTCCCACACTTGGAACAGATAAATGGCTTCTACTCAATGTGAATTCGTTGGTGCACAGTCAGATGAGATGCTTGCCTGAACCCAGTCCCACAGTGAGAGCAGCTGAATGGTCTCTCGTCAGTGTGAACACGTTGATGGGACATCAGTTCCCAGGAACTTTTGTAGCAATTCCCACAGTCCAAGCATTTAAAATGTCTCTCGTCAGTGCGAACTCGCTGGTGTTTCAGTAGGTAGGATGAACGAGTGAATCTCTTTCCACACTCGGAGCAGATGAACGGTCTCTCTGCTGTTTGACTGCACCGATGTCTTTCCATGCAATTGAATCCCTTCCCACAGTCCCCACATTTCCACGGTTTCTCCCTGTTGGGACTGCATTTATGTCCTGTCAGGTCAGATGATCGGCTGAAGCCTCGTCCACACACACAACACGTGTACGGTTTCTCCCCACTGTGAACGCTGCTTTTTCCTTCCATGTTCAAAATCCAATGATATTCAGGCTATGATAAACTGTGCAAATCCCATCAGATCCTGATGTGATGTTTGGTTTCAGTTTCCTGACTGCAAATCCTCCCCTTCTAATACCCTGTGAAATTGATTTAAAACAGAAAAAGGGAGTGAGAGAGAACCCACAAAAACACAAAGGCAGGTTGGGAAATTGAGCTGAATGAATCTGGGAATTTGTGGGGCCGGCACGAGGAAAAAGTGACCATAAAAACTGCTGGATTGTCATAAAAACCCAACTGGTTCACTAAGATCCACCAGAAAAAGGACCTTCTACACAGTCTGTGCCCACTCAAGACTCTATCCATAAATTTCAAAATTCTGCCAAAACACCAAATTCTAGGTCATAGGAGCAGGAGTCCGAACACTGACTCCCCGGGAACTCCACTATAAACAATCCTCCAGTCTGAAAAACCATTACTCTCTTTTTCTTGTCACTCAGCCAATTTTGTACCCATGTTGCTGCCCATTTTGTTCTATGAGCTATAACTTTGCTCACAAGTCTGTTATGTGGCACTTTATCTAATGCCATTTGGAAGACCATGTACACCACATTAACAGCATTACCCTCATCAACCACACTGTTAACTCTTGAAAAATCTTAAGCTAGTTCATTTATCACGATTTTCCCTTAACAAACTTGTGCTGGCTTTACTAAATTAACCCACATTTGTTTAAGTGACTATTAATTTTGTCTGGAATTATCACCCCCAAGGTTAAACCTCCACAATTTCCACTCTGAATTCCCTCAGTATCCTTGGATGCATCTCATCCAGTCCTGGTGCCTTACCGACTTTATCAGGCAGCCTATATAATACCTTTTCCTTATCAATTTTAAACACCACATGTGTTTTAACTACCTCCTCTTTAACCATGACCTGTGCAGCATCATCTTCTTTGGTAAAGACAGATGCCAAATATTCATTTATACCTCATCCATGCCCCCTGTCCCAATGGGTAAATCACTTTTTTAAAATCCCTAATCAGCCCCCTTTCTCCTTTGACCACCCTGTTGCTAGGTATAAGCTGATAAGGCATGTTGATTTCCTTCCATTTTAGCTGCCAGTCTCTTCTCATACTCTCTCTTTGCTTCTCTTACTTTCTTTTTCCAATTCATCTCTGAATCCTCTTTCTTCAGCCTGTCTCTCGGTTGTATTAGTCATCTGATATCTCTGTTAGCAGACTTATTCATCTTCATCTCAACCTCTTCTCTTATTTAGTGAGCTGTGGATATGTTAGCCACACCTTCCTCATTTGTAAGAGTGTCTTTACTCTGTCTGATCTATTTCCTCCTTAAAGGCAGCCCATTCTTCAGTTACAGTTTCTCCTGCCAATCTTTGATTCCACTTTACTGGGTCAGATCCATTCTCACCCTATTGAAATTGGCTTTCCCCAGTTAATTATTCTTTCTCCTACAAGTAATCGTTGCCCGCAGAAAGACAGGCCAACTGTTTGCCTTCCAGATTTAAAGGTCGATGATATTCAGGTCCTCATGAATCGAGTGACTCTGCCAGAATTGAACTGATGTTTGATTTGAGTTTCCCATCTGTCAACCCTCCACTTCTAAGATCCAGTATCAGAAATTTACAAAAACACTAACCGTCAGGCCAAGATAGAAATTGAGGAGACAAACATTTCTCTTGGTTTGAGTTTGCTGTGTGTAAATCCTCCCCTTCTAACCCTCTGTGAAAGGAGTTTCCAAAATCCATCCTTGTCAGTCCAGGATAGAAATTCACAACAGTCTCTCCTCCTGCTACCTGGACCAGAATGACCGCGCATGCGCCCTGCTGCACATTGCCCCTGTGAAGATGGCGGGTGTTAACTCGGGCCTGTCTCCGAGAGGTGACGCGGGTCAGAGTTGTCCCCTCTCCATTCGGTGTAACCACAGGACCAGTAGCTTCTTATTCAAGATTTAAGACATTCACAGGGTCTTCATGAAGCCTCCCTGCCCACTCTGCCGCCTCCATCCCTCCCCCACTCACCGGCTCCTTTTACTCGCCTGTGTTCGCCATTTCTCAGCGTTTTCCACCAGCTCCAGGTACAGATGGTACTGCGCATGCTCCAGTCAGTGATCGCAATGCGCATGTACCAGTCACAGGCAGCTACTGCGCCTGCGCAGGGAATCGCCTGACGTTTGATCCGATGATGATTGGTGCCTTAGGGCCAATATATAAAATTATTAAGTCAATTGATATGGCAACCATAGTGCACGGTCCCTCCACCATAGTTCTGTCCTGGGTGTAACTAACACCAGCACAAACCCTGATAGTTACATCTGAACTCACTGGAGTCTCAGCAGCGGCGCGGACAAGTGATTTTTCTTCCCATACTCTGACTACTGAAACTCTGTCTTGTCAGTTAGAATGTAGCAATTGTGGATCCAATCCTTTGACCTTCTAAAACTGGAGTGTTAGCAGGTGGGCAGTGAGTAATCCCTTTGCACACATGAAGTATCTGAATGGTCTCCCACAAGTGTGACTGTGCTGCTGTGTCAGCAAATGGAATAACAAGGTGAATCCATTTCCACATTCAGCTCGTGTAATTTCATAGTGTGATTTTGCAACATGAGTTTCAGCTCACACTGGGATCTCAAACCCTTCTGAGAACGAGCACTACATTCTCAACCACAGTTAGAGAAAGGTGGTGCTGTAAATCTGAAATAAAAAAAACAAAACATTGGAATTTTCAGCAGATCTGGCAGTCTGTGGAGAGTGAAAGATGTATTTAAATTTCAGGGTTGTGACTTTCCATCAGAACTGCACTGCATCAGTGAGCAGACTTGAAAACTTAACTCTATTTCTCAATTCACAGATTCTCCTGGATGTGCTGAGTATTTCCACGGTTTTCTGCTTTTATCTCTGATTGAAGAAGTTGCATATGAATTGTGCATTAGATTTATTGATGACTAACATATATTCATTCTCAACCATCTACAAATGGAAAACTCTTCCACTTGTCTACCCTGTCAACCCCTTTCATTACCTTAAAGGCCTTAGTCAGGTCATCCCTCACTTTCTTTTCCAGAGAAAAACATTTCAATCTATTAAATCTCTGTGAATTTGACATATTTTCCAATTCTGGCATCATTCCAGTAAATCTTTTTTGCACCATCCCCAGTGCTTCGGTCCTTCCTATAATATGGGGACAGAGCTAATCTGAGCATCAAAGTCACTTTGTCCCAAATTCCTGTATGTTGTAAGGATCATTATGGCAGTGGGAGAGGGGACTGTGTCTTCGAGCTGTTATTCACCATCCCCTGTTTCCGCCATTCTTCCATTAGCTGAAAATAAGATTAGATGAAATAAGCAGATCTGTGACATTATGAATCAATTACAAAGTTGTCTCTCAGCCTTACAGTGAAGCGGAGGGTGTTTTTCATTCTAAATTTGCTAATTATACCATTAAGAATACCTGTCAGAGAATGACTAGATTTCAGCATGGGGCCTGTGTAAAGCTCATTTAACATGATTACCAAGCAGTGAAGAGGTGAATTTCTAATTCACATGCACCTTGTTAGTGCAACTATTAATCTGGGAAATGCACAGAGTGTTGTTCTCCATCTTGATATGTTCAAGATGGAAATTCATAAATATTTGGGCACTAAGGGTGATAGGATGGGAAAGTGGAGTTGAGCTGCAAGAACATTTAATGGTGGAGCAGGCTCAAGGGGCCTTTTGGTCCAACCCTGCTCCTATTTCTTGTGTTCTTATGAAAATCACTGTGAATCATTTCCATTCAAGCACAGCAGATGCAGCAGCAACCAATCACCTCCTCCCTTCCCAGGGCCCCAAACACTTTCCACGGGGCACAGTGATTTACTTGTACTTCTTGCTATTCAGTATTGTCTATTCACTGACCACAGTGTGGTCTTCTCTACACTGAGGAGATTAAATCCCAATTGGGTAACTGCTTTGTGGAACATAGCCTTTCACTCTCCAAGTATGACCCCGAGGTTCTGGTCATTTACCAGTTTAATCTCCACCCACTCCCACTCTGACCTCGGCCTCCTGCACTGTTCCAATGAAGCTCAATGGAAGCTGGAGGAACAGCAGCCCATCTTTCATTGGACACTTTACATCCTTCTGGACTCAACATTCATTTTGGCAATTTCAGATCATAACCACTGCTCCCATTTTGTCTGACAGTAGGTGCTGGTAATGGTTCTTCTTTTACCATTTACCCCTCCTCTGGGCCTGTGTGGTTTCTCTACTTGTCCCATTAGCTTATTTCCTTGTCTCATCACCCAATGCTGCCTTGCACCATCATCCCTTCTGTCATTTAATCACGAGTTCAGGCTCGGAGAAGGGGGATCTTTAGAGACAGTTTGTCCCGGTGGGCTAGTGGGAGGGAGGGAAGCAGCAGAGGCAGCAGATCAGATTGTCTCAATCTTAGTGACAAAGAAGCTCCATGAGCTCCTCACACTTGTTGCTGGAGGTGAGGATGGAGGAGACAGGGGAGAGGGAGAGCCCTTCAAAAGGAACTAACTTCTGCTAGAAATATCAAAACGACTCAACTGTTCATCGCAAAGCTGATTTATTCCAATTTTATACAGAATCTAACTGGGTTGGAGTTTATTAACATCAAAAACGAACTAACATGTTAAAAATAGTAAAAAGGTTCAACACATTGTATTTAACACAATGCTGATTTATTTGACTTTTATCTAAGTGGGCTGGAGTTTATTAGTTTCTACAGAAACACACTAATGAACATACTTCAGTCCTGAATGTTATTAAAACCAAAATCCCATCACAACAGTTACTTGTGAACTTGCTGGTGTCTTAGCCAGTGGGATGACTGACTGAATCCCTTTCCACACTCGGAGCAGGTAAACGGCCTCTCTCCAGTGTGAACTCTCTGGTGTCTTAGCCGGTCAGATAACTGACTGAATCCCTTCCCACATTCGGAGCAGGTAAATGGCCGCTCTCCAGTATGAACTCTCTGGTGCCGTAGCAGGTTGGATGACTGAGCGAATCCCTTCCCACATTCGGAGCAGGTAAATGGCCTCTCTCCAGTGTGAACTCTCTGGTGTCTCAGCAGGCTGGATGACTGAGTGAAGCCCTTCCCACACATGGAACAGGTGAACGGTCTCTCTCCAGTGTGGACTCGCTGGTGTGCGATGAGTTGCGATGATTGTCTGAACCCAGTCTCACAGTGAGAGCACCTGAATGGTCTTTCATCAGTGTGAACACGTTGATGGGACTTCAGTTCCACAGAACTTTTGAAGCACATCTCACACTGTGGGCATTTAAAAGGTCTCTCATCTGTGTTAACTTGCTGGTGTCCCATGAGGTTGGCCAATTGAGTGAATCCCTTCTCACGCTCAGAGCAACTGAACGATCTCTCCCAAGTGCACCAATGAGTTCCCAGTTCCAATGGGGATTTGAATCTCTTTCCACAGTCCCCACATTTCCATGGTTTCTCTCCGTTGTGACTGCATTTATGCTCCGTCAGGTCAGATGATCGGCTGAAGCCTCGTCCACACACACAACACATGTACGGTTTCTCCCCACTGTGAACGCTGCTTTTTCCTTCCATGTTCAAAATCTGAAGATACTCAGTTTAAGATAAATTAGGCGACTCCATCAGATCCTGATGTGATGTTTGGTTTCAGTTTCCCAACTGCAAATCCTCCCCTAATTCCCTGTGGAATTGATTTAAAACAGAAAAGGAAGAGTGAGAGAGAACCCACAAAAACACAAAGGCAAATGGAGCTGAATGAATTTGGGAATTTGTGGGGCCGGCACGAGGAAAAAGTGACCATGAAAACTGCTGGATCGTGATAAAAACCCAACTGGTTCACTAATGTCCATCAGGGAAGGGAACCTGCCACCCAGTCTGGGCCAACACAAGACTCTGGCCTCTATAAGAACAAATGAAATAAGAACAAGACAGGTCCTAACACCCCGTCAAGCCTGCTCCACCATTCAATACGATCGTGGTTGATCTTGAGCTTCAACTCCACTTTCCCACCCACTCCCCATATCCCTCGACTCCCTGAGAGACCAAAAATCTCCCCATCTCAGCCTGAAATATATTCAATGATGGAGCATCCACAACTCGCTGGGCTGGAGAATTCTATGTGACAGAGAGAAAAAGAGGGAGAGACAGACACAGAAGGTTACTAAACAAAGCACAGGATATCAATAAACAGAATTCAAGTGCATGGGATTGGGGTAATATCCTGTTATAGATTGAGAATTGGTGAACAGACAAAATAGAGAGTGGGAATAAATGTCTCATTCTCAGGATAACAGGCTGTTATTTGTGGGATACTGCAAGGATCAGTGCTTGGCCCACAGCCATTCACAAACTATACAAATGATTTGAAGGCACTTATTGAAGCAGCACCTAAATTTTCACATTCTCATCCTTGTTTTCCTCCATGGTTGTGATCATTCCTATCTCTGTAACCTCCTCCAGCCTCACAATCCTCCCGAGATATCTGCTCTTCTCGAATTCGAGAATTACAGATTTTAATAATTCCATCACTGGTTGCCATTCTGTCAGTTTCCAAGACTCTAGAATTCCCTCCATAAACCTCTCCACCTCTCTACCTCATTTGCATCCTTTAAGATACTCCTTCAGACCGACCTCTGATCAAATTATTGGCCACCTGCCTGAGTATCTCCTTGGTTTCTAACATTTCTGTGAAGTGTCTTGGTAAACTATATAACAATAAATGTGTGACATAAACACAAATTGTGTTGTTGATTTGGAGATATATCAATGTCCCTTCCTCATCGCTGGGTGAATAACCTGTAGCTCCTTATCTAACAGCATTATGCGAGCACCTTCACCACATGGACTTAATTAGTAATGGGTTGAAAGATTATGGGGAGAGGGAGGGAAATTGGAGTTGAGGCCAAAATGAGATCAGCCATGATTATAATGAAGGCTCAAGGGGCTGAATTGCCCACTCCTGCTCCTAGTTCTTATGTTCAAGGATCCATGGACATGCACACGAAGGGTCTGTACTTCCTCAGGTCCTACCATTCATCATGTGCTCCCTTGCCTAGTTAGTCCTCCCAAAATGCATCACCTCACACTTTTTGGGATTAAATTCCATTGTCCAGTGTTCTGCCCATCTGACCAGCCCGTCTATATTGTCCTGTTGTCTAAGGGTTTCCTCCTCGCTATTTACTACACTAATGATTTTTTTGTGTTACCTGTGAACTTACTGATCATACCTCCTACATTCATGTCTGCATCATTAATGTCCACTAAAAACAACAAGGGACCCAGCACCGAACCCTGCAGTACACCACTGGACACAGGCTTCCAGTCACAAAAACAACCTTTGACCATCACCCTCTGCCTCCTGACACTGAGCTAATTCTAGATCCAATTTGCCAAATTGCCCTGGATCACATGGGCTCTTACCTTCTGGACCTGTCTCCCATGCCAGACCTTGTCAAAAGCCTTAGAGAATTCCATGTGGACTACATCAATTGAACTACCCTCATCTACACGCCTCATTACCTCCTCGAAAAATTCAATCAAATTTGTTAGACATGATCTCTCACTGACAAAGCCATGCTGACTATCCTTGATTAATTCTTGCCTCTCCACATGGGGATTAATTCTGTCCCTCAGAATGTTTCCAAAAGTTTCCCTACCACTGATGTTGGACTCACTGGCCTATTAGCTCCCTGGTTTTTCCCAACCATTCTTCTTTAATAATGGTACCACATTAGCTGTCCTCCAGTCCTCTGGTACTTCTCCTGTAGCCAGAGAGGATTTGAAAATTAATGTCAGGGCCCCTGCAATCTCCTCCCTTGCCTCCCACAACACCTGGGATACATCTCATCTGGGCCTGGGGATTAATCCACTTTTAAGGCCCAATAAAACCACTAATACCTCCTCCCTCTCAATACTCATTTGTCCAAGTATATCACAGTCCCCCTCCCTGATTTCTATACCTACATCGTCCTTCTGCATAGTTAATACAGATGCAAAGTACTCATTTAAAATCTCATCTACATCTTCCAGCTCCTCACGCAGATTGCCATTTTTGTCCCTGATGGGCCGTACTCTTTCCCTAGTTATCCTCTTGTCCCGAAGATACTTACAAAATGCCTTTGGATTTTAACTTATTTCACCCAGCTGTGTTTTTCATGCCCCCTCTTCACCTTCCTAATTTCTTTTTTTAAGTAATCCCCTGCACTTTCTCTACCCATCAAGGGCTCCTGCTGTTTTGAGCCCTCGGTATGTACCATAAGCTTCCCTTTTCTCCCCCCTTTATCTATTTGGAGTCCTACACCGGGGGTTTGTGAACCCTCCCAGTCCACCCTCTGGCTCCATTCCTCTCCTGCACTCGGCCCTTTCTCACCAGCTGGACTTTAAATTCCACTGCAACAAAAACAGAAATACCTGGAAAAACTCAGCAGGTCTGGCAGCATCAGCTGAGAGGAACACAGTTAACATTTCGAGTCCATATGACCCGTCAACAAGACTAAGTAAAAAAAAAAGAGGTGACATAAGCTGGTTTAATGGGGGGGACAGGTAAAGCTCGATAGAGGGCCAGTGATAGGTGGAGATAACCAAATGATGTCAGAGACAAAAGGACACAGAGGTGTTGAAGGTGGTGATATTATCTAAGGAATTTGCTAATTAAGGGTAGAAAGCAGGACAAGCAAGGTACAGATAGCCCTAGCGGGGGAGGGGGTGGAGGGAGGGGGTGGGGGGTGAAGGTACAGATAGCCCTAGTGGGGCTGGGGGTGGGGTGAAGGTACAGATAGCCCTAGTGGGGCTGGAGGTGGGGTGAAGGTACAGATAGCCCTAGTGGGGCTGGGGGTGGGGTGAAGGTACAGATAGCCCAAGTGGGGCTGGGGGTGGGGTGAAGGTACAGATAGCCCTAGTGGGGCTGGGGGTGGGGTGAAGGTACAGATAGCCCTAGTGGGGCTGGAGGTGGGGTGAAGGTACAGATAGCCCTAGTGGGGCTGGGGGTGGGGTGAAGGTACAGATAGCCCAAGTGGGGCTGGGGGTGGGGTGAAGGTACAGATAGCGCTAATGGGGCTGGGGTGAAGGTACAGATAGCCCTAGTGGGGCTGGGGGTGGGGTGAAGGTACAGATAGCCCTAGTGGGGCCGGGGGTGGGGTGAAGGTACAGATAGCCCTAGTGGGGCCGGGGGTGGGGTGAAGGTACAGATAGCCCTAGTGGGGCCGGGGGTGGGGTGAAGGTACAGATAGCCCTAGTGGGGCCGGGGGTGGGGTGAAGGTACAGATAGCCCTAGTGGGGCCGGGGGTGGGGGGAAGGTACTGATAGCCCTAGTGGGGCCGGGGGTGGGGGGAAGGTACAGATAGCCCAAGTGGGGCCGGGGGTGGGGGGAAGGTACAGATAGCCCTAGTGGGGCCGGGGGTGGGGGGAAGGTACAGATAGCCCTAGTGGGGCCGGGGGTGGGGGGAAGGTACAGATAGCCCTAGTGGGGCCGGGGGTGGGGGGAAGGTACAGATAGCCCTAGTGGGGCCGGGGGTGGGGGGAAGGTACAGATAGCCCTAGTGGGGCCGGGGGTGGGGGGAAGGTACAGATAGCCCTAGTGGGGCCGGGGGTGGGGGGAAGGTACAGATAGCCCTAGTGGGGCCGGGGGTGGGGGGAAGGTACAGATAGCCCTAGTGGGGCCGGGGGTGGGGGGAAGGTACAGATAGCCCTAGTGGGGCCGGGGGTGGGGGGAAGGTACAGATAGCCCTAGTGGGGCTGGGGGTGGGGGGAAGGTACAGATAGCCCTAGTGGGGCTGGGGGTGGGGGGAAGGTACAGATAGCCCTAGTGGGGCTGGGGTGGGGGGGAAGGTACAGATAGCCCTAGTGGGGCTGGGGGTGGGGGGAAGGTACAGATAGCCCTAGTGGGGCTGGGGGGAAGGTACAGATAGCCCTAGTGGGGCTGGGGGTGGGGGGAAGGTACAGATAGCCCTAGTGGGGCTGGGGGTGGGGGGAAGGTACAGATAGCCCTAGTGGGGCTGGGGTTGGGGGGAAGGTACAGATAGCCCTAGTGGGGCTGGGGTTGGGGGGAAGGTACAGATAGCCCTAGTGGGGCTGGGGGTGGGGGGAAGGTACAGATAGCCCTAGTGGGGCTGGGGGTGGGGGGAAGGTACAGATAGCCCTAGTGGGGCTGGGGGTGGGGGGAAGGTACAGATAGCCCTAGTGGGGCTGGGGGTGGGGGGAAGGTACAGATAGCCCTAGTGGGGCTGGGGGTGGGGGGAAGGTACAGATAGGCCTAGTGGGGCTGGGGGTGGGGGGAAGGTACAGATAGCCCTAGTGGGGCTGGGGGTGGGGTGAAAGTACAGATAGCCCGAGTGGGGCTGGGGTGGAGGTACAGATAGCCCGAGTGGGGCTGGGGGTGGGGTGAAGGTACAGATAGCCCTAGTGGGGCTGGGGGTGGGGTGAAGGTACAGATAGCCCTAGTGGGGCTGGGGGTGGCGTGAAGGTACAGATAGCCCTAGTGGGGCTGGGGGTGGCGTGAAGGTACAGATAGCCCTAGTGGGGCTGGGGGGTGGCGTGAAGGTACAGATAGCCCTAGTGGGGCTGGGGGTGGCGTGAAGGTACAGATAGCCCTAGTGGGGCTGGGGGTGGGGTGAAGGTACAGATAGCCCTAGTGGGGCTGGGTGTGGGGTGAAGGTACAGATAGCCCTAGTGGGGCTGGGGGTGGGGTGAAGGTACAGATAGCCCTAGTGGGGCTGGGGGTGGGGTGATGGTACAGATATCCCTAGTGGGGCTGGGGGTAGGGTGAAGGTACAGATAGCCCTAGTGGGGCTGGGGGTGGGTTGAAGGTACAGATAGCCCTAGTGGGGCTGGGGGTGGGATGATGGTACAGATAGCCCTAGTGGGGCTGGGGGTGGGGTGAAGGTACAGATAGCCCTAGTGGGGCTGGGGTGGAGGTACAGATAGCCGTAGTGGGGCTGGGGTGGGGTGAAGGTACAGATAGCCCTAGTGGGGCTGGGGGTGGGGTGAAGGTACAGATAACCCTAGTGGGGCTGGGGGTGGGGTGAAGGTACAGATAACCCTAGTGGGGCCGGGATGGGGTGAAGGTACAGATAGCCCTAATGGGGCTGGGGGAGGGTGACGGTACAGATAGCCCTAGTGGGGCTGGGGTGGGGTGAGGGTACAGATAGCCGTAGTGGGTGGGGTGAAGGTACAGATAGCCCTAGTGGGGTTGGGGTGGGGTGAAGGTACAGATAGCCCTAGTGGGGCTGGGATGGGGTGAAGGTACAGATAGCCCTAGTGAGGCTGGGGGGGTGGTGAAGGTACAGATAGCCCTAGTGGGGCTGGGGGGGTGGTGAAGGTACAGATAGCCCTAGTGGGGCTGGGGGGGGGGGGGGGGGGCGTGAAGGTACAGATAGCCCTAATGGGGCTGGGGGAGGGTGACGGTACAGATAGCCCTAGTGGGGGTGGGGTGGGGTGAAGGTACAGATAGTCCTAGTGGGGCTGGGGTGGAGGTACAGATAGCCCTAGTGGGGCTGGGGTGGGGTGAAGGTACAGATAGCTCTAGTGGGGGTGGGGGTAGGGTGAAAAAGGCTAAAAGGTAGAGATAAAACAATGGATGGAAATACATTTAAAAATGATAGAAATAGGTGGAAAAGAAAAATTTGTATAAATTATTGGAAAAAACATTCCACCGCCTTCGGTCCCTGTTCCCCCGGCCACACTGCGCATGCTCCACTCCCAGCAGGCTCCGCCCCTCACTCCGATTAGCTGGAGGACCCGTTGCTCCCGCTCGGTCCTCCAACCCCGCCCCTTCTTCCTATTGGTCCAGAGCTGCCGCCAATCATTTGAAGTCGGAATATGCGCAGTCCGTGGAGACAGACCGGAGCTCGAGCGACTTGATTTAAAATGTGGGTTTTACAAAGACCGAGTGCGGACGCACAACCGAAAGTAAATCCGTGAATTCATGGGTGAATTTGGAAGTTTCATAAACTCACGGTGTCGGCCCCAAACCCTCAATAAAGAGCCACCGGTCCCGGGTTTGCTCCGTGCTGCGGGAAAAAGGCCCGGGTTAACGGTCGTGTTTATAGCGGCAATGTAGTATTGGGCGCATGCGCGGCCGCCATCTTTATAGGGGTAATGTGGGGATGCGCGCATGCGCGGCTGCCATCTTGATGGGCCGATGTTCTATAATGCGCATGCGCGGCCGCCATCCTCTCGGGAACAATGAGCAATAGCCCTAGGGAGACATTCATAAAATGTGTGTTCACCAGGAGTTTTAGATCAGCAACAAGAGAATTATAAACCCATAGTCACTCAGTAGTACAGAATTTAAGTATTGCTGATATTTCATCTGTTTCAGATGAAGTTACATTGTTTCATAGTTTGCCATTGTGAGATTTGAACTCTGGATCTTGGGGTTACAAACCCAGTACCGTAAGCACTTGGCTATTTAGGCCAAGCTTTGCTGATATTTCATGTTGCAGTCACCCAGATAGATGCAAAAAAACCAAATTACTCAGCGAACAACAATTTATGTTGCACGAGGAAAGGGTGTTGACTGGTTTGGCCAGTCAGCTCTGATTGGTGAAGGCATCACCATGGAGAATGCACCAAAGAGCTATCATGCTCCATGTTTTTGTTTAATTCAACAAAAGACCCCATCCCTGGACATGCACCTTCTGTCTGCAGTGGACGGTTCCCTGTGTATGAATATATGTAGCTTCTAACAAGTATAAGTGAGCCACATTATGAGCCCGACTGATAATCTTTGAAATTTGATGTTCTTGCCTCTGTCCTGATGAGTACAAAATAAAAGGTTTTGACAGAATGTCTCTTTTTTTAGCTCAAGTGTCTTAAAGGGGGAAAATGTGTTCAACAGAGGGAGTGGTGCATGTAGAAAATTTCAGAGTTTTGGAATGAGGGAACTTAAGGCAAGGTCATTAATGCTGGAGCGATTAAAATGGAGAATGTACAAGTTGCCAGAATTCGAGCAGTGCAGATAGCTCAGAGGGTTGTGGGGCTGGAGGAGATTACAGAGATAGGGAAGGGCGAGGCCATGGAGGGATTTGAAAACAAGGATGAGAATTTTAACATCAAGCTGTTGCTTGACCGGCATCCAAGGCAGGTCAGGAAGCAAATGTGTGACAGAGGAACAGGACTTGCTACGAGTGAAGACATGGACAGCAGACTTTTGAATGGCTTCACGTTTACGGAGAGTAGAATGTGGGAGACCAGCCAGGAGTGTGTTGGGATAGTCGTTCAAATCTGGAGGTAACAAAGGCAATGATGAGGGCTTCAGCAGCAGATGCAGTGAGACAGGGTGAGGGCGGGTAATGTTACAGAGGTGGAAACAGGCGATTTTAGTGATGGCACAGATATGAGGACAAAATCTGATCTCGAGGTCAAATGTAACACAAAGTTTATGAACAGACTGGTTTAATCTCAGACTGTTCCCAGGGAGAAGGATGGGAATATAGATTGGAGCAGGGACTGAAAACAGTGTCTTCAGTCTTCTCAGTGTTTAATTGGAGTTAATTAGTCATCAGGAAGGGAAGCAGTAACCAGATTAGACCATGAGATGGATCCCAGGTTTAACATAGTTAGAGAGGGAGAGAAGGAAGGAAATCCTGGGAGTTTTGGAGAAACCACCTTCACAATCACTCATTAAATCTCCACACAGTAAGTTTTGGACGCAAGGTTAATGTCTGCTATTCTGAATAGTCAGTCAAGGGGTTTCAGATTAATGTTTTGTCAGGAGTAATGACTGAAGTGAATGATGAAACATATTGTTATCTTTAGTTGGACAAATTTGTTAAAAAGATACAGGGAGAATTATCCAAAACTCTGAAGGGCTTCAGCACAGGGAGGAGGGGGAATGTGTGGGACAGGGATTTGCAGCTTTGGGAGAAGAAGACAGGAAATAATGTTCCATAGAAATGAGAATTGTCTGCTCTGAATTTCTATCCTGTTCTTACAGTGATGACTTTTGTAAACTCCTTTTACAGGGTATTGGAAGGGGAGGATTTATGGAGGGGGAACTCAAACCAAACATCACATCAAGATCTGACAGAGTCACTTGATTCATCAGGACCTGAATATTATCGTCTTTGAATGTGGAAGGAGAAATGTTTGTTCTGTCTGTGGGAAAATAATTCAAACATCAGTGTGTCTGGAAAAGCACCGAGACACACACGCACCCGAATGAGAGTGTTCCAGTGAACTGACTGTGGAAAGAGCTTTAACCAGTTACACAGCCTGAAATAACATCACACCATTCACAGCAGGGGGAAATTGTACACGTGTTCTATGTGTGGACAAGGATTCAACTGATCATCAAACTTGGAGAGACACAGGGACACCTGCACCATGGAGAAACCATGGAAATGTAAGGACTGTGAAAAAAGATTCAATTATCCATCCAAACTGGAAATCCATCGACGCAGTCACACTGGGGAAAGGCCGTTCACCTGCTCCGAGTGTGGGAAGGGATTCATTCTGTCAGCCAACCTGCGAACACACCAGCGAATTCACACTGAGGAGAGACCATTCACTTGACGGGATTCACTCAGTCATCTGAGCTGCTGAGACACCAGCGAGTTCACAGTGTGAAAAAGCCATTCACCTGCTCTGAGTGTGGGAAGGGATTCACTTACTCAACCAACCTGCGAACACACCAGCAAATTCACAATGGAGAGAGACCATTCGTCTGCTGTGAGTGTTGGAAGGGATTCACTCAGTCATCTGACCTGCTGATACACCAGCATGTTCACAGTGGGGAGAGACCATTCACCTGCTCCGAATGTGGGAAGGGATTCACGCAGTTATCCAGCCTGCTGAGACACCAGCAGCTACACACTGGAGAGAGGCCGTTCACCTGCTCTGAGTGTGGAAAGGATTTCACTCAGTCTTCCCAACTGCTGATACTCCAGCGGTTTCACAATGGGGAGAGGCCATTCACCTGCTCTGAGTGTGGGGAGGGTTTCACTCAGTCATCCCACCTGCAAACACACCAGCGAATTCACACAGGAGATGCACTGTTCACTTGCTCAGAGTGTGGGAAGGGATTCACTCAGCCATCCCACTTGCAAACACACCAGCGGTTTCACAATGGGGAGAAACCATTCACCTGCTCTGAGTGTGGAAAGGATTTCACTCAATCATCCAGACTCCGAACACACCAGCGAATTCATACTGGAGAGAGACCATTCACCTGCTCAGAGTGTGGAAAGGATTTCACTCAATCATCCAGGCTCCGAACACACCAGCGAATTCATACTGGAGAGAGACCATTCACCTGCTCAGAGTGTGGGAAGGGATCCACTCAGCCATCCCACTTGCAAACACACCAGCAGTTTCACAATGGGGAGAAACCATTTACCTGCTCCGAGTGTGGGAAGGAATTCACTCAGTCATCCAGGCTGCGAAAACACCAGCGGTTTTACACTAGAGAGAGACTATTCACCTGCTCCGAGTGTGGGAAGGGATTCACTCAGCCATCCAGCCTGCTGAGACACCAGTGGATTCACACTGGGGAGAGACCATATGAACATATGGAATAGGAATGGGAGCAGACCATTTGGCCTCTCAAGTTTGCTGTGCCATTCATTAAGATCATGGCTGATCTTGTGTTTGAATTTCCACATTCCCATCTAACCTCGATAACCTTCGATTCCCTTGCCTAACAAGAATCTATCTACCTGTGTCTTAAAAATATTCAATGATCGCGCCTCCACCGCCTTCTGAGGCAGAGTTCCCATTCGCACATCCCTCTGAGAGAAAAAAATTCTCCTCATCTCTGTCCTAAAAGGGCAACCCCCTCATTTTGAAACAGTGCCCCCTCGTTCTGGGCTCACCCACAAGAGGAAACATCCTTTCCACATCCACTTTGTCAAGGCCGTTCAGGATCTTGTATACTTCAATCAAATCACTCCTCACTCTTCTAAACTCCAGTGGAAACAAAAGAGATGAAAACAAAAAACTGAGGATGCTGGAAATCCAAAACAAAAACAGAATTACCTGGAAAAGCTCAGCAGGTCTGGCAGCATCAGCGGAGAAGAAAAGAGTTGACATTTCGAGTCTTCATGACCCTTCAACAGAACCCTTCTGTTGAAGGGTCATGAGGACTCAAAACATCAAGTCTTTTAACTCTTTTCTTCTCCGCCGATGCTGCCAGACCTGCTAAGTTTTTCCAGGTAATTCTGTTTCTGTTCCAGTGGAAACAAGCCCAGTCTGTCCAATCTTTCCTCATAAGACAGCCCACTCATTCCAGGCATCAATCTAGTGAACATCCTTTGAACCGCCTCCGATGCATTTATATCCTTCCTTAAATAAGGAGACCAAAACTGCACACAGTATTCAAGGTGCAGTCCTGTACAACTGAAGCATAACATCCTTACTTTTATTTTCAACCCCTCTCCTAACAAAGGATAGCATTCCATTAGCCTTATTAATTACTTGCTGTACCTGCATACTAACTTTTTGTGACTCATTTACTAGAACATTTAGGTCCCTCTGCACCTCAGAATTATGCAGCCATTCTCCATTTAAGCAATACTTTGCTTTTTTGTTCTTCCTGCCAAAATGACCAACTTCACATTTTCCCACATTTCACTCAATTTACCAGAACTTTGGCCACTCATCCAACCTATCTACATCCATCTGCAACCTCCTCATGTCCTCTTCACAACATACTTTCCTACCTATCTTTATGCCATCTGCTAATTTAGCGACCATGTCTTCACTCCCCTCAAATAAGTCATTGATGTGAATCATAAAAAGCTGAGGCCCCAATACAGACGCCTGTGGGACTCCATTCGTCACATCCTGCCAATCAGAAAAAGACCCATTTACACATATTCTCTGCTTTCTGCCAGCCAGCCAATCTCCTATCCATGCAAATAAGTTACCCTCTACACCATGCGCTTTTGTTTTCCAGAATGATCTTTGATGTGGCACCTTATCAAATGCCTTCTGGAAATCTAAGTCCAGTACGTCTACAGGCTCCCCTTTATGCATTGCGCATGTTACTCCTTCAAAAAAGCTCCAATAAATTGGTTAAACATGATTTTCCTTTCACAAAACCACGCTGACTCTTCCCAATTGCCTTGAGCTCTTCTAAGTGCCCAGCTATCACCTCAATGATAGATTCTGATAACTTCCCCACAATAGACATTAAGCTAACTGGCCTATAGTTTCCTGTCTTCTGCCTCCCCCACTTCTTGAATAGAGGGGTTATATTTGCTACTTTCCAATCTGATGGAACCTTTCCAGAATCTAGTGAATTTTGAAAATTAACACCAGCCAATTACCTCAATTACCAGCTACCTCATTAGCCGCCTCTTTTAAGACCCCAGGATGTAGTTCATTGGGTCCCAGAGACTTGGCAGCCTGCAGCTCCATCAATTTGCTCAGTACCATTTCCCCAGTGATTTCAATTTCACCAAGTTCCTTTCTCCTGTTCACCTCCTGATTTGCAGCTATTATTAGTGTTTTTTGTATCTTCTATAATGAACACAGAAGCAAAATATTGTTCATTTCTTCCACCATTTCCTTATCTACTATTAACTCCCCACTGTCACCCTCTAGAGGACCAACACTCTGCTTACTCTTTTCCTTTTTAAGCACCTGTAGAAACACTTGCTATCCATTTTTACATCTCTAGCAAACTTCCTCTCACACTCTAGTTTCTTTCTCCTCATTAACCTTTTGGCCATTTTCTACTGTTCTTTAAATTCTGTCCAATTATCTGTCCTGCCGCTCATCTTTGTGGATTGTATGCTTTTTCCTTAAGCTTGATGCTTTCCTTAACTTCTTTAGTTAGCCACAGATGGTGAGTTCTCTCCTTATAATTTTTTTTATGGTAGGAATGTACTCATTCTGAATACTCTGAAATATCCCCTTAAATGTCTGTCATTGCTTCTATATTGATCTATCCTCTAGGCTAGTTTCCCATTTCACTTTGGCTAGCTCAGCTTTCATCCCCACATAGTTGCCCTTATTTAAGTTTAAGATACTAGTCTTTGTCCCACTCTCCTCCCTTTCAAACTAGATGTAAAATTCAACCATATTGTGCTCGCTGCTACCTAGCAGTACCCTTACTCTGAGGTCATTAATTAATCCTGTTACATTACACAATACCAAGTCAAATATAACCTGCTCTCTGATTGGTTCCTGAACACGCTGCTCTAAGAAACTATCTCAAAAGCATTCTAAGAACTCATCAACCAGGCTATTCCTGCCAATCTGATTTTTCTAGTTAATGTGTAGATTAAAATCACCTATATTGCCATCCCTTTATCACACACACACAATATTTTCTCTTGAATACTTTGCCCTACACTCTGGCTGCTGTTAGGGGCCCGTCAATCACTCCCACTAATGACTATTTTTCCCCTACTATTCCTCATCTCCACCCAAACCAATTCTACATCCTGATCTCCTGATCCAAGTTCATCTCTAACTATTGCACCAATGCCCTCTTTGATTAACAATGCTACCCCTACACCTTTACCGAGCTTCCTATTCTTCTTGAATATCATGTACCCCTCAATATTAAGGACCCAATCTTAGTTGTCCTGCAGCCACGTCTCCATAATTACTATCAGATCATATTTATTTACTTCTGTGTGGGTCATCAATTCATTTACTTTGTTTTGGATGCTACGTGCATTCAGATAGAGAGCCTTCAGTCTTGTCTTTTTGTTACCGTTGTAACATCTCATCTTGACGTTAATTTATTCTTCGGTTTTTTCTCTCAGTCCTTTCCTGCTATTCTCTGACCTCATTTCTCATATTACTATTTTGCTCTCCTCTCTTGACTCTACACCTTGAATTGCTACCTCTACCCAAGCTTGATCCCTCACTGCTCTTGTTTAGTTTAAAGCCCTCACTACTTCCCTGGTTATGTGATTTGCGAGGACACTCATCCCAGCACGGTTCAGGTGTAAACCGTCCCAATGGTACAGCCCCCACTGTCCCCAGCAATGATACCAGTGCCCCACAAACCAGAACCCAGTTCTCCAACACCAATCTTTGAGCCACGCATTGGTCTCTCTAATCTTATTTGCCCGATGCCAATTTGCACGTGGCACAGGTAATAATCCAGAGATTATTACCTTTGAGGTTCTGCTACATAATTTGGTACCTAGCTCCTTATGCTGATTTTACAGAACCTCTTTCCTAGTTCTGCCTATGTCATTGGTACGTACATGGACGACGACAACTGGATTCTCCCCCTCCCACTGCAAGTCCCTCTCCAGCCCTGAGCAGATGTCCCAGACCCTGGCACTGGGCAGGCAACACAGCCATCTGGACTCTCACTTTTTGCTGCAGAGAACAGTGTCAATGCCCTCACTATACTATCCCTTACTACCACTACATTCCTTTTTGCTCCCCCTGCATGAATGGCTTCCTGTACCACAGTGTCAAGACCAGCCAGCTCATCCACCTTGCACATTTCACTTTCATCCACACAGGTTGTGACACTTGCAAAGTCTGAGGCTCCTCCACTCCTGCCTGCTCAGTCCCATTACCTGCCTCACTAACAGTCACATCCTCCTGTCCCTCATTGCTGATCAAACAGATGACCCTCTTCTAAGGTAACTGTCTTCTGGAACAAAGTATCCAGGTATTTCTCTCCATCCCTTATGTTGTGCAGTGTCTGCATTTCGGTTTCCAGATCAAAAATCCTGATCTGGAATTCCTCAAGCTGCTTACACTTCCTGCAGACGTGTTTGTCATGGATCGCCTTGGCGTCCAAAAGCTCCCACATCTCACAGCTGCAACATAACCCCTGTCCTACCATTCTAACTTATGTTATTTAGTTAATTTACTTTAATTACTTTCTTCCTATGCATGCTACAATTTACTGTGTTTACTGAATGCTAGTACCCCTGACAACTAAAGATTATCTGCTTCTTAACTACAAGGTATGTGTATTAGATGTTTGTTTAAGTAACTCTATTTTACTGCTTGTTTAAAATCTTTGTTGTTTTATTTGAATTTTAAAGTTTTCAAATTTTGGTTTATGATTGTAAAGTTTTAGTTCTTTTTATTTACAGATCTACCTGAACTCATCCGTCCTAAGCTGGTTTCTCACACACTGTCCCTCAGACTGAACACTTACCGACCAATCAACGTACCAGCTTCCTGTGACATCACAGTTGCTTCTTTCCCCCCACTCCTGCTGCCTCACAGCAGCTGCAACAGTGAAACAGCCCATTCCTCACTCAAATCCCCCATTTGTATTTATAGGTGTTCCTCACTCAAATCCCCCATCTGTATTTATAGACGTTCCTCACTCAAATAACCCGTCTGTATTTATAGACGTTCCACACTCAAACCCCCCGTCTGTATTTATAGACGTTCCTCACTCAAATACCCCGTCTGTATTTATAGACGTTCCTCACTCAAAACCCCCATCTGTATTTATAGACGATCCTCACTCAAATCCCCCGTCTGTATTTATAGACGTTCCTCACTCAAACCCCCCGTCTGTATTTATAGATGTTCCTCACTCAAATCCCTCATCTGTATTTATAGACGTTCCTCACTCAAATACCCCGTCTGTATTTATAGGCGTTCCTCACTCAAACCCCCAGTCTGTATTTATTGACGTTCCTCACTCAAGCCCCCAGTCTGTATTTATAGACGTTCCTCACTCAAAACCCCTGTCTGTATTTATAGGCGTTCCTCACTCAAATCACCCGTCTGTATTTATACACATTCATTACTCAAATACCTTGTCTGTATTTATAGGCACTCCTAACTCAAATCCCCCGTCTGTATTTATAGGCGTTCCTCACTCAAATCCTCCGTCTGTATTTATAGACAATCCTCACTCAAACCCCCCATCTGTATTTATAGATGATCCTCACTCAAACCCCCCGTCTGTATTTATAGGTGTTCTTTACTCAAATGCCCCGTCTGTATTTATAGACGTTCCTCACTCAAATACCCCGCCTGTATTTATAGGCCTTCCTCACTCAAACCCCCAGTCTGTATTTATAGGCCTTCCTCACTCAAATCCCCTGTCTGTATTTATACACATTCATTACTCAAATACCTTGTCTGTATTTATAGACGCTCCTCACTCAAATCCCCGTCTGTATTTATACACATTCATTACTCAAATACCTTGTCTGTATTTATAGACGCTCCTCACTCAAATCCCCGTCTGTATTTATAGGCGTTCCTCACTCAAATCCCCCGCCTGTATTTATACACATTCATTACTCAAATACCTTGTCTGTATTTATAAATGCTCCTCACTCAAATCCCCGTCTGTATTTATAGGCGTTCATCACTCAAATCCCCTGTCTGTATTTATAGGCGTTCCTCACTCAAATCCCCCGTCTGTATTTGTACACATTCATTACTCAAATACCTTGTCTCTGTTAAAAGACGCTCCTCACTCAAATCCCCCGTCTGTATTTATAGACAATCCTCACTCAAATCCCCCGTCTGTATTTATAGGTGTTCCTTACTCAAATACCCCATCTGTATTTATAGAGGTTCCTCACTCAAATATCCCGTCTGTATTTATAGGCATTCCTCACTCAAATCCCCCTTCTGTATTTATACACATTCATTACTCAAATACCTTGTCTGTATTTATAGACGCTCCTCACTCAAATCCCCTGTCTGTATTTATAGGTGTTTCTCACTCAAATCCCCCGTCTGTAATTAAAGATGTTCCTCATTCAAACCCCCAGTCTGTATTTATAGACGTTCCTCACTCAAATCCCCCGTCTGTATTTAGAGACACTCCTCACTCAAATCCCCGTCTGTATTTATAGGTGTTCCTTACTCAAAACCCTCGTCTGTATTTATAGGCGTTCATCTCTCAAATACCCCGTCTGTATTTATAGCCACTCCTCACTCAAATCCCTGGTCAGGATTTGTAGGCGTTCCTCACTCAAATCCTCACCCTATATTTATAGAAGCTCCTCACTCAAACCCCCAGTCTGTATTTATAGAAGATCCTCACTCAAGCCCCCAGTCTGTATTTATAGACGTTCCTCACTCAAACCCCCAGTTTGTATTTATAGACGTTCCTGACTCAAACCCCCAGTCTGTATTTATAGCCGCACCTCACTCAAATCCCCCGTCTGGATTTGTAAGCGTTCCTTATTTAAATACCCCAGTATGTATTTATAGACGTTCCTCACTCAAATCCACCGTCTGTATTTATAGACGCTCCTCACTCAAATCCCCAGTCTGTATTTATAGGTGTTCCTCACTCAAACCCCCCATCTGTATTTATAGACGTTCCTCACTCAAATCCCGCATCTGTATTTATAGACGCTCCTCACTGAAATCCGCCGTCTGTATTTATAGACGTTCCTCACTCAAACCCCCTGTCTGTATTTATAGACGTTCCTTACTCAAATCCCCCGTCTGTATTTATAGGTGCTCCTCACTCATATCCCCGTCTGTATTTATAGGTGTTCCTCACTCAAAACCCCAATCTGTATTTATAGACGTTCCTCACTCAAATCCCCCGTCTGTATTTATAGACGTTCCTTACTCAAATCCCCCGTCTGTATTTATAGGTGCTCCTCACTCATATCCCCCGTCTGTATTTATAGACGTTCCTCACTCAAATCCTCAGTCTGTATTTATAGGTGTTCCTTACTCAAATCCCTCGTCTGTATTTATAGGCGTTCATCTCTCAAATACCCCGTCTGTATTTATAGCCGCTCATCACTCAAATCCCTGGTCTGGATTTGTAGGCGTTCCTTATTTAAATACCCCAGTCTGTATTTATAGACGTTCCACACTCAAATCCTCATCCTGTATTTATAGAAGCTCCTTACTCAAACCCCCAGTCTGTATTTATAGACGTTCCTCACTCAAACCCCCAGTCTGTATTTATAGACGTTCCTGACTCAAACCCCCAGTCTGTATTTATAGCCGCTCCTCACTCAAATCCCCCATCTGGATTTGTAGGCATTCCTTATTTAAATACCCCAATCTGTATTTAGAGGCGTTCCTCACTCAAATCCCCCGTCTGTATTTATAGACGCTCCTCACTCAAATCCCCGGTCTGTATTTATATACATTCCTCACTCATATCCCTCGTCTGTATTTATAGGTGTTCCTCACTCAAATCCCCCATCTGTATTTATAGACGTTCCTCACTCAAATAACCCGTCTGTATTTATAGACGTTCCTCACTCAAACCCCCCGTCTGTATTTATAGACGTTCCTCACTCAAATACCCCGTCTGTATTTATAGACGTTCCTCACTCAAAACCCCCATCTGTATTTATAGACGATCCTCACTCAAATCCCCCGTCTGTATTTATAGACGTTCCTCACTCAAACCCCCCGTCTGTATTTATAGATGTTCCTCACTCAAATCCCTCATCTGTATTTATAGACGATCCTCACTCAAATACCCCGTCTGTATTTATAGACATCCCTCACTCAAACCCCCAGTCTGTATTTATAGGTGTTCCTTATTCAAATACCCCGTCTGTATTTATAGACGTTCCTCACTCAAATACCCCGTCTGTATTTATAGGCGTTCCTCACTCAAACCCCCAGTCTGTATTTATTGACGTTCCTCACTCAAGCCCCCAGTCTGTATTTATAGACGTTCCTCACTCAAAACCCCTGTCTGTATTTATAGGCGTTCCTCACTCAAATCACCCGTCTGTATTTATACACATTCATTACTCAAATACCTTGTCTGTATTTATAGGCACTCCTAACTCAAATCCCCCGTCTGTATTTATAGGCGTTCCTCACTCAAATCCCCCGTCTGTAATTATAGATGTTCCTCACTCAAATCCTCCGTCTGTATTTATAGACAATCCTCACTCAAACCCCCCATCTGTATTTATAGATGATCCTCACTCAAACCCCCCATCTGTATTTATAGGTGTTCTTTACTCAAATGCCCCGTCTGTATTTATAGGCCTTCCTCACTCAAACCCCCAGTCTGTATTTTTAGACGTTCCTCACTCAAATCCCCTGTCTGTATTTATACACATTCATTACTCAAATACCTTGTCTGTATTTATAGACGCTCCTCACTCAAATCCCCGTCTGTATTTATACACATTCATTACTCAAATACCTTGTCTGTATTTATAGACGCTCCTCACTCAAATCCCCGTCTGTATTTATAGGCGTTCCTCACTCAAATCCCCCGCCTGTATTTATACACATTCATTACTCAAATACCTTGTCTGTATTTATAAATGCTCCTCACTCAAATCCCCGTCTGTATTTATAGGCGTTCATCACTCAAATCCCCTGTCTGTATTTATAGGCGTTCCTCACTCAAATCCCCCGTCTGTATTTGTACACATTCATTACTCAAATACCTTGTCTCTATTAAAAGACGCTCCTCACTCAAATCCCCCGTCTGTATTTATAGACAATCCTCACTCAAATCCCCCGTCTGTATTTATAGGTGTTCCTTACTCAAATACCCCATCTGTATTTATAGAGGTTCCTCACTCAAATATCCCATCTGTATTTATAGGCATTCCTCACTCAAATCCTCCTTCTGTATTTATACACATTCATTACTCAAATACCTTGTCTGTATTTATAGACGCTCCTCACTCAAATCCCCTGTCTGTATTTATAGGTGTTTCTCACTCAAATCCCCCGTCTGTAATTAAAGATGTTCCTCATTCAAACCCCCAGTCTGTATTTATAGACGTTCCTCACTCAAATCCCCCGTCTGTATTTAGAGACACTCCTCACTCAAATCCCCGTCTGTATTTATAGGTGTTCCTTACTCAAAACCCTCGTCTGTATTTATAGGCGTTCATCTCTCAAATACCCCGTCTGTATTTATAGCCGCTCCTCACTCAAATCCCTGGTCAGGATTTGTAGGCGTTCCTCACTCAAATCCTCACCCTATATTTATAGAAGCTCCTCACTCAAACCCCCAGTCTGTATTTATAGAAGATCCTCACTCAAACCCCCAGTCTGTATTTATAGACGTTCCACACTCAAACCCCCAGTTTGTATTTATAGACGTTCCTGACTCAAACCCCCAGTCTGTATTTATAGCCGCACCTCACTCAAATCCCCCGTCTGGATTTGTAGGCGTTCCTTATTTAAATACCCCAGTCTGTATTTATAGACGTTCCTCACTCAAATCCACCGTCTGTATTTATAGACGCTCCTCACTCAAATCCCCAGTCTGTATTTATAGGTGCTCCTCACTCATATCCCTGTCTGTATTTATAGGTGTTCCTCACTCAAAACCCCAATCTGTATTTATAGACGTTCCTCACTCAAATCCCGCATCTGTATTTATAGACGCTCCTCACTCAAATCCCCCGTCTGTATTTATAGACGTTCCTTACTCAAACCCCCTGTCTGTATTTATAGACGTTCCTTACTCAAATCCCCCGTCTGTATTTATAGGTGCTCCTCACTCATATCCCTGTCTGTATTTATAGGTGTTCCTCACTCAAAACCCCAATCTGTATTTATAGACGTTCCTCACTCAAATCCCCCGTCTGTATTTATAGACATTCCTTACTCAAATCCCCCGTCTGTATTTATAGGTGCTCCTCACTCATATCCCCCGTCTGTATTTATAGATGTTCCTCACTCAAATCCTCAGTCTGTATTTATAGGTGTTCCTTACTCAAATCCCTCGTCTGTATTTATAGGCGTTCATCTCTCAAATACCCCGTCTGTATTTATAGCCGCTCATCACTCAAATCCCTGGTCTGGATTTGTAGGCGTTCCTTATTTAAATACCCCAGTCTGTATTTATAGACGTTCCACACTCAAATCCTCACCCTGTATTTATAGAAGCTCCTTACTCAAACCCCCAGTCTGTATTTATAGACGTTCCTCACTCAAACCCCCAGTCTGTATTTATAGACGTTCCTGACTCAAACCCCCAGTCTGTATTTATAGCCGCTCCTCACTCAAATCCCCCATCTGGATTTGTAGGCATTCCTTATTTAAATACCCCAATCTGTATTTAGAGGCGTTCCTCACTCAAATCCCCCGTCTGTATTTATAGACGCTCCTCACTCAAATCCCCGGTCTGTATTTATAGACGCTCCTCGCTCAAATCCCCCGTCTGTATTTATAGACATTCCTCACTCATATCCCTCGTCTGTATTTATAGGCGTTCCTCACTCAAATCACCCGTCTGGATTTGTAGGCGTTCCTTATTTAAATACCCCAGTCTGTATTTATAGACGTTCCTCACTCAAATCCCCCGTCTGTATTTATAGACGTTCCTCACTCAAAACCCCTGTCTGTATTTATAGGCGTTCCTCACTCAAATCACCCGTATGTATTTATACACATTGATTACTCAAATACCTTGTCTGTATTTATAGGCACTCCTAACTCAAATCCCCCGTCTGTATTTATAGACAATCCTCACTCAAACCCCCCATCTGTATTCATAGATGATCCTCAATCAAACTTCTGTATTTATAGGTGTTCCTTACTCAAATGCCCCGTCTGTATTTATAGACGTTCCTCACTCAAATACCCTGTCTGTATTTATAGACGTTCCTCACTCAAAACCCCCATCTGTATTTATAGACGATCCTCACTCAAATCCCCCGTCTGTATTTATAGACGTTCCTCACTCAAACCCCCCGTCTGTATTTATAGATGTTCCTCACTCAAACCCCCCGTCTGTATTTATAGACGTTCCTCACTAAAATCCCCCATCTGTATTTATAGACGAAACTCACTCAAATACCCCGTCTGTATTTATAGACATTCCTCACTCATATCCCTCGTCTGTATTTATAGGTGTTCCTCACTCAAATCCCCCATCTGTATTTATAGACGTTCCTCACTCAAATAACCCGTCTGTATTCATAGACGTTCCTCACTCAAACCCCCCGTCTGTATTTATAGACGTTCCTCACTCAAATACCCCGTCTGTATTTATAGACGTTCCTCACTCAAAACCCCCATCTGTATTTATAGACGATCCTCACTCAAATCCCCCGTCTGTATTTATAGACGTTCCTCACTCAAACCCCCCGTCTGTATTTATAGATGTTCCTCACTCAAATCCCTCATCTGTATTTATAGACGATCCTCACTCAAATACCCCGTCTGTATTTATAGACATTCCTCACTCAAACCCCCAGTCTGTATTTATAGGTGTTCCTTATTCAAATACCCCGTCTGTATTTATAGACGTTCCTCACTCAAATACCCCGTCTGTATTTATAGGCGTTCCTCACTCAAACCCCCAGTCTGTATTTATTGACGTTCCTCACTCAAGCCCCCAGTCTGTATTTATAGACGTTCCTCACTCAAAACCCCTGTCTGTATTTATAGGCGTTCCTCACTCAAATCACCCGTCTGTATTTATACACATTCATTACTCAAATACCTTGTCTGTATTTATAGGCACTCCTAACTCAAATCCCCCGTCTGTATTTATAGGCGTTCCTCACTCAAATCCCCCGTCTGTAATTATAGATGTTCCTCACTCAAATCCTCCGTCTGTATTTATAGACAATCCTCACTCAAACCCCCCATCTGTATTTATAGATGATCCTCACTCAAACCCCCCGTCTGTATTTATAGGTGTTCTTTACTCAAATGCCCCGTCTGTATTTATAGACGTTCCTCACGCAAATACCCCGCCTGTATTTATAGGCCTTCCTCACTCAAACCCCCAGTCTATATTTTTAGACGTTCCTCACTCAAATCCCCTGTCTGTATTTATACACATTCATTACTCAAATACCTTGTCTGTATTTATAGACGCTCCTCACTCAAATCCCCGTCTGTATTTATACACATTCATTACTCAAATACCTTGTCTGTATTTATAGACGCTCCTCACTCAAATCCCCGTCTGTATTTATAGGCGTTCCTCACTCAAATCCCCCGCCTGTATTTATACACATTCATTACTCAAATACCTTGTCTGTATTTATAAATGCTCCTCACTCAAATCCCCGTCTGTATTTATAGGCGTTCATCACTCAAATCCCCTGTCTGTATTTATAGGCGTTCCTCACTCAAATCCCCCGTCTGTATTTGTACACATTCATTACTCAAATACCTTGTCTCTATTAAAAGACGCTCCTCACTCAAATCCCCCGTCTGTATTTATAGGCGTTCCTCACTCAAATCCCCCGTCTGTAATTATAGATGTTCCTCACTCAAATCCTCCGTCTGTATTTATAGACAATCCTCACTCAAACCCCCCATCTGTATTTATAGATGATCCTCACTCAAACCCCCCGTCTGTATTTATAGGTGTTCTTTACTCAAATGCCCCGTCTGTATTTATAGGTGCTCCTCACTCATATCCCCCGTCTGTATTTATAGATGTTCCTCACTCAAATCCTCAGTCTGTATTTATAGGTGTTCCTTACTCAAATCCCTCGTCTGTATTTATAGGCGTTCATCTCTCAAATACCCCGTCTGTATTTATAGCCGCTCATCACTCAAATCCCTGGTCTGGATTTGTAGGCGTTCCTTTTTTAAATACCCCAGTCTGTATTTATAGACGTTCCACACTCAAATCCTCATCCTGTATTTATAGAAGCTCCTTACTCAAACCCCCAGTCTGTATTTATAGACGTTCCTCACTCAAACCCCCAGTCTGTATTTATAGACGTTCCTGACTCAAACCCCCAGTCTGTATTTATAGCCGGTCCTCACTCAAATCCCCCATCTGGATTTGTAGGCATTCCTTATTTAAATACCCCAATCTGTATTTAGAGGCGTTCCTCACTCAAATCCCCCGTCTGTATTTATAGACGCTCCTCACTCAAATCCCCGGTCTGTATTTATAGACGCTCCTCGCTCAAATCCCCCGTCTGTATTTATATACATTCCTCACTCATATCCCTCGTCTGTATTTATAGGTGTTCCTCACTCAAATCCCCCATCTGTATTTATAGACGTTCCTCACTCAAATAACCCGTCTGTATTTATAGACGTTCCTCACTCAAACCCCCCGTCTGTATTTATAGACGTTCCTCACTCAAATACCCCGTCTGTATTTATAGACGTTCCTCACTCAAAACCCCCATCTGTATTTATAGACGATCCTCACTCAAATCCCCCGTCTGTATTTATAGACGTTCCTCACTCAAACCCCCCGTCTGTATTTATAGATGTTCCTCACTCAAATCCCTCATCTGTATTTATAGACGATCCTCACTCAAATACCCCGTCTGTATTTATAGACATCCCTCACTCAAACCCCCAGTCTGTATTTATAGGTGTTCCTTATTCAAATACCCCGTCTGTATTTATAGACGTTCCTCACTCAAATACCCCGTCTGTATTTATAGGCGTTCCTCACTCAAACCCCCAGTCTGTATTTATTGACGTTCCTCACTCAAGCCCCCAGTCTGTATTTATAGACGTTCCTCACTCAAAACCCCTGTCTGTATTTATAGGCGTTCCTCACTCAAATCACCCGTCTGTATTTATACACATTCATTACTCAAATACCTTGTCTGTATTTATAGGCACTCCTAACTCAAATCCCCCGTCTGTATTTATAGGCGTTCCTCACTCAAATCCTCCGTCTGTATTTATAGACAATCCTCACTCAAACCCCCCATCTGTATTTATAGATGATCCTCACTCAAACCCCCCGTCTGTATTTATAGGTGTTCTTTACTCAAATGCCCCGTCTGTATTTATAGACGTTCCTCACTCAAATACCCCGCCTGTATTTATAGGCCTTCCTCACTCAAACCCCCAGTCTGTATTTATAGGCCTTCCTCACTCAAATCCCCTGTCTGTATTTATACACATTCATTACTCAAATACCTTGTCTGTATTTATAGACGCTCCTCACTCAAATCCCCGTCTGTATTTATACACATTCATTACTCAAATACCTTGTCTGTATTTATAGACGCTCCTCACTCAAATCCCCGTCTGTATTTATAGGCGTTCCTCACTCAAATCCCCCGCCTGTATTTATACACATTCATTACTCAAATACCTTGTCTGTATTTATAAATGCTCCTCACTCAAATCCCCGTCTGTATTTATAGGCGTTCATCACTCAAATCCCCTGTCTGTATTTATAGGCGTTCCTCACTCAAATCCCCCGTCTGTATTTGTACACATTCATTACTCAAATACCTTGTCTCTGTTAAAAGACGCTCCTCACTCAAATCCCCCGTCTGTATTTATAGACAATCCTCACTCAAATCCCCCGTCTGTATTTATAGGTGTTCCTTACTCAAATACCCCATCTGTATTTATAGAGGTTCCTCACTCAAATATCCCGTCTGTATTTATAGGCATTCCTCACTCAAATCCCCCTTCTGTATTTATACACATTCATTACTCAAATACCTTGTCTGTATTTATAGACGCTCCTCACTCAAATCCCCTGTCTGTATTTATAGGTGTTTCTCACTCAAATCCCCCGTCTGTAATTAAAGATGTTCCTCATTCAAACCCCCAGTCTGTATTTATAGACGTTCCTCACTCAAATCCCCCGTCTGTATTTAGAGACACTCCTCACTCAAATCCCCGTCTGTATTTATAGGTGTTCCTTACTCAAAACCCTCGTCTGTATTTATAGGCGTTCATCTCTCAAATACCCCGTCTGTATTTATAGCCACTCCTCACTCAAATCCCTGGTCAGGATTTGTAGGCGTTCCTCACTCAAATCCTCACCCTATATTTATAGAAGCTCCTCACTCAAACCCCCAGTCTGTTTTTATAGAAGATCCTCACTCAAGCCCCCAGTCTGTATTTATAGACGTTCCTCACTCAAACCCCCAGTTTGTATTTATAGACGTTCCTGACTCAAACCCCCAGTCTGTATTTATAGCCGCACCTCACTCAAATCCCCCGTCTGGATTTGTAGGCGTTCCTTATTTAAATACCCCAGTCTGTATTTATAGACGTTCCTCACTCAAATCCACCGTCTGTATTTATAGACGCTCCTCACTCAAATCCCCAGTCTGTACTTATAGGTGTTCCTCACTCAAACCCCCCATCTGTATTTATAGACGTTCCTCACTCAAATCCCGCATCTGTATTTATAGACGCTCCTCACTCAAATCCCCCGTCTGTATTTATAGACGTTCCTTACTCAAACCCCCTGTCTGTATTTATAGACGTTCCTTACTCAAATCCCCCGTCTGTATTTATAGGTGCTCCTCACTCATATCCCCGTCTGTATTTATAGGTGTTCCTCACTCAAAACCCCAATCTGTATTTATAGACGTTCCTCACTCAAATCCCCCGTCTGTATTTATAGACATTCCTTACTCAAATCCCCCGTCTGTATTTATAGGTGCTCCTCACTCATATCCCCCGTCTGTATTTATAGATGTTCCTCACTCAAATCCTCAGTCTGTATTTATAGGTGTTCCTTACTCAAATCCCTCGTCTGTATTTATAGGCGTTCATCTCTCAAATACCCCGTCTGTATTTATAGCCGCTCATCACTCAAATCCCTGGTCTGGATTTGTAGGCGTTCCTTATTTAAATACCCCAGTCTGTATTTATAGACGTTCCACACTCAAATCCTCACCCTGTATTTATAGAAGCTCCTTACTCAAACCCCCAGTCTGTATTTATAGACGTTCCTGACTCAAACCCCCAGTCTGTATTTATAGCCGCTCCTCACTCAAATCCCCCATCTGGATTTGTAGGCATTCCTTATTTAAATACCCCAGTCTGTATTTAGAGGCGTTCCTCACTCAAATCCCCCGTCTGTATTTATAGACGCTCCTCACTCAAATCCCCGGTCTGTATTTATAGACGCTCCTCGCTCAAATCCCCCGTCTGTATTTATAGACATTCCTCACTCATATCCCTCGTCTGTATTTATAGGCGTTCCTCACTCAAATCACCCGTCTGGATTTGTAGGCGTTCCTTATTTAAATACCCCAGTCTGTATTTATAGACGTTCCTCACTCAAATCCCCCGTCTGTATTTATAGACGTTCCTCACTCAAAACCCCTGTCTGTATTTATAGGCGTTCCTCACTCAAATCACCCGTCTGTATTTATACACATTGATTACTCAAATACCTTGTCTGTATTTATAGGCACTCCTAACTCAAATCCCCCGTCTGTATTTATAGACAATCCTCACTCAAACCCCCCATCTGTATTCATAGATGATCCTCAATCAAACTTCTGTATTTATAGGTGTTCCTTACTCAAATGCCCCGTCTGTATTTATAGACGTTCCTCACTCAAATACCCTGTCTGTATTTATAGACGTTCCTCACTCAAAACCCCCATCTGTATTTATAGACGATCCTCACTCAAATCCCCCGTCTGTATTTATAGACGTTCCTCACTCAAACCCCCCGTCTGTATTTATAGATGTTCCTCACTCAAACCCCCCGTCTGTATTTATAGACGTTCCTCACTCAAATCCCCCATCTGTATTTATAGACGAAACTCACTCAAATACCCCGTCTGTATTTATAGACATTCCTCACTCAAACCCCCAGTCTGTATTTATATGTGTTCCTTATTCAAATACCCCGTCTGTATTTATAGACGTTCCTCACTCAAATACCCCGTCTGTATTTATAGGCGTTCCTCACTCAAACCCCCAGTCTGTATTTATAGACGTTCCTCACTCAAACCCCCAGTCTGTATTTATAGACGTTGCTCACTCAAAACCCCTGTCTGTATTTATAGGCGTTCCTCACTCAAATCACCCGTCTGTATTTATACACATTCATTACTCAAATACCTTGTCTGTATTTATAGGCACTCCTAACTCAAATCCCCCGTCTGTATTTATAGGCGTTCCTCACTCAAATCCCCCGTCTGCAATTATAGATGTTCCTCACTCAAATCCTCCGTCTGTATTTATAGACAATCCTCACTCAAAACCCCCATCCGTATTTATAGATGATCCTCACTCAAACCCCCCGTCTGTATTTATAGGTGTTCTTTACTCAAATGCCCCGTCTGTATTTATAGACGTTCCTCCCTCAAATCCCCCGCCTGTATTTATAGGCGTTCCTCACTCAAACCCCCAGTCTGTATTTTTACACGTTCCTCACTCAAATCCCCTGTCTGTATTTATAGGCGTTCCTCACTCAAATCCCCAGCCTGTATTTGTACACATTCATGACTCAAATACCTTGTCTGTATTTATAGATGCTCCTCACTCAAATCCCCGTCAGTATTTATAGGCGTTCATCACTCAAATCCCTGGTCTAGATTTGTAGGCGTTCCTTATTCAAATACCCCAGTCTGTATTTATAGACGTTCCTCACTCAAATCCTTGCCCTGTATTTATAGAAGCTCCTCACTCAAACCCCTAGTCTGTATTTATAGACGTTCCTCACTCAAACCCCCAGTTTGTATTTATTGACGTTCCTCACTCAAACCCCCAGTCTGTATTTATAGCCGCACCTCACTCAAATCCCCCGTCTGGATTTGTAGGCGTTCCTTATTTAAATACCCCAGTCTGTATTTATAGACGTTCCTCACTCAAATCCCCCGTCTGTATTTATAGACGCTCCTCACTCAAATCCCCGGTCTGTATTTATAGACGTTCCTCACTCAAATCCCCCGTCTGTATTTATAGACGCTCCTCACTCAAATCCCCAGTCTGTATTTATAGGTGTTCCTCACTCAAACCCCCCATCTGTATTTATAGACGTTCCTCACTCGAAACCCCGTCTGTATTTATAGACGCTCCTCACTCAAATCCCCAGTCTGTATTTATAGACGTTCCTCACTCAAATCCCCTGTCTGTATTTATAGGCATTCCTCACTCAAATCCCCCGTCTGTATTTGTACACATTCATTACTCAAATACCTTGTCTCTATTAAAAGATGCTCCTCACTCAAATCCCCCGTCTGTATTTATAGGTGTTCCTTACTCAAATACCCCATCTGTATTTATAGAGGTTCCTCACTCAAATATCCCGTCTGTATTTATAGGCATTCCTCACTCAAGTCCCCCTTCTGTATTTATAGGTGTTTCTCACTCAAATCCCCCATCTGTAATTAAAGATGTTCCTCATTCAAACCCCCAGTCTGTATTTATAGACGTTCCTCACTCAAATCCCACGTCTGTATTTAGAGACACTCCTCACTCAAATCCCCGTCTGTATTTATAGGTGTTCCTTACTCAAAACCCTCATCTGTATTTATAGGCGTTCATCTCTCAAATACCCCGTCTGTATTTATAGCCGCTCCTCACTCAAATCCCTGGTCAGGATTTGTAGGCGTTCCTCACTCAAATCCTCACCCTATATTTATAGAAGCTCCTCACTCAAACCCCCAGTCTGTATTTATAGACGTTCCTCAATCAAACCCCCAGTCTGTATTTATAGACGTTCCTCACTCAAATCCCCCGTCTGTATTTATAGACGCTCCTCACTCAAATCCCCGGTCTGTATTTATAGGTGTTCCTCACTCAAATCCCCCGTCTGTATTTATAGACGTTCCTCACTCATATCCCTCGTCTGTATTTATAGCCGCTCCTCACTCAAATCCCTGCTCTAGATTTGTAGGCGTTCCTTATTCAAATACCCCAGTCTGTATTTATAGACGTTCCTCACTCAAATCCTCACCCTGTATTTATAGAAGCTCCTCACTCAAACCCCCAGTCTGTATTTATAGACGTTCCTCACTCAAAACCCCAGTTTGTATTTATAGACGTTCCTCACTCAAACCCCCAGTTTGTATTTATAGCCGCACCTCACTCAAATCCCCCGTCTGTATTTATAGACGCTCCTCACTCAAATCCCCAGTCTGTATTTATAGGTGTTCCTCACTCAAACCCCCCATCTGTATTTATAGACGTTCCTCACTCAAATCCCGCATCTGTATTTATAGACGCTCCTCACTCAAATCCCCCGTCTGTATTTATAGACGTTCCTCACTCAAACCCCCTGTCTGTATTTATAGACGTTCCTTACTCAAATCCCCCGTCTGTATTTATAGGTGCTCCTCACTCATATCCCCGTCTGTATTTATAGGTGTTCCTCACTCAAACCCCCAATCTGTATTTATAGACGTTCCTCACTCAAATCCCCCGTCTGTATTTATAGACGTTCCTTACTCAAACCCCCCGTCTGTATTTATAGATGTTCCTCACTCAAATCCTCCGTCTGTATTTATAGGTGTTCCTTACTCAAATCCCTCGTGTGTATTTATAGGCGTTCATCTCTCAAATACCCCATCTGTATTTATAGCCGCTCATCACTCAAATCCCTAGTCTGGATTTGTAGGCGTTCCTTATTCAAATACCCCAGTCTGTATTTATAGACGTTCCTCACTCAAATCCTCACCCTGTATTTATAGAAGCTCCTTACTCGAACCCCCAGTCTGTATTTATAGACGTTCCTCACTCAAACCCCCAGTCTGTATTTATAGACGTTCCTGACTCAAACGCCCAGTCTGTATTTATAGCCGCTCCTCACTCAAATCCCCCATCTGGATTTGTAGGCGTTCCTTATTTAAATACCCCCAGTCTGTATTTATAGACGTTCCTCACTCAAATCCCCCATCTGTATTTATAGACGCTCCTCACTCAAATCCCCGGTCTGTATTTATAGACGCTCCTCGCTCAAATCCCCCGTCTGTATTTATAGACATTCCTCACTCATATCGCTCGTCTGTATTTATAGACGTTCCTCACTCAAAACACCCATCTGTACTTATATGTGTTCCTTACTCAAACCCCCCATCTGTATTTATAGACGTTCCTCACTCAAATCCTGCGTCTGTATTTATAGACGCTCCTCACTCAAATCCCCAGTCTATATTTATAGACGTTCCTCACTCAAACCCCCAGTCTGTATTTATAGACGTTCCTCACTCAAATCCCCTGTCTGTATTTTTAGGCGTTCCTCACTCAAATCCCCCGTCTGTATTTATACACGTTCATTACTCAAATACCTTGTCTCTATTAAAAGACTCTCCTCACTCAAATCCCCCGTCTGTATTTATAGACAATCCTCACTCAAATCCCCCCTCTGTATTTATAGGTGTTCCTTACTCAAATACCCCGTCTGTATTTATAGAGGTTCCTCACTCAAATCCCCCGTCTGTATTTATAGACGTTCCTTATTCAAATCCCCCGTCTGTATTTATAGACATTCCTCACTCAAATACCCCGTCTGTATTTATAGACGCTCCTCACTCAAGTCCTCACCCTGTATTTATAGAAGCTCCTTACTCAAACCCCCAGTCTGTATTTATAGACGTTCCTCACTCAAACCCCCAGTCTGTATTTATTGACGTTCCTCACTCAAACCCCCAGTCTGTATTTATAGCCGCTCCTCACTCAAATCCCCCATCTAGATTTGTAGGCGTTCCTTATTTAAATACCCCAGTCTGTATTTATAGACGTTCCTCACTCAAATCCCCCGTCTGTATTTATAGACGCTCCTCACTCAAGTCCCCTGTCTGTATTTATAGATGTTCCTTACTCAAATCCCCCGTCTGTATTTATAGGTGCTCCTCACTCATATCCCCCGTCTGTATTTATAGACGTTCCTCTCTCAAACCCCCAGTCTGTATTTATAGACGTTCCTCACTCAAACTCCCAGTCTGTATTTATAGCCGCTCCTCACTCAAATCCCCCATCTGGATTTGTAGGCGTTCCTTATTTAAATACCCCAGTCTGTATTTATAGACGTTCCTCACTCAAATCCCCCGTCTGTATTTATAGACGTTCCTCACTCAAAACCCCTGTCTGTATTTATAGGCGTTCCTCACTCAAATCACCCGTCTGTATTTATACACATTGATTACTCAAATACCTTGTCTGTATTTATAGGCACTCCTAACTCAAATCCCCCGTCTGTATTTATAGGCGTTCCTCACTCAAATTCTCCGTCTGTATTTATAGACAATCCTCACTCAAACCCCCCCATCTGTATTCATAGATGATTCTCACTCAAACCCCCCATCTGTATTTATAGGTGTTCCTTACTCAAATGCCCCGTCTGTATTTATAGACGTTCTTCACTCAAATCCCCCGTCTGTATTTATGGACGTTCCTCACTCAAACCCCCCGTCTGTATTTATAGATGTTCCTCACTCAAATCCCCCATCTGTATTTATAGACGATCCTCACTCAAATAACCCGTCTGTATTTATAGACATTCCTCACTCAAACCCCCAGTCTGTATTTATAGGTGTTCCTTATTCAAATACCCCGTCTGTATTTATAGACGTTCCTCACTCAAATACCCGTCTGTATTTATAGACGTTCCTCACTCAAACCCCCAGTTTGTATTTATAGACGTTCCTCACTCAAACCCCCAGTCTGTATTTATAGCCGCACCTCACTCAAATCCCTCGTCTGGATTTGTAGGCGTTCCTTATTTAAAAACCCCAGTCTGTATTTATAGACGTTCCTCACTCAAATCCCCCGTCTGTATTTATAGACGCTCCTCACTCAAATCCCCGGTCTGTATTTATAGACGTTCCTCACTCAAATCCCCCGTCTGTATTTATAGACGCTCCTCACTCAAATCCCCAGTCTGTATTTATAGGTGTTCCTCACTCAAACCCCCCATCTGTATTTATAGACATTCCTCACTCGAATCCCCCGTCTGTATTTATAGACGCTCCTCACTCAAATCCCCAGTCTGTATTTATAGACGCTCCTCGCTCAAATCCCCTGTCTGTATTTATAGGCGTTCCTCACTCAAATCCCCTGTCTGTATTTATAGGCGTTCCTCACTCAAATCCCCCGTCTGTATTTGTACACATTCATTACTCAAATACCTTGTCTCTATTAAAAGACGCTCCTCACTCAAATCCCCCGTCTGTATTTATAGACAATCCTCACTCAAATCCCCCATCTGTATTTATAGGTGTTCCTTACTCAAATACCCCATCTGTATTTATAGAGGTTACTCACTCAAATATCCCGTCTGTATTTATAGGCATTCCTCACTCAAATCCCCCTTCTGTATTTATACACATTCATTACTCAAATACCTTGTCTGTATTTAGAGACACTCCTCACTCAAATCCCCGTCTGTATTTATAGGTGTTCCTTACTCAAAACCCTCGTCTGTATTTATAGGCGTTCATCTCTCAAATACCCCGTCTGTATTTATAGCCGCTCCTCACTCAAATCCCTGGTCAGGATTTGTAGGCGTTCCTCACTCAAATCCTCACCCTATATTTATAGAAGCTCCTCACTCAAACCCCCAGTCTGTATTTATAGACGTTCCTCAATCAAACCCCCAGTCTGTATTTATAGATGTTCCTCACTCAAATCCCCCGTCTGTATTTATAGACGCTCCTCACTCAAAGCCCCGGTCTGTATTTATAGGTGTTCCTCACTCAAATCCCCCGTCTGTATTTATAGCCGTTCCTCACTCAAATCCCTCCTCTAGATTTGTAGGCGTTCCTTATTCAAATACCCCAGTCTGTATTTATAGACGCTCCTCACTCAAATCCTCACCCTGTATTTATAGAAGCTCCTCACTCAAACCCCCAGTCTGTATTTATAGACGTTCCTCACTCAAACCCCCAGTTTGTATTTATAGATGTTCCTCACTCAAACCCCCAGTCTGTATTTATAGCCGCACCTCACTCAAATCCCCCGTCTGGATTTGTAGGCGTTCCTTATTTAAATACCCCGGTCTGTATTTATAGACGTTCCTCACTCAAATCCCCCGTCTGTATTTATAGACGCTCCTCACTCAAATCCCCAGTCTGTATTTATAGGTGTTCCTCACTCAAATCACCCGTCTGTATTTATACACATTCATTACTCAAATACCTTGTCTGTATTTAAAGACGCTCCTCACTCAAATCCCCAGTCTGTATTTATGGATGTTCCTCACTCAAACCCCCTGTCTGTATTTATAGACGTTCCTTACTCAAATCCCCCGTCTGTATTTATAGACATTCCTCACTCAAATACCCCGTCTGTATTTATAGACGTTCCTCACTCAAATCCCCTGTCTGTATTTTTAGGCGTTCCTCACTCAAATCCCCCGTCTGTATTTATACACATTCATTACTCAAATACCTTGTCTCTATTAAAAGACGCTCCTCACTCAAATCCCCCGCCTGTATTTATAGACAATCCTCACTCAAATCCCCCCTCTGTATTTATAGGTGTTCCTTACTCAAATACCCCGTCTGTATTTATAGAGGTTCCTCACTCAAATACCCCGTCTGTATTTATAGGCGTTCCTCACTCAAATCCCCTGTCTGTATTTATAGGTGTTTCTCACTCAAATCCCCCATCTGTAATTAAAGATGTTCCTCATTCAAACCCCCAGTCTGTATTTATTGACGTTCCTCACTCAAATCCCCCATCTGTATTTATAGACACTCCTCACTCAAATCCCCATCTGTATTTATAGGTGTTCCTTACTCAAATCCCTCGTCTGCATTTATAGGCGTTCATCTCTCAAATACCCCGTCTGTATTTATAGCCGCTCATCACTCAAATCCCTGGTCTGGATTTGTAGGCGTTCCTTATTCAAATACCCCAGTCTGTATTTATAGACGTTTCCTCACTCAAGTCCTCACCCTGTATTTATAGAAGCTCCTTACTCAAACCCCCAGTCTGTATTTATAGACGTTCCTCACTCAAATCCCCAGTCTGTTTTTATAGACGTTCCTCACTCAAACCCCCAGTCTGTATTTATAGCCGCTCCTCACTCAAATCCCCCATCTGGATTTGTAGGCGTTCCTTATTTAAATACCCCAGTCTGTATTTATAGACGTTCCTCACTCAAATCCCCGGTCTGTATTTATAGGTGTTCCTCACTCAAATCCCCCGTCTGTATTTATAGATGTTCCTTACTCAAATCCCCCGTCTGTATTTATAGGTGCTCCTCACTCAAATCCCCCGTCTGTATTTATAGGTGCTCCTCACTCAAATCCCCCGTCTGTATTTATAGACGTTCCTCACTCAAACCCCCAGTCTGTATTTATAGACGTTCCTCACTCAAACACCCAGTCTGTATTTATAGCCGCTCCTCTCTCAAATCCCCCTTCTGGATTTGTCAGCGTTCCTTATTTAAATACCCCAGTCTGTATTTATAGACGTTCCTCACTCAAATCCCCCGTCTGTATTTATAGACATTCCTCACTCAAAACCCCCGTCTGTATTTATAGGCGTTCCTCACTCAAATCACCCGTCTGTATTTATACACATTCATTACTCAAATACCTTGTCTGTATTTATAGGCACTCCTAACTCAAATCCCCCGTCTGTATTTATAGGCGTTCCTCACACACATCCCCCGTCTATAATTATAGATGTTCCTCACTCAAATCCTCCGTCTGTATTTATAGACAATCCTCACTCAAACCACCCATCTGTATTTATAGATGATCCTCACTCAAATACCCCGTCTGTATTTATAGTCATTCCTCACTCAAACCCCCAGTCTGTATTTATAGGTGTTCCTTATTCAAATACCCCGTCTGTATTTATAGACGTTCCTCACTCAAATACCCCGTCTGTATTTATAGGCGTACCTCACTCAAACCCCCAGGCTGTATTTATAGACATTTTTCACTCAACCCCCCAGTCTGTATTTATAGACGTTCCTCACTCAAAACTCCTGTCTGTATTTATAGGCGTTCCTCACTCAAATCACCCGTCTGTATTTATACACATTCATTACTCAAATACCTTGTCTGTATTTATAGGCACTCCTAACTCAAATCCCCTATCTGTATTTATAGGCATTCCTCACTCAAATCCCCCGTCTGTACTTTTAGATGTTCCTCACTCAAATCCTTCGTCTGTATTTATAGACAATTCTCACTCAAACCCCCCATCTGTATTTATAGATGATCCTCACTCAAACCCCCCGTCTGTATTTATAGACGATCCTCACTCAAATACCCCGTCTGTATTTATAGACATTCCTCGCTCAAACCCCCAGTCTGTATTTATAGGTGTTCCTTATTCAAATACCCCGTCTGTATTTATAGACGTTCCTCACTCAAATACCCCGTCTGTATTTATAGGCGTTCCTCACTCAAACCCCCAGTCTGTATTTATAGACATTCCTCACTCAAACCCCCAGTCTGTATTTATAGACGTTCCTCACTCAAAACCCCTGTCTGTAGTTATAGGCGTTCCTCACTCAAATCACCCATCTGTATTTATACACATTCATTACTCAAATACCTTGTCTGTATTTCTAGACACTCCTAACTCAAATCCCCCGTCTGTATTTATAGGCATTCCTCACTCAAATCCCCCGTCTGTACTTTTAGATGTTCCTCACTCAAATCCTCCGTCTGTATTTATAGACAATCCTCACTCAAACCCCCCATCTGTATTTATAGATGATCCTCACTCAAACCCCCCGTCTGTATTTATAGGTGTTCCTTACTAAAATGCCCCGTCTGTATTTATAGACGTTCCTCACTCAAATACCCCGCCTGTATTTATAGGCCTTCCTCACTCAAACCCCCAGTCTGTATTTTTAGACGTTCCTCACTCAAATCCCCTGTCTATTTATTGGCGTTCCTCACTCAAATCCCCCGCCTGTATTTATACACATTCATGACTCAAATACCTTGTCTGTATTCATAGACGCTCCTCACTCAAATCCCCGTCTGTATTTATAGGCGTTCATCACTCAAATCCCTGGTCTAGATTTGTAGGCGTTCCTTATTCAAATACCCCAGTCTGTATTTATAGCCGTTCCTCACTCAAATCCTCGCCCTGTATTTATAGAAGCTCCTCACTCAAACCCCTAGTCTGTATTTATAGACGTTCCTCACTCAAACCCCCAGTTTGTATTTATAGACGTTCCTCACTCAAACCCCCAGTCTGTATTTATAGCCGCACCTCACTCAAATACCCCGTGTGGATTTGTAGGCGTTCCTTATTTAAATACCCCAGTCTGTATTTATAGATGTTCCTCACTCAAATCCCCCGTCTGTATTTATAGGTGTTCCTCACTCAAACCCCCTTCTGTATTTATAGATGTTCCTCACTCAAATCCCCAGTCTTTATTTATAGGTGTTCCTCACTCAAACCCCCCATCTGTATTTATAGACATTCCTCACTCGAATCCCCCGTCTGTATTTATAGATGCTCCTCACTCAAATCCCCAGTCTGTATTTATAGGTGTTCCTCACTCAAACCCCCCAGCTGTATTTATAGACATTCCTCACTCGAATCCCCCGTCTGTATTTATAGACGCTCCTCACTCAAATCCCCAGTCTGTATTTATAGACGTTCCTCACTCAAATCCCCTGTCTGTATTTATATTCGTTCCTCACTCAAATCCCCCGTCTGTGTTTGTACACATTCATTACTCAAATACCTTGTCTCTATTAAAAGACGCTCCTCACTCAAATCCCCCGTCTGTATTTATAGAGGTTCTTCACTCAAATATCCCGTCTGTATTTATAGGCATTCCTCACTCAAATCCCCCTTCGGTGTTTATACACATTCATTACTCAAATACCTTGTCTGTATTTATAGACGCTCCTCACTCAAATCCCCTGTCTGTATTTATAGGTGTTTCTCACTCAAATCCCCCGTCTGTAATTAAGGATGTTCCTCATTCAAACCCCCAGTCTGTATTTATAGACGTTCCTCACTCAAATCCCCCATCTGTATTTAGAGACACTCCTCACTCAAATCCCCGTCTGTATTTTAGGTGTTCCTTACTCAAAACCCTCGTCTGTATTTATAGGCGTTCATCTCTCAAATACCCCGTCTGTATTTATAGCCACTCCTCACTCAAATCCCTGGTCAGGATTTGTAGGCGTTCCTCACTCAAATCCTCACCCTATATTTATAGAAGCTCCTCACTCAAACCCCCAGTCTGTATTTATAGACGTTCCTCACTCAAATCCCCCGTCTGTATTTATAGACGCTCCTCACTCAAATCCCCGGTCTGTATTTATAGGTGTTCCTCACTCAAATCCTCCGTCTGTATTTATAGACGTTCCTCACTCATATCCCTCGAATGTATTTATAGCCGCTCCTCACTCAAATCCCTGCTCTAGATTTGTAGGCGTTCCTTATTCAAATACCCCAGTCTGTATTTATAGACGTTCCTCACTCAAATCCTCACCCTGTATTTATAGAAGCTCCTCACTCAAACCCCCAGTCTGTATTTATAGACGTTCCTCACTCAAACCCTCAGTTTGTATTTATAGACGTTCCTCACTCAAACCCCCAGTCTGTATTTATAGCCGCACCTCACTCAAATCCCCCGTCTGGATTTGTAGGCGTTCCTTATTTAAATACCCCAGTCTGTATTTATAGACGCTCCTCACTCAAATCCCGCATCTGTATTTATAGACGCTCCTCACTCAAATCCCCAGTCTGTATTTATAGACGTTCCTCACTCAAACCCCCAGTCTGTATTTATAGACATTCCTCGCTCAAATACCCCGTCTGTATTTATAGACGTTCCTCACTCAAACCCTCAGTCTGTATTTATACACATTCATTACTCAAATACCTTGTCTCTATTAAAAGACGCTCCTCACTCAAATCCCCCGTCTGTATTTATAGACAATCCTCACTCAAATCCCCCCTCTGTATTTATATGTGTTCCTTATTCAAATACCCTGTCTGTATTTATAGAGGTTCCTCACTCAAATACCCCGTCTGTATTTATAGGCGTTCCTCACTCAAATCCCCCGTCTGTATTTATACACATTCATTACTCAAATACCTTGTCTGTATTTATAGACGCTCCTCACTCAAATCCCCCGTCTGTATTTATAGACGCTCCTCACTCAAATCCCCTGTCTGTATTTATAGGTGTTTCTCACTCAAATCCCCCGTCTGTAATTAAAGATGTTCCTCATTCAAACCCCCCATCTGTATTTATTGACGTTCCTCACTCAAATCCCTCATCTGTATTTATAGACACTCCTCACTCAAATCCCCATCTGTATTTATAGGTGTTCCTTACTCAAATCCCTCATCTGTATTTATAGGCGTTCATCTCTCAAATACCCCATCTGTATTTATAGCCGCTCATCACTCAAATCCCTGGTCTGGATTTGTAGGCGTTCCTTATTCAAATACCCCAGTCTGTATTTATAGACGTTCCTCACTCAAACCCCCAGTCTGTATTTATAGCCGCTCCTCACTCAAATCTCCCATCTGGATTTGTAGGCGTTCCTTATTTAAATACCCCCGTCTGTATTTATAGGTGTTCCTCACTCAAATCCCCCGTCTGTATTTATAGATGTTCCTTACTCAAATCCCCCGTCTATATTTATAGGTGCTCCTCACTCATATCCCCCGTCTGTATTTATAGATGTTCCTCACTCAAATCCTCAGTCTGTACGTATAGACACTCCTCACTCAAGTCCTCAGTCTATATTTATTGCCGCTCCTCACTCAAATCCCTGGTCTGGATTTGTAGCTGTTCAGCTCCTGACTGTCTCCTGCAGGTCCGCTCTGCTCTGACTCCCAACCAGGTCGGCCTCACTCGAAGCCCCGGTCAGTATTTATAGGCACTTCTCAGCTCCCGAGTATCGCCCACAGGTCTGCTCCGTTCCAACAGCCAGCAAGATAGTGGGATGGAGTCAGTGTCTAAGGAGTGGAGTTTGTTGCGAGGACTGAAGGTAATGGCTTTAGTTTTCCCAATATTTAAATTGAGGAAATTTCTGTTAATCCAGCTCTGGATGTCAGACAAGTCAGGAAGGTGTGTGATTTGGAGGTGATGTTGTTCACATACACCTGCTACCCTGGTCCTTCTAGGGATGGAGATTTAGAGTTTATCTCTCTGCTTTATCCAGTGCCTCTCCCACCTCTCTGTATTTGGTCCGATGGAGTCCAGAGTCTTGTGTAGGCCCAGACTGGGTGGCAGGTTCCCTTCCCTGAAGGACATTCGTGAACCAGTTGGGTTTTTATGACAATCCAGCAGTTTTCATGGTTACTTTTTCCTAGTGCCAGCCCCACAAATTCCCAGATTCATTCAGCTCAATTTCACAACCTGCTTTTGTGTTTTTGTGGGTTCTCTCTCACTCCCTTTTTCTGTTTTAAATCAATTTCACAGGGGATTAGAAGGGGAGGATTTTAATTTGGGGAAGTGAAACAAAACATTACATCAGGACCTGATGGACTCACCCAATTTATCGTAACCTGAATATCATCGGATTTTGAACACGGAGGGACAAAGCACAGTGGGGAGAAACTGTATACGTGCTCTGTGTGTGGATGAGGCTTTAGCGAATCATGTGGCCTGTCAGAACATAAATGCAGTCACAACAAGGAGAAGCTGTGGAAACATGCGGATTGCAGGAAGGGATTCACTGAAACAGTTCAGCTGGTAACTCATCAGGACAGTCAGACTGGGTAGAGGCTGTTTACCTGCCCAGAGTGTGGGAAGGGATTCATTAATTCATCCAACCTGCTCACACACCAACGAGTTCACACTGGGGAGAGACCATTCACTTGCTCCATTTGTGGGAAGGGATTCATTCAGTCATCCAGCCTGGTGATACACCAGCGGGTTCACCCTGGGGAAAAGCTGTTCTCCTGCTCCGAGTGTGAGAGGGGATTCACTGATTGATCCAACCTGCTGGTGCACCAGCGTGTTCACACTGACGAGAGACCGTTCAGGTGCTCTCACCGTGGGACTGGGTTCAGGCATTTATCTGAACTCACCATGCATCAGCACACACATTGAGGAGAGGCCATCCACCTGTACGGAGTGTGGGAATGGATTCACTGCTTCATCCACCTTGCTGAGACACCAGCAAATTAACACTGGGGAGAGGCCATTCACCTGTATGGAGTGTGGAAAGGGATTCACTCAGTTATCTACCCTGATGAGACACCAGCGAATTCACATTGGGGAGAAGTTGTTCAGCTGCTCCAAGTGTGAGAAGAGATTTACTCAGTCATCCCACCAACAGACACATCAACAAATTCATATTGCCGAGTGACCTTTTAAATGCCCAGACTGCTTTAAAAGTTCTGGAGAACCAGTGTCCCATCAACTGGTTCACACTGATGAGAGACCGTTCAGGTGCTTTCACTGTGGGACTGGGTTCAGGCAATCGTCTCAACTCGCTGTACACCAGCGAGTTCACACTGGGGAGAGACCATTCAGATGCTCCAAGTGTGGGAAAAGATTCACTGAGTCATCCCACCTGCTGATGCACCAGCTAGTTCACACTGGGGAGGGACTGTTCACCTGCTCTGAGTGAATTGCTTCCAACATTCGGTTAGCTAACCGGGTGAAACACCAGTGATTTCATAAGTAACTGCAGTGATTGGATTTTGCTGTTAATCACATCCAGGACATGCTCATTGGGGTCTGTTTCTGCTGATGTTAATAAACCCCAGCAGTGTCATTCTGGTTAATATTCTGTATAAAAATCAAATACATCAGTTTTGTGTTAAACACACAGTGCATTGAGTCTTTTTAATATCTCAAACACAAGTTAGTTCCTATGAAGTGCTTTGCCTCTCCTTCAAATCTGCCATCATCACTCCCTCCTCAATAAAACTAATCCTTGACCCCCAATGTCCTTGCAAACTATCTCCCCATTTCTCTCCACCCTTTTCTCTCCGAAGTCCTGGTCACCTTGAAAATCCATGCCAATCTGTCATGAAACTCCATGGTTCAATCCCTCCAATAAGAAAACTGCCCCTGCCACAATATTGAAAACGCTCTCATCAAAGTCAAAAATTACATCCTCTGTGAATATGACAGAGGTAAATTCTCCCTCATTGTTCTTCTTGGCCTGTCTGTGGTCTTTGACACCATTGACTGAACCATCCTCCCCCAATGCTTCTCCACTGGTGTCCAGCTGGGTGGGACTACATGCTCCTGATTCCTTCCTTATCTATGTCATTGTAGCCAAAGAATCACTTGCAGGAGCTGAGATTATTTGAATTACATTTTCATAGACTCACACTCGGTAAGTGATCAGGTGTCACTGAATTTTGACACACAGATGTTTCATTATCACTTTCACAGTGACCGTGTCTGACAGACCAAGTCCTTCTTTCTGCAGCAGCCCCTCTTGATAAGATCAACAGAGAAGAGTGAAGACATAGCCACTTCCCAAGCTCATAGCGATAGAAATGTCTGCTAATGCCCATTAAAATATAAAGCACAGCAGAACAACAGGGTGTTAATTTGTGACAGACTTATTGGAACAGATTCATTACCAAGAATTTGCCAACAGGTCCATTGTTGCAGGATGCAAATGGGAGGAGATGGACCTTGTCATTCTTAATTTGCAAAGCCTATGTTAGCAGAATCTCACCCTCACTTATTCAGACTCACTCATTAAGTGATCAGATCTCACTGAACTATGACACAAGCTGTGTGTATCTAAGTTACACCTATATGGACTCACTCAGTAAGTGGTCAGATCTCGTTGAACTATGACACATTGCTATTCCAATGACTCACACAGATTGTATCTTGCAGAACATATCACTCTCGATGTATCAGACTCTTTCCACAAGATTGACTATGTTATTGTTCACACCACAAGATCACAGTGCTACAAATACCTGGAACTTCCTGTTAGAATGTAAAGCTGGGAGAACAATGGGATGTTGCTCTGTTACAAACATGGTGATAGAGATTGACAGTCAGAATGAACCAACAATTTTTACCACATTACAGATTTGGTTTGGCGCTGAAGGAAGCCATTTGGCCCATCGTGTCTGCACTGACTCTCTGAATGAGGAACTCGACCAGACCTATTCTTCTGCCTTTTCCCCATAAGCCTGTATATTCTTCCTTTTCAGATAACAGCCTAATTCCTGCCTGAATGCTTCAATTGGACCTGCCTTCACCACAGTCCCACACAAAGCATTCCAGACCCTAACCAGATACTACATGAAAGGATTTTCCTCATATCATTGTTGATTCTTTAATCACTTTAAAACTATGCCCTCCTACTCTCAAACCTTTGATGAGTGGGAACAGTTTCTCCTTATCTACTCTGTGCAGCCCCCACTTGATTTTGAATAATTCCACCAAATATCCTCTCAGCCGTCTTTTCTCTAATGAAAATAGTCCTAATTTTTCCAATTTATCTTCTGATGTGCTGTCCTTCCTCCCTACAACCAAGCTTGTGAATCTTTTCTGCACTCTCTTCAATGCCTGAAGTGTGGTGCCCAGAAATGGATGCAATAAACCACCTGAGGCCAAGCTAGTGACTTATACAAATTCAACATAACCTCCTTGCTCTTGCTCTCTATGCCCCTATTAATAAAACCCAGGATATTGTATATTTTATTAATCACTCTCTCAATCCTGCCACCTTCAATAACTTATGGACATATACACCCAAGTCTCTTTCTCCTTCAACCTCTTTAGAGTTGTACCCCTTAAATTATATTGCCTTTCCATGTTCTTACTACAAACTATATCACCTCACATTTCTCTGCATTGAACTTCACCTTCCACCCGTTTGTCCCATTCCACCAAATTGTCTGTTTCATTTTGAAGTTCTACACTGTCCTCATCACAGTTCTCAATGCTCCCACATTTTGTATCTTCTGCAAACTTTGAAATGTTTCCCTATTCATCAAGATTTAGGTCATTAATATATACCAGGAAAAGCCCGAGTTCCAACACTGACCCCTGGGGAACACCATTACAAATCTTCCAGCAGCCTGAAAAACATCCATTAACTATTTTCTGTTTCCTTCCACTGAGCCAATTCCGTATTCATGTGGCTACTGTCCCATTTATTCAATGAGCTATAACTTTGCTTAAAAGTCTGTTGTGCAGCCCTGTACTAAATGCCATATGAAAGTTCATGTACACCACATCAGCAGCATTGCCCTGATCATCCCTCTCTGTTACCTCTTCAAAAAAACTCCAGGAAGTTAGTAAAACAAGATTTTCCCTAAAGAAGTCCATGCTGTTTTTCCTTAATTAACCGGCATTTGTCCATGTGACTGTTCACTTCGTCCAAATTATAGTTTCTTAAAGTTTCTCACCACTGAAGTTAAACTAATTGGCTGGCAGTTTCTGGGCTTATCCTTACACCTATTCTGGAACAAGGGTGTAACTTTTGCAATTTCCCAGTCCTTTGGCACCTGAGTCTAAGGCACAATTAAATATTCTGGCCAGTGCCTCTGGAACTTCCTCTCTTATTTCGCCCAGTATCTCATTTGGCTCAGGTGATTTCACAACTTTAAAGTAAAAGCAAAATACTACAGATGTTGGAATTCTGAAACAAAAGCATAAAATGCTGGAAAAACTCAGTAGGACTAACAGCATCTGTGGAGAAAGAACAAAACAGTGAGTCATAGGGACTCGAAACATGAATTGTTTTTTTTTCATTCCACAGATGCTGTAAGACCTGCTGAGTTTTTCCAGAATGTTCTGTTTTTGTTTCACAACTTTAAATATAGATAACCTATTGAATATCTCCTCTAATTCAATTTTAAACCTATCTGAATCTGAATCACATCCTCTTTCATCATGGTCTGGGTAGCATTTTCTTCCTTGGTAAAGGCAGTTGCAAAGTATTCATTTAGACCCTCGGCTATGCCCTTTGCCCCTTGAGAGGGGGATCCACCACAAGCATAGGAACAGGGGAACGAAAACAAAAAATGCCAGAAAAACACAGCAGGTCTGAAAGCATCTGTGGAGAGAGAGACAGAGATAATGTTTTGAGTCTGTATAACTCTTCTTCTGATCTAAAAGGAGGTAGGGATGTGGTGAAATATGTGCTGATTAAGGAGGGTGGAACTGGTGAAGCTGGATAGAAGGCCAGGGATAGGTGGAGGCAAAAGAGAGATAGCGAAAGATGTCAAAAAGTAGTTAATGGTGGTGGTACTGGCTAAATGAGGTGCTAATGGTGACATTAAGGAAGCAAAATGTGATAATGGCAGGACCAGGGTAAGCACTCTGGAAAGTGGCAAATGGCCCTAGTGGGTGTGGAGTGGGTGGTGGCGGGAAGAAAGATCGGAAATAAGCGAAAAATTAGGGATAAACAATGAATAGGAACAGAGGAAGTTCATTTAGCCCATCGAGCCTGGTCTACCATTCAATACGATCATGGCTGATCAAACACTTCAATACCATTTACCCACACTATCCCCATAACCCTTTACATGATTGTTAATCAGAAATCTCCCACTCTCTGCCTTAAACATTCTCAATGACTGAGCTTCCACGGCCCTCTGGGGTAGAGAGTTCCAAAGTTCCATAACCTTCTGAGTAAAGAAATTTCTCGGTCCAAGGTGTCTTCCCCTTATTTGGAAATTGTGTCCCCTGGTTCTAGACTCCCCAGCCAATGTAAGAACCTTACCTGTATCTACCCTGTCTATTTCTTGAAATATTTTGAAGATTTCAATTAGATCACCTCTCATTCTTCGAAACTCTGGAGAATACAGGCCCAGTTTGCCCAATCTCTCTTCATAAGACAGTCCCACCATCCCCGGAACAAGCCTGTGAACTTTCATTGCACTCCCTCTATGGCAATAATATCCTTCTGAGGCAAGGTGACCAAAACTGCTCACACTACTCCAGGTGCATTCTAGACTAGATTCTAAACAATTAAAGCAAAACTTCACCACTCCTGTACTCAAATCCTCTTGTGGCAAAAGCTAACATTCCATGAGCCTTCCGAATAGCTTGCTGCATCTGCAAGTTAGCCTTCAGTGACTTATGGACAAGGACACCCAGGTCCCTTTGCACATCCACACTTTTTCATCTCTTATCATTTAGGAAATACTCTGAACATCAGTTCCTTCTACCAAAGTGGATAACCTCACATTTTTCCACAATATATTCCATCTGCCATGTGCTTTCCCACTCACTAAGTCTGTCCAAATCCTCCCATAGCTGCTTTACATATACCTCATAACACATTCCTACCTAACTTTGTATCATCTGCGAACTTGGAAGGATTATATTTGGTCCCTCCATCCAAATCATTAATATATATTGTGATCATCTGGGACCCAAGTACTGATCCTTGTGGTACCCCACTAGTCACAGTCGACCAACTCGAGAATTGCCCATTTATTTCCACTCTTTGTTTTCTACCTGTTCGCCAATCCTTAATCCATGCCAGTGTATTGCCTCCTATCCCATGTGGGTTTATTTTGCTAATTAATATGTCAGGTCCCGGTGACTTATCAACTTTCAGTCCCATTCTTACTGATATTAATTTCCTTCAAGTCCTTATTCTCCCTACTCCCTTGGATCTCTAAACCTGGGAGATTTCTTGTATCTTCCCCAGTGAAGGCAGACTCAGAATTATCATTTAGCTTCGCTGTCATTTCTCTGTTCCCCGACTCTGCATGCAATGGACCCACATTTGCCAAAAGCAGCTTTTAGAGTCTGTTTTTATCTTTTCTCCAGATTGCATTCATATGCTATTCTCCCTTTGTTTACCAGTTTCCTGGTCTTATTTTGTTGTATTTTAAAAGCCTCCCAATCCTCAGGTTTACTACCACTTCTGGCAACTTTATAAGCCTTATCTTTAAATTTTATACCATCCTTAACTTCCTTTGTCAGACACTGTTGACTGACTTTTTGGGGGTTCTGCACCTTGAAGGAAGATATATGTGCTGTAAGCTTGTAATAATTCTTTGAAGGCTATCCATTGCCTCTGTACATTTTAATATATTTTCACATTCTATCTCAGCCAATTTCTCCCTCACACCTTCATAATTTCCTTTATTCAACTTTAACACCCTTGCTTTAGAGTGAACTACCTCATTTCCAAACACAGTATAAAATACTATAATATTGTGTTCACTTGCCCCAAAGGTTCTTTTACAACAAGATTATTAATTAGTCCTTTTACATTACATAATGCTAGATCTAAAATAGCCTGTCCTCGAGTCAGCTCCTCAACAAACTGCTCTATAAAACCATCCCCAACATACTCCAGAAATTCATCTTCTACAGTATCAGTGCTCAATTGGTTCACTCAGTGTACTTATAGATCGAAGTCATCCATGATCAATGTATAGCCTATGCTATTATATTAATGATTAATACATTATTATTACCATTACTATCTGGTAGGCTATGAATAACTTCAACAAATGTCTGCTGCCTTTTGCTAATTCTTAGCTCCACCCAGATTCCACATTGTTCTTCCAAACTGAGATCCCCTTTACTAATGCGCTGATCTCATCCCTTATTATCAGCATAACTCCACCTCCTTGTCTGCCTTTACTAAACTTCGAGTATCCATGAATATTCAGTTCCCAGTTTTTGTCACCATGCAGCCATGTTTCCATAATGGCAATAATATCTTACTCAGATAGTATCTTACTATTTATGCCTTCTGATCATCGATTGCGAATGCTGTGCACATTCAGGGAGAGCGCCTTTAATTTTCCCTTTTTAACATAATTCTGTATTGAAGCAGACTCAATGCTCTGCTTTGTTTCTCCTGCCTTGTAGCCTCACTACTACTTCCTGTTACCCATTTTGCTTCCTTCTTATTTTATACTTAAAGTAAGGAGGATGAGTAGAATAAATTAACAGTAACTTCACTTTGCGACACTTCTCCTAACTTTACCTTACCTTGGTTTACTTTATGACTCTATTTCACTTTGACTTGATTTAATGTTACTTCCCTATTGTTGGTGTTCCTTACTGAAATCCAGGCAGCTACCTCTTTATAAATGTTATGTTTTTTTTTCTAGTTTTAAGCTATTTAAACACAATCCCTAACAGCAACTTCTCACCCACCAAGTTTTCCTGCAATGTCACCCTTGGGTTTATTTTCAAACTCAGCCCACTGCCTGATCGGATGTGTTCCTCACAGGTCTGGCTGTCTCCTCTCCAAGAAGGTGAGACAAGTCGGGAAGGACCAGAGGGGAAAGTTTACCTGTGTCACAGCCACATAGGATCTCACTTGTGGCTTTGATAAGAACTGTTTTCGAACTGAGGCAGGGCAGAAACCTGATTGGAGGGATTCAAACATGGAGTTCTCGGAAAAATGGACACAGTTTTGGGAGATTACAAAATGTTTAAGGATTTTAGAAAGGAAAGAGAGGCTGGAGATGGGACAGCAGCATGCAAAGATGGAAGAGTGAAGGACTTGTTTTTATTTAAGGACATTATAATGATGGAAGGTCTAAAGGAGAGCGGAACAGTATCTGAAAAGAGAGAACCATTGACAATGAGGGCAAACATGGGGAAGTTGGATGGTCAGTAGTTTAGTGGGAATAGGGTCGATGGAGCAGGTGGTGCACACAGAGGGCATGAGAGGAGATGGGAGAGAAACTGGAAAAAGATGTGTTCATGGCCCAGATATTGGGGGAAATTTAGAGACAGTCTGCCCCGGTGGGTTTGTGGAAGGGAGGGAAGCTGCAGAGGCAGTGATCGGATTGTCTCAATCTTAGTGACAAAGAAGCTCCATGAGCTCCTCACAATTGTCGTTGGGGGTGAGAATGGAGGAGACAGGGCAGAGGGAGAGCACTTCAAAAGGAACTAACTTGTGCTAGAGACATCAAAACGACTCAACACACTATTTATCGCAAAGCTGGTTTATTCCAATTTTATACAAAATCTGTAACTGGGCTGGAGTTTATTAACATCAGCAGAAACACACTCTTATGAATATGCTTCAGACAAGAATATCATTGGGAACTAAATCCAACCACAGCAGTTACTTGTGAACCCGCTGGTGTCTCAGCATATTGGATAACTGTATGAATACCTTCCCATACTCTGAACAGGTAAATGGCCTCTCCCCAGTGTGAACTCTCTGGTGTCTCAGTAGATGGAATAACCGAGTGAATCCCTTCCCACGCTTGGAGCAGGTGAACGGTCTCTCCCCAGTGTGAACTTGATGTTCCAGGAGGTTGGATGGATCAGCAAATCCCTTTCCACATGTGGAGCAGTTAAGTGGTCTCTCTCCAGTGTGAACTCTCTGGTGTCTCAGCAGGCTGGATGAATCAGTGAATCCCTTCCCACAATCAGAACAGGTGAATGATCTTTCCCCAGTATGAACTCTCTGGTGTCTCAGCAGGCTGGATGAATCAGTGAATCCCTTCCCACAATCAGAACAGGGAAATGGTCTTTCCCCAGTATGAGCTCGCTGGTGTCTCAGCAGGCTGGATGAATCAGTGAATCCCTTCCCACAATCAGAACAGGGAAATGGTCTTTCCCCAGTATGAGCTCGCTGGTGTCTCAGCAGGCTGGATGAATCAGTGAATCCCTTCCCACAATCAGAACAGGTAAATGGTCTCTCCCCAGTATGAACTCGCTGGTGTCTCAGCAGGGTGCATGAATCAATGAATCCCTTCCCACAATCAGAACAGGTAAATGGTCTCTCCCCAGTATGAACTTACTGGTGTCTATGTGGATGGAATGACTGAGTGAATCCCTTCCCACAATCAGAACAGGTAAATGGTCTATCCCCACTGTGAACTCGCTGGTGTTTCAGTCGGTTGGATGAATCAGCAAATCCCTTTTTACACACAGTGCAGGTAAACGGTCTTTCCCCAGTGTGAACTCGCTTATGTTTCATTAGGGAGGACGAATCAGCAAATCCCTTTTTACACACAGAGCAGGTAAACAGTCTCTCCCTAGTGTGAACTTGCTGGTGTCTCAGCAGGCTGGATGACTGAGTGAATCCCTTCCCACACTCCGAGCAGGTGAACGGCCTCTCCCTAGCGTGAACTTGCTGGTGTTTCAGTCGGTTGGATGAATCAGAAAATCCCTTTCCACACACTGAACTTGTGAATGGTCTCTCTCCAGTACTTGTACACTGATGGATTTCCAGCTGGGATGGGTGATTGAATCCCTTCCCACAGTCCCCACATTTCCATGGATCCTCTCCAGCGTGACTGTGTTTCAACAGGTCAGATGATCGGCTGAAGCCTCGCCCACACACAGAACATGGGGTTTCTCCCCACGGCGAACAGGGCTCTTAACTCCCATATTCAAAATCCGATGGTATTTGGGTTACGATAAATTGGACGACACCGTCAGATCCTGATGTGATGCCGGGTTTGTGATTCTGGACTGCAAACCCTGTGAAAATAGGACAAAACAAGCAAAGGTGAGTGAGGGAGAACTCACAAAAACACAAAGGCTGGGTGTGAAATTGAGCTCAACGTGTGGGACTGGCATTAGGAAAAAGTGACCATGAAATCTGCTGGATTGTCATAAAAACCCAACTGGGTCACTAATGTCCTTCAGGGAAGGGAACCTGCCTGCCAGTCTGGGCCTACACAACTCTACCAGAACTTTGACAGAATTTCCCAATCCCTTAGCCTCCAACCTCCATAAGGAGCAGGCTAGCAGGTGAATGTGAACACCATCACCTCCAAGTCACACTCCGCCCTGACTTGTCTGACATCCATTACTAGATGGACAGAAACTTCCTCCATTTAAATTTTGGCAAGACTGAAGCCATTGTTTTCATTCCATGCTACAAACTCCACTCCCCAACCTTCAATGCTTTTCTGACAACGCTGAGGCCAAACCAGACTGTTCACAATCTTGGTGTCATATTTCACCCCAAGCTGAGCTTCTGACTACATACCACTAAGGCCGTCCATTTCCACATCAGTCATTTTGCCGAATTTCATTCCTGGCTCAGCTCAGCTGCTGCTGAACACATCCATTCCTTTGCTATCTCTAAACTGGAATCTTCCTAGCCTGCCACATAAACAATGGAGTCATTTAAAACTCCACTTCCCATGTCTTTACTCGCACTTTGTCTTGTACATCCAACGCCCCTGTTCTCATTGAGCTACATAGGCTCCTCGTTAAGCAGCACCTCAATGTTCAAATTCTCACCCTTGTTTTGAAATCCTTCAGTGACTACGCCCCTCACTATCTCTATCATATCCTCCAATCTCCATCCCTCTCAGATGTCTGGACTCATTTCCTTCAGGCCAATTGAGCATCCCTGGTTTTAACTGACTCATCATTGGTGACCATGTCTTCAGCTGCTTAGGCTATAAGCTCTGGAATTCCCTATTTAGGCGTCTCTTTCTCATCCTTTAAGACTCTCCTTAAAACTTACCTCTTTGACCAAGCTGTTGATCATGTGCCCCAAAATCTCCTCATGTGCTTCAGTGTTAAATATTCCGGTATAATATTCCTGTGAAATACTTTGGAATGTTCTATTCTAATCAGTGTGCTACATAAATGCAACTTGTTGTTGTTGATTTGGACATTTATCATCGCTCAGTTACAATCCTGTAACTCCTTACCAAACAGCATTGTTGGAACACCTTCACCACAGTGACCGCAGCAGTTAAGGAAGAAGGCCCACCAACACCTGACCAACAGACAACTGGGGATTGACAATATCTGCTGGTCTTGTTAGTAACACCAAATACCAAGAATCGAGTTAACAAAAAATCTCGGAAAAAAGGCACCGTAGAAATACTTGTTACTAAAACAACACTCTTAAATTGAATGGACGTTTGTCACTCTGTTCTCCCCCTGGATCTACCTCCTTTAACAGACTCACACTGGAAATTGCTGGGCCCAACTGGGTTGCAAAGTCCTCGGGGTTAACCCCAGCAGCTTCTCCTCCAATTCCAACTCCAGCTCAAAACTGATGCAACCAAAAAAGACCCCCATTCAACACCCACCCTAATTCAACCAGCTCCTAATTGGTCTGTCTGTGTTCCCAGACTCGGCTGCATGAAACAATAAAACAAAAGCAAAGCTCTGCAAGACTGGAACTGAAATTAAGAGATAAAATAATTTAAATAGCCAGCGGGTCAGGCAGCATGAACAGATTAAGAAACAGAAGTCAGGGCTCAGGTCGCTGACCTGCCTTCAGACTGCACGATAACTCTCGGCGACGGCTTCCTACTAATACAAAAACAGAATTACCTGGAAAAACTCAGCAGGTCTGGCAGCATCGGCGGAGAAGAAAAGAGTTGACGTTTCGAGTCCTCATGACCCTTCGACAGAACTTATTTCGAGTCCAAGAAAGAGTTGAAATATAAGCTGGTTTAAGGTGTGTGTGTGGGGGGCGGAGAGATAGAGAGAGAGAGAGGTGCTTGTGTAGACAAACAAGCAGTGATAGAAGCAGATCATCAAAAGATGTCAACGACAATGGTACAATAGAACACATAGGTGTTAAAGTTAAAGTTGGTGATATTATCTAAACGAATGTGCTAATTAAGAATGGATGGTAGACTCAACTGCAGCATTGTGTCCAATTCTGAGCTTTAGGAAGAATGTGAGAGTGTGCAGGAAAGATTCACGAGAGATTGGAACTTCAATTAGGTGAGGTGAAGTTGGTTTGTTATCCTTGGAAGGGGAACCGTTCTCTTGCATCTTTTCTGGATTCCCTGTCTTCAGTTCCTTCCGAAATTGTAGCCATTTAGTGGAGGTGGTGTTAAAAACTTTCTTTCATAGAATGTGGGCAGGGACAGCATTTGTTGCCCTTGAAGCAAGTGCTTGCCACACCATTTCAGAGGGTACTTAAGAGTAGCCACATTTCAATGTGGATCTGGAGTCACATGTAAGACCAGGTAAGGACAGCAGATTTCCTTCCCGAAAGGACATTAGTGAACCAGGTGGGTGTTTATGACAATCGACAAGGGCTTAATTGTCGCCCTTATTGAGAGTCGCTTTCAATTCCAGATGTAATAATTATTTAAAATTCCACCAGCTGCTGTGGTGGGATTTGAACCCTTGTCCCCAGGGCATCAAGCTGGTTTTCTGGATTATTAGTCCAGTAACATTCCCACTGTGGCACCGTCTCCCTCAATATATATTTGTATTTATTTGTAGCCAGCAGTTTAGTATTTGTCAGTATTTAGTTCCATGTGGTTCTGAGTCTCAGACAGTTTCTGTGCCAAGTGGACGAGGTGTTTAAAGTTCATTCATTTGCCCCTTTTCCATCTCCAGGTCCGGGAAAGACACAGAGAATAATGTCCCCTCATTAAGTATCTATTGACGAGACTGAGATGGACAATTCCCACTCCCCATCTTTCCGGTGGATAATGGATACTTTGTTACATTTAGGTTTCTCTATAATTTGATTGCCAGTGTTATTGAGTTTTAAATTTTTTTACCGAGACTCAGACCCAGGGTAACGGCCGCCATCCAGTTTGAGCAGGGAGCAGGGAGCATGCGCGGATATCTTGTGGATGTAACAGTGAGTGAGTCCAAGGGCTATTTACATATTCAGTGTGAGAGTTGCTGATCCTCAACCTCTGGCGATACTTCAGCCCCACTATCATAATCTCTGGCTGCCCAGTGTAAAGGGGGTGGGGGTGTGGTGCTGGTGCTGGATAAATCAGAGAATCTTCTCCTGTAACTGTTCATAGGCCTGTTTAACGCCAGAATTTCTTGATCCAGGATGGGTGACACACATGGGGGTGCTCACACTGGCTGCCAACATCTCTTCTGTGGTCTTGTCTGTACCCGGGTGTCCCTGGAGAGGGAACATGTGGTGTCCACCAGTGCGTTTGATACTTTCCACAGCCGGTGGGTACCTCAGGGTTTAGAGTGTCTCATAGACACTGGAAATAACATTCTGGTTTAGTTAGAAAGGTTCCCTTTGCTTTTATTGGGACTTAGTTCCTGATTTGAACTTCTTTCAGTTTGATTGGTCCACATGTTTGGGTGAAGAATGTACCAAAGAAACTCGAATTTTCTGTTTTGAATTTCTATCCTGTACTTACGATGAAGATTTTTGTAAACTCCTTTTACAGGGTACAAGAGGGAGATGATTTGCAGATAGGAAACTAAAACCAAATATCACATCAAGATCTGACATTGTCACTCGATTCACCAGGAAAATATAGAAACAGAGAAAATAGGAGCAGGAGTAGGCCATTCTGCCCTTCAAGCCTGCTCCACCATTCATTATGATCATGGCTGATCATCCAACTCAATAGCCTTTCTCCCCATACCCTTTGATCCCTTTCACCCCAAGAGCTATTTGTAACTCCTTCTTGAAAGCATACAATGTTTTTGCCTCAACTACTTCCTGTGGTAGCGAATTCCACAGGCTCACCACTCTTTGGGTGAAGAAATTTCTCCTCATCTCAGTCCTAAATGGTCTACCCCATATCCTCAGACTGTGACCTCTGGTTCTGGACTCCCCCACCATTGGGAACATCCTTCCTGCATCTGCCCTGTCTAGTCCTATTAGAATTGTACAGGTTTCTGGGAGATCCCCCCTAATTCTTCTGAACTCTAGCGAATATAATCCTAACTAACTCAATCTCTCCTCATATGTCAGTCCCGCCGTCCCAGGAACCTGTCTGGTAAACCTTCACTGCACTCTGTCGATACCAAAAACATCCTTCCTCAGATAAGGAGACCAAAACTGCACACAATATTCCAGGTGTGGTCTCACCAAGGTCTTGAATAATTAAAGCAAGTCACCCCTGCCCCTTACTTGAATCCTCTCGCTATGAAGGCTATTTGCCTTCTTTACCACCTGCTGCACCTGCATGCTTACCTTCAGCGATTGGTGTACAAAGACACCCAGGTCTCATTGCACATTCCCTTCTCTCAATTTATAGCCATTCGGGTAATAATCTGCCTTCCTGTCTTTGCTACAAAATTGGATAACCTCACATTTATCCACATTATACAGCACCAGGCATGCATCTGCCCACTCACTCAGATTATCCAAATCACACTGAAGCATCTCTGCATCCTCCTCATGGTTCACCCTCCCGGCCAGTTTTGTGTCATCCGCAAATTTGGAGATATTATATTTAGTTCTTTCATCTAAATCATTAACATATATTGTGAATAGCTGTGGTCCCAGCACCGATCCCTGCGGTCACTGCCTGCTATTTGGAAAAAGACCTGTTTATTCCTACTCTTTGTTTTCTGCCTGCCAACCAGTTTTCCATCCATCTCAATACACAACACCCAATCCCAAGCGCTTTAAATTTACACTCTAATCTCTTATGTGGGACACTGTCGAAGGCCTTCTGAAAGTCCAAATAAACCATATCCACTGGCTCCCTCATCAACTCTACTGGTTACATCCTTGAAAAATTCCAGTAGATTTGTCAAGCATGATTTCCCTTTCGCAAATCCATGCTGACTCTGTCCAATATTGCCACTGTTTACCAAGTGCTCAGCTATTAAATCTTTTATAATGGACTCTAGAATTTTACCCACTACCAATGTCAGGCTGATTGGTCTATAATTCCTGACACAGGACCTGAATAACATTGATCTTTGACTGTGGAAGGAAAAATATTTGTCTGTTTTGTGTGTGGGAAAAGATTTCAAACATCAGTGTGACTGGAAAAGCACCGAGACACAGACATGCCCGAGTGAGAGTGTTCCAGTGAACTGATCATGGAAAGAGCTTTAACCTGTTACACCATCGAAAAAAAACATCTCACCATGCACAGCGGGGAGAAACTGTGCAAATGTTGTGTGTGTGGACAAGGATTCAACAGGTCATCCAACATGGAGAGATATGGGGATACCGATGCCATGGAAATGTGGGGACTGTGGGAGGGATTCAGTTCCCCATCTGAGCTGGAAACTCATCAGCGCACTCACACTGGGGAGAGGCCTTTCATCTGCTCCGAGTGTGGGAAGGGATTCACTCTCCTAACCCACCTCACTTCACCTCAACTTTTTCGCTCAGGCATAAGACCTTTTAAGTGTTGCGACTATGAGAAGACCTTTAAAAGCAAAATGAATCTGCTGATACACTAGTGAGTTCATGCGGGGGAGAGGCCATTCACCTGTTCTGAATGTGGGAAGAGATTCACTCAGTTATCCAACCCGCTGACACACAAGCGAGTTCACACTGGAGAGAGGCTGTTCACCTGCACTGACTGTGGGAAGGGATTCACTTAGATAACTACCCTCACTTCACATCAACTTGTTCACTCTGACAACAGACCTTTTAAACGTTCTGACTGTGAAAAGTGCTTTAAAAGCAGAAAGATTCTGCTGACACACCAGCAAGTTCACACTGGGCAGAAACCATTTAACTGCTCCAAGTGTGGGAAGGGATTCATTCAACTAAGCCAGCTCACTTCACAACAACGTGTTCACTCTGAAAAGAGACCTTTTAAATGTGCCAATTGTGAAAAGCTACAAAAGCAAAATGGATCTGCTGACACACCAGCAAGTTCACACTGGAGAGAGATTGTTCAACTGGTCTGTGTGTGGGAAGGGATTCATTCATCCATCCCTCCAGCTGAAACACCAGCGAGTTCACACTGGAGAGAGACTGTTCACCTGCTCCGTGTGTGGAAAGGGATTCATTCACCCATCCCTCCGACTGAAACACCAGCGAGTTCACACTGGAGAGAGACTGTTCACCAGCTCCATGTGTGGGAAGGGATTCATTCACCCATCCCTCCGGCTGAAACACCAGTGAGTTCACAGTGGAGAGAGACTGTTCACCTGCTTCGTGTGTGGGAAGGGATTCAGTCATTCATCCACCCACAGACACACTGGTGTATTCACAAGTGGGTTGGATTCTGCTGTTATTGCTGCTGTTAATCACATCCAGGACTGAACCATGCTCTTTACGACAGTTGGCGTTTGTTTCTGCGTCAAGACTCAGGGGACATAGATTTCAGTTAAGGGGCAGAAGGTTCAGAGCAGAGTTGAGCATTTTCTTTTCACCCAGAGGGTGGGGGCTATCTGGAACCTGCCAGCGAAGCCTACATCCCGTGAATGAATTTAAAAAGACAACACTTTCATCCCAGGAATCAACCGAATGAACCTTCCCTGAAATGCCTCTTATACAACTCCATCCATCCTCAAGATTATCCCATAACTATGTTATCATAAGATGCGAATGGTACGAGCTGGGACTTGGTCTTTCTTATTTTTCAATCCATTTGCTAACAGAATCTCCCCCTCCCTTCCCCAGATTCCAACAACAATTAACTGAGACTCAGTCTCTAATGACGGCCTTAAAAGTGGATAAATCCCCAGGCCCAGGTGAAATGTTGAACTCAGTACCTGAGGGAGTGGTAGAGGCAGGAACCCTCACAACATTTAAGAAGTATTTAGATGAACACTTGAAATACCACAGCTAACAGGGCTACAGGCCAAGTGGTGGAAAATGGATAAGAGGAGATGGGGTTTGATGACAGGCACTGCAGGAATTCACCAAGACTCCTTCAACAGCACCATCCAAACCCATGATCACTACCGTCTAGAAGGACAAGGGCAGCTGATAGATGGGAACACCACCACCTGGAAATTCCCCTCCAAATCTCTCATCATCCTGATGTGGAAATATATTGCCATTCCTTCACTGTCGTTGGGTCAAAATCCTGGAACTCCCTTCCTAACAGCACTGTAGGTGTACCTACACTACATGGACTGCAGCGGTTCAAGAAGGCCGCTCATCACCACCGTCCCAAACGCAACTAGGGATGGGCAACAAATGCTGGCCCAGACAGTGAAGCCCATATCCCATGAATGAATATAAAAAATAGAACATGAGTGATTCGTGTGGCCAGTAGAATAAAACAACGTTTTAAATTATCAAGACATCAATACATATTCCACAGAAAAGTTGTCTCTCAAACATTTAGGAAAGAATTAAACACATTGAATCTGACAAAGTGAACCAAATTAATTTGAAGAGGGGAATAGAATCTGGATTTAGAAAATATCCACAAGGTGGATGAAGGTGAACAGAGAGCTAGAGAATCTTTAAAGTCCATGCATGAACTTTTGAACCAGATGTATTTACGACATGGCTATAATTTAGATTGTGTGAGCTGATGGGCAGGTGGGGAGGATGAATCTAAGTCGATAGTTATCACATCTTAGTGGAAAAGTTTTGACATTTATTCTTGGTAGCAGCTCAAGTGTTGGTGTTGCTGATTCTGATCATTCTAGTAGGTTTAGCATGTTATCTATGGTTTGTCATCAAGAAATTAGGAGAACAAGCTCGTAGCTTAGAAATAGTGAGATTAGTCAGAAATCAGTTGTGAGAAGTCAATAAGAATATTCCCTTCTCAAGCTGGGGAGATCTGTGAGAAATCACTCTCTAATTAACCTTATAAAGTCTTCAGAAATTTATTCAAGATAACAGAAATAGCTCTCTCTCTCTCCCTTGTTTAGGAAGAAAGATTCCTGGCTTGATAAACATCAGACAATGTACCCCTATGATAATTCATTGGGATGGTCTCAGTAGTTATGGGATGGAGTTTGTAGTAGTGATTGAAGACAATGGCTTTTGTCTTCAATTTTTAATTGGAGGAATTTTCTGCTCATCCAGTACTGGGTGTGGGATAAGCAGTTGGATAATTTTGTAACAATGGAGGAACGGAAAGGGATGGTGGCGAGGTAGACCCTTCGTGACACCTTGGTCCACTCCTCCATCACCCTCTACACCTCAATCCCCTCCCACGGCACCTTCCCATGCAACCGCAGAAGGTGCAACACCTGCCCCTTTACGTCCCCTCTCCTCACCGTCCAAGGGCCCAAACACTCCTTTCAAGTGAAGCAGCATTTCACTTGCACTTCCCTCAGCTTAGTCTACTGCATTCGCTGCTCCCAATGCAGTTTCCTCTACGTTGCAGAGACCAAACGCAGACTGGGTGACCGCTTTGCAGAACACCTTCGGTCTGTCCACAAGCATTACCCAGACCTCCCTGTCGCTTGCCATTTCAACAGTCCATTCTGCTCTCATGTCAACATGTCCGTCCTTGGCCTGCTGTATTGTTCCAGTGAAGCTCAACGCAAACCAGAGGAACAGCACCTCATCTTCTGACTAGGCACTTTACAGTCTTCCAGACTGAATATTGAGTTCAACAGTTTTAGATCATGAACTCTCTCCTCCATCCCACCCCCTTTCCGATTTCCCCCCTTTTTTTCCCAATAATTTATATAGATTTTTCTTTTCCCACCTATTTCTATTATTGTTAAATGTAGTTCCATCCATTATTTTATCTCTGCTTTTTAGCCTTTTTTGATTCCTTCACCCCACCCCACCCCCACTAGGGCTATCTGTACCTTGCTTGTCCTGCTTTCTACCCTTAATTAGCACATTCCTTAGATAATAACACCACCTTTGACACCTCTTTGTCCTTTTGTCTGTGACATCTTTTGGTTATCTCCACCTATCACTGGCCCTCTATCCAGCTCTACTTGCAGGTGTATGTGATCACCATCATCTCCAAGATCCCTTCCAAGTCACACACCATCCTGACTTAATATTGGGAAGACTGAAGCCATTGTCTTCAGTACCCGCTACAAATTCCACTCCCTGACCATCGGCTCCATCCCTTTTACTGACAACTGTGTGAGGCTGAACCAGACTGTGCATAGGAACATAGGAGCAGGAGTAGGCCATTCAGCCCATTCTGCTCCACCATTCAATCTGTTTGAAGTCTTTTCCCACACTATCCACATATCCCTTCATGTAACTGCTCAACCTGTCATCTATTCCTTTGTTCCGTCTAGACTTAACTCTCTGAACACACTCCCGGCTGGCCTCCAACATTCAGCCTCCATGTAATCCAAAACTCTGCTTCCTCGCACCAAGTCTTGTTCACCCATCACCCCTGTATTCACAAAGCCTCTGAGTTAAGGAGAACCTCTATTTTAAAGTTCTCATCCTTGTTTTCAAATCTCTCCATGATCTCTCCCTCCCTACCTCTGTAATCTCCTCCAGCCTCACAACCCTCTGAGGTATCTACACTTCTCTAATTCCGACCTGCTCAGCATTCCTGATTTTAACTGCACCACCTTTGGGTCTCCTCCAGCAGCTGCCAAGGCCACAAGCTCTGGAATTTCCCCGCTAAACCTCTGCACCTCACTTTCTTCCCTTAAGATAATCCATAAAGCCTACCTCTATGAGTAAACTTTTGTCCATGTGGCTCAGTGTCAAATGTTGCTTTCTAACACTCCTGTTAAACACGTTGGTACGTTGCATTACACAATAGAATTAATTAATTACCATTTCAGGGTGGGCAGAATTTGATGGTCAACACAGGCGCTAAAGCAGAAGAGAAATGAACTATTGCGCAGGGAAACAATTCCTGAAAGATACTGTGGGAAGATAAAGCTGGTGAGCCAGCAGCACATGGTCGGGGGATGGACAGCAGTGGAAACCTCATTTAGACACAGTTGGCAGAAGAAACATTAAAATCCTAAACATAGTTAAAATACACCCATTATTGGAGATAGAGAAAGTTAGACAATGGCAGAGAAGTGATCAGGAAGGGCAGAGGATGAAACAGAGAAATAGATGGACATGGATTCAGATCCTCAATAAAGGAGTCACACCAGCCCCAGAGCCATGAAACCTCTCATAGATAACAGAGTACAGCACTAAAATCTCTAAACTGTTGATGAATAGTCAAATATACTCAACTCTGAAACAATTACAGTTTTTAAATTTAAAATCTCCTGCTGGAGCCTGCAGCTGGAAAGATATCAGAGGCACTGGAGTCAGAGAAAAATCTCCCAGTTCAGAAAATACCCAGGGAGCTGGGTGATGTCACAGTGTAATTATCAATGTGTGATGATGTCACCGTGTAATTATCAATGTGTGATGATGTCACAGACACATACACATAACATCTGGGTCTGTGCAGACCAGTGATCACCACACATTATGAAGAATGTGAGAGGGTGCAAAGGAGATTTACCAAAATGGGTAAGGGATGAGGGATTTTAGTTGTAAGGTTAGTTTGGAGAAACTGGGGATGTTCGCCTTGCAGCAAAGTGGATTGAGGGGAGATTTTATGGAGATGTACAAGTTTATGATAGGTTGAGATAAGATAAAGATGTTCACAGTTGATCATTAAAGGATTACAAACATAAATTTAAGATTTGAGGCAATATATAAAGGGGCCTGTGAGGAAAAAAAATTACCCAATGAGTGATTGAGTGGAACTTAATGCTTACGCTCAGAGGCCGATAATATTCAGGTCCTGATGAATCAAATGACTGTCAGGTCTTGATGTGATGTTGGTTTGAGTTTCCCGTCTGCAAATCCTTCCCATTCAACATCCTGTAAAAAGATTATAAAAATACCCATCACTGTCAGTCCAGGATACAAACTGCAAAGAGACAAACATTTCTCTTGGTCTGAGTTTGCTGTGTGTAAATCCTCCCCTTCTAACTCCCTGTAAAAGGAGTTTCCAAAATCCATCCCTGTCAGTCCAGGACAGAAATTCACAACATTCTCTCCTGCTACCTGGACCAGAATGACCGCGCATGCGCCCTGCTGCACGGCCTCTGCCCCGGGCCAAGCAGAGGGAGAGTCCCAGCCATTTCCGGTTGTTCACTGCAAACGTGGGACTGGTAATTTCATATTAAGGATATGCAGCCTGTACCAAGTATTTATGAAGCCTGTCTGCCCACTTCATTCCTCCCGCCCACTCACTAAATCTGTTATTCTACCGCAGTCACCATTTTCTCACCGGCTCTCCGGCTCCGATCGCAGGACAGTACTGCGCATGCGTAGATAGGAGACAGCAATGCACAGGTGCCGATCACAATTAGCTATGCGCATGCGCAAAGCAATGGCGTTCTGCATAGGACACCTTCTGTCCCGCTCTGAATGCTGGGTGAAAGGTCCGCCATTGCAGAGTGATATTCTTGCATGTAAAATTATGTTTCATGTTTCAATGATGATCGAACGCTTGGAGAGAAAATTTTAAATTATTAATTCGATTAATAGAACAGTCAAAGTACACAGGCTTCCACCATACTTCTGTCCTGGGTGTAATTAACAATAGAACAAACCCCAACAGTTCGAGGTGAATTCACTGGATTCTCAGCAATCTGGGTGAAGAAGTTATTTTTCCTTCCATACGCCGGGCCTTTAAACTCCATCTTGTCAGTCAGAACGTGACTGTTGCGACTTAAATCCTTTGAACTTTTAAAGCTGGATTGTTAACAGGTGGCCAAACTGAGGAAATCCCTTCGCAAAGTTTTCTCCATCAGATGTGACCGCTGCTGTATCAACAAATGAGGTGATTGAGAGAATTCATTTCCACATTCAGATGGTGAATGATGTTTTAATCATGTGAATTTACCCAGGATTGTCCAGCTCAGATTTGGATCTCTAATCCTTCTGGCAATGAGTTCTACATTCTACTCAAAAAGAGAGGAGAAATGCGATGCTATAACTCTGAAATAGAGCACAATATTTTGGAACTAAAACAGCTCTGGTAGCGTCTGTGGAGAGAGAACCATAGTTTTCATATCAGGTCTGTGACTTTTCAGCAGAACTGTACTGAATCAGTGCACAGGCTTGAAAACATAACGCTGGTTCTCAATCCACAGAAATTCCCAGATATGCTGACTATTTCCATCATTTTCTGTTTTCATCTCTGGTTAAAGACGTTGCCTCTGAATTGGACATTGGATTTATTGGTGACTAATTTATGTTGATTCTTGTCTATCCACAAGTGGATGCATCTTCCAAATCTTTTTTCTAAAATTAATGGTTTTGCTGAGGTCATCCCTCACACTTTTCTCCACAGAAAGCCTTTTTAACCTGTTCAATTTCTTTTGAATGAGATGTTTCCAATTTTAGCATAATTCCAGTAAACCTTTCTTACACCTTCTCCAGTGCTTCTAGATCCATCTAATTATATAAAGAGGGAGTTAATCTGAGACTTCAAACTCATCATTTCCCCCAAATGCCTGTATGTTGGAAGGATCAGTATTGCAGTGGGAGAGAAGACTATGGTTTCAAGCTTTGATTTCCCAATCTCTCTTTCAGCCATTTTCCCACGAGCAGAACTTAAGATGAAATTTACACATCCAATGAAAAGATTTAGAAAGTGGCATGTAACTTTTATATGTGACTAACTCACTCTTGCATTCTGTAAATCCTGCTTGGAGGTTTTGTGAATGGGATATCATCCACCTGCGATTTCCTAAGCCTATGCTTGTGGGAGATTTGGCCCCTGTTGCAGTTTCTACTTCCCAGAGATGGCCAGTAACCCGCTGATTGAAACAGCAATTGCCACTTTCCCCTGCTGGCTGTTGGAGAGCAAATAATTGCTGCTTTCTACTTTTCCCTGTCTCACTCACTGCTGGGCTGAGGAAGAGCAAATAGTTGATGGGTTTGTTTGAATCCAATAACTTTCTAGGTTTCTAATGGGTAAGATGTAAGTACATGGGAGATGTAATTGTTTGCTGATTAGAAGCTAAATGGCAGCAGGGGGACAGATTCATAAATCAATGAGAGTAGCAACACTCCCGCTGAATCCTCAATCAGGTAAATGCAGCAATGTGTAAGTGGTAAGAAAATATTTAGTGATACAAGTGTTACCGAATCAATTTCATGAAAATGTCTAAACAGCATTAGCAACCCCAGCACTGACAGAGTTCAATCAACACAACCATTAAATGCTGAAAAGCTCAGCTCTTCACAGATGCTGCTTTGCCTGCTGAATATTAACAGAAACCTCTGGGCTTATTTTACTATCTTTTCATATATGTAAATAGTCTCCAAAGAGACTATCAAAAATTGCTAATAGCGACTTTGTTGCAAGTCACTGTAGCGGGGTATTGGGAAAAGTTTTCAATAAGCAATAATCGCGCCTCAGTTAAACTTCTTTTTTGCAAAAATATACTTTATTCATAAATCTTCAAAAACATTTTGAACATTTTAAATCACCATTACAAAAATACAAACAGGTTCAACTTTTACAAACTGAAACACAAGGTGTATCAGAAAAAACAATGAATATTTCAATCATTGGCAGACATACATTTTAATCTGTACAGCCTGAGGGGCTCTTTACAGTTCCCAGCCCCGCAGTGCACTGTGGCAGAAAGGTCTTAGGCAGCTACCCTTCCCCATTGCGCCTTTGCGGCGGCTGCTCCAAGCTTAACTGTGTCCCTCAGCACGTAGTCCTGGACCTTGGAAATTGCTAGTCTGCTACACTCGGTCGGGGACAACTCTTTGCGCTGGAAAACTAACAAGTTTCGGACAGACCAAAGAGCGTCTTTCACCGAGTTGATGATCCTCCAGCTGCAGTTGATGTTTGTCTCGGTGTGTGTCCCTGGGAACAGCCCATAGAGCACAGAGTCCTCTGTCACAGAACTGCTTGGGATGAACCTCGACAGCAACCACTGCATCCCTCTCCAGACCTTCTTTGCAAAGACACAATCTACAAGGAGGTAAACAACGGTCTCTTCCCCACCACAGCCTCCTCGAGGGCAACGTGCAGAGGGGGTGAGACTCCTGGCTTGTAGGAAGGATCTTACAGGGAGGGCCTTTCTCACCACCAGCCAAGCTACACCTTGGTGTTTGTTGGAAAGTTCTGGTGATGAGGCATTCTGCCAAATTACTTTTTCAGTCTGCTCAGGGAACCATCCCACAGGATCCACCCTCTCCTTTTCCCTCAGGGCCTTTAAGATGTTACGTGCTGACCACTGCCTGACGGACTTGTGTTAGAAGGTGTTTCTCTGCATAAATTTTCCCACAAGGGACAGGTGGTACGGTACGGTCCAACTACTTGGAGCGTTCCGCGGCATCGTGGCCAGACCCATCCTTCGCAACACCGGGGACAGGTAGAACTTCAGCATGTAGTGACACTTGGTGTTTGCATACTGAGGGTCTACGCACTGCTTGATGCAGCCGCACACAAAGGTGGTCATCAGTATGAGGGCGATGTTGGGCACGTTTTTTCCCCCTTTATCTGGAGGCTTGTACATCGTGTCCCTGCAGACACGATCCATTTTCGACCTCCAGATAAAGCGGAAGATGGCTCGGGTGATCGCCACCACACAGGAGTGTGGAATGGGCCAGACCTGCGCCACGTACAGCAACAGCGAGAGTGCCTCACACCTGATGACCAGGTTCTTACCCGCAATGGAGAGGGAGCGTCGCTCCCACATGCCCAGTTTCCTTTTCACCATAGACACTCGCTCCTTCCAGTTTCTAACGTGTGCCCTGGTCCCTCCGAACCATATCCCCAGCACCTTCAGGCCATCAGCCCTGACAGTGAAGGGGACAAAGGATCGGTCAGCCCAGTTCCCAAAGAACACGGCCTCGCTCTTCCCACGATTTATCTTGGCTCCCGAGGCCAGTTCGAACTGGTCGCAGATGTGGATAAGTCTGTGCACCGACAGCGGATCCGAGCAGAAGATGGTGACATCGTCCATGTACAGGGAGACTTTGATCTGAGTGCCTCCACTACCTGGGATCATCACTCCTCTTATGCCCGGATCCTTCCTGATGGACTCAGCAAAGGGTTCTATGCAACACACGAAAAGAACAGGCGAGAGAGGACAGCCCTGCCTGACTCCAGATTTAATAGGAAAGCTATCTGATTCCCACCCATTGATTGAGACTGCACTACTGATGTTAGTGTAGAGCAGTTGGATCCAATTGCGAATTCCCTCCCCAAACCCCATTTTGGAGAGCACATCCACCATGTCGGTGTGCGATATTCTGTCAAAGGCCTTCTCCTGATCCAGGCTGATGAGGCAGTTATCCACACCCCTGTCCTGTACGTAGGCAATTGTATCCCTGAGCAGCGCGAAGCTGTCAGAAATCTTCCTGCCCGGCACAGTGCAGGTCTGGTCAGGGTGAATCACCAATTCCAGAGCGGATTTGACCTGACTGGCGATGACCTTGGACAGAATCTTATAGTCCACATTCAACAGTGAAATGGGTCGCCAATTTCTAATTTCCTCCCTTTCCCCCTTGTGCTTGTAGATGAGGGTGATAATGCCTTTCCTCATGGATTCTGACATACTGCCGGCCAGGAGCATACTCTCGTACACTTCTAGCAGGTCTGGGCTGATCCAGTCCCACAGAGCCGAATACAACTGCACTGGCAAGCCGTCGCTTCCGGGAGTTTTACTCTTCTCGAAGGACTCAAGGGCCTCAGTCAGTTCGTCAGGAGTTAGCGCTTTGTCCAGGCTCTCCCGTGTACTGTCATCTAAGACCTCCGTGATAGAGGACAGGAAGGACTGGGAGGCCATGCTGTCTGTGGGCTTTACGTCATACAATCCGGCATAGAAGGATTTGCTAATCCTCAAAATGTCAGATTGCAATGACTTAACTGAGCCGTCTTCTTCCTTCAGGCTGCTGATCACAGAGCTCTCTCTGTGTACCTTTTGGAAGAAGAAACGTGAGCACGTCTCATCCTGCTCTACAGAGCGGACACTGGAACGGAAGATGATCTTGGAGGCCTCCGAGGCAAAGAGCGAGGCTTGCTGGCTCTTCACCTCTTGGAGTTCCTCCTTGACATCGACCCCCATCGACCGCAGCCAGAGCAGATTCTGCATGTTTTTCTGAAATCGGGACATTTCCCTCTGCTCCTTTCTAGCTTTCTGGGTGCCTTTGATGATAAAAAACCTCTTGATGTTTCCCTTGATCGCTTCCCACCAGTGTGTCAGTGACTCAAAGTGGGGTTTCATGGTTCTCCAACCTTTGTAATCCCTCTTGAGCTCCTCAATGTTCTCTGGGGTCAGCTGTTTCACGTTTAGCTTCCATGCCCCCCTGCCAACCCTCTGGTCCTTCTCTAAGTGGCAGTCAGCCAGTAGGAGGCAGTGGTCAGAGATGAACACCGGCTTGACGTCGGTGGATCTGACTGCAAATGCGGGGGACACAAACAGGAAGTCTATCCTGGAACAGATGGACCCGTCAGGCTGTGACCAGTTGTATCTACGCTGCGCTCCATCTGCAGGGTTGCTGAAGACGTCGTGCAGCTTGGCATCCTTTACTGTTTCCATCAGGGATCTGGATGTAGCGTCCAATCTGCTGTCGGCCCTGCTGGATGGTCCAGCCGCATCGATGATGCAGTTGAAGTCACCGCCCAGAATGACTGGCCTGGAGGATGCCAGCAGCAGTGGGAGTTGCTGAAAAACCTCCAGCCGCTCAGCCCCTTGTGACAGGGCGTAGACGTTAATTAACTGGAGTGGAGCATTCTTGTACATTACGTCTGCTACAAGGAGGCACCCGCCCACCACCTCCTTAACCTGGGAGACGGTGAAGCTGCCTCCCCGCAGCAGAATCCCCAGGCTGGAGGAACGAGAGTCGTTTCCTCCCGACCAGATCGATGGCCCATGGGACCACCATCGTGACCATTACCTGTAGGAGCTGAGGTGCAGTATCGCACACTCCTGCAGAAACAGCAGGTCAGCTTTGACCTTGGCAAGGTAGTCCAAGGTCGCAACACATCGCATAATAGATTTAATGCTACGCACATTCATGGATACAATCTTTACACCCATTTTAAAGCAGTTAGTCGCTTACCAAACCTGTTGTCTCTGAGAGTTCCAGACCTTTGGTCTGCTCCTTCATGCGCGTGGTGTGCTCAAATTGCCTCACTTGGGATGGGCTGAGGAAAGTGTCCTGAACCTCCCCATTGGCAGTGTTCTGCTCGGGTGGCATCTGGGGGTCTGTGCAGAGAGCGGGGTTTGAAATGTCGTCCGTTGGAGAAGCTTCTCCAATCCTCTCCCCCTCCGGGGCGTTGCTGCTCCCGGCTTCCTGGAGCTGGGATACGCTGAGCGCCTCACTGCTCCCAGATTCCTGGGGTTGTGGTGCACTGGCCTCTTTGGGTTGTGGGCAAAGTTGGGGTGCGCTGGTCTCCTCATTGTCTCCAATGTTCTGGAGCTTGGGTGTCTCGTCCTCCAAATCCCTCGTGTTTTGCCGCTTCTTCTGTTGGCGCCGCCCTGGCACTTCTTCATCCGAAGAGCTGCTGCTTTTGTTATCCGTGTCAGATAGGAGACGCCTCTTGACTCTTGTCTGGGAAGTGGCTTGGTTTCTTTTTAGCCCCTTCTTCCTTTTGGCTCTCTTCACCAGCTGCCACTCCCCCTGCTGCTTTCCCACTGCTGCCTCCTCCTCCTCCATTGATTCGCTCTCCTGAGGAGTGGGAGGTTCAGGGGGCAGTGCTGTTGATTGGCTGTCTGTTGCCCCAATCTTTTCCTCCACCTTGTCTCTCTCTGTGTCCTCCTTTGTCCCGTTGTTCTCCCTGGGGGCCTTGGTGGTTGGAGTGACACGAGGCATTTCTGCTGCTTCCCCCTCGTTGGCTTTGGCTGCCTGTGCATAAGTACGGCAACGTTTGGGGCAGGTCTTGTAGAGGTGACTTGCCTCGCCACACAGGTTGCAGCACTTAGCCTGTTTACAATCTTTTGTCTGGTGCCCTTCCTTTTTGCTGTTCTTGCAGAGGACGGCGCTGCAGTTGGCCACATGACCAGACTTGCCGCATGAGCGACAAAGTTTGGGTTGCCCAGCGTAGACAAGGTAACCACGGCTTCCCCCGATAGCGAATCTGGAAGAGGGGTGGAAAACGGCTCCCTTACCGTCGGTCTTGAGCGTTACCTTAACCTGGCATTTACATGTCCAGATCCCCAAATTATCTTTAACCTCAGTGCAGCTCCCAACCTTATCGAAGTACCTGGTAAGGAAGGTGAGCACGTCAACGACAGGGATGTAGGGGTTGTACAGATGCACCGTCGCAACCCGTTCTCGATGCAACGGTAGAGCAAAAAGCGACTCCGCCATCAAGATCTTAATTTCTGGCAGGTCTTTCTTTTCCTCAAACACCTTCAGGAGTTTGACACAAGCTGCCACTTGCTTGAAGGTCACATCGAAGAAACCAGCGCTAGGGAAATCCTGTAGGCAGTAGATCTCTACAGCCTTGAAACTACACAGCTTGAATAGGATCCTCTTGGTGAAGAAGGTCCTATCCATTTCTGTTCCTAGCTCGCTGCCCTTCACCATGACTCGGATGGTGTTAAGTACCCCATAGTAAGGGGTTCAACTGGTTATAGCCATTGCTCTTTCCCCAGCAGAAACGCAATGAAGATCTCTCCCCTACCAAGTTAAACCTCATTGGCCACAATACTGCCACTGCGCAAAGTTAATGCAGGCTCCCTGGACAAGCGGTGGTCTAGCAAACACAAACTATTCACACTTGTGGTGAGAAAAATGAATTGATTTCAGTGCATTGCACACTCTCGCCTGGGATTCTGTTTATCAGCTGTAACTTATTTTCTAAAATTATATCAGTAGATTAAAACATTATTTATCAGACAGAATGTTGAAATGAGAAGGAAAGGCTTATGGGATGGGAATATGCTAATCCTCCCTATGATACCTTGTGAAGTGAAATGATGCCCTGTCTGCTGGGAACACGTATCCAAGCTCCCCAGGGGGTAGTTTAAACGTTTGTGTTAACACACTCTAATATAACTAATAGTAACATTACTTTGAACATTGTTTATAAATAATAATTTTAAAAAGCTCTGGACACAGTATTGTGTCCTTGTGCATTGTACCCAGTTCAGACTTAGTGAGGGGCAGTGGGAGCAGGGAGAAGAGAGTTTTCTACTTCATGATGACACATTGTACCCAGTTCAGACTCAGTGAGTGGGAGTGGGAGCAGGGAGAAGAAAGTTTTCTGCTTCATGTTGATACATTGTTGGGAACTGGACAGGGCAGTTCTGATGAATCACGCACCCCCCAGCTGCTTATGCTGATGAATATTTCCAGCTTTGTTCTTTTTTACTTTTAAATTTCAAGATTCATCTTCTGCAATTATTATTTTTACAGATCTGAATTTCAATTGATCCCAGCCATGTTTTCAATTTGTGATTAGTAGTTTTTCAGTTTTGTGTATACATGCACAGAATGTGAGACAGCATTTATTGCCAGTCCCTACTTGCCCTTGAGAAGGTGGTTGTGAGCTGCCTTCTTAAACAGCTGCAGTCCTTGTGGTGTAGGTACACCCAGTGTTGTAATTATGATACAATCTTTCAGAGCTAATAATTAAACTTGGCCCAAATATATTAACTGGATAAATGAAAGCAAAATGTTACTTAAAAGGTACTGAAACATGATATTTATTCATGTGCTGATATAATACACTGCTATTTAATTGATTTATTAACCTGTGTGAGCTGCTCCACCTGTGTTTTCCAACCCATCTTTTGAAGACTCCAACCGAGCAAAGAAAGCAATCAAATTTAAATCAGCAACCTCGAACTTTATATTCACCGCCTTTCAGAGTTAGGTGATTTTTTTTGTGCTAAGCAGACTTTGTACAATACAAAGGAAGACATTTTATTAAATGGAAGTGACTTCCATCCTATCTTAACTGGTAATCTTAATTATTGCGCACGTGTCCTCTGAAGGCTGCGGCACATTTGTAACATTTAACTGTTAAACTGGCCTCTGAGTTGAAGATCACTGCTCTAAATGGAGAAATCCAACTAAGATGATAGTTGTAACTGTTTGTAAATATCAGGCTCCAGGTCAGTAGCTGGAATTGTTTATTTTAGATTTTGTATCAGTAACACATTGTGACATTTGTTGTGTGATATTTGACGTGTAACCTCTGGACACTGGCTCCAATACTTGATGCATATTTGTAAAGTTAAATGCTGGTCTGTTTTATAGTGATTGGTGCAATAACCACCTAGTGTTCGATTTCTTATTTTGAATGCAATGTTGAGGCTGCTTTCAGGATGAGCTGTCTTTCTAAAGCCTGGACATCCGTATGAGTAATCCAGAGGCCCAGGCTCATGCTCTGAGGACACAGGTTCAAATCCCAACATGGCAGCTGGTGGAGTTTAAATTCAATTAATAAATCTGCAATCACAAGCAATGAGACTATCATCAGTTTTTGTAAAAACACATCTGATTACTCATGTCATTTAGAGAAGGAAATTTGCCATCCTCACCTGGTCTGGCCTACATGTGACCGATAAATAACAATAAATAAGATAAGTAAAATAAATAAAATAAGAATAAGAAAAAATTGCGCCAATTAACTGATTTCCTGGTGGTAATTTAACCTGGAGTCACCACGGATGATATTAATAATTAACACATTCCCATGACATCTCAGTTTACCAAAGTCTGTCCCAATCCATGTGAATGATAAATGGGTTCTCACAATAGTGGGAAGTTAATTTATTAATGAAGCTTCATCTACTGTACCCAATATTTCATGCTGCCATTTATCCATTGATGGATTTTTGACATCCAAAGGTTTCAGAAATATTACCAAACAGAAACAGACTGTCACCTCCAACAAGTCTATGTTTAGATTCCCCAACAGAATTAGTCCTAATCTCACAGACCTGCTAATCCGCAATGCTCTTTCTCCCCTTGTCATTCCATTATCTTTATAACACGTTCTTCTATGTTGCCCTGGTCTCTGCTTCAATCATTGACTCCATGGAGTCAATTTCATAGTCTCCATGGAGAAAACAACTCATCCAGCTCAGGAATAGAGCCCAAATGTTCAACTATTTCTCCCGAGCTATAATTCCAAACACGAGGCAGAATGCCATTGACTGAGCTGGATCTTTTCTGTCCCCTCAGCTCCAATCCTACCGTGTGGAGTGGAACAACAACAATTTTCACTGATTGACATTTAATCCAATAAAACACCGCAAACCAATTCACAGGAAGCATTCCCAAAGTTTGATTGTGACCCACCCAGAAGGAGATATTAGGATGGGTAGCCAGGAACGTGGTAAAAGGGGTAAGTTTTAAGGAGCATCTTAAAGGAATGGAGAGAGAGTGGACAGAGGTGGAGAGTTTGAGGGAGTGAATTCTATCACTTGGAGTCTTGGCACCTGAAAGTGAATGAAAGATGAAAGTAAGATGAATTTTATGCCGAGACCTTAATAGTGAATTGACTCTAACTTTCTGAAATGGTCTGATCCATTTTTCAGAAGTGAGTCAAATCGCGGAGTCACAGGAAAGTACAACACAAGAGGAGATGGTTTGACCCAGTGTGCCTACAAGAGCTGTGCAACCAGTCCCACTTCCCCACCCTTTCCCCACACTGAAAGTGGTTTGATCCACTGTGCCGACAAGGACTGTGCAGCCAGTCCCACTTCCCCACCCTCTCCCCACACAGAAAGCGGTTTGACCCACTGTGCCTACAAAGGCAGTGAAACCAGTCCCACTTCCACAACGTTTCCCCACACAGGATGAGATGGTTTGACCCACTGTGACTGCAAGAGCTGTGCAACCAGTCCCACATCCACACCCTTTCCCCACACAGGAGATGGTTTGACCCACTGTGTCTGTAAGAGCTGTGAAACCAGTCCCACATCCAAACCCTTGCCCCACACAGGAGGAGATGGTTTGAGCCGCTGTGTCTGCAAGAGCTGTGCAACCAGTCCCACATCCACATCCTTTCCCCACACAGGAGATGGTTTGACCCACTGTGTCTGCAAGAGCTGTGAAACCAGTCCCACATCCACACCCTTTCCCCACACAGGAGGAGATGGTTTGACCCACTGTGTCTGTAAGAGCTGTGAAACCAGTCCCACATCCACACCCTTTCTCCACATTGCTGCAGATTTTCCTCCTCCTCGTCTTCCCTTTTCAAGGCTGCAATTCGTTCTGTTTGCACCATCCTATTAGGCAGTGATTTCCAATAAATCACTTTCCATTTTAAATAAAACATCTTATTGCCTCTGGTACTTCGGATACTCATCTTAAATCAGTGCCATCTGGTTATCGACCCTCCATCCATTTGAAGCAGTTTCTCTTTAATTTCTCTATCTGAACCTTTCATGATTTTAATCAGCTCGATCACAATTCCTGTTTTTCCTTCTCGGCTTTCAGAAGAACAACCTCAGATTCTTCTGTCCATGAACTCAACTGTACTTCCTCATTTCTGAATTTGAACGGGGGTTTGTATCATCACAACCACGTTTTCTCCATGTCCCATTTGGGGGGGAAAAAAACAAGATATTGTTTAGCTGAAGAGTTAATGGATAACAGCAGCATTGGCAAATTTTAGGGAATATTTTCTGGCAGCGAAAGGACACATAAAAAGCTTGGAACTGTGCAGCAGTCAATATCCAAGGGGGTAAAAAGAGAAAATATTTGACTGTTCTCGATCTACCGACCTCCCATACAATTGTTACATGTAGTAACTAATTACACCACGGAAACATGTACCAAGGTGAGTTGCAAGATACCTAAAGCTGGTATTAACAAGCTCTGGTGAATGTGCAGAAATTTCCTCCAATTAAGTATTGGGAAGACTGAAGCCATTGTTTTCATTCCCGAGCTACCAGCTCCATTCCTCTTCCTCACAACTGTCTGAATCTAAACCAGACTTTTTGCACACTTGATGTCAGATTTGACCCCGAGATACAATTCCAACTCGTGTGTGTGTGTGTGTGTGTGTCCCGCTGATTTTCCAGTCACACTGATGATTTAAATATTTCCCCACAGACAGAACAAACAATTCTCCTTCCACAATCAGAGGCTGATCAGATATGAATTCAGTGATTCTATAAGATCTTGCAAGATTTTTGGTTTGAGTTTCCCATCTGAAAATGCTCTCCCTCTAATCCCCTGTAAACAAAGTTGACAAAAGCCATCGCTGTCAGTACAGGATAGAAATTCAGAACAGACTATTCTAGTTTCTATGGAATATTCTTTCTCCTTTCATTCCCCCAAATCTATAAACCCCTGTCCCACATACTCCTCCCCCTCTCTGCTCATTGTTCCAGATTCAGTGCCCAGTCACCTACTAATTCTTTTCCACTCAGATTCTCTCTTCCTATCCTTAAAGTGGTGACTCAGGCTGTGGGTCAATCCCACTCCTTCACTCTAATTCTACCAAATAATTCAACTCAAAACAACAAACCATCTTTAATGACTTGATTCGTCATTTAGATGTGTGGAAAGAATCACCTTTTCCCCAACTGTGGAGAACAGAAAATTCAGTGATTAATTCAGAGCCTCTTTCTCCCCAGGTCTGTTCCAACAAGCTGTGTCTATCCGAGTTACATTGATACAGATTCACTCACTCAAGAAGTGATCAGATTTCACTGAACTATGACACAAACTGTGTCTATCTGAGTTACACTGATACAGACTCAATAAGTGATCAGGTCTAACTGAAATACAACAACAAATGCAACAACTTATATTTATATCGAGCTTCTAACTTAATACATTCTCCCAAGAAGTTTCACAGGGGCATAAGGACGTATTAGGTCAGATGACCAACTGCTTGGTCAAAGAGGTCGGTTATAAGGAGTTTCTGAAAGGGGGAGAGTGAATTAGAAAGGTGGAGAGTTTTAGGGAGGAAATTCCAAAGCTTAGGGCCCAGGCAGCTGAAGGCCCGGCCACAAATGGTTGAGTGATTAAAATCGGGGATGAAGGTAATGGTTCTCCATGAATGTGAGCCCCAAAGCCCAGGCTCATGGCCCAATTCTGAACTTTGGGACATAGTTTGACCGTCCCGGGTCTCACAGAAAAACAATTCCCCAAATAAACATCTTGTTGGATCTTGGTTTATTGATACCAGAAAAAGTTTGGACCAGTTGAGTCCTTCTGTGTACTCGATGGGGATTGACTTTAACAGAGTTAAAATCCTCTGGATTTCAGTGTCAGAACAAGAAAATGTTTTAGCAAAAATAAAAATATATAAATACTGAAATACGAAATAGGATAAACTTGGGGAAATACACAGCAGGTCAATCACCATTAGAAAGTGATAAGTTAATGGTCACTGTTTCAGGTGGGACTCCTTCAGAATGAACACGTCCCACCACCAGCACCAACCCCACTCCCCCATCCCCCTCCCTGTGAACTGAACATTCCTCCACCCACTCATCCACCCATTGCACATCCACCCAATGGCTCCCAGCCTGGATTGACATTCAGCATGAACCCAGTGAGAGGGTGAGCTGGCCCACGGGATGTCAGAATGGACAAGAGCTGGAAGTGGTTCCAATCAATGCGTTTTAAGTTTCATTGTTAAAAACAGGAAACTTAATATTTTGTGAAGCCCCCATGTACACACCCTTGGTGAATTATAATTTCTCACCCAGACCTTTCCTCTGGTTTCAACATGGTGCATCCTAAGTGGGTTCAACAGAGGTAGAGACAGGCTGCTCGGGAGATGGGGACATAGTATCGGGAGATGGGAGCAGAGTGTCGGGAGATGGGGCAGAGTGTCGGGAGGTGGGGGCAGAGCGTCAGAAGATGGGGGCAGAGTGTTGGGAGATGGGGCAGAGTGTCGGGAGATGGGGGCAGAGTGTCGGGAGACGGGGGGCAGGGTATCGGGAAATGGGGGACAGAGTGTCGGGAGATGGAGCTGAGTGTCGGAAGATGGGGGCAGAGTGTCGGGAGATGGGGCAGAGTGTCGGGATTTGGGGCAGAGTGTCGGGAGATGGGGCAGAGTGTCGGGAGATGGGGCAGAGTGTCGGGAGATGGGGCAGAGTGTCGGGAGATGGGGCAGAGTGTCGGGAGATGGGGGCAGAGTGTCGGGAGATAGAGGCAGAGTGTCGGGAGATGGGGGCAGAGTGTCGGGAGACGGGGGGCAGGGTATTGGGAGATGGGGGGCAGAGTGTCGGGAGATGGGGACAGAGTGTCGGGAGATGGAGCAGAGTGTCGGGAGATGGGGGGCAGGGTATCGGGAGATGGGGGGGCAGGGTATCGGGAGATGGGGGGGCAGAGTGTCGGGAGATGGGGCAGAGTGTGGGGAGATGGGGGCAGAGTGTCGGGAGATGGGGGCAGAGTGTCAGGAGATGGGGGCAGAGTGTCGGGAGATGGGGGCAGAGTGTCGGGAGATGGGGGCAGAGTGTCGGGAGATGGGGGCAGAGTGTCGGGAGATGGGGGTAGAGTGTTGGGAGTTGGGGGCAGAGTGTCGGGAGATGGGGGCAGAGTGTCGGGAGATGAGGCAGTGACAGGAGATGGGGGCAGAGTGTTGGCAGATGGGGCAGAGTGTCGGCAGATGGGGCAGTGTCAGGAGATGGAGGCAGAGTGTCGGGAGATAGGGGCAGAGTGTCGGGAGATGGGGACAGAGTGTCGGGAGATGGGGGCAGAGTGTCGGGAGATGGGGGCAGAGTGTCGGGAGATGGGGGCAGAGTGTGGGGAGATGGGGCAGAGTGTCGGGAGATGGGGGCAGAGTGTCGAGAGATGGGGGCAGAGTGTCGGGAGTTGGGGACAGAGTGTTGGGAGATGGGGCAGAATGTCGGGAGATGGGGGCAGAGCGTCGGAAGGTGGGACATATACTGGACATGTTTCTCGTCTTCATAATCCACAACACTATTCCTGATGTCCATGAGCTGCCTCACTTTCTTTCCCATTAATTCCATTTGCTGATCTATCAGTAATGGACTTGCCACCATCTCGAACAAAGCTGTTTTCACCACTAAGGCTCCGCTGGTATTTAATAGTCTTCATGACATCTTCGCACTGGGACTGGATGACAACATCGCACTGGGACTGGATGACATCATCACACTGGGACTGGATGACATCATAAGAGTCCATTGTTTCTTAATGACCCACATCAGTAACAAGAGGAAATATTAATAAACCTGAGCACATTATCTAGGCTGACACTCCAGGGTGACATTGAGGGACTGATGCACTGTCAGGGACAGCATCCTTCAGATGGAACTTGTGGAGGCTCTGGTCACAATCTTCCAATCCTCCTTATACAGTAGTGGTGTCAAAGGACTGACAGATTGTAAATGTTACACCCCTGTTCAAAAACACAGCAATTCCAGGACAATCAGCTTCATATCATTGGTGGGGAAAGGTTGGAGATAACGATCCGGGAGAAAATCAATTGGCACTTGGAAAAGTATCAGTTATTTCCAGCATTTTCTGTTTTTAATGTTGATACTTCCCTGGATCCCAAGGCTCTCTGGGAGGTGTGGGGAGTTGGGACTTATCCATGAGAGTAACTGAAGATCTGAGCACTGAAAGAATCTAGAGTGAGAAAGGAGAAAAGAACCAAAATTGGAGCAGTTGGGAACAGGACATCAATCAGTCTCCTCTTATCCTGGAGAAATCAAGGACTCGACATTCTGAGAGTTTGAAACAAAACTGATTTATTGAACAGACATCAAGATATTAAACTTCAGCCCAGTTACAGGGATTATTAACATCAATAGAAACAAACCACAGCTCTCAGAATGAACATGGTTCAGTTCTGGATGTGCTTAACAGCAGCAATAACAGCAGAATCCAACCCCTGCAGGCACTTGTGAACTCGCTGGTGTCTGAGCAGGTGGGATGACCAAGTGAATCCCTTCTACATTCGGAGAATGTGAACAGCCTCTCCCCAGTGTGAACTCGCTGGTGTCTCAAGAGGTTGGATGAATGAGTGAATCCCTTTCCACACTCGGAGCAGGAGGATGGTCTCTCTCCAATGTGAATTCACTGGTGTACACTGAGGTGGAATGAAGGCTGAATCCCTTTTCCACAGGAAGTACAGCTGAACGGCCTCTCCTTGTGTGAATTCGCTGGTGTTTCAGCAGACTGGATAACTGAGTGAATCCTTTCCCACACTCGGAGCAGGTGAACGGTCTCTCCCCAGTGTGAACTCGCTGGTGTGTCAGAAGGTTTGATGAATGAGTGAATTTCTTCCCACACTTGGAGCAGGTGAATGGCCTCTCTCCAGTGTGAACTCGCTGGTGTGTCAGTAGGTTAGATGACTTAGTGAATTTCTTCCCACACTCAGAGCAGGAGAATGGTGTCTCTTCATTGTGAACTCGCTGGTGTGTCAGCAGGGTGGATGACTGAGTGAATCCCTTCCCACACTCAGAGCAGGTGAAAGGCCTCTCTCCAGTGTGAACTCGCTGGTGTACTTTGAGGTTGAATGAAGTCCTGAATCTCTTTCTACAGGAAGTACAACTGAATGGCCTCTCCTCAGTGTGAATTCGCTGGTGCTTCAGCAGGTCAGAGGAGCCAGTGAATCCTTTTCCACATACCATGCAGGTGAATGGTCTCTCTCCAGTGTGAACTTGCTGGTGTGTCAGCAGGGTGGATAACTGAGTGTATCCCTTCCCACACTTGGAGCAGGTGAACGGTCTTTCCCCAGTATGAACTCGCTGGTGTGTCAACAGGTTTGATGACTGAGTGAATCCCTTCCCACACTCAGAGCAGGTGAATGGTCTCTCTCCAGTGTGAATTCGCTGGTGCATCAGCAGGCTGGATGACTGAGTGAATCCCTTCCCACACTCAGAGCAGGTGAATGGTCCCGCTCCTGTGTGAACTTGCTGGTGTGTCAGCAGGTGGGATAACCGCTTGAATCCTTTCCCACACTCGGAGCAGGTGAATGGTCTCTCTCCAGTGTGAACTCGCTGGTGTGTCAGCAGGCTGGATAACTGAGTAAACCCCTTCCCACACTCAGAGCAGGTGAACGGCCTTTCCCCAGTGTGACTGCGTCGATGGATTTCCAGTTTGGATGGACAATTGAATCCTTTCCCACAGTCCTTACATTTCCATGGTTTCTCCATGGTGCAGGTGTCCCTGTGTCTCTCCAAGTTTGGTGATCAGTTGAAGCCTCGTCCACACAGAGAAGACGTGTACAGTTTCTCCCCACTGTGAATGGTGTGATGTTTTTTTCAGGCTGTGTAACTGGTTAAAGCTCTTTCCACAGTCAGTTCAGTGGAACACTCTCACTCGGGTGTGTGTGTGTCTCAGTGCTTTTCCAGTCACACTGATGTTTGAAATCTTTTCCCACAGACAGAACAGACAAACGTTCCTACCTCCACATTCAAAGGTGATGATATTCAGGTCCTGATGAATCGAGTGACTCCGCCAGATCTTGATGTGATGTTTGGTTTGAGTTTCCTGCCCGAAAATCCTCCCCTTCTAATTCTCTGTAAAAGGCGTTTACAAGAGTCTGTAAAAGGAGTTTACAAGAGTCATCACTGTAAGAACAGGATAGAAATTCAGAACAGATAATTCTAGTTTCTACAGAACATTTTTTCCTCTCTTGTTCCCCGAAAGCTGCAAATCCCCGTTCCACACACTCTCCCTCCTCCCTGTGCTGAAATCCAAACAGAGTTTTGGACAATTCCTTCTGTATCTTTTTAACAAATTTCTACAACTGGAGGTGACAATATGTCTGATCATTCACTTCAGAGATTACTCGTGACAAAACATTAATCTGAAACCCTCTGACCGAGGGAGAATAGCAGATGTTAACCTTGTGTCCAAAACTTACTGTGTGGAGATTTAAAGAGCAATTGTGTAGGTGGTTTCTCCAAACATCCCAAGGTTTCCTTCCTTCTCTCCCTCTCTAACTGAGTTAAACCTGGGATCAGTCTCATGGCCCATTCTGGTTCCTGTTTCTCTTCCTGATGATTAATTAACTCCAATTAAACACTGAGAAGACTGAAAACACAGTCTTTGGTCCCTGCTCCAATCTCCATTTCCCAGATACCAACTCCATCCCTCACCCTGGGAACAGTCTGAGATTAAACCAGTCTATTCACAACCTTGGTGTCACATTTGATCTCGAAATAAGCTGCTGACCTCATGTCTGTGCCATCACTAAGATCGCCTGTTTCCACGTCCATAATATCACCTGACCTCACCCCTGTCTCAGGAGTGTCTCATCTGCTGCTGAAACCCTCATCACTGCCATTTTTACCTCCAGATTCGACCATTCTTACACACTCCTGGCTGGTCTCCTACATTCTACCCTCCGTAACCCTGAAGACATCCATATTTTTGCTGTCTGTGTCTTCACTCACAGCTAGGCCCGCTCCCTGACCTTCCCTGGTTCCAGTTCAAGCAGCAACTTGATTTGAAAATTCTCATTCTTATTTTCAAATCCCCCAATGGCCTCCTCTCTGTGGCTCCTGCAGACCCACAACCCTCTATGATATCTGCACTGCTCTAATTCTAGTATTCCTTATTTTAATTGCTCCACCATTAGCGTCCGTGCCTTCAGTTCCCTCGACCCCAAGCTCTGAAATTCTCTCCCTCTGTCTACCACACTTTCCCCCTTTAAGACAATTGAGTATCAATAAAAAAAGACATTCTGCTAAAACGTTTTATCTTGTACTCATCAGGATAGAGGGAAGAATACCAAGTTTCAAAAATTATCAGTCAGGCTTGTAATGGTCTCACTTACACTTGCTAGAAGTTCCGTATGTTCATCCACAGGGACCTGTCCTCTGCAGGCAGAAGGAACAAGTCCAGGCACGGGGCCTATTGTAGAATTAATCAGAAGCACAGGGGATGACAGCTCCTGGCTGTGTTCGCCATGGCAACAACCAATCAGAGCTGACGGACCAACCAATCTGCACCCTTTTCTCGTACAGTAGAAATTGTTGTTCCCTTTGAAATTTGGGATTCTTGCATGTGTCCTGGTGAGTGTGAGTCGAAAAGCTTTGACAGCTTGTTTCATTTTTCGGATATAATCAATTTCCGTACAACCAACCGTCTATTTAACTATTTTTGGTCACCTGCCCTAATATCTCCTCCTGTGTCTGGGTGTCACACTTTGTTTTATAATTTCCCTGTGAAGCTCACTGGGATGATTTATGATGTAAATAGAAGTTGTTGTTGTTTCTGACTGTTACCCTGATCTCCTGTTTTACTACAACCCATTGATTTCACACCAAACTCTATCTCTGATTTATTGTCCCTCCTGCGGGTCATTCATCCAGGTCTGCAGCCTCTGTAAAGATGGCGGCCTCGCATGCTCCCTGTTGGACATTGCCCCTACAAAGATGGCAACAGCACATGCGCTCTGCTGTTCCTTGCCCCCTATAAAGATGGCAGCCATTAACTTGGGCCTACTTCCGGACAAATGGCCTAAGCTGTCGTTGAACCGATGGTTCCTTATTGAAGATTTAGGGCAGAGACCTTGAATGCATAAAGCCTCCCAACTTCCCCGCCAGCCCTATCTGTGCTCACGGGTTTTTTTTCCCAGCTCTCAGCCCGCACTTGGTCTTTGTAAATCCCACATTTCAAATCCGCTCGCTTGAGCTCTCCCCACGTCTAACTTCACGGTCTGCGCATCCTCCAGCTCACAATGATTGACGGCGGCTCCGGACCAATTGGAAGAGGGGGTGGGCCTGGAGGATAGAGCGTGAGCGGCTGGTCCTCCAACCAATCGGAGTGAACGAGGGGCGTGGCCGGACTTGCATTGAAGCATGAGCACTACCAGTGCGGAACTAGGATGAAGGCGGTCGGGTGACAGTCCAGCGGGTGAGAAAGGGCCGAGTGCAGGAGAGGAATGGAGGCGGGGGGTGGACTGGGACGGTTCACAAATACCCGGTGTAGGACTCCAAACCCGGATTAGAAACTCCCGGAGCCGAGTTTACACCGAATGTTTGGAAACTCCTTTTACAGGGGGTTAGAAGGGGAGGATTTACACACAGTAAACTCAAACCAAGAGAAATAATTGTCTCTTCTCAATATCTATCCTGGACTGACAGGGAATTTTTTTATAATCGCCTTTTTACAGGATTTCCAATGGAAAGGATTTGCAGATGGAGAAACTCAAACCAAACATCACATCAAGGTCTGACAGAGTCACTCGAGTCATCAGGATCTAAATGACTTTGACTGCGGAAGGAAAAAGGTTTGTCTGGTCTGTTTGTGGGAAAAGCACCGAGATTTTCAAAACCCTGGTTAGACTGCACCTAAACCACTGTAATAAAAATTAAAAATGCTGGAAGTGCTCAGCAGGTCTGGCAGCATCTGTGAGAGAAACAGAGTTAACGTTTCAGGTCAACATGACCTTTCATCAGGACAGGAATACTGTGTTCAGTTCTGGGCAGCACCTTAGGAAGGATTAACTATATTGGCCTTAGTGGGAGAGCAGTGCAGATGTACCTGAATAACAACTGGATTCCAAGGGTTAAATTATGAGGTGAGATCAAACAAATGTGTCAGAGTAATTACAGCACAGAAAGAGGCCATTCAGCCCATTGAGTCCATGCCAGCTCTCTGTAGAGCAATCCAGTCTGTCTCATTGCCCCACTGTGTCTTCAACTCCCTGCATATATATTTCTCTTAAATGCTGGTCCAATTTAATTTTAAAGCATTGATCATGTCTGCTTCCAGCCCCCTCGTAGGTAGTGAGTTCTGGGTTATTACCACTTGTTGTGTAAAATGTTCCTCCCTGCATTTGCCCTGTATCGATTGCCCAAAACCTTCAATCTGTGTCCCCCTAATCCTTGTATCATCACCAAATGGAAACAAAATTTTCTTTGTCCACCTTATCTGAACCTGTCACAATCTTGTTCACCTCTAACAAATCTCCGCTCAACTCTGTAACTCCAAGAAGAACAACTTCAGCTTCTCCAATCTCACTTTGTAACCGAATTCCCTTTTTCCTGGAACCTTCTGGTAAATCTCCTCTGCATCCTCTCAAGGACCCTCACCCCTTTCCTAAAGTGTGGAGACCAGAACTGGATGCAATACTCCTGTTGTGACCTAACCAGAGCTTTGTAACGGGTCAGATTTTTTCCCTTGCGTTTATACAGATTAAATCTGCTTATGAAGCCCACGATCTCATATATTTTGCAAACTGCTCTCTCAATATGTCCTTTCACCTTCAAATGTGTATGCACATTAACCCCCAGTTCCCCCAGTCCCTACACACCCTTTAGGACTGTACCATTGAGTACCCTATTCATTCTGCCAATATTCATCATTTCACTGTGAGCTTTGTATTCCCTGGAATTTAGAAGATTGAGGAGGATTTTCTCGAAGTTTTCATGATATTAATTGGAAATGGTGTGGTAGATAGAGGGGAACTATTTCCATTGGTTGGGGAATCCAGGACTGAGGAACATAGTCTAAATATCAGAGCCAGACCTTTCAGGGATGAGATTAGGAAAATCTTCTCCAGGTAAAGTTGGGAGAAGTTTGGAATTCTCTTCCTGAATTAGCAGTTCATGCTTGATCAATGTTCAGTTTCAATCTGGCATTGATAGATCCTTCCTAATCCAAGGTATAAATCAAGGGACATGAGACAAAGGCTCACAGATCAGCCTGATCTGATTGCATGGTGGGACAGACTTGAGGGGCTAAATGGCCAACTCCTAGAATCATCGAAACTTACAGCACAGGAGGCCATTCAATCCTTTGTGCTTGTGCTGTCTCTTTGAAAGAGCTGTCGTGTTTAGTCCTACACACCCACTTTCGGTTTGTAACCCTGTAAGTTACTCAATCCCAAATCCCTGTCAACTCCATTTTAAAATTCCTGATAGAATCAGGTTCCAGCACCTTTTCAGGTAGAATGTTCCAGATCCTGACAACTCTCTGTTGATGCAGAAACTGCTGAACTCGATGTTGAGTCTGGAAGGTTGTAAAGTGCCGAATTGAAAGATGAGCTGTTGTTCCTCGAGCCCCCATTGAGCTTCATTGGAACAGTGCAGGAGGCCGAGGACAGAGAGGTCAGAGTGGGAGTGGGGCGGAGAATTACTCGTACCAAGTCTTATTCACCCATCATCCCTGTGCTCACTGACCTACAAAGGATCTAGGATAAGAAGCACCTACATTTTAAAATTCTCATTCACTTGTTGAAATTCCATGTTGCTCTCGCCCCTCCCTATCACTGTAATCCAGTCTCACAACCCTCTGAGATGTTTGTGCTCCTTTAGTTCTGACTTGCTGAGCATTCTGTCAGTTTCCATGGCCCCAAGCCCTGGAATTTTCTCCCCAAACCTCTCTTCCTCTCTACCTCATTTTTCTCCTTTAAGACACTCTTTAAAACCTACCTCTTTGACCAAACATTTGGTCACCTGCCCCAATATCTCCTTGTTTGGCTCAGTGTCAAACCTTGCTTTTAACCTTTCTGTGATATGCCTGGAATATTGTCTTACATTGAAAGTGCCATATAAATACAAATTGTTGTTGCTGATTTGGACATATTTCACTGTTCCTTCATCATCGCTGGGTGAATAACCTGTAACTCCTTACCTAACAGCATTGTGGGAGCACCTTCACCACACAGACTGCAGTGGTTCAAGAAGGTCAAACATCATTTTCCTCACAGGCAACTGGGGATCACAATAGATGCTGGTATCTGTGGAGAGAGACAGAGTTAACGTTTCAAGGTGTGCAGAATGATTTTTCTAAATTCACGTGGGCATCACTCAGGCCAGCATTCAGAGGGCAGTTAAAACTCAACTACTGCTGTGGTCAGGAGTCACGTGTAGGCCAAGACCAAAGACGGCAGATTTCCTTCCCTAAAGGGCATTAAGTGAACCAGGTGGGTTTTTACGACAATCATCATTGGTCATCATTAGACTTTTAATTCTAGAGTTTTTCCATGGAATTGGAATTCCACCATCTGCCATGACGGGATTTGAATCCGGGTCCCCGGGTTATTGCCCTGGGTTTCTGGATTACTCGTCCAGTGACAATACCATTATACCATCGCCTCCTCTCAGGGAGTGAAAATGGTGCTGAATTTGATGGTCAATATAAGCTCAGAAGTGGAATAGAAATGGACTCTAGGTCAGGAAAAGCAATTCCTGACTATGAAAGATACTGTGGGAAGATAACGCTGGGAAGCCAGCTGCACATGGTCGGGGGATGGGCAATGCTGGAAACTTCATTTAGACACAGTCGACAGTAGTAACAGTAAAATATTAAACATAACTCAAATACATCCATTATTAGAGACAGGGGAAATTAAAAAATGGCAGCGAAGTGATCAGGGAGGGCAGAGGTTAAACAGATCAAGGGATGAACATGGATTCAGATCCACAGTAAAGGAGCTACACCAGCCCCAGAGCCATGGAGCCTCTCACAGATACATAGCATAGACCTAAAAGCTCTAAATTGTAGGTGGATGGTGAAAAACAGTCAACTCTGAAACAGTTTCAGTTTTCAACTTTAAACTCTCCTGCTGGAGCCTGCAGCTGGAAAGATATCAGAAACACTGGAGTCAGAGAAAAATCTCCCAGTTGGGGAAATACCCGGGGAGCCGAGTGAGGTCACTGTGTAATTGTCGATGTATGATGATGTCACGTTGTAACTGTCGATGTGTGATGATGTCACAGGCACAAAAACAGAACATCTGGGTCCGTGCATACTAGTGATCACCACACATTGTGAAGGATGTAAGGGTACAGAGGAGATTAACCAGAATGGTTCAAGATATGAGGGGTTTCAACTGTAAGATGAGGTTCGAGAAACTGGGATTGTTGTCCTTAGAGTAAAGGAGATTGAGGGAAGATTTGATAGAGGTGTACAGGATTATGAAAGGTAGTTAAAGAAAAGCTGTTCCCATTAGCTGATTATGAAAGGATTAAGGGACAGAGTTTTAAGATTTTGGGCAAGATCCACAAGGGGGATGCCAGGAAGAGTTTATTTTACACAGTGACTGATAATGATCTGGAACTCAATACTGACTTTCAAAGGCTGGTGATATTCAGGTCCTGGTGAAACAAGTGACTTTCAGATTTTGACGTGATGTTTGGTTTTGGTTTCTCATCTCCCTCGAGTTTACCCTCCTCTTCTAACACCCTGTAAACAGAGTTCACAAAATCCATCATTGTCAATGCCGAACATAAATTCAGAAAGGCCAATCGTTTCTCTTGGTTTGAGTTTGCTGTGTGTAAATCCTCCCCTTCTAAGCCCCTGCAAAAGGAGTTTCCAAAATCCATCCCTGTCAGTCCAGGATAGAAATCCACAATATTCTTTCCTCCTGCTACCTGGACCAGGATGACCGCGCATGCGCCCTGCTGCATATTGCCCCCTATAAAGATAGCGGCCGATACCCGGGGCCTGGCGAAGGGAGAAATCCAGACTTTTTCGGCCCGTTCTCTGCAAACACAAGACAGCTACCTTGTTATTTGGGGTCTGAGGCCTGCACTGTGTCTTTATGAAACCTCCCTGCCCACTCCGCTGGCTCCATTCCTCCTCACACACCCATTAACTCTGTTAGTTTTCTCCGCTCGACATTCTCTCACACGCTCTGAGCAGCTTCAGTCACAGACCAGCACTGCGCATGCTCATGAAACAGACGAAATGCGCATGCTCCACCACGCGCAAAAATGCGCACGCGCAGGGAGCTGCTGGAGTGAGGATAGGGCACATTCTGTCTCGCAGTGAATCCTGGGTCTCCGCTCCGCCATTGAAAGACCATATTATAGAACATTTACCTATTTCCTGTAATCAGAATACGATGGGTGACATAGGGGCAAGATATAAAATTGTTGAATCAATTGATGCAGTGGCCAAATTGCTCAGGGCTCCACCACAATTCTCTCCTGGACATAATAATCCTACAGTTAGATCTGAACTCAGTGCAGTCTCAGCAGATGGGGGTGAGCTCGTGACTTTTCCCCCTATACGTGGAACATTTAAACCGTGTCATGCTATTATCATTTCTCTGATTGTGGATCAAATCCTTTGAACTTTTAAAGTTGGAGTGTTAACTTGTGGGAAAACTGAATAAAGCCCTTTGCACACATGAAGTATCTGAATGCTCTTGCACCAGCAAGACTGTGTTCCTGTGTCAGTAAATGGGATGAGAGTGAATCTCTTTCCAATTCCAGATGGGAAACAATCTGTGTACAGTGTGAATTTACTGACACATTTTCAGCTCAGACATGATCTCCAAATCTACTGGTAATGGGTTCTACATTCTCAGCACTACATAAGAAGAAGGAGCAGGAGTAGGCCATTCGGCCCTCAATCCTGCTCTGCCATTTAATAAGATCATGGCTGATCTGATCGTCACCTGAAATCTGTACCCCACTTATCTCCGATAACCTGTCACACCCTTGCTTGCCAAGAATATATCCACCTCTGCCTTAAAAATATTTAACAACTCTGCTTCCACAGCCTTTTCAGGAAGAGAGTTCATAAGTTTCATGACCCACTGAGAGAAAATAAATCACCTCATCTCCATTTTAATTGGGTGAACCCTATATTTTTAAACAGTTATCCTGAGTTCTACATTCTCCCACAAGAGGTAACATCCTCTCCAAACCCGCCCTGTCAAGTACCACTCAGGGTCTTATATGTTTCACTAATCAGGAAAAGAAAAGCAAAGCACTGCAGATGCTGGTTATCTGAAATAAAAACATTAACTGCAGGAATTTTCAGCAGATCTGGTAGCGTCTGTGGAGAGAGAGACATCGTTTTCATTTCAGGTCTATAGCCTTTCATTAGAACTGCACTGCATCTGAAATGTTAGTTAAGCCTCTCAATCCAAAGATGTTGCCAGATGAGGTCAGGGAGCTCAAGAAGGAAATGAAAATCCCCTTTGAGGAATGAAATCCAATGCGAATGAAGGGTGAACCAGAGAAAGTCAAGGCACCTTTCCTTTCTTTAAGACGCTGGAACAATGACTCTGATGTTCTCAGTGAAATTAACTGATCTCAGACAGTGAAAGGATTCTCGTTACTGCACATCAGGAATTCAAACCTAATATCGGCTTGGCGACAATCAGAATACTTGGTAACAGACAAGGCAATGAAAGGCTCGAAGGGAAATGGCACTGGTTGTAGGAGAGCTGATTCCCGCTGACCTGGATGTGTCTGCAGTGGGTGGGATCAGATTGTTTCCATATATCCACAATGAATGTCTCACCCTTTATTTTGGAAGTATAAAACTGAAAGAGTGCGATGGCCATCTGGGTAGTGGCAATTTGAAGATTAGACTCACTGACATCCTGGTTGGGATACCTTGGCGGTTAGGTTTGTGTAGGTGTCTGTGATGCAATTGGTTAGCGTGTTTGCCTGTTAACTGAAAGGTTAGTGATTCAAAACTGCCCAGGGGGTGAAGGTTTTTACTGTTTTCCCCCCTCATCACCAATCATTCCCACACAGTTCTGCATTGTCATTGGGTACTTGGGCTGCAGGATATCATCCCCAAAACAGTGGCAGGTAATTTGTTGTCCAGTGAGCTCCCACAAAAACAGCTTCTTTTTAAAATTACGTTTCCAGTCAAATACAATGAGAAACGATTTGGACCCACTCTGTAACCCACTAGAAATCCATGAAATTGTTGGAAACAAGCGAATCCATCAATTACTCAGTCTTCCTCAGCTCCACAGTGAATGAGACAGGGAAAAGCAGAAAAGCAGCAATATTCCTGACCCACACTCTCCAATCACCCGCAGCCAGCAGAAAGCAGCGACTGCAGCTTCAATTACCAGGTTACTGCCCATCCCTGGAACACAAGATACTCCAACCCAGACCACATCTCCCAATACACCGAGCACAGGCTCAGGAAAACTTAAGTAGATTATATCCCGGTCACGAAACCTCCGCGCAGCATTTACAGAATACCCGAGTGAGTGAGTCACAAATAAAAGTCACACAAACTTTCTAATTATTTTCACTGTAAAATTCCTTCATTTTATTGAAAAGCTCAGTGTTGTGAATCTGAAAATGAACACCATGGGATTTGTGTTACGAGTGACTTGTTTTACATTGCTTGTCCGTCAGGTTTGCAATTCAGTTTGTGTTGGATAATGAAATGAACCTGATTTCAAAATGAGGACACAAAGCAGGTAAATATTAAATGCAGGAGAAAATCCTGAGGAAAATGGATCACGGTATTTGGAAGGAGGTGCAGCGAAGAAGTGGAAGATGTGAATGATGTTATTGATGATTGAGGGGAATGCATTGCAACTTTGGGGCTTTTGTAGGCCGATTATGTTCCACACTTTAAAATTCCGACCAAACTGAGGTATCAGATGGAAAACAACAGGTTTATCCATGTATGTTGGGATACGGGATTGTTCTTCACGTACTCGGCTAGCTCAGTTGATAGAGCATGAGACTCTTAATCTCAGGGTCGTGGGTTCGAGTCCCACATTGGCCGCTATAATATTTTTAAAATCTGATTAAGAGTCGTACGATTTGGAAACATTGACTCTGTGTCTCCCTCCAACTGCTGAGCTTTTCCAACATTTTCTGTGTTGTTTCATATTTCCATCATTCGCAGTAATTTGCTTTTATCTTTTTACTTTTAAATCTTGCTGCTTAAAAAAAACACCAACTAATCACTGCGGCTCCTGTGAAACTTACAAGACAGACATTCACCACTGAAAACAACTGACACACATCAAATTCAAAGCACTTTATTGTCGCATTCCTTCCTGCTTCTGTACCTGTCTCGCCTCCAGCACCCTCTGCCCGTCCAGCCCCCAGGTCAATTAGCTGCCCGATGCAGACACAGTCAGTTGGTGGGAATGGGTAAAACTCGTGGGTAAAGAGGCACCTGGATCTCATCTTCCTGATTCTCCCAGATACTGATTACAGGAATTTCCACAGTCCCGATTATCCACAGTCACTCTCTCCTCCCAGTTGTTCAGCTTTTGAATTGATTTTCACACTGGATTTCAATGTGAAGAAAGCAGAGCTATGAGAAGCTTATATTTGTTCAGCAGATGTACTGCAAGAAGGTTCAGAACAAGCTGATGATAACAGTACTCTATGGACGCAGTGAGCTCCAGTGAAGGATTGGCACCATTAATGTGTCGCTCAATTAGTCTCGTGACTAATCTCGTGCTGGAAATTACAAGAAAACTCGCTGAATTTGCTCCGTGTTTTGGTTTCAAAAGAGCCGAACACAAGGTAAGAAAGTACATCTCGCTAAAGTGGGTTATAAAATGGCAGAATAACCCGTGCTGTTGGGAAACATAAAATTATAGAAAGTCACAGCACAAAGAGGCCATTTGGCCGGGCGTGCTGCTTTCAAAGAACAGTAGTGATTGTTTGATCCATCAGGAGTGATATTTGTGTCAGTGCAAACTGTAGGCAGCGAAATTCGTACTGCTCCCACCCATATTTTGCCTCACACAAATATTTCTCTGGTTAGTGCCTTGCAAACAGCCCTTCTCCTCTCCCCTTCACTGCCACTCACGAGTGAGATTGTTTTCCAGACCTGAGGCGAAACTTGAATTCTCACTTCTCTGATTATGGTGGAGTTTTTAAACAATCAGTGATCAACACTCATTTCACCAAATACACATTCCCTGACCTGGACTCGAACGCGGGCCATGGCCGTGAGATCGCAGAATCCTAACCATTAGACCACGATGAAAGCTACGCTAACAGTTTTCGATTCGGCTTATTTACGCTGCTTTTACCTATTGTTATTCAGTTCAGATCTCTCCGCACAAACCTGCTTGTTTAGGTTCAAGACTTCTTCAGCCACAGTTGCTGTGAGCTGGAACATGAAACCGACAGTGAAATGAAATAGTCCCACAAGCTGCACATGCGTAACTTTCAATTTCCAAAACCCTCCACCCTATTCGCTGAGCAGTGTTTGGCTGCCGTGTTCCCTGCATGAGAACAATGACTCTCCTTCAGAAAGTATTTCAATAAAAGCAAAATACTGGAAATCTGAAATAAAAACGTTAAACGCAGGTATAACTCAGCAGGTCTGACAGCGTCTGTGGAAAGCAAAACCTGCTGAGTTTCTCAAGCATTTTCTGTTTTTATTTCAACAAGTGCTTAATGGGCTTGAAAGTGGTTTCAGACATCCGCTGGTCAGGGAAAGCGCTGTATAAAGACAAATCTGTCTTTCCTTAACTATCTTTAAATCCCAATCCTGTGGTTACTGACCCCCGTCAGTGGAAACAGTTTCTCCCTATCTGCACCATCAAGCCGCCCGTCCCCACTGCCCCCACCCACCTCATTTTGAACAGCTCAATGAAATCTCCACTTAAACTTCTTTGCTCTAAAGAGAACAATCCCGGTCTCTACAATCTCTCCACAAAACTGAATTTCCTCATCCCTGGTCATGATGCAAGTCGGAGGATTGAGACGAGATTTTGGAAAATATTGTCAGTTGGCAAGTGGGAAAATGGAGAAGGAACCAAAGCAGAAAACTCAGTCTCCATCTTTGTGAATCTTTAGAAACTCTTTGGGAACCGGACTCAGAGGAGAATAAAGGGTGAACTGTCCGATTGACCAGAGACAGTCAAGGCACCTTTCCCTTCTTTAAGACGCTGGAACATTGACTCTGATGTTATCAGTGAAATTAACTGATCTGTGACATTGAAAGGATTCTCGTTCCTGTACATCAGGAATTCAAACCTAATTTCGGCTTCGGGATAATGAGAATACTTGGTAACCGTTAAGACAAGCCAAGGCTCGAAGGGAGACGGCACCGGTTGTAAGAGAGCTGGTTCCCGGTGACAGGGATGTGTCTGCAGTGGATGGTATCAGACTTTTTCCATGTATTCACAATGAATGCCACACTCTTTATTTTGGAAGAGTAAAAATGATAGAGATAATTGTCATTCCAGGAGCAGCAATCTGAAGCTTTAACTCATTGATACCCTGGGTAAAGTCTTCATCCATCTCTGTGGCGCAATTGGTCAGTGCTTTCAGCTGTTAACTGAAAGGTTGGTGTTTCGAGACCACTCAGAGGCGAAGCTTTTATTGTTTTCTCCCCATCAGCATTGATTATCACACAGTTCCGGTCTGTCATTGGCTCCTTGCGCTGAAACGAAAGACTCCCAAAATGTTGCCAGTTCCACTGTTATTAAGTGAGCTCCCAGGTAAGTGTCTTTTTTCGAATATTAATTTCAAATATAATGCGAAAACAATTAGACATACCATGTACCGATATCTAGCACGTTGGAAATTTATGAAGCTATTGGATTGAAACAAACCCATCAATGATTCTCTCTTCCTCAGCTCCACAGTGAGTGAGACAGGGAAAAGCAGAAAAGCAGCAATATTCCGGCCCCACGCTCTCCAATCACCCGCTGCCAGCAGAAAGCAGTGACTGCAGCTTCAATCAGCGGGTTACAGCCCATCCCTGGGACGCAAGATACTCCAACCCGGACCAAACCTCCCAATACACTGAGCACAAGCTCAGGAAAATGCAGGTAGATTATATCACGCTCACTAAACCTCTGAGCAGCATTTACAGAATTCCCGAGTGAGTGAGTTACAAATAAAAGTCACACCAATTTTCTAAATACTTTCACTGTAAAATTCCTTCATTTTATTGAAAAGTTAACTGTTGTGAAGCTGAAAATGAGCACCATTGGATTTGTGTTACTGGGTGACTTGTTTTCCATTGTTTGTCCGTCAGGTTTGTAATTCAGTTTGTGTTGGATATTGAAGTGAATCTGATTTCAAAATGAGGTCACAAAGCAGCTAAACATTAAATCCAGAAACAAATCCTGAGGAAAATGGATCACAATGTTTGGAAGGAGGTGCAGCTGAGAAGCGGAAGCTGTGAATGGTGTTATTGATGATTGAGTGAAAAGCATTGGGGCCTTGGTCAGTCATCGTAGCCGTGTTGTTAAATGGATGGTTCTAAAATCCATTGGACTCTCCGCAGGTAAATTCAAACCTTACCGACTGTTCTTCTTATTATTGCTGATTTCAACCAGGTGCCCACAGAACTCCCGGATCAATGGAAAAAAAACTTCCAAAAATTCTCCTGATTTTTGGACTCTAAGGGGATGAAGGGGGATCGGGATTGGGTGGGAAATTGGTGTTGAAGCTTGAGACTCGCCATGATCTTATTAAGTGATGGAGAGGCTTGTATGGCCTTAGGAAGTATCTCTGCTGCTTTGCTCCACTTCTATTTGAGTAGCAACAAAAGCCAAGATAATGGGCACTAATAGCCTGAGGTCGGTAGAGTGGCTCAAGGTGGTTGAAGGTGTCACTCTGCATTGAGTGGTGAAAACAATGCTTTTAAAATCCACTGGGGTTTCCCCAGGAAAGTTCCAATCTTACCGACTGTGCTTCTTATTATTGCTGATTTCACCCAGGTGTCCACAGAACTCTCGGATCAATGGACGAAAAAACATACAAAATTCTCCTGATTTTTGGACTCTAAGGGAATGAAGGGCGATCGGGATCGGGTGAAAAATTGGTGTTGAGCTTGGGGATCCGCCATTAAGTGACGGAGGAGGCTTGTGGTGCCTTATGACGTATTGTTGCTGCTTTGATTCTGTTCTGTTTCAGTAGCAACAACAGACAAAGCAATGGGCAGTAACATCCTGAGCTCGGTAATTCAGCTGAGTTGTTGTAGGTGCTGGTTTAAGGTTTCACTCTTTATTGAGACATGGTCTCTAATCCCACTGTTGCTAAAATTATGCTGTTGGTCGAAAAGGTGCCAGCTTACAGTTAGAGCAGGTGTGTGCAGTGTTTCACTTTAACAGTAAGAACGAGGAGACACAATACAAATATCAATGGCTGTGGGGAAAATGTGGGTTTGTCGAATTAGCTAAATTCCTCTTCCATAAGCTGGCATGGACAGACTGGGCTGTATTTCCTCCTCCTCTGCTGTAGCCATCTATAATTTTGTACCAACAAAACTAACCTATCCATAGGACCAGTCATCGTGGCCCAGTGGTTCAGGCGATGGAGTCCAGATCCAGGCAAGGCAATGTGAGGAAGCATCCTGAGCTTGCCAGCGCAGCTGTAGTGGTTGACAATGGTTTTAAGGTTTCATTCTTTATTGAGGCGTAGTTTCAAATCCCAAGAAGAGACAAACTCCCTGAAAGCAAGCATGACACCAAGTTTCGCTCCATTTCCACTGCAGGTTTCGTGAATGAACAGAAATAGGAAAACACCCGTTTGTTTTGTTGAATCTTATTCAATGTAGCGGATAATTAACTCTGTAGACACAGAGTTAAAACCAGGAATAATGAAAAGCAGGAAACCCCAATGGATTTGGACTCCATCGCCTAAAACACTCGGCTACACTGACTGCCCCTATGCACAGGGTAATTTTGTTGGTATAAAATTAGAGGCGGCCACATCAGAGAAGGAGGACATTCGGCCCATCGTGTCCGTGCCAGCTCATGGAAGAGGAATTGAGCAATCCCACCTTTTTTCCGCAGCCATTTATATTTCTATTGTCTCTCCTCAGTGTTACTATTAAAGTAAAACACTGTACACACCTGCTTTACCTGTGAGCTAGCACCTTTTCGACCAATAGGGCAATTTTACTTTGTCACTCTTGATGCTTCTCCCTGTGTTTGTTCCTCTGTGTGTGTCAATGTGATTCAGTTCCCGAGGAGGTGAACACATTTTTACCATCACAAACTTTATTCACATTAGTTGTGCAGCTTCAGATGAAAATGTTACAGAGAAAAATATCAGGATGAGAGATGCAGGGGGGTTTGCAATGTTTGTGAGGAGGTACAGCTAAGAAGTGGAAGGCGTGAATGATGTTATTGATTATTGAAAGGAATGTATTGCAACGTTGGGGCTTGTGTAGTTCGATTACCTTCTACACTATGAAATTCAGAACAAGCTGAGGCTCCAGGTGGAAAGCAACAGTTGTCTCCATGTATGTTGGGATATGGGATACATATGTTATGTGTGCCCGGATAGTTCAACTGGTAGATCAAAGACTCTTAATCTCAGGTCATGGGTTCACCGCACGGTGAGTGCAGCTTCTTTCAAACAACTAACAATCAACCTCTGTTCCTTTAAAACTGGCACACGACGGATCTTCACCACTGATTCAAAGCACTTCCATGTCACATCTCTTTCTGTCTCACCTCCAGCTCTCTCCGCCCTTCCAGGAGCTGTTTGACCACACACAGTCAGTTAGTGCGAACGTAATACACAATGTGATGGATATACAGATAACAGGCTAAAGAGACACCAGGATCTTCCTGATTCTCCCAGGTACTGATTACAGGAATGTGCACAGTGCCGATTATCCACAGTCACACACTCCTTCCAGTCTTGTCTATGTTGTACAGCTTTGAAATTTTTCGTATTTTCGCACGGATTTCAATGTGAAGAAAGCAGAGCTGTGATAAGCTTATACTGTTCAGCAGATATACCGCAAGAAGTTACATAACAGGCTGATGTGCTCTTTGGTCACAGTGAGCTCCAGTGAAGGGTTGGCACCATTAATGTGTTGTTCAATTAGTCTTGTGGTTGGTTGATCCATCAGGAGTGATATTTCTGTCAATGCAAACAATAGGCACCAGGATGTGCCCCTCTCCCACCCATATTTTGCCTGGCACCACCATCCCTATGGTCAATGCTTTGCAACCAGCCCTTCTCTTGTCCTTCTTTCACTCAGCTTCTGTCTTTATTCCCGGCCTGTTTTAAGTGTGATATTCCCAGCTCTGAGGCGAAACTTCAACTGATTCTGGTGGAGCTGCTAAATGTTTTCAATCAATAAGTAATTAATAATCATTTTGACAATTCCACAACATCAATAAATTGGCATTCCCTGAGCGGGAATCGAACCTGGGCTGCAGCAGTGAAAGGACCAAATCCTGACCACTAGACCACCAGGGAAACTGGCAAGCTCGTTTCAGTTTGGTTTATTGACGCTGTTTTTATCCATGTTTCCATTTTAAATGGAATGAATTTTTCAGTCAGTTACAACAACGGTTTCTGTGAGCTGGAACATGAATTTGGCAGTCAGGTGAAATATCCCCACAAGCTGCTCATGTGTAACTGTCAATTTCCTAAACCCATCAAACTGATCACTGCGGCTGTTGTGAAACTGACAGGGGAACACATGGCAGACATTCATCACTGAAAATAACTGACACACTTCTCAACACTTTCATGTCGCATCTGTTTCTGCTTCTGTCCCTGCCTCGCCTCCAGCTCCCTCTGTCCGTCCAGCTACCAGGTCAATTAACTGCTTGATGCAGACACAGTCAGTTCATGAACCCAAGCTTCCCCTAGAAAGCAGGGACAGAGAGTGTGGGACCCAAGGATTTTAGAAAGAAGGGGTTTGCAGATGACATGGTAAAGATAATCTGGGATCTCATCTTCCTGATTCTCCCAGACACTGATGACAGGAATGTGCAGAATGCTGATTACCCAGAGTCACAGACTCCTTCCAGTCTTGTGCATATAGTTGAGCTTTGAACCCACTCGCAAAAGTGGATTATTAAATGGCAGAATTAGTGTGAAAGAAGTGGTGTTGGGAAATATCAAATTAAAGAAAGTTACAGCAAAGAAAGAGGCCATTCGGCCCTGTGCGCTGCTTTCAAAGAACTCCAAAGAAGAGTCACACGGAATTGAAACATTAACTATATTTCTCGCTCCAGAAATATTGCCGGACATGCTGAATTTTTCCAGCATTTTCTGTTTTTCACTTCAGATTTCCCGCACCCACTGTATTTTGCTTTTATCTCTGGGTTTCTAGCCCAGTGACAATGCCAACACGCCATCTCCTGAATACTCTGATTTGATATGAACATGCTTTCCCGAAAGAGGTACTGTTAGTCACGGACGAGTGTTGAGGGCGATGGTACTGGCATCCATCAGAGTTTTCCCAATGTTATTTTGCTGACTGCGGTTCTCATTATTCCCGATTTTGACCAACAGAATTAGTTATCGGGTAAATAGAATCAAACAAAAACTCCCGCCCTTTCTTATTTCCATTCATCTGCAAGGATTTGCGAAATCTGCAGATGGAAATGGAGCAAAACTGAGCGAGTTTGGTGATATCCTTTCTTTCTGGGTGTTTGTCTCTCCTTAGCCCACTGTCCCTCTCGGTGTACATGTCTGTGTGTGTTCCGCTGTGTGTGTCAATGTGCTTCAGTTCCTCATTTTTAGCAATCCCCACTTTATTCACCTTAGTTGTGTGACTTCATTTTAAAATCGTACAGAGAGAATAAAAACCGGTTTAGGAGGAATTTTCTTCCTGTATTTCTGAGTGGAGACTGTTCAGTTACGAAGTGTCCGTATGTTACAAAGCAGAGGGCGATTGAAATTTTCACTGAGCAACATTTAAACAGACACCGAGTCCTTGTGGTGGATTAGTTAAGGCAATGGACACATCGAGAGAATTAATTTGTAAATACAAACAGTCCAAACTGAAATCTCTCGGACATTAGGAACTGTATTTCTTCTCGAAGCTGTTCCACGTGTGACATTTGCAGCTCTGATGTGAAATTTCAACTCTCACTCCACTGACTCGGGCGGAGCTGTTGTGCGTTTCCGTTTTCAATCAGTAAGTAAATCAGGCTTGTTTTAACAGTTTGTACCAGATCAATAAACCTTCATTGCCTGGCCGGGAATTGAGTCCGGGCCACGGCGGTGAAAGGGCCGAATCCTTACCTCTAAATCACGAGGAAAACTGTCTGTAACTCTTGTAACGTTCTTTATCTGGGCCACATTTGCCCTTTTTCAGACACTTTCACCAGAGGTGTTTTTAAGGGGTTGCTGCAGTGAAGGATTGGAATGTCGTTCAACTGGTCTGGTTCCAAATCCTGCTCAGGAATTTAAGAAAAACTCTGAGTTTGCTCAGTCTCTTGACTTCAAAAGCGAGAATGTAAGAAAGTACATTCCCCCAAGCGTGTAATAAAATGTCGGAATGAGTGGGAAATTATGCTGGGAGACATAAAATTATAGACAGTTACAGCAAAGAAGGAGGCTATTCGGCCTGGCGAGCTGCTTTCAAAGAGCAGTTGTGATTGATTGGTCAGGAGTGATATTTGTGTCAGTGTAAACATGCGGCAGTAAAATCTCTCACATCACCGCGGCAGACATTCATCACTGAAAGCAACTGACACACGTCAAATTCTGCCGCTTTCACGTTGCATCTTTAACTTCCTGTTCTCTCTTTCAGGAATTTCCAGGTCTATCAAGTATCATCCATGCAGAACGTTGTCCTGTTCCTCGTTCCGCTAGGAGACTTACTGTGAACGGGATATATTAAGTGGCTCCATAGCTCAGTGGTTTAGAGCCCTGGCCTTGTAAATCAGCGGTCGTGAGTTCCGTTCTCACTGGGGCCTGCGATTAATTTTTATGAAATTTGGTAGCAAGGTCACCTTTGAGGAGAGCAGTGTAAAAAGATTAAAGCTGGAAATCCAAAACAAAAATACCTGGAAAAACTCAGCAGGTCAGACAGCATCTGCAGAGAGGGATGCAGTTAACCTTTTCCGTCTGCATGACTCTTCAACAGAACCTGTTGTTTTACTATGTTTACAACACTGTGTAAGATATCGGAAGGTCATGTCAGTGGGCAACAAGATGGCAGATGGATTATAATGTGGACAGGTGCGATTATGTTCACTTGGTTATAAAAATGAGAACAACAGAATGCTTTTAAAATGTGAGAAATTTGTAAGTGCCGATGTTCAAAGAAACTTGGGTGTGCTTGTACAAGAAATGTGGAAAGTTAGCATGCAGGATCAACAAGCAATTAGGAAGGCCAGTGGCATGTTCGCCTTTATTACAAGGGGATTGGAGAGCAGGAAAAAATAAGTCTTGCTACAAGGTTTTGGTGAGGCTGCATCTAGAATCCTGTGTGATGTTTTCATCTCCACATTTATAAAATAATAGACTTGCATTGGAGACGATACAGGAAATGTTCACTAAATTGATCTCTGGAATGAAATAGTTGTCCTACGATGAAAGGCTGAATAAATTGAGCTTTTATTCTCTGGAGTTTAGAAGAATGAAAGGCAACCTGACTGAAACCTGTAAAATTCTGAGGGGGCTTGATAGGGTGGACACAGAGATTGTTTACACTGGTCAGGGAGACTAAAACACTGGAGCACAATCTCAGGGTAAAGGGCCGATAATTTAGGGCTGAGATGAGGAGAAATTACTTCACCCAATGGGTTGTGAATCTTTGAATTCTCTACCCAGAGGGTTGTGGATGCTCCATCATTGAATACCGTTAAGGCTGGGGTGGACAGGTTTTTTGGTCTCTCAGGAGATGTGGGAATGGGCAGGATAATGGAGTTGAAGCCTAAGATCAGCCATGATTGAACTGAATGATGGAGCAGGTTCGATGGGCCCTGTGGTCTACTCCTGCTCCTATTTCTTCTGCTCATGTGTATGATAAAGACAGTAATCCATGTTATAATAAAAACAGAAACTGATGGAAGTTCTCAGCAGGTCTGAAAGCAAATATGAAGGGAGAAACAGAGTGAAGGTTTCGAGTTTAATATGACTCTTTTCCAAACCATAAATTGGCTGCTGGTTACGACATTTTGCACAACATCGAGACAGGGAATAGAGCCCAGGCGGTGAAAGCACCGAATCTGAACAATTAGAGTGTTTCTATAGCATACTTTTTGAACGAAATTAGCTTTCAACTGAAGGTTTAATCGTTTAAGACCACGTAGGATCAAGTACACTCCCTCTCTTCCTGCTTCTACTTATATTACCGGCATAGTTCTGCTTTGTGTCCTTTGGCTACTAGGAAATCTTGTCCAAACTTTGCCAATTCTGCTGTTATTCAGTAAGTTCCCACACAAATAGATTTATGAACATTCATTTCAAATAAAGCAAGAAAATGGAGGAAACATGTGCACAACATCCATCCTTTAGAAAGATGGGTTCAAAGAAACAAATAGAAATCGATTCTCTGATTGCATATACCGATCTGGAACACACCATCACATTGAGTGAATCCACTGTCTGTTCAAATGCTGCTCAGTGAAAATTTCAATCTTCCTCCGCTGTGTCACATTTGGACACTGATTCAATAAGCAGTCTCCACTTAAATAAACACAGAAAGCTTCAATCTCCACTTTTAACTTTTAAACATGTTGTTATTCTTTTTAGCATTTACCATGAAGATATATAATGCAAATGAATAAAGTTTTGCGATGGTAAAAATGTGCTCACCCCACAGGAATTGAACCACATTGATACAGACATATTAACACACATAGGCATATACACCGAGAGTGACAGAGGGCTAGGTTTTGTCTCTGAGGAGAGGCAATCTCTCAGAAAGCAAGGATGTCAGCAATTTAACTCAGCTTTGTTCCATTTCTGACTGCCAATTCTGTGAATGCTTATGGATGAACAGGAAAGAAGGAACACAGAAGTGAAACAGGAAAAAACAGACGGGCGTGTTTGGAAGGTTCTGACTCCATTTAGCCAATAATTAATTCTGGAGCTTCCAAAAGGGAGGAACACTGAGCAGCGGAGTTTGCAGGATGCGGACCTGTAGGTGAAGATCCCAGTGGAGTTCCAATCCATCGTGTTTATCACTCAGCCATGACTGGAGACCTTACACTGGTGTAAATGTTGTTCATGCGAAACCATGGAATAGTTACAGCAGAGAATGAAAGCAATCAGCCCCACCAATTCCCACTCATCCTGCAATTCCTACAGCCTTCCGTGTTCTTCCTACCAAGACAAACCACGTCATGTTTCAAATGCCCCGAGCCTATCCTAAGGGATTTGATGAAACGTCTGAAAGGATGAACCAACTGAAACTTTGGCAGTGATGAGATTCAAATCCACGACTCAAAGGAGGATGCAGTCTAAATCCAGCGCCTTGGACCACTCAAACACGCTTCTGCTGGCAATATGATAGTAACCATTGCCTTGAGTGGTATTGGTGCTGAATAAGAACATAACAAGTAGCAGCAGGAACAGACAATTTTGTCACTCGAGCCCCTGGCAGTTTCATAAAATCAGAGCCACTCACCACATCTTGAGGCCATTCAGCCTGGGTCAGAGGACCATCGGCCATTCAGCTTTTTGATCCTGCTCCTCCATTCAATAAGATCATGGCTGACACAACAGAAATCCCGTGCAGCGATTAAGCCAGAGGGACTTGAATAGAATTTCAAACTGTGTCCTCATGCTGCAGTTCTGGATTATGCTTTGCAGAAATAGGATTAGGCTGGGATATTTAGGAACACCGTAGAGAAATTGATCGAGCACTGGAATCGTAAAAGTTCACAACTCATTTGGACCCATCGTGCCCATGCCAGCTTTTTTCAAAGAGCTGCCCAGTTCGTCCCAATATCTTTCTCTTTCTTCATAACCCAGCAGTTTCTCCATTTCAAATATTTGTCCAGTTCCCCTTTGAAAACCCTGAGTTAAGAAAAACAATATTGAAAGAGGCGCAGGAGCTTCTGCATTGTCCATGCTCAGTGTGTGAAAATTAACAAAGTTTCCCTGGCCCATTGTCGACATTTTATTTCATTCAAAATATATTACAGTTCATACAATATCATTAAAATTTATTGAGATCATATTGACCAACCTGCCACCAAGGAATCATGTCTGACCACAGTGATCCGTGAAAAATGTAACCAGATCAAATGCAAGCACGAGCGTGGGTCGCATTGGTGCAATCGGATCATGTACAGTGCTTATACCGTAGCGAAGTCAGTGGGCTACGCTGAAGTTGTGAGTTCGAAGTTCACCTAGAGCCTAGGTTTTACTGGAGTTGCTACATATGGAACCACATTTGGATCGTAGATTCTGGAATCATTAGCACGGTTTTCAATGCAATAGGCCTACAATGACAGAGCAGAAGAGCACCCCTACCCCCCGTCCTTGGTTTATTAAATTCTGTTGCACAGGGGTGTACAAGAAACCTGCAAAACCAGCAGCGACTCACTTACCATCTCTCCCATGCTTGTAACTTGTTTTATTTGACTAAAACTTCTGGAAAACCATGTTTAAAGGGCAAGGTGTTGCACTTCCGCCACTGATTACACTAGAATACACCCGGCTGGAAGTGGTTGGTTAATACTGCTCCCCAAGTTCCACGGTGACAGACAGTCTGATCCTTGATGCAATTCCTGATACACGCACAGGGAACACAGATATCATCTGACTCATGAAACGTACATGGATTAATGTCAAGCTGACCCTTGGGGCCAAGCTGATGGTGTATTAGGGCTGTGTCCTCAGTCCCTTGTCTGGTTGTGAAACAAGGAGGACTTACACATATCAAGAAAAGAAACTCAGTGACTTCCATCTGCACTGTGTGCCGTGGTTATTGGGTACATCCTGGCGGGACGAAATCAGGAAACGGCAGCCCTCTCAAAGACAGAGCTCCCAAGTCTGTTAGGCTCAGCAAACAGAGGGAGGTTGGATGGCTTGGGCACGTTTACAGGATAGAAGGTGGTCACATAGATAAGGGCCAGGTGGACAGTGAGATGCCCAAAGCTCTGTTTGTATGGCATTCACAAACGTGACATGGAGGCCCTAATTAGCGATTATCTTACATGAATTTCACTAGATGACGACAGAGGAAGATGACAATACTTCCTGTGAACTGTTGTGCATCACCATGGCTACAGCGGCTTGGCAACAGACAACAAGACTGGAAACAACAACCCATAACATCACTTGTAGCTTCACGTGAGACATTTGTAACAGAAACTGCCCCTCAAGGATTAAGCTCAGCCATCAGAAACTGTGCAGCACCTGGAGACAACCCATCTGAATAGATTCGTTTGCTGCATGTCCGTCATCTTTCAAGAATGGAAGGATGATGAAGATCATTGTGAAATTCACTTGCAAACAATATGACGTGTTTCATACACAAACACACAATCACATACACACACGCACATACACACACACACACACACACACACATACACACACACACACACACACACACACACACAGAGGCAGAAAGATACAGATGTACATACGCACACAGAAACAGTCACACACTTCCCCCCATCCCACCACCACTAGGGCCATCTGCCACTTGCTTGTCCTGCTTTCTACCCTTAATGTCCCCATTAGCACATTCCTTAGATAATATCACCACCGTCAACACCCGTTTGTCCTTTTGTCTGTAACATCTTTGGTAATCTCTTCTTTTCCTCCACCTATCATTGGCCCCCTATCCAGCTCAACCTGCCCCACACCCCACAACCAGTTATATTTCACCGCATTTCTCCATTTCCTTAGTTCTGATGAAGAGTCATACGGACTCGAAATGTCAACTGTTTTCCTCTCCAAAGATGCTGTCAGACCTGCTGAGTTTTTCTAGGTATTTTTGTTTTTGTTTCAGATTTCCAGCATCCGCAGTATTTTGCTTTTATCTGAGAGAGAGAAAAATACGTTTCAGTGAGTTAGATGCTGTCTCAAGTAAAGAAATGACAGACAGTAAGTGAATGTGGTGACAAACGTGTCCGTCTTAGCAAAGAAATGGTTGGCATGACAAGAATTTCTAAACAAGAGCACACAATGGGATATACTATCAATGAATATTTACATTATTGGATGATCTGTAGTTGCAGTTTGAATAAGAGAAAATAAAAAAAATGCAACATTCTGGTGAAGATAAATATTTTATCTTTGTGGAATGATGCAGCATGATTTCTTTTCACACCGATACACAGAGCAGGCAATGTCACATATAAAATACTGTTGGCTGTAATGAAAATGAATATCAGGAGATGCACGGAACAAACGGTCAATGTAATTTTAGGCCAAACCTGTAGTTTTAGGCCAAAGTCAGAGGCCCATTTCGAACTCAACGTCCTCCTTATAGAGACAGAGAATAGTGTAGGAACAACAGAGACAGAGGCTGGTGTGGTAATTACTGAGACAGGGCCTAGTGCAATTTAAGCAGCGACATTACTAGTGCAGTAATAATAGAGAGGCCATCTAACGTTACTTAAGCAAAGACGTGACCTAGTGCATGAATAACAGGGACGTGGACGAGTGCTATATTAACACAGATAGGGTTTACTGCTGTAATAGCAGAGACGGGGCGAGTGCAATATTTACTGGTGCAGGGCCTGGATCAACATCAAGTGAAATAGGGCAGTTATTACAGGCACAGGGCTCAGGGTAATTGCTTCCTAGACAGAGTCTAAGTCGTGATAACAGAAACTGCCACCAGTGTAACAGAGACAGATATGATGTCGTGGAGTAAAATCAGGGAAAGGGAGAGTGGAATAGAAGCAGAGACAGAGGTACAAAGACAAAGTCTCTGCAAAGACAGGATCCATTTTAATTAAAAAGACAGATCAGCTCGAGTGTGATACAGACTGGTACAGAGTCTAGTGTAAATTGTTCTGAAATACAGTCTAGAGGAATATCGGTGCAGACATGATAGAGTGTGTTATAAGCAGGGCCGGGACCTAGTGAAACATAAGTGTGGCAGTGCCGAGTGCAGTAATAATTGAGACAGGATCTTGTGTAATACAAACCTGCCGAGTGTGGTAATAACACAGACCGGATCCAGTTTAAGAAAACTGATACAGGTGTAGTGGATCTTCACATAATTCAGGGTTCTTTTTAATATCAACTGACGCAGTGCCTGGTGAATTAAATACTGGCAAAGGTACGAGATCAATAAAAACAGAGACATGAACAAGTCCAGCAATAACAAAGTCATGATAAAAGACAATAGCAACAGAAACATGGAATTGTGTGATCTGAATGGAGGAATGTATTGGTGCAGCATTAACTGAGACAGGGTCCAGTTTGATAGACACGTGGAAGGATCTACTGGAGTAATAGCTGAGACAGAGTCTTGTGAAATGCAAATAAAAACATGTTCTAGTTTTCTATAACCAGAGACAAGCTCTAGTGCAGTGCCAACTGGGGCATGGCTTATTGTAACTTCAGCCGAGACCTGCTTCAGTGCAGTAATGACTGAAATATTTCCAACTGTATTGTGGCCCTAGTCCAGTACATAAACAACTGAGATTGAGTCAATTTTAGAAACAACTGAGAAATGACCTTCTCTAATATGAGCAGAGACATGTCCTAGTGCAATAGAAACAGAAACCGCGTCTAAGTTAATTGAACAGAGACCGTGCCAAATGCAGTAAAAATTGAGACAGCGCCTGCTTCATGTGATGTGAGCAATCATGGTTCCACTGCCACCCATTGGTCCACCTTTGCTACTGCAGGTGTTATGAAAATGTCGATTCCATTTACTGTTTCTGAGATCAATGGTTAAAATAAGAAATAATGGAAAACGTAGCCGACAGGATTTGAACCTGCGCAGGGTAACCCCAATGGATTTCAAGTCCATCGCCTTAACCACTCGGCCACGACTACAGATGTCGGCGATAAACCTGTATTATTTATATGAAGTCACAGAATGGTTACAGCAGACGAAGCGGGCCTTCTGCCCGCCCTGTCTCTGTCACAACCTAGCCGGGCATGCACGCGCGTTATTTCCGATGTGAAAATTCAGGGAGATCAATGTTGTTTCCTCCTGGAGCCTCAGCTTGTTCTGAATTTCAAACTGTGGAAGGTAATCGACCTACAAAACCCACAAGGTTATACTGCATTCCTCTCAATCATCAATAACATCATTCACATCTTCCACTTCTTTGCTACACCTCCTTCCAAACATTGCAAACTCCACTTGCATCGTTCATCCTGATATTTTTCACTTAGACATTTTAATACTAAGTTGCACAACCAATGTTAATCAAGTTTGTGTTGGTGAATATGTGTCCATCCCCTCGGGGAACTGAACACATTGACACACACAACGAGCACACACCGACACATAAAACGAGAGTAACAGAGGCCGAAGAAGAGACAATCACCCAAAAGGCAAGGATGTCACCAACTTGGCCAATTATTGTTCTATTTCAGACTCCAAATGTAGTGAATATTTGCAGATGAACTGAAGTCAGAAACACGAGGGTGTTTGGGTAGTTTTCTTTTTCATTTGACTGATAATTTATTCTGCAAACAGTTTGTGTCAATCAGGAATTAGAAGGGGTGTTGGCAGGATTCGGACCACGTGGAAAAACGCCTGAACCACTCGGCCAGGACAACTGGGTGAAGGCTGCATGTTGTTTGTTTAAAATAATAGAATGAGTACAGGGAGTTCCAGTGAAAGAAAGTCTTCCAGTCCGTGCCATTGCCCCACCCTTTCCCAGTCTCCCTGGGATTTACACTGTCTCCTCATTCTCCCAACTGAAGTACAACACTGCACAGATTAGCTGCTCCTTCACTGCACAGAGAATCTTTTACAAGCGTCTCAAATAGCAATGCACCAGAAAGTTTGGCAGCGGTGGGAGTAAAGCCCAAATCACCAGAGAGATTGAAACCTGAACCATTGGCTGAGCCCGCTCGGTCTCACTACCACATTCCGATTAGACACAAACATTGTCTTCACCAACATTGACAATGAATTAGAATATAACAAAATATGATCAGGAATTGGCCATTCGGCCCCTCGAGCATTCTCAGCTACTTAACAAGATCATGTGAAAACTTCAATCATCCTCCGCTTTGTAACCTCCAGAAATTTAGTTGCTGAACAGTCTCCACTCAAAATAAAGAGAGAAATGTCCTGTTAACAGCTTTTTTTTTTTGCTGATATGAAGTCAGAGAACTAACATGGATAACGTTTGGGTGGTGAAAATGGGAAACTGAAACACATCGACACACACAGAAAATCACAAATACGCACGTTGTTAAGATTTGAAATAGTGAATATTTTCACAATGTCTTGCAATCAGCAGAAAGTGGAGCTGTGATTAGCTTATAGCTCAGAAGATGTACAGCAAGAATGTACATAACAGGCTGATGCTCACCGTGCCTGTTTGGACTCGGTGAGCTGCATCTTACGATTGGGACCATTTCAATGTCGTTCAACGAGTCCGGTTCCAATTTCTGTGCTAAAAAGGTTAAGAAAACGGGCTGAAGTTGCTTATTGTCTTGAATTCAAAGCATCACATGGAAGATAGGAAAGTTCATCTTAATCGTGGTGTTAGGAAATATAAAATGACAGAAAGCTATAGCAAAGAAAGAGGCCATTCGGCCCTGTGTGCTGCTTTCAAAGAACAGTGTGATTGATTGATCTGAATATTCAAAGATATTCGGCATTTGGGAAGAATGGGCAAAAAGAAAAATGAGGCGAGGTCGCATTGTTCATTAGGAATGAGATCTGTACATTAGTGAGAGAGGATCTTATATTGAAGGATCAAGATGTAGAATCAGTTTGGGTGGAGCTAAGAAACAGCAAGAGGCAGCAAACATTGGTGGGCATTGTTTATAGGCTGCCAAACTCTAGTGGAGTTTACTTTTACAAACTTCACCAAGGACAAGTTTCTTTGGCCAAATAGTCTGTTTAGGTTGAACACAAGTGTCCTCTTCAGCCAATGAGAAGAGCCATTGCTGTTTGCTGGAACATGAAATCGATACTTTCCTCCGTTAAGACAGTTCTTAAAGCCTCCCCCTTTGACCGAGCATTTCGTCATCTGACCGAATATGTGGCTCAGTGTCACACTTTGTTATATAATGATCTTGGGGAACGCCTTGTGACGTTTCATTAGGAAAAAGGAGCTTTATCAATATAAGTTGTTGTTGTAGTCCATACATAGAAAGAGACAAACTCCTCTTGTCTCTTTCATCCTGATATTTTTCACTGTAACATTGTAATATGAAGTTGCATCACTAATGTGAATACAATTTGTGCTCGTAAAAATGTGGACACCTCCTCAGGGAACTGAACCACATTGACACACACAGAGGAATACAAACAGGTATAAACCTAGACTGACAGAGGCCTAAGGAGAGACAAATGCCAGAGTGAAATCATGCCACCAGATTAGCTCAATTTTGTTTTCCATTTCCGACTGGAGATTTGCAGAAGGCTGACAAATGAACCGAAACAAGAGAACACGGGCGTGTTTGGATCCCAATCCCTCGATTCAAACGATAATTAGCTCTGTTTGTGCGCCAATAATATCCAAAATAATGAGAAACGTAGTCGGCAGGATTCGAACCTGCGCGGGGTAACCCCAATGGATTTCTAATCCATCACCTTAACCACTCGGCCACGACTACAGAAGCTGCCCCTCTATTACTATTATTTGCATGAAATCATGCAATGGTTACAGCAGAGAAAGAGGTCTTTCTGCCCTTCTTGTCACTGCCATTACCTGAGCTTTTCCCCTGAACCCTGCAATTTATACTGTCCCTGTTCTTCTGACCAAACTGGGAAAGAAAGAATGAGAATGATCCAACCCAGCCAATTACCGCCCCATCAGTTACTCTCCATCATCGGTAAAGTAATGGAAGGGGTCATCAACAGTGCTAACAAGAGGCACAGTCTTAGCAATAACCTGCTCACTGATGCCCAGTTTGGGTTTCGTAAGGGCCACTCAGCTCCTGACCTCATTACAGCCTTGGTTCAAATACAAATAAAATAGCTGAACTCCCGAGATGAGGTGAGAGTGACTGCTCTTGACATTAAGTCAGCATTTGACCGAGTGTGGCATCAAGGTTCCCGAACACAACTGGAGTCAATGGGGATCAGGGGGAAACTCTTCGCTTGTTGGAGTCATAACTAGCACAAAGGAAGATGGTTGTGGTTGCTGGAGTCAGTCATCTTAGCTCCAGGACATCACTGCCGGAGTTCCTTAGGGTAGTGTCCTCGGCCCAACCATCTTCAGCAATGAACTTCCATCCATCATAAGGTCAGAAGTGGCGAAGTTAGCTGATGATTGCACAATGTTCAGCACCATACCCGACTCCTCAGATACTGAAACAGTCCTTGTCCAAATGCAACAAGACCTGGGCAATATCCAGGCTTCGGCTCACAAGTGGCAAGTAACATTCGCACCCCACAAGTGTCAGGCACTGACAATCTCCAAAAAGAGAATCCAACTATCGCCACTTGATGTCCAATGACATTACCATCACTGAAACCCTCACTATCAACATCCTGGGGGTTCCCATTGACCAGGAACTAAACTGGACTAGCCATATAAACACTATGGCTGCAAGAGCAGGTCAGAAGTTAGGAATCGTGCAACATGTAACCCACCTCCTGTCTATCATCTACAAGGCGCAAGTTAGGAGTGTAATACTTGCCTGGATGAGTGCAGCCCCCGCAACACTGAAGAAGCTGGACACCGTCCAGGGCAAAACAATCCAGTTGACTGGCACCACATCCACATTCACGCCCTTCACCACTGACGTACAGTTGCAGCAGTGTGTACCATCTACAAGATGCACTGCAGGAATTCACCAGGGTCCTTAGACATCAGCGTCCAAACCCACGGCCATTACCAGCTAGATGGACAAGGGCAGCATAGATGAGAACACCATCACCTGGAAGTTACCCTTCAAGTCACTCACCATCTTGGCTTGGAAATCTATCACCATTCCTTGACCGTCACTGAGTCAAAATCCTGGAACCCCATTCCTAACAGCACAGTGGAAGTACCGACTCAACATGGACTGCAACGGTTCAAGCAGCCAGACCACCTTTCCAAGAACAATTAGGGATGGACAATAAATGCTGGCCCAGTCAGTGAAGCCCACATCACGTGAATGAATAAAACAAATGTCCACGTTTACCTGCAAATTATGTTGTCTTGAACGTCTGACCAAAGTAAAGCACTGCAAATGTCCGTCCCTGGAGCGAGGCTGACGTATTTGCTCAGGTGGGGAACCAGCTGAAGATTTCAATATTGGCTTTCTTAACAACGAGTTTCCAAATGGGAATTGTGCAGGGCTAAGGAGAAAGAGAACGAAATTGTCATTACTTATAAAGCTCTTTATACAAAACTAACCTAGACACGATGGGTGGAAGATCCTCTTACTGCGCTGTGCCATTTGATGATGACATTGCTGATCAGTCTGTCTCCAGCATTCCTAATGAGAACAGCCGAATTCCATTTCTTCAAAACAAAGACCCAAAGTGCTGCTGCATGACGTCACCGCTTAACATTCCAGACAGCTCCATTGGGCTCGTTACAGCGCAGTGTTTATAGTGGCGAGTGGGGTGATATTCAGACAGAACAGCGGGTTGAAACATGGCAAGAGCATTTTCCAAGCTTGTTTAAAAGTGTGTGAGCGAGAGTTCGACAATTTACGTTTGTTGTAAATGTGAACACAAGATTTGGGATCCTGCTGACTAAAGTTTTCATAATTTTTGATTTTATCCAAATTAATTATCAGTTGATTAGAAGGAAATCCATTCAAATACGTCCGTATTTTCTGATTTACATTCATTTTTCAGCATTCAGGAAATTTGCTTTCGGAAATGGAACAAACATGGAGACTATTTGGTGACATCTTTGATTTCTGGGCCTGTGTCTCTCCTTAGGCCTTTGTCACTCTTGTTGTATACCTCTCTGTGTCTGCTCCTCTGCGATTGTCAATGTGGTTCAGTTCTCCGAGGGGGTTAAAATGTTTTCAACGTCGCAAATTAATTCGCATGAGTTGTGCGAATTCATGTTAAAATGTCGCAGAGAAAAGTATCAGCATGAAAGATAAAACAGGAGGCTGGCCTTTTCTATTTCGATCCTACAACAACAACTTATCTCCCTAAATCTTTAATCTAATGAAATGTCACAAGGCGTTCCCGAGGATCATTATATAACAAAGCGTGACACCGAGTCTCATATTCGGTCAGGTGACTAAAAGTTCGGTCAAAGGAGGAGGCTTTAAGAACTGTCTTAAAGGAGGAAAGTATTGATTTCATCTTCCAGCTCACAGCAATGGTTCTACTCATTGGTGATTAAGTCATTTGTGTTCAAACCGAATCAGACCATTTGGCCGGTGAAAGTTGTCTCTGGTAAACGAGTTCGAGAATGAAAAAAAAGTCAAAAGTAGCCTCCATAATCCACCTGTCGAGCTTTATTGGTAGTTTCCCTGATGTCCAGTGACTGGGAATCGGCGCTTTCATTTGACCAACGGCGAATAGGATGGAGGGTTTTGGAAATTGAAAGTTACACATGAGCAACTAGTGGGACTATTTCACCTCACTGTCTATTTCATGTTCCAGCTCACAGCAACCGTTGTTTTCATTGGCTGAAGAAGTTGTTTGTGTTGAACCGAAACAGGCAGTTTTGTGAAGCGATCTGAACAGAAAACCAATTGGCAAAAGCAGCTTAGATAAACCAAATCGAATAATGCTGGTGCAGATTCCCTGGTGGTGTAGTGGTCAGGATGCGGTGCGACCCGGTTTCAATTCCCTGTCAGGTAATGACGAGTTAATGAGTTTGTACGAACAAGCGTTGATTACTTATTGATTAGAAACTTTTAAAAGCTCCACCAGAATCAGAGGAGTGAGAGGTTAAGTTTCGCCTCAGAGCTGGGAAATATCACACTTGGATCAAGTGGAGCGAGGGTACAAAGGGAGAAGAGCAGGGCATAGCACTGACTGTAGAAATGTTGGTTTGAGGCAAAATATGGGTGGGTAAAGTTCGAATTTTGGTGCCAAGAGTTTGCACTGGCACAAATATCACTCCTGATGGATCAACCAATCTGCTCTTTGAAAGCAGCACGCCCGGCCGAATGGCCTCTTTCTGTGCTGAGACTTTCGATAATTTTATGTTTCCCACCAGCACGGGTCATTCTGCCATTTTGTAACCCACTTGAGCGAGATGTACTTTCTTACCTTGTATTCGGCTTTTTTGAAACCAAAACACGAAGTAAATACCACGAGTTTTCTTGTCATTTCCAGCACGAGATTAGTCACGAGACTAAATGAGTGACACATTAATGGTGCCAATCCTTCACTGAAGCTCACCACGTCCAAAGTGTACTGTTATCATCAGCCTGTTCTGAACCGTCTTGCAGTACATCTGCTGAACAACTATAAGCTTCTCACAGCTCTGCTTTCTTCACATTGAAACCCAGTGTGAAAATCATTTAAAAAGCTGAACAACTGGGAGGAGAGTGACTGTGGATAATCGGCACTGGGCACCTTCCTGTAATCAGTATCTGGGAGAAACAGAAAGGTGATATGCAGGTGTCTCATTACCCACGGGTTTTACCCATTCCCACGAACTGACTGTGTCTACATCAAGCAGTTAGTTGACCTGGCGGCTGAACGGTCAGAGGGAGCTGGAGGTGAGGAAGGGACAGAAGTGGAAAGAGATTCGACATGAAATTATTTTCAATTTGATGTGTATCAGTTGCTTTCAGTGATGAATTTCTGTCTTCTAAGTTTCACAGGAGCCGCAGTGATTAGTTGGTGTTTTCTTTTAAGCAGCAAGATGTAAAAGTAAAAAGATAAAAGCAAATTAGTGCGAATGATGGAAATCTGAAACAAAAATAGAAAATGCTGGAAAAACTCAGCAGCTGGAAGGAGAAACAGAGTCATTGTTCTCAGTCTATACGACGCTTATTCAGATTTTTAAACAGCACCCAGCTTAGGGCTCGAACCCACGGCCCTGAGTTTAAGAGTCACATGCGCTACGGGGTGAACTAGCCGAGAATGGATGAAGCTGTTTCGTATCCCAACATACATGGATGGTTTTGTTGCTTTCCACCTGATACCTCAGCTTGGTCGGAATTTTAAAGTGTGGAACGTAATCGGCCGACAAATGCCCCAAAGTTGCAATTCATTCATCTCAATCATCAATAACATCATTCACATCTTCCCCTTCTTAGCTGCACCTCCTTCCAAATACTGTGTTCCATTTTCCTCAGGATTTTCTCCTGCATTTAACACTTACCTGCTTTGTGTCCTCATTTTGAAATTATTGGCATCAACATCCAACACAAATTGAGTTGCAAACCCGATGGACAAACAATGGAAAACAAATCACTCGGTAACACAAATCTCATGGTGCTCATTTTCAGATTCACAGCAGTCAGCTTTTCAGTAAATGAAGGAATTTTACAGTGAAAAGATTAGAAAGTTTGTGTGACTTTTATTTGTAACTCACTCACTCGGGTAATCTGTAAATGTTTGTCAGAGGTTTAGTGACCAGGATATAATCTACCTGTGTTTCCCTGAGCCTGTGCTCGGTGTATTGGAAGGTTTGGCCCGGGTTGGAGTATCTCGCTTCACAGGGATGGGCAGCAACCCGCTGATTGAAGCTGCTGTCGCCGCTTTCTGTGGGCAGCGGGTGATTGGAAAGTGCGGGGCCGGAATATTGCTGCCTTGCTGCTTTTCGCTGTCTCACTCACTTTGGAAATGAGGAAGAGGGAATAATTGATGGATTTGTTTGAATCCAGTAACTTTATAGGTTTCCAGTGTGTTGGATACCGGTACATGGTAGGCCTAAATGTTTTCCCATTACATTTGAAATGAATATCCGGGAAAAAAAGCCGCTTATCTGGGAGCTCACTGGATAACAGTGGAGCCGACAACTTTTCTGGAGTCTTGACATTTCGTTCAAAGACCCAAAGACAGCCAGGAACCGTGTGACAGTGAAGACTGATGGGTAGAAAAAAAGGACAGTTTCGCCCCTGGGTGGCTTCAAACCACCAGCCTTTCGGTTAACAGCCGAACGCGCTGATAGACTGCTCCACAGAGACCCATAGCGACATAGCCAGCGTGTCAGTGAGTTAAAGCTTCAGATTGCAGCGAACGGAATGACAATTGCTCTCTATCAGTTTTACTCTTTCAAAATAAAGGTTGGGACATTCATTGTGGATACATGGAAACCGTCTGATCCCACCCACTGCAGACACATTCATGTCACCGGGAATCAGCTCTCCTACAACGGTGCCGTCTCCCTTCGAGCCTTTCGTGCCTTGACTGTTACCAAGTATTCTGATTGCCCCGAAGCCGATGTTTGGTTTGAATTCCTGATGTGCAGTAACGAGAATCCTTTCAATGCCTCTGATCAGTTAACTTTACTGATAACATCGGAGTCAATGTTCCAGCGTCTTATAGAAGGTAAAGGTGCCTTGGTTCTGTCTGGTCGATTGGATAGTTCGCCCTTCTTTCTCCTCTGATTCCGGTTTCCAAAGTCTTTCTGAAGATTCACAAAACTGGAGACTGGGTTTTCTGGTTTGGTTCCTTCTCCATTTTCCCACCTGCCGACTGAATATTTTCCAAATTCTCATCTCAGTCCACCGCCTTGCATCAAGTCCAGAGATGAGGAAATTCAGTTTGGTGGAGGGGTTATAGAGACCGGAATTGTTCTATTTAAAATAAAGATGGTTAAACGGAGATTTCATGGAGCTGGTCAAAATTATGGGACTGGGAGCAGTGGGGACGGGCGCTCTTCACTGACGGGGGTCAGTAACCAGAAGATTGGGATTTAAGATAATTAAATAAGGACAGACTTGCATTTATATAGCGATTTTCCCGACCAGTGGATGTCTCAAACCACCAGCCAATTAAGTTCTTTTTTGGAATAAGAACAGAAAATGTTGGAAAAACTCAGCAGGTTTCTCTCTCCACAGATGCTGTCAGACCTGCTGAGTTTTTCCTGCATTTTCTGTTTCCCTTTCCAGATTTCCGCAGCTTTGCGTTTATTGAAGTGGAGCCATTGATGTAATGCAGGGAACACGGCAGCCAATCACCGCTCAGGAAACAGCCAAAACCAGGGACGTCACAATGAACAGACCATGTGTTCTTGGTTGAGGGTTAAACACTGACCAGGCCACGTGGCTGCAACATGAACCCTCAGAATTAGAAAATGGCTCTGCCCAGTTATGAACCAGAGAACGTTTAACGTGTCAGACAAACATGATAATCGCTGCACCACAGAAACAGGAAACAGTGCAAAGGCTCAATGGTCTTCACTAAAATGTGCATTTGTGACGTCATGCAGCAGCACTTTGGGTCTTTGTTTTGAAGAAATGGAATTCGGCTGTTCTCATTAGGAATGCTGGAGATAGACTTTCAACAATGTCATCATCAAATGGCACAGCGCATAAGTGGTCTTTTGGGCAATCATATCCTTGTCCGTTTTGTACAGAGATTTCCAGTTAATCTCAATTTCGTTGCCTCTTTCCATAACTCTTTTTTTTAACTCCCTTTCAAGTCATTGTCCAATTCCCTTTTGAAAACTCTGAGTTAAGACAAACAATATTGAAAGAGGTGCAGAAGCTTCTGCAGTGCCCCTGCACAGTGTGTGAAAATGAACAAAGTTTCCCTGAACCAATTTCCCCAGCGTTCTCTAATTTCCATTCGTCTGCAAGGATTCACTAAAGTTATGGCTAGAAATGGAAGAAAAACGGTGCGAGGTTGGTGTCATTCTTGCTTTCTGGGTGTTTATCTCACCTTAGAGACTTGCTCCCTGTCACTCTCGGTCTGTGTGTGTTCCTGTGTGTGTGTCAATATGGTTCAGTTCCCCATTTTTACCATCCAAACATTATTCACGTTAATTTTGTAGCTTCATATTAAGTTGGTACAGAGAACAAAAAGAGCGGATATAAAATATACAAGGTTTTCTTTCTTGTTTTTAACTGGAAATTTTTCAGCTTCTAAGGGTCGGGGTGGTACAAAGTGGAGGATGATAGAAATTGTCACTGAACAACATTTAAACAGACAGACACCGAGTTCTTGTGGTCGAGTGGTTAAGGCAATGGACGAGAGAATTAATTTTTAAATACAGATAGTCCAAACTGAAATCACTCGGACATTAGGAACTGTTTACATTGCTGTCAGGTGTCACAAGGAACAGGAAAATAAAAGTTGATTCACAAATGTTCCAGGAATGGATAGGTTATAATCACCAGGAAAGGCTGAACAGCCTGAAGCTCTTTTCTGTGGAAATGAGAAGGCTGAGAGATGACCTGATAGAAATGGAATGCTTTGTCCCTGTTTCTTCAGGGATTCGAGGTGAAATTTATTCACTCAGCTAAAGGTTGACATCTGCTGAATCTGCATCAAACAAACAATGAAACAAACAATGAAATGTTTAGAGATACAGAAAGAAAGATTCTACATTGAAATGGAATTCTTAAAGTCGGATTTTGTCATCTGCTAAATGAATATATTTTATCAAACTCTCCCTGTCATTAGATTACAACATTGACTGTACTTCAGCAAGATTTCATTGGCTGTAAAACACCTCCCGTTTTCATGAGTTGGTGAAAGGCTCTGTTTAAATATAAGTCTTTGTTTCTCTTCTTTCTTTCTGACTGTCAATCTAAGTTAACAATCAGATGGAATGGTGAAGTGTATCTGTTCCTTTCAGTGTCTACTCCACTCTCTGTCTCTATCTGTCTCCCTTTGTCTCTGTATACCTGTCTCGCTCTCATTCACTCTCTCAGTCTCTCTGTCTGTGTCTCTATCTCTGTTCACTCTTGTGCTCTTTGTTCCCTCTATTCGCTCGCTGTCTGTGCGCAAGCAAGATTCACTGGATTGATTCCTGAGATGAGACGGTTGTCCTAGGAGGAGAGATTAAGTGGGATGAGTCTGTTCTCTCTGGAATTTAGAATAATGAGAGGTGATCTCATTGAACAGTCTGACATTCTGAGCCAGCTTGACAGTGAACATGCTGAGAGGCTGGTTCCCCCCGGCTGGAGCGTCTAGAACTAGACTCACATTCTCCAGATAATGTGTCAGCCGTTTAGGACTGAGGTGAGGAGACATTTCTTCACTCAAATGTTTGTGAATCTTTGGAATTCTGTAGCTGAGAGGTCTGTGGATCCTCAGCCGATGAGTATATTGAGGCTGAGATGTTTAGATTTTTGGTCTTTAAGGGAATGAAAGGGCATCGGGATTGGGTGGGCAATTGGTGTTGAGATTGTGGATCCACCTGATCTTATGAACTGCAGGAGGAGGCTCAAGGGGGCGTATGGCCAAGTCCTGTTCCTTTTTTGATCCTGTCAATGTTCTATCTCAGTGTAAATACCATCAATGGGATGCGAAACAGCAGGTTGAGCGTGGCAGTCTGGCCGAATGGCCTCAGGTGCTGGATTCAGATTTCAGTATCAGTGGAACCACTGCCAAAGTTATAGGTGGTTCACCTGTGAGTCACTTTGAATGCTCTCTTCTGACGAAAAAGTGCCAACACAAAGTGAATGTCTATTGGGTTTCATTTTAACTGGAAGGAGGAGAATCAAAACAAATATTCATTGATTTTGTGAGAATGCAAGTTAGTGGAAGTAGTTGAGTTGCTCTTGCAGACAGCCAGCACGGACACAATGGGTCGAATGCCCTCCTTCTTTGCTGCAGCCATCTATGCTCACATACCATCAACATTAAACTATCCATAGGACCAGTCATCGTAACTGAGTGGGTAAGGTGATGGAGTTCAAATCCATTGGCGTTTCTGCAACTCATTAATCCTGGTTTTAACTCTGTGTCTACAGAGTTAATTATCGGTTACGGTGAATGAAATCCATCCAGAAACTCGGGAACTTTTTCCATTAATTGCTGAAAGCATTCAAGAAATTTCCATTCGGAAATGGAACAAAAACGGAGGTAGGCTGATTTCATTCTTGCTTTCTGGGTGTTTGCCTCTCCTTAGAGACAAGCCCTTGCCCTCTGTAACTCTTGGTGTATATGTCTGTGTGTTTTCCTCTGTCTGTGTCAATGTGGCTCAGTTCCCCGAGAGATTGAAAACAGTTTTACCATCAAAAACTTTATTCACGTTAGTTGTATAGCTTCATATCAATGTGCTGTAGAGAAAAATATCAGGATGGAAGATGCAAACGGGGTTTGCAATATTTGGCATGAGGTGCAGCCATCAAACAGAGGATTTAGCGAGAAGCTTTCTTCTCATTTAACACAAGATTTGGAACTAGATCTGGGAGATATTTGTATCGGTGCACAGAGTAAGATTTCCTCTATAAACCTAGAGGATTCTGAGGAGGCTTCACAGGTTAATGTAAAGAAGATGTTTCCAGTAGTGGGGAATCTTGATTCAGTAGGCTCAGTTTTGGGATGAAGGGGCTGACTTATCAAAAACGTCGAAACAGGTTAAGCCTTTATTCATTAGAGTTTATAAGAATGATGGGTGACCTTAGTGAAACAGACAAGATTCTGAGAAGTCTTGACAGGGCAGATGTAGAGAAGATGTTTCCACTAGTGGGGAATCTCGAACTAGGGGACATAGTTACAGAATAAGGGAGCACGCATTTAAAACTGAGATGCGAAGGAATTCCCTCTCTCAGAGGTAATAAATGTCTGGAATTCTCTACCCCAGAGAGTTGTGGCGGCTAGATCACTGAAAGTATTTAAAGAGGAGGCAGTTGGATTTTTAAAATATCGGGAAGTTGAGGCCTATGAGGAGCGAGCACAAAAGAGGAGTTCAGGCCTGGGGCAGATCAACCATCATCTTATTGAATAACGGGGCAGGCTAGAGGGGCCAAAAGATCGACTCCTGCTCCTTTTCCTTATGTTCCTATGTTCGTTAGAAACGTGTCTCTGGTGAAAGAGGACGGAAATAAAGGGCACAGATAACAGAGGTAACCCAGGCTGTAAGCATCTTATGCAGCTTCCTTGGTGCTCGAGTTGTCAGGATTCGGCTTTTTTATGATTGCTGTCAGGGTTCGATTCCCGGTCAAGGGGTAGTAATTTATTGACCTCGGGCAAACTGTAAAACTGAGCTTGAATAATTTCCTGATTAAAAGCGAGAAATGCAAGTCATCTGATTCTCAGTGGCGTGAGAGCTCAAGTTTTGTATCAGAGTTGGAAATGTCATTCAGTCGCAACCAGTTGAAAACAAACACAGAGGTGAAGATAAGGAATGAGGGAAGGGCTGTGATCGGCTATAAAGCACTGACAATAGAGATGGTGGTGTACGACAAAATATAGCGATAATAGGGGAAGTTTTATTGTTGACACCGATACAAGTATCTCCCAGGACTGCTTCCAAATCTCATGTTAAATGAGAAGAAAACTTGTTGTTGAATCTTTCACTTTTTAGCTGCACCTCCTTCCAAACATTGCAAACTCCTAAGATAAAAGCAAAATGCTGCGGATGCTGGAAGTCTGAGACAAAAACAAAAATAGCTGGAAAAACTCAGCAGGTCTGGCAGCATCTGTGGAGAGGAATACACTTGACGTTTCGAGTCCATTTGACTGACTCTTCAACAGAACTCATGAAGAATCATAAGGACTCGAAACTATAACTCGGTCTTCCTCTCCACAGATGCTGTCAGACCTGCTGAGTTTTTCCAGCTATTTTTTTTATTGTAAACTCCTCCTGCGTCTTCCTGATATTTTTCTCGGTAACATTTTGATATGAAACTGCAGAACTAATGTGAATAAAGTTCGTGATGTTAACAATGTGTTCACCCCCTCAGGGAACTGAACCACATTGACACATATAGAGGGATACACACAGATTTATACACCGAGAGTGACAGAGGGCAAGGGTTTGTATCCAAGGAGAGACAAACACCCAGAAAGCAAGCATGACACCCCCTAGCTCCGTTTTTGTTCCGCTAGGATTACAAGTTTCTTGAATGTTTTCATGAATGAACGGAAATAGGAAAACCCCCTTGGATGCTTTAGTACTTGGATGGATTTGATTGAATCATTCCGAGAATTAGATCTGTAGACACAGAGTTAAAACCAGGAATAATGAGAGCGGGAAACTCCAATGGATTTGAACACCATCACCTTAACCACTTGGCCACGGCGACTGGCCTTATGGACAGGTTAATGTTGCTGGTATATAAGATGGCTGCAGCACAGAAGGCGGGCTTTCGGCCCATCTTCTCCGTGCTGGCTGTCTGGAAGAACAAGTCAGCTACTTCCACTGCCGTGCATTCTCACAGAAGCAATTAATATTTGCATTGCCTCTTCTTCTTCTCCTGGTTAAAATGAAACCCAATACATGCCCGCATTCATTATGAGCTGGCACTATTTCGTCAGAAGAGACCATTCAAAGTGACCCACAGATGAACCAGCTATAACTATGGCAGCGGTTCCACAGAGACTGGAACCTGAATCAGCGCCTAGGCCGTTCGGCCAGGCTACCTCTCTCAACCTGCTGTTTCCCGTCGCTTTGATAGTTTTCCCACTGAAACAGAACATTAAGAACATCAAACAAGGAAAAGGAATTGGCTATAAACCTCCTCGAGCCTCCGCTACCACTTTATTAGATCATGTCAGATCCCGAAACTCAACGCCAAATTTCCATCCGATCCCGATAGTCCTTCATTCTCTTAAAGTCCAAAACTATATTCACCTCAGCCTTCAATATACTCGTCGACTGAGGATCCAGAGACATGTGGGCTACACAATTCGAAAGATTCACAAGCCTTTGATTAAAGAAATGACTCCTCACCTCAGTCTTAAATGGCTGACACATTATCCGGAGAATGTGAGCCCAGTTCTAGACGCTCCAGCTGTGGGGGAATCAGCGTCTCAGCATGTTCACTGGTAGGCTGTCTGAGAATGTCAGACTGTTCAATGAGATCACCTCTCATTATTCTAAACTCCAGAAAGAACAGACTCATCCCAATTTATCTCTCATCCTCATCTCAGGAATCAATCCAGTGAATCTTGTTTGCACACAGGCAGCGAGATAATAGAAGGAACAAAAGGCACAAGAGTGAACAGAGATAGAGACACAGACAGAGAGACTGAGAGAGTGAAAGCGACCGAGACAGAGATACAGAGGCAAAGAGAAGCAGACAGAGAGAGAGAGAGAGGGGTAGACACAGAAAGGAATAGATACACTTCACCATTCCATATGATTGTTATCTTTAGGTTGACAGACAGAAAGAGAGAAAAAAAGATTTACATTAAAACAGAGCCTTTCACTAATTCAGGTAAACGGGAGGCTCTTTAGAGACAATGAAATCTTTTTGAAACGTAGTCACTGTTGTAATCTAATGACAGACAGAATTTGATAAAAATGCTGATTCAATAGATGACAAAATACGATCTTAAGAATTCCATCTCAGTGTAGAATCTTTCTTTCTATCTGTCTAAACATTTCATTGTTTGTTTGATGCAGATTCACAGGATGTAAACCTGCAGCTGTGTGAATAAATTTCACCTCGAATCCCTGACGAAACAGGGGCAAAACGTCCCATTTCTGTCAGGTCATTTTTCAGCCTTCTCTTTCCCAGAGAAAAGAGTTTCGGGCTGTTCAGCCTTTCCGTGTGATTATAACCTATACTTTCCTGCAACATTTGTTATTGAGCTTTTACTTTCCTGTTCCTTGCGACACCTGACAGCAGTAGAAACAGTTACTAATGTCCAAGTGATTTCAGTTCGGACTATTTGTATTTAAAAATTAATTCTCTCGATGTGTCCATTGCCTTACCCACATGACCACAAGCCTACCTGTGGAGGTCCCAGTTCATTCAAACCCGTCACCTTAACAACTCAGTCTAAGTCCCAGATTTGCATGAAAGTTGTTTGTATAAAACCATAGAAGGCTGCATCAGACGGCCATTCACATGCCGAGTCCCTGGAAGAGCAACTCAGCGTCTGTAATTCCACAACCCGCCTTTTTCCTACAGCAACTCAAATTTATGTCGTCTCTCTCCTCGTTACTCCTATCAAAGTTAAAAATCGCACACTCTGCTGGATTTAATGTGAGTTGGTATGTGTTGGTTCAAATGGGACTGCTGCAGATCCTAAAAGGCGGATAACATAAAAGTTTGGCACACTCTGCTGGATTTAATGTGAGTTGGTATGTGTTGGTTCAAATGGGACTGCTGCAGATCCAAAAAGGCGGATAACTTAAAAGTTTGGCAGCAGTGAGATTCGAACCCACGCCTCCACAGAGACTGGAGCCTAAATCCAGCGGCTTAAACCGCCACATTGTACACCATTGTTCATAAGTTCCTTCAATAGTATTGCCAACGAAATTGAACAGCAGCAAAGGAGCAGGGGTCAGTCATTTCGAAACTCGAAACAACTCCGCGAGTTATTCAGATCATCCTGCATTTTGTAACATACAGAAATCATCTCCACTGCTAAATTATTTTTTCAATGTCTCATTGTTTTGATGTTTCCAATGATGTTTCTTTTTTCCTGTGTGACTGTAAGTGTTTGCTCAGTGAAGTGTTGGTAATAGGTAATGAATTTGTATCTATTGACTGAGAAAAATGAGAAGATGATTGGTCAGGATAAACATTTTTTGATAATTCGATTTGACATCAACGATTTCAAAAATTTTGAAAACTGTAAAATGTTTCAGAATCCAAATCTTCATGTCATTGGGTCAGGGAAGCTTTGTTAATTTTCACACATTATGCATGAAGACTGCAGAAGTTCCTGCGCCTCTTTCAATATTTTTTTTCTTAACTCAGAATTTTCAGAAGGGAATTGGACGATGACATGAAAGAGAGAAAAATAATCAGGGTTATGAAACGAGACAAAGAAGTTGAGATTAACTAGAAATCTCTTTCTACAAAACTGACATAAATATGATTGTCCGAAAGGCCTCTTGAAGAGCTGGATCATGACATGATGACATTGTTGATCAGGCTGTCTCCAGCATTCCTAATGAAAACAGCCGAATTCCATTCAAAACAAAGACCCACAGTGCTGCTGCATGACGTCACAGATGCACATTTTAGTGAAACCCATTGATCCTTTGCACTGTTTCCTGTTTCTGTGGTGCAGCGATTATTATGCTTGTCAAACATGTGAAACGTTCTCTGGTTCAAAACTGGGCAGAGGCATTATCAAAATCTGTGGGTTCACGTTGCAGCCACGTGGCCTGGTCAGTGTTTATCCTTCAACCAACAGCACAGGGTCTGTTCATTGTGACGTCACTGGATTTGGCTGTTTCCTGAGCGGTGATTGGCTGCCGTGTTCCCTGCATTACAACAATGGCTCCACTTCAATAAAAGCAAAACTGCAGAAATCCGGAAAGGGAAACAGAAAATGCAGGAAAAACTCGACGGGTCTGACAGCATCTGTGGAGAGAGAAACCTGTTGAGTTTTCCAACATTTTCTGTTTTTATTTAAAAAAAATAGTTATTTGGCTGCAAAGAGGTTTGAGACATCCACTGGTCGGGAATAGCGCGATTAAAATGTGAGTCTGTCCTTCTTTAATTATCTTAAATCCCAGTCCTCTGGTTAATGACCCCCGTCTATGGAAACAGCCCCTCCCTATCTGCACTATCAAACCGCCTCGTCCCCGTTGTCCCCACCCCTGTCATTGTGAACAGCTCCGTTGAACCTTCTTTGCTCCGTAGAGGACAATCCCGGTCTCCATAAACTCTCCATAAAACTGAATTTCCTCATCTCTGGACATGTTGCAAGGCGGAGGCTTGAGACGAAATTTTGGGAAATATTGTCAGTTGGCAGATGGGAAACTGGAGAAGGAACCAAAACAGAAAACCCAGTCTCCAGCTTTGTGAATCGTCAGAAAGACTTTGGGAACCGGAATCAAGGGAGAATGAAGGGTGAACTGTCCGACTGACCAGAGACAGTCAAGGCACCTTTCCCTTCTTTAGGACAATGGAACATTGACTCTGATGTTATCAATGAAATTAACTGATCTGAGACTTTGAAAGGATTCTCGTTACTGCACATCAGGAATTCAAACCTAATATCGGACTCGGGACAATCAGAATACTTGCTAACAGTCAAGCCACCGAAAGGCTCGAAGGGAGACGGCTCCGTTTGTCGGAGAGCCGGTTCCCGGTGACAGGGATGTGTCTGCAATGGGTGGGATCAGACTTTTTCCATGTGTCCAGAATGAATGTCCCACCCTTTATTTTAGAAGAGTAAAACTGATAGAGAACAATTGAGATTCCGTTCGCAGCAATCTGAAGCTTTAACTCACTGACAGGCTCGCTGCTTTGGTACTGGTGTTTGTGGCGCAATGGGTTACTCCGCTTGACTATTAACCGAAAAGGTGGTGGTTCGAAGCCACCCAGGGGCGTAGCTGTCGCTGTTTTCTCACCATCAGCCTTCATTGTCGCACAGTTCCTCGTTGTCATTGGGTCCTTGAACTGAATGTCAAGACGCCAGAAATGTTGCCGGCTCCACTGTTAGCCAGTGAGCTCACAAATAAGTGGCTTTTGTCGAATATTCATCTCAAATGTAGTGGGAAAACAATTAGGCATACCATGTACCGATATCCAACACACTGGAAATCGATCAAGTTATTGGATTCAAACAAATCCATCAATTCTTCCCTCTTCCTCATTTCCACAGTGAGTGAGACAGGGAAAAGCAGGAAGGCAGCAATATTCCTGCCCCGCACTCTCCATTCGCCCGCTGCCCGCAGAAAGCGGCGACTGCAGCTTCAGTCAGCGGGTTACTGCCCATCCCTGGAACGCAAGATTGTCCAACCAAGGCCAAATCTCCCAATACACTGAGCACAGGCTCAGGAAAACACATTATATCCTGGTCACTAAACCTCCGAACAGCATTTACAGAATTCCCGAGTGAGTGAGTTACAAATGAAAGTCACACCAACTTTCTGATTTTTTCACTGTAAAATTCCTTCATTTATTGAAAAGCTGACTGTTGTGAATATGAAAATGAGCTCCATGGGATTTGAGTTACCGAGTGACTTGTTTTCCATTGTTTGTCCATTAGGTTTGCAATTCAACTTGCGTTGGATGTTGATGCCAACAATTTCAAAATGAGGACACAAAGCAGGTAAGTATTAAATGCAGGAGAAAATCCCGAGGAAAATCGAACACAGTATTTGGAAGGAGGTGCAGCTAAGAAGGGGAAGATGTGAATGATGTTATTGATGATTGAGAGGAATGCATTTGAACTTTGGGGCATTTGTCGGCCGATTACGTTCCACACTTTAAAATTCCGACCAAGCTGAGGTATCAGGTGGAAAGCAGGAAAACCATCCATGTATGTTGGGATATGAAGCAGCTTCTCACATTCCCACCTAGCTCAGTTGGTAGAGCATGAGACTCTTAATCTCAGTATCGTGGGTTCTATCCTCAAGCTGGGTGCTGTTTAAAAATCTGAATCAATGGCGTACAGCCTCGGAATATTGACCCTATTGCTCCTTCCACGGTTTTTGTTTCAGATTTCCATCATTCGCAGTAATTTGCTTTTATCTTTTTTACTTTTCCATCTTACTGCTTAAAAAAAAACACCAACTGATCACTGCGGCTCCTGTGAAACTTACAAGGCAGAAATTCATCACTGAAAGCAAATGACACACATCAAATTGAACATAATTTCATTTTGCATCTCTTTCTGCTTCTGTCCCTGCCTCGCCTCCAGCTCCCTCTGACCGTCCAGCTCCCAGGTCAATGGGCTGCTTGATGCAGACACAGTCAGTTCGTGAGAATGGGTAAAACTCGTGGGTAATGAGACACTTGGAACTCATCTTCCTGATTCTCCCAGATACTGATTACAGGAATGTGCACAGTGCCGATTATCCACAGTCACTCTCCTCCCAGTTGTTCAGCTTTTGAATTGATTTTCGCATTGGGTTTCAATGTGCAGAAATCAGAGCTGTGATAAGCTTATATTTGTTCAGCAGATGTACTGCAAGAAGGTGCATTACAGGCTGATGATAACAGTGCTCTTTGGACGCGGTGAGCTCCAGTGAAGGATTGGCACCATTAATGTGTCGCTCATTTAGTCTCGTGACTAATGTCGTGCTGGAAATGACAAGAAAACTCGCTGAATTTGCTCCGCGTTTTGGTTTCAAAAGAGCCGAACACAAGGTAAGAAAGTGCATCTCGCTAGAGTGGGTGACAAAATGGCAGAATGACCCGTGCTGTTGGGAAACATAAAATTATAGAAAGTCACAGCACCGAAAGAGGCCATTCGGCCGGGCGTGCTGCTTTCAAAGAGCAGGAGTGATTGGTTGATCCATCAGGAGTGATATTTGTGCCAATGCAAACAGTAGTAAGCAAAATTCGTACTGCGCCCACCCTTATGTTGCCGCACACTGACATTTCTATGATCAGTGCCTTGCACCAGCCCTTCTCCTCTTCCCTTCACTGATACTCACGAGTGTGATGTTTTCCGGATCTGAGGCGAAACTTAAACTCTCACTTCTCTGATTATGGTGGAGTTTTTAATCAACGAGTGATCGACACTCGTTAAAACGAATCGACATTCCCTAACCGGGAATCGAACCCGGGTTGTGGGAGCGCCGAATCTTAACCATTAGATCACCAGGGAAGCTACAGCAATGTTTTTTCGATTCGGCTTATCTACGCTGCTTTTCCTTATTGTTTTTCAGTTCAGGTCTCGTTCAGCACAAAACTGCTTGTTTAGGTTCAAGATAAACGACTTCGTCAGCCAATGGAAACAACAGTTGCTGTGAGCTGGAACATGAAACCGACAGTGAGATGAAATAGTCCCACAAGCTGCACATGCGTAACTTTCAATTTCCAAAACCCTCCACCCTATTCGCTGAGCAGTGATTGGCTGCCGTGTTCCCTGCATGAGAACAATGACTCTCCTTCAGAAAGTACTTCAATAAAAGCAAAATACTGGAAATCTGAAAAAAAAACACTAAAAGCAGGTATAACTCAGCAGGTCTGACAGCGTCTGTGGAAAGCAAAACCTGTTGATTTTCTCAAGCATTTTCTGTTTTTATTTCAACAAGTGCTTAATGGGCTTGAAAGTGGTTTCAGACATCCGCTGGTCAGGGAAAGCGCTGTATAAAGACAAATCTGTCTTTCCTTAACGATCTTTAAATCCCAATCCTGTGGTAACTGACCCCCATCAGTGGAAACAGTTTCTCCCTATCTGCACCATCAAGCCGCCCGTCCCCACTGCCCCCACCCACCTCATTTTGAACAGTTCAATGAAATCTCCACTTAAAGTTCTTTGCTCTAAAGAGAACAATCCCGGACTCTATAATCTCTCCACAAAACTGAATTTCCTCATCCCTGGTCATGATGCAAGGCGGGGGATTGAGACGAGATTTTGGAAAATATTGTCAGTTGGCAGATGGAAAAATGGAGAAGGAACGAAAACGGAAAACCCAGTCTCCAGCTTTGTGAATCTTTAGAAACTCTTTGGGAACCGGACTCAGAGGAGAATAAAGGGTGAACTGTCCGATTGACCAGAGAAAGTCAAGGCACCTTTCCCTTCTTTAAGACGCTGGAACATTGACTCTGATGTTATCAGTGAAATTAACTGATCTGAGACATTGAAAGGATTCTCGTTACTGCACATCAGGAATTCAAACCTAATTTCGGCTTCGGGACAATGAGAATACTTGGTAACCGTTAAGACACGCTCGAAGGGAGTCGGCACCGGTTGTAGGAGAGCTGGTTCCCGGTGACATGGATGTGTCAGCAGTGGATGGTATCAAACTGTCTCCATGTATCCACAATGAATGCCCCACTCTTTATTTTGGAAGAGTAAAAATGATAGAGGTTATTGTTATTCCAGGAGCAGCAATCTGAAGCTTTAACTCATTGACACCCTAGGTGATGCCTTCGCCAGTCTCTGTGGCGCAATTTGTCAGCACTTGCAGCTGTTAACTGAAAGGTTGGTGTTTCGAGACCACTCAGGTGTGAAACTTTCACTGTTTTCTCCCCATCAGCATTGATTATCACACAGTTCCGGTCTGTCATTGGCTCCTTGAGCTGAAACGAATGACCCCCAAAATGTTGCCAGTTCCACTGTTATCCAGTGAGCTCCCAGGCAAGTGGCTTTTTTCGAATATTAATTTCAAATATAATGAGAAAACAATTAGACATACCATGTACCGATATCTAGCACGTTGGAAATTTATGAAGCTATTGGATTGAAACAAACCCATCAATGATTCTCTCTTCCTCAGCTCCACAGTGAGTGAGACAGGGAAAAGCAGAAAAGCAGCAATATTCCGGCCCCACGCTCTCCAATCACCCGCTGCCAGCAGAAAGCAGTGACTGCAGCTTCAATCAGCGGGTTACTGCCCATCCCTGGGACACAAGACACTCCAACCCGGACCAAACCTCCCAATACACTGAGCACAGGCTCAGGAAAATGCAGGTAGATTATATCACGCTCACTAAACCTCTGAGCAGCATTTACAGAATATCCGAGTGAGTGAGTCACAAATAAAAGTCACACCAACTTTCTAAATGTTTTCACTGTAAAATTCCTTCATTTTATTGAAAAGTTAACTGTTGTGAAGCTGAAAATGAGCACCATTGGATTTGTGTTACTGGGTGACTTGTTTTCCATTGTTTGTCCGTCAGGTTTGTAATTCAGTTTGTGTTGGATATTGAAGCGATTCTGACGTCAAAATGAGGTCACAAAGCAGCTAAACATTAAATCCAGAAACAAATGCTGAGGAAAATGGATCACAATGTTTGGAAGGAGGTGCAGCTGAGAAGCGGAAGCTGTGAATGGTGTAATTGATGAATGAGTGAAAAGCATTGGATCCTTGGTCAATCTCCGTAGCCGAGTGGTTAAATGGATGGTTCTAAAATCCATTGGAGTCTCCGCAGGTAAATTCAAACCTTACCGAATGTTCTTCTTATTATTGCTGATTTCAACCAGGTGTCCACAGAACTCCCGGATCAATGGAAGAAAAAACGTTCAAAAATTCTCCTGATTTTTGAACTCTAAGGGGATGAAGGGGGATCGGGATTGGGTGGGAAATTGGTGTTGAAGCTTGAGATTCGCCATGATCTTATTAAGTGATGGAGAGGCTTGTAGGGCCTTAGGAAGTATTCCTGCTGCTTTGCTCCAGTTCTATTTGAGTAGCAACAAAAGCCAAGATAATGGGCACTAATAGCCTGAGGTCGGTAGAGTGGCTCAAGGTGGTTGAAGGTGTCACTCTGCATTGAGTGGTGAAAACGATGCTTTTAAAATCCACTGGGGTTTCCCCAGGAAACTTCCAATCTTACCGACTGTGCTTCTTATTATTGCTGATTTCAACCAGGTGTCCACAGAACTCTCGGATTGTTGGAAGAAAGAACATCCAAAATTTCTCCTGATTTTTGGACTCTAAGGGAAGGAAGGGCGATCAGGTTCGGGTGGGAAATTGGTGTTGAGGTTGGGGATCCGCCATGATCTTATTAAGTGATGGAGGAGGCTTGTGGGGCCTTATGACGTATTGTTGCTGCTTTGATTCTGTTCTGTTTCAGTAGCAACAACAGACAAAGCAATGGGCAGTAACATCCTGAGCTCGGTAATTCAGTTGAGTTGTTGTAGGTGCTGGTTTCAGGTTTCACTCTTTATTGAGACGTGGTTTCTAATCCCATTGCTGCTAAAATTGTGCTTTTGGTCGAAAAGGTGCCAGCTCACAGTTAGAGCAGGTGTGTGTGGTGTTTCACTTTAACGTTAAGAACGAGGAGACAAAGGAACAAATGGCAGGCATTCATCACTGAAAATAACTGACACACTTCTAAACACTTTCATGTCGCATCTGTTTCTGCTTCTGTCCCTGCCTCGCTTCCAGCTCCCTCTGCTGGTCCAGCTCTCAGATCAATTAGCTGCTCAATGCAGACACAGTCAGTTCATGAGCCCAAGCTTCCCTTTGAAATCAGAGGCAGGGAATGTGGGACCCAAGGATTTTAGAAAGAATGAGTTTGCAGATGACATGGTAAAGATAATCTGGGATCTCATCTTCCTGATTCTCCCAGATACTGATGACAGGAATGTGCACAGTGCCGACTATCCACAGTCGCAGACTCCTTCGAGTCTTGTGCACGTAGTTAATCTTTGAACCCACTCGCAAGTGAATTATAAAATGGTAGAATGACTGTGAAAGAGATAACCGTGATGTTGGGAAATATCAAATTATAGAAAGTTACAGCAAAGAACGAGGCCATTCGGCCCCGTGTGCTGCTTTCAAAGAACCCTGAAGAGTTATATGGAATCGAAATATTAACTCTGTTTCTTTCTCCAGAGATGCTGCCAGATATGCTGAATCTTTTTACAGCGTTTTGTGTTTTTCTTTTGTTCAGATTTCCAGCGTCTATATTATTTTGCTTTTACCTCTGGATTCCTAGACCAGCAACAATACCACTACGCCATTTGCTGAATGCTGACCACTGAATAAGAAAATACAGATATGTTTTTACGTGTTTTCTACTTTTGAAATGATATGTCCTTAGATGGTATGATTCGAACCCTTGTGTTCATTATAAAAAATAAATGCAAGTTATTTAACATTCACTCACACTTAAAGGAACAAGCTTGGATTATGTTTTTGCCCAGTTTCAAACCGCCGCTTTGCCACATGTGAAATGACCATGATCACCACTGTCCTGCACAAACCCTGCACTGTAAATATCCCAATGGAGCTGTCTGGAATGTTAAACGGTGACGTCACGCAGCAGCACTTTGGGTCTTTGTTTTGAAGAAATGGAATTCGGCTGTTCTCATTAGGAATGCTGGAGACAGACTGATCAACAATGTCCTCATCAAATGGCACAGCGCAGTAAGAGGCCCTAAGATGGAAGCAAAATACTCTAGGTGCTGGAAATCTGAAATAAAAACTGAAAATGCTGGGAAAAACTCATTAGGTCTAGCAACATCTGTGGAGAGAGAAACTGAGTTAATGTTCCGAGTCCGTATGTCTCTTCTTCAGAGTCAGGCCGACTCGAAGCATTAACTCTGCTTCTCTCTCCACAGGTGTTGTCAGACCTGTTGAGTTTTTTCAGCTTTTCCTGTTTTTACTACAACGTGAAGCCCTTCACCCCATCGTATTTGTGTCATCTATTTTTAAAGAGCTAACCAATTCGTCTCAAATTCCTTCTCTCTTTACTTAAACCTGAGTTTTCCCACTTTCAATCATTGTCCATTTCTCGCTTGAAGAAGGAGTTTCTGCAGAATCCATGCACAGTTTGCCATAGTTAACAAAGTTTCTCTGAGCAATGACATGAAGAGTTGGACTAGGATTCCTCATACAGTTTTCGATACAATCATTATTTATTTATGCAATTGATTTCATATCGAATTACAAAAGAACTTTATTCTGATCAAGCAGGTCATCATTATTTCTGAGCTGCTGCCTACAATCTAATTCCATTTGCTCTATAAACTGGAGAGCTGGATTAAGGTTCACTCTCTGGAGCATTGGGGCCGACTCCTGCTGCTCTTCAGGCACATTAGGAATTCCCTTTGGGTGAGCAACAGACAAGTCCAGTTTAATACGGGGAGTGAGGCGGGTTGTGGTCCTTTATCTTGACAGGGTGAACGAGGAGAGACAACGTAAATAGAAATTGTTGTGGAGGAAAGGCGGATGTGTGGAATTGGTTTAGTTGCTCTTGCTGAGAGCCAGCATAGGCACGACGGGCCGAAAGACTTACTTTATAGCCGCTTCTGGTTTAATATGAATATGTTTTACCCAAGGAATTGCTATTAGTCGTGGACGAGAGTTGAGGATGATGTTTCCGACATCCATCGGGGTTTCCCCAGTGTTGGTTTGCTGACTGCGTTTCTCGTTGTTCCTGATTTAACCAGGTGCCAACAGGATTAGTTATCGATTAAATAGAATCAAACGAAAACTCCTGCGCTTTCTTATTTCCATTAATCTGCAAGGATTTGCGAAATCTGCAGATGGAAATGGAACAAAACTGAACCGGTTTGGTGACATCCTTTTTTCCTGTGTGTTTGTCTCTCCTTAGGCCTCTGTCAGTCTCGGTGTACATGTCAGTGTGTGTTCCGCTGTGTGTGTCAGTGTGCTTCAGTTCCTCATTTTCACCAACCATACTTTATTCACTTTAGTTTTGTGGCTTCATATTGTAGAGAGAAAATAAAAACAGGTTTAAAACGTTCAAGAGGAATTTTGTTTCTGCATTTTTGGGTGGAGACTATTTAGCTACAAAGTGTCTGCACGCTGCAAAGAGGAGGGTGATTGAAATTTTCACTGAGCAACATTTAAACAGACAGGATCCGAGTCCTTGTGGTCGAGTGATTAAGGCAATGGACACATCGAGAGAATGAATCTGTAAATGCAAAAAGTCCAAATTGATATCCCTCGGACATAAAATCGTAGAGAGAAAATAAAAACTGGTTTAAAAGGTTCAGGAGGAATTTTCTTTCTGTATTTTTGAGTGGAGACTGTTCAGTTATTAAGTGTCCATATATTACAAAGTGGAGGGCGATTGAAATTTTCACTGAGCAACATTTAAACAGACACCGAGTCCTTGTGGTCGAGTGGTTAAGGCAATGGACACATCGAGAGAATGAATTTGTAAATACAAATAGTCCAAACTGAAATCCCTCGGACATTAGGAACTGTATTTCTTCTCGAAGCTGTTCCACGTGTGACATTTGCAGCTCTAATGTGAAATTTCAACTCTCACTCCATTGATTCGGGTGGAGCTGTTGTGCGTTTCGGTTTTCAATCAATAAGTAAATCAAGCCTGTTTTAACAGTTTGTACCTGATCAATAAACCTTCATTGCAGGGCCGGGAATTGAGTCCACGTTGAAACGGCCGAATCCCCACCTCTAAAGTAAGAAGAAAGCTATCTATAATCCTTGCAACATGCTTTATGTACGCCGCATTTGCCCTTTTTCAGATACTTTCACCAGAGATAAGTTTCTGCTACAGAATTTTGTCATAAACGATATCTTCGGGCAATGACAGCCACTGTCTTTAAAGGGTGAGCTGCAGTGAAGGATTGGCACCAATAAAGTGTCGTTCAACTGGTCTGGTTCCAAACCTGTGCTGGAATTAATGAAAGACTTTGAGTTTGCTCAGTGTCTTGACTTCAAAAGCGAGGATGTAAGAAAGTACGTTCACATAGAATGTAATAAAATGTCGGAATGAGTAGGAAATGATGCTGGGAGACATAGACTTATAGACAGTTAAAGCAAAGAAAGAGGCCATTCGGCCTGGCGCGCTGCTTTCAAAGAGCAGTTGCGATTGATTGGTCAGGAATGATATTTGTGTCAGTGTAAACATACGGCAGTAAAATCATTACTACATTACCACGGCAGACATTCATCAATAAAAGCAACTGGCACACATCAAATTCTGCCGTTTTCATGTCGCATCTTTTAATTCTCTGTTCTCCCTCTCAGACATTACCAGGTCTATCAAATATCATCCATGCAGAACTTTGTCCTGTTCCTCGTTCCACTAGGAGGTTTACTGTTGACCGGGAATGTCATGTGGCTCCATAGCTCAGTGTTTAGAGCACTGGTCTTGTAAACCAGTCGTCGTGAGTTCAATTCTCACTGGGGCCTCAAGCTGAAACTTAATTTGGTGACAAGGTAACCTTTGAGGAGAGCACTGCAAAAAGATGTCGGAAAGTGATGGCAGATGGAATATAATGTAGGCAGGTGCGATTATGTTCACTTTTATGTAAACATTAGAACAGCAAAATGCTTTTAAAATATGAGAAAGTGATTGTGCTGATGTTCAATGAGTGTGCTTGCACAAGAAATATAGATAGTTAGCATGCAGGTGCAGCAAGAAATTAGGAGGCCCAGTGGCATATTGCCCTTTATTACAAGGGGATTGGAGAGCAAGAATAAATAAGTCTTTAAAGAAGGGTTTTGGTGAGACGGCATCGAGAATCCCATGTGCTGTTTTCATCTCCACATTTATAAAAAGGATACTATGTCAGTGGAGACGGTACAGAGAAGGTTCACTAAATTGGTCTCTGGAATGAGATGGTTGTCCGATGATGAGCGGCTGAATAAATTAGGCTTTTATTCTCTGGAGTTTAGAAGAATGAAAGGCAATCTCATTGAAACCTACAAAATCTGAGAGGGCTTGATCGGGTGGACACAGAGATTGTTTCCACTGGTCAGGGAGTCTAAAACACTGGGGCACAGTCTCAGGGTAAAGGGCCGATAATTTAGGGCTGAGATGAGGAGTAATTACTTCACCCAAAGGGTTGTGAATCTTTGAATTCTCTACCCGGAGGGTTGTGGATGCTCCATCATTGAATACATTTAAGGCTGGGATGGACAGGCTTTTGCTCTCTCGGCGAATTAAAGGATATGGGGAACAGACAGGATAATGGAGTTGAAGCAAAGATCAGCCATGATTGAATTCAATGATGGAGCAGGTTCGATGGGCCATGTTGTCGACTCCTGCTCCTATTTCTTGTGCTCATGTGTATGATAAAGACAGTAATTCATGTTATAATAAAACAGAAAGTGCTGGAAGTTCTCAGCAGGCCTGACAGCAAATGTGAAGGGAGAAACAGAGTGAGGATTTCAAGTTTAATCTAACTCTTTTCAAAACCATAAATTGAGTGCTAGTTACGACATTTTGCACATCGAGACAGGGAATAGAGTCCAGGCAGTGAAAGCACCGAATCTGAACCATTAGGGTGTTTCCATCGCATACATTTTGAACGAAATTAGCTTCCAACTGAAGGTTTAATGGATTGAAACCACCCCGGGTCAAGTAGAATCCCTCTCTTCCTGCTTCTACTTATATTACCGTTATTATATTATATTATAGTTCTGTTTTGTGCCCTTTGTCTATAAGGAAATCTTGTCCAAACTTTGCCAGTTCTGCTGTTATTCAGTAAGTTCCCACACAAATAGATTTATGAATATTCATTTCAAATAAAGCGAGAAAATGGGGGAAACATGTGCATAACATACATCCTATTAGAAAGATGGTGTTCAAAGCAACGAATAGAAATTGATTCTCTGATTGCATATACCGAACTGGAACATACCATCACACTGAGTGAATCCACTGTCTCTTCAAATGTTGCTCAGTGAAAATTTCAATCTTCCTCCTCTGTGTCACATATGGACACTGAATCAATAAGCAGTCTCCCGTTAAATAAACACACAAAGCGTCAATCTCTTCTTGCAACTTTTACACCTGTTGTTATTCTCTGTACCATTTACCATGAAGATATATAATGCAAGTGAATAAAATTTTGAGATGGTAAAAATGTGTTCACCCCCTCGGGGAACTGCACCACATTGACACACACACATGAACATACATAGGCATATACACCGAGAGTGACAGCGGGCTAGGGTTTGTCTCTGAGGAGAGGCAAACTCTCAGAAAGCAAGGATGTCACCAATTTATCTCAGCTTTGTTCTATTTCTGACTGCAGATTCTGTGAATGCTTATGGATAAACAGGAAAGAAGGAACACAGAAGTGAAACAGGAAAAACAGACGGGAGTGTTTGGAAGTTTCTGACTCCATTTAGCCAATAATTAATCCTGGAGGTTCCAAAAGGACAGAACACTGAGCAGTGCAATCGGCAGGATGCAAACCTGCGTGGGCAAATCCCAGTGGATTCCAATCCATCACCTTAATCACTCAGCCTTGACTGGAGACCGTACTCTGGTGTAAATGTTGTTCATGTAAAACCATAGAATTGTTACAGCAGAGTCTGAGAGCATTCAGCCCTACCTATTCCCACTCACCATGCAATTCCTACAGCCTCCCTTGTTCTTCCGAGCAAGACAAACCACATCATAGGACAAAAGCCCCGAGCCTATCCTAAGGGATTTGATGAAACGTCTGAAAGGACGAACCAACAGAAACTTTGGCAGTGATGAGATTCAAATCCACGAGTCGATCGAGGCTGCAGTCTCAATCCAGAGCCTTGGACCACTCAAACACGCTACTGCTGGCAATATGATAGTATCCATTGCCTTGAGTGGTATTGTTGCTGAATAAGAACATAACAAACAGCAGCATGAACAGACCATTTTGTCGCTCGAGCCCGACGCAGTTCATAAAATGAGAGCCAAGGTAACAATCTTGAGGCCATTCAGCCCATGTCAGAGGAACATCGGCCATTCAGCTTTTTGATGCTGCTCTGCCATTCAATAAGATCATGGCTGACACTACAGAAACCCCGCGCAGTGAGATACCAGAGGGACTTGTATAGAATTTCACACTGTATCATGATGTGGTAGTTCTGGATTATGCTTTGCAGAAATAGGATGGGGCTGGGATATTTAGGAACACTGTAGAGAAATTCATCGAGCAATGGAATCGTTAAAGTTCACAGCTCATTAGGAACCATCGTGCCATCGCCAGCTTTTTTCAAAGAGCTGCCCAGTTAGTCCCAATATCTTTCTCTTTCTTCATAACCCAGCAGCTGTTCCATTTCAAATATTTGCCCAATTCCCTTTTGAAAACACTCAGTTAAGAAAAACAATATTGAAAGAGGCGCAGGATCTTCTGCAGTGTCCATCCACAGTTTGTGAAAATTAACAAAGTTTCCCTGGCCCATTGTCGGCATTTTATTTCATTCAAAATATATTACAGTTCATACAATATCATTAAAATTTATTGAGATCACATTGACTAATCTGCCACCAAGGAATCAGATGTGACCCCAGTGATCTGTGAAAAATGTAACCAGGTCCAAAGCCGCTTCTAGTGTGCGCACCAGTGGTGCAATTGGTTAGTGTGTGATACTTATAGAGCAGCGCAGGCAGCGGGCTATGCTGATGTTGTGAGTTTGAGCCTCAGCTGGAGCAGAGGTTTTACTGGAGCTGCTACATGTGGAACCACAGTTGGATTGTCGATTCTGGAATTAATAGCATGTTTTTCAATACAGGCCTGCAATGACAGAGCATAAGCGAACACCTGCCGCCGCCCCCCCCCCCCCCCCCCCCCCCCCCCCCCCACGTACTGGTTTATTAAATTCTGTTGCACAGGGGTGTACAAGAAACCTGCAAAACCAACAGCGACTCATTTACCATCTCTCCCAAGCTTGTGACTTGTTTTATTTGACTAAAAACTTCTAGAAAACCATGTTTAAAGGTCAAGATGTTGCGATTCCGCCACTGATCACACTAGAATACACCCGGCTGGAAGTGGTTAGTTAATACTGCTCCCCAGGTTCCTCGGTGACAGACAGTCTGATCCTTGATGCAGTTCCTGATACACGCGTGGGGAAAACAGATATCACCTGGCTCATGAATCGTACATGGATTAACGTCAAGCTGACCCTTGGGGCCAAGCTGATGGTGTATTAGCGCTGTGTCTTCAGTACGTTGTCTGGCTGTGAAACAAGGAGGACTTACACCTATCAAGAAAAGAAACTCTGCGACTTCCATCTGCACTGTGTGTGGTGGTTATTAGGTACCTCCTGGCGGGACACAATCAGGAAGCGGCAGCCCCCTCAAAGACAGAGCTCCCAAGTCTGTTCAGCTCATCAAACAGAGGGAGGTTGGATGGCTCGGGCCCGTTTACAGGATGGAAGGTGGTCACATAGCTAAGGGCCAGGCGGACAGTGAGATGCCCAAAGCTCTGCTTGTAGGACACTCACAAGCATGACATGGAGGCCCTAATTAGTGATTATCTTACATGAATTTCACTAAATGCCGACAGAGGAAGATGATGATACTTCATGTGGACTGTTGTGCATTACCATGGCTACAGTGGCTTGGCAACAGACGCCAGGACTGGAAACAACAACCCATAACATCACTTGTAGCTTCACGTGAGACACTTGTGACAGAAACTGCCCCTCAAGGATTGAGCTCAGCCATCAGAAACTGTGCAGCACCTGGAGACAACCCATCTGGATAGATTCGTTCGCTGCATGTCCGTCATCTTTCATGAATGGAAGGATGACAAAGATCATTGTGAAATTCACTTGCAAACAATATGATGTGTCACACACACAACACACACACACACACACACACACACACACACACACACACACACTCACACACACACACACACACACACACACACACAGGCAGGCAGGCAGACACAGACGTACATGTACACACATAAACTGGCACACACCAATACATACACACAGCCAAACATGCACACAGGCACGCACACATATACAAGGACACAGATGTACACAGGTGCACACAGACATACATGCATACATGTACAAAGAGACACACACAAACACACGTATATATACATAAACATACAGAAGTGCACTCAGAAACAGACAGAGAAGCACACAAAGACACACACACACACACACACACACACACACACACACACACACACACACACACACACACACACACACACACTCACACACACACACACACACACCGGACACAAACACACGGACACATACAAAAACACATACACAGACACACAAACACATATAAAATCAAGCACAACACAGTCACGCACAACACAGACACACACACAAAGACAAACACACACACACAAAGACAAACACACACACACATACACACATACACACACACACACACACACATACACACAAAGACACACAGAGACACAAACCACACACACTGACACACGCCAACACACACACACCACCGACACACACATAGGCACACACTCCCATATGCAAACGTACACACACACAGACGCAAACAATGCCCATAATGTCCTTCCTTGGCCTGCTGCATTGTTCCAATGAAGCTCAATGCAAACTGGAGAAACAGCACCTCAACTTACGACTTTACAGCCTTCCAGACTTAATATTGAGTTTAACAATTTCAGATCATGAACTCTCTCCTCTAACCCCACTCTCTTTCCAATCCCCCTTTTTACAATAATTTATCATTAAAAAAAAAAATAATTTTCCCGCCTATTTTTTAAATTTATTTTGATCTATTGTTTTATCTCCACCTTTTAGCCCATTTCGATCCCTTCCCCCCACCCCACCCCCACTAGGGCCATCTGCCACTTGCTTGTCCTGCTTTCTATTCTTAATGTTTCCATTAGCACATTCCTTTGATAATATCACCACCGTCAACACCCCTTTGTCCTTTTGTCTATGACATCTCTTCTTTTCCTCCACCTATCACTGGCCCCCTATCCAGCTCTACCTATCCCACCCCCTCTACCAGCTTATATTTCACCGCATTTCTCCATTTCCTTAGTTCTGAAGAAGAGTCATACGGACTTGAAATGTCAACTGTATTCCTCTCCGCAGATGCTGACAGGCCTGCTGAGTTTTTTCAGGTATTTTTGTTTTTATTTCAGATTTCCAGCATCCATAGTATTTTGATTTTATCCGAGAGAGAGAACAATACGTTTCAGTGAGTTAGATGCTGTCTCAGGTAGAGAAATGACAGACATTAAATTAAAGTGGTGACAAACGTGTCCGCCTTAGCAAAGAAATGGTTGGCATGACATGAATTTCTAAACAAGAGCACACAACAGGATATACTAACAATGAATATTTACATTATTAGACGATCTGTAGTTACAGTTTGAATAAGAGAAAATAAAATAAAATGAAACATTCTGGTGAAGATACATATTTTATCATTGTGGAATGATTCAGCATGATTTCTTTTCACACCAACACACAGAACACTTGATGTCTCATATATAATACTATTGGCTGTAATGAAACTGAATATTAGGAGCTGCGCGGAACAAATAGTCAATGGGAAACTTGTAGTTTTAGGCCAAAGTCAGAGGCCCATTTCTAACTCAACGTTCACCTTATAGTGACATAGAATAGTGTAGTAACAACAGAGACAGAGTCTGGTGTGGTAATTACTGAGACAGGGCCTAGTGTAATTTAAGCAGAGACATTGCTAGTGCAGTAATAATAGAGAGGCCATCTAATGTTACTTAAGCAAAGACGTGACGTAGTGCATGAATAACAGGGACGGGCCGAGTGCTATATTAACATAGACAGAGTCTACTGATGTAATAGCGGAGACGGGGCGAGTGCAATACTTACTGATACAGGGCCTGGTTCAACAACTGAAATAGGGCAGTTATTACAGGCACAGGGCTCAGGGTAATTCTTTCCTAGACAGAGTCTAAGTCGTGATAACGGAGACTGCCACCAGTGTAAGAGAGACAGATATGATGTCGTGGAGTAAAATCGGGGAAAGGGAGAGTGGAATAGAAGCAGAGACAGAGGTACAAAGACAAAGTCTCTGCAAAGACAGGATCCATTTTAATTAAAAAGACAGACCAGCTCGAGTGTGATACAGGCTGATACAGAGTCTAGTGTATATTGCTCTGAAATACAGTCTAGAGGAATATAAGTGCAGACATGATTGAATGTGTTATAAGCAGGGCCGGGACCTAGTGAAAATGAGTGTGGCAGTGCCGAGTGCAGTAATAATTGAGACAGGATCTTGTGTAATACAAACCTGCCGAGTGTAGCAATATCACAGACCGGATCCAGTTTAAGGAAACTGATACAGGGTCGAATGGAGCTTCACATAATCCAGGGCTCTTTGTAATATAAACTGACGCAGTGCCTGGTGAATTAAATACCGGCAAAGGTACGAGATCAATAAAAACAGAGACATGGACAAGTCCAGCAATAACAAAGTCATGATAAAGGACAATAAAAACAGAAACAGGGAATTGTGTGATATGAATGGAGGCATGTATTGGTGCAGCATTACCTGATACATGGTCCAGTTTGCTAGATACGTGGCAGGTTCTACTGGAGTAATAGATGAGACAGAGTCTTGTGAAATGCAAATAAAAACATGTTCTAGTTTTCTACAACCAGAGACAAGCTCTAGTGCAGTGACAACTGGGGTATGGCTTATTGCAACTTTAGTCGAGACCTGCTTCAGTGCAGTCAGGACTGAGATACTGCCAATTGTATTGTGGCCCAGTACATAAACAACTGTGACTGAGGCAATTATAGAAACAACTGAGAGATGACCTTCTCTAATATGATCGGAGACCTGCCCTAGTGTAATAGAAACAGACACGGCGTCTAATTTAATATGAACAGAGACAGTGCCAAATGCAGTAATAATTGTGACAGCGCTTGCTTCATGTGATGTGAGCAATCACGGTTACACTGCCATCCACTGGTCAATCTTTGCTACTGCGGGTGTTGTGAAAATGTCGATTCCATTTACTGTTTCTGAGATCAATGGTTAAAATCAGAAATAATGGAAAACGTAGTCGGCAGGTTTTGAACTTGCGCGTGGTAACCCCAATAGATTTCAAATCCATCGTCTTAACCACTCGGCCACGACTACAGATGATGGCGCTACGCCTGTATTATTTATATGAAGTCACAGAATGCTAACAGCAGACAAAGAGGGCCTTCTGCCCGCCCTGTCTCTGTCACAACCTAGCCGGGCATGCACGCGCGTTATTTCCTATGTGAAAATTCAGGGAGATCAATGTTGTTTCCTCCTGGAGCCTCACCTTGTTCTGAATTTCAAACTGTGGAAGGTAATCGACCCTACAAAATCCACAAGGTTGTACTGCATTCCTCTCAATCATTAATAACATCATTCACATCTTCCACTTCTTTGCTGCTCCTCCTTCCAAACATTGCAAACTCCACTTGCATCGTCCATCCCGATATTGTTCTCTTTGACATTTTAACATGAAGTTGCACACCCAATGTTAATCAAGTTTGTGTTGGTGAATATTTGTCCATCCCCTCGGGGAACTGAACCACATTAACACACACAGAGGAACACACACCGACACAGACAAGAGAGTGACAGAGGCCGAAGGAGAGACAAACACTCAGAAAACAAAGATGTCACCAACTTGGCCAATTATTGTTCCATTTCAGACTGCAAATGCAGTGAATATTTGCAGATGAACTGAAATCAGAAACACGGGGGTGTTTGGGTGGTTGTCTTTTTCATTTGACTGATAATTTATTCTGCAGACGGTTTGTGAAAATCAGGAATGAGAAGAAGGGGAATTGGCAGGATTCGGACCACGTGGAAAAACGCCTCAACCACTCGGCCAGGACAACTGGGTAAAGGCTACATGTTGTTTGTTTAAAATAATAGAATGAATAGAGGGAGTTCCAGTGAAAGAAGGTCTTCCAGTCCGTGCCATTGCCCCACCTTTTCCCAGTCTCCCTCATTCACTGTCTCTCCTCATTCTCCCAACTGAAATACAACACTGCACAGCTCAGCTGCTCCTTCATGCACAGAGAATCTTTCGGCAGCGTCTCAAATAACAAAGCACCAGAAAGTTTGGCAGCGGTGCGAGTAGAGCCCAAATCACCAGAGAGATCGAAACCTGAACCAGCGGCTGATCCTCCCCCGACCTTACTACCACATTCAGATTAGACACAAACATTGTCTTCACCAACATTGACAATGAATTAGAATATGAAAAAAATAATTATCAGGAATTGGCCATTGGGTTCCTCGAGCATTCTCAGCTATTTAATACGATCATGTGAAAACTTCAATCATCCTCCGCTTTGTAACATCCAGAATTTTAGTTGCTGAACAGTCTCCACTCAAAATAAAGAGAGAAATGTCCTGTTAACAGCTTTTTGTTTTCTGTTATGACGTCAGAGTACTAACATGGATAATGATTGGGTGGTGAAAATGGGAAACTGAACCACATTGACACACACAGAAAATAACAAATAAGCACGTTGTTAAGATTTGAAATAGTGAATACTTTCACACTGTCTTTCACTGTGCAGAAAGTGGAGCTGTGATCAGCTTGTAACTCAGAAGATGTACAGCAAGAATGTATATAACAGGCTGATGCTCACGGTGCCTGTTGGGACTCGGTGAGCTGCATCTTACGATTGAGACCATTTAAATGTCGTTCAACATGTCCGTTTCCAAATTCTGGGCTAAAAATGATAAGAAAACTCGCTGAATTTGCTTATTGTCTTGAATTTAAAGCATCACATGGAAGATAAGAAAGTTAATCTTAACCGTGGTGTTAGGAAACATAAAATGACAGAATGTTACAGCAAAGAAAGAGGCCATTGGGCCCTGTGTGCGGCTGTCAAAGAGCAGTGTGATTGGTTGATCTGAATATTCAAAGATATTCGTCATTTGGATAGAATAGTCAAAAAGGAAAACAAGGCGGGGTGGCGCTGTTAATAAGGAACAAGATTGGTACATTAGTGAGAGAGGATCTTAGATTGAAGGATCACTATGTAGAATCAGTTTAGGTGGAGCTAAGAAACAGCAAGAGGCAGCAAACATTGGCGGGAGTTATTTATAGGCCACCAAATTGCAGTAGTAGTTTTGGGCATGGTATTAACCAGGAAATTAGCTCTGCTTGTGACATGGGTAACACGGGAATAATATGGAAACACGGATGGAGGTTCCCCAATTCAAACGATAATTAGCTCTGTCAGTGCGCGGTTAAAATTAGACATAATGAGAAACATAGTCAGCAGGATTCAAACGTGCGCAGGGAAACTCCAAAGAATTTTTAATCTGTCGCCTTAACCACTCGGCCACGACTACAGATAGCACTTGGGTGCTACTAGCATTTGTATGAAATCATAAAGTAGTTACAGCAGAGAAAGCAGTCTTTCTGTCATTGCCATGACATGACCTTTTCCCGGGAACCCTGAAATTCATGCCATCTCTCCTCGTTCTTCCCACCAAACTGGGAATGAAAGAGTCAGAATGATCCAACCCAGCCAATTACCGCCCCATCGGTATACTCTCCATCATCAGTAAGGTAATGGAAGGAGTCACCAACAGTGCTTTCAAGTAGCACTGAATTAGCAATAACCTCTTCACTGATGTCCAGTTTGTGTTCTGCCAGGGCCTCTCAGCTCCTGCCCTCGTTACAGCCTTGGTTCAAACATAGACAAAAGAGCTGAACTCCCGAGGTGAGGTGAGAGTGACTGCCCTTGACATCAAGACAGCATTTGACTGAGTGTGGCATCAAGAAGCCGGAGCAAAACTGGGGTCAATGGGAGTCAGCGGGAAACTTTCCTCTTGTTGGAGTCATACCTAGCACAAAGGGAGATGGTTGTGGTTGTTGGAGGTCAGTCATCTTAGCTCCAGGACATCACTACAGGACGTCCTCAGGATAGTGTCGTCGGCCAAACCAGCTTCACTAATGACCTTCTGTCCATCATAAGGTCAGAAGTGGGGATGTTCGCTGATGATTGCACAATGTTCATCATCATTCACGACTCTTCAGATACTGAAACATCCATGTCCAAACGCAGCAAGACTTGGACAATATCCAGACTTGGGCTGACAAGTGGCAAGTAACATTCGCGCCAGCTAAGTGTCAGGCAATGACCATCTCCAACAAGAGGGAATCCAACCATCGCCTCTTGATGTTAAATTGCATTTGCAGCACTGAATCACCCGCTATCCAGGGGGTTACAATTGACCTGGAACTGAACAGGACTAGCCATATCAATACTTTGGCTACAAGAGCATGCCAGATGCTAGGAATCATGCAACGAGTAGCTCACCTCCTGGCTCCCCAAAGCCTGTCCACCATCTTCAAGGCACAAGTTAGGAGTCTGATGGAATACTCCCCACTTGCCTGGATGAGTGCAGTCCCCAGTTCAATGAAGAAGTTGGACACCATCCAGGGCAAAGCAGTCTGCTTGACTGGCACCACATCCACATTCACTCCCTTCACCTCCGATGCACAATAGCAGCAGTGTACCATCTACAAGATGCACTGCAGGAATTCACCAACGCTCCTTAGACAGCAGCGCCCAAACCCACGAACATTACCAGGCAGAAGTTCCAAGGCAGCAGATAGATTGGAACACCAGCACCTGGAATCCCCCCTTCAAGTCACTCACCATCCTGATTTGGAAATATATAGCTGTTCCGTCACCGTCACTGGGTCAAAATCCTGGAACTCCCTTCCTAACAGCGCTGTTGGTGTACCTACACCACATGGACTGCAGCAGTTCAAGAAGACAAACCACCTTCCCTAGGGCAATTAGGGATGGGCAATAAATGCTGGCCCAAACAGCGAAGCCCACATCCCGTGAATGAATTTAAAAGATCCAGGTTAGCCTGCAAGTTATATTGCCTTATTCTTCTGACCAAAGTAAAGCCCTGCAAACGTCAGTGCCTGGAGCAGGTCTGACGGATTTGCTCAGGTGAGGAACCAGCTGAAACTTTCAATATTGGTTTTCTTAACACTCAGTTTCCAAATGGGAATTGAACAATGGATTGAAAGCGAAAAAAAACAGGGTTAAGGAGAAAGAGAAGGAAATTGTTATTAATTATAAAGCTCTTTGTGCAAAACTGACATGGACACCATGGGTGGAAGGTCCTCTTATTGCGCTGTGCCATTTGATGATGACATTGTTGATCAGTCTGTCTCCAGCATTCCTAATGAGAACAGCCGAATTCCATTTCTTCAAAACAAAGACCCAAAGTGCTGCTGCATGACGTCACCGTTTAACATTCCAGACAGCTCCATTGGGATCTTTACAGCGCAGGGTTTACAGAGGCGAGTGGGGTCATATTCACTTCACATGAGATGGAGCTGCGGTTTGATACCTGGCAAGAGCATTATCCAAGCTTGTTTATTTCAGTGAGTGAAAGTTCGATAACTTACGTTTGTTGTAAATATGAACACGACGGTTGGAATCTTCCTGACTAAAGTTTTCACCATTTTTTATTTTAACCAAATTAATTTTCAGTTAATTAGAAAGAAACCTATCCAAATACGTCAGTATTTTCTGATTTCCATTTATGTGTCAGCATTCAGGAAATTTGCTTTTGGAAATGGAACAAACACTGAGCCAAGTTGGTGACACCCTTGATTTCTGAGTGTGTGTCTCTCCTTAGGCCTCTGTTACTCACAGTGTATATCTCTGTGTCTGTTCCTCTATGATTGTCAACGTGGTTCAGTTCCCTCAGGGGGTGAAAACTTTTTTAACGTTGGAAACTTGATTTACATTAGTTCAGGTAAAAATGTCGATGAGAAAAGTATCAGCGTGAAAGATAGAACAGGAGATTGGCCCTTTCTTTAATTATCCTACAACAACAACTTGTATATAAAAAGCGCCTTTAACCTGTTGAAACATCACAATGCGTTCCGCAGGATCATTCCATAACAAAGTGTGACACCGAGCCTCATATTCGGTCAGATGACTAAAAGCTTGGTCAAAGGGGGAGGCTTTAAGAATTGTCTCAAAGGAGGAAAGTATCGATTTCATGTTCCAGCTCACAGCAATGGTTCTACTCATTGGTGAAGAAGTCGCTTGTGTTCAACTTAAACAGACCATTTGGACGGAGAAAGTTATCTCTGGTGAAAGAGATCGGGAATGAAAAAAAAAGTGAAAACTTGCCTCCATAATTCTTATTGGTAGTTTCCCTGAAGTCTAATGACTGGGGATTGGCGCTTCCATTGGACCAACAGCGAATAGGGTGGAAGGCTTAGGAAATTGAAAGTTGCACATGAGCAGCTTGTGGGACTATTTCATCTCACTGTCAATTTCATGTTCCAGCTCACAGCAACCGTTGTTTTCATTGGCTGACGAAGTCGTTTATCTTGAACCTAAGCAGACGGGTTTGTGGTGAAAGAGATGTGAACTGAAAAACATTAGGCAAAAGCAGCGTAGATAAGCCAAAGCGAAAAATATTACGTCAGTTTCCCTGGTGGTCTAGTGGTTAGGATTCGGTGCTCTCATCGCCGCTGCCCGGGTCCGATTCCCAGTCAGGGAATGTTGAGCTTTTTGGAACGAGTGTTGTTTACTCATTGACTGGAAACGTTCAAAAGCTCCACCAGAATCAGAGAAGTGAGGGCTTACCTTTCACCTCAAGAGCTGGAAAACATCACACTTGGTTCAAGTGGAGTGAGCGAATGAAGGAAGAGGAGAGGAGAAGGGCTGGTTGCAAAGCACTGACCATAGAAATGTTGGTGTGAGGCAACATAAGGGTGGGAGCAGTACCAATTTTGCTGCCTACTGTTTGCGTTGGCACAAATATCACTCCTGATGGATCAACCAATCACTACTGCTCTTTGAAAGCAGCATGCCCGGCCGAATGGCCACTTTCTGTGCTGTGACTTTCTATAATTTTATGTTTCCCAAAAGCACGGGTCATTCTGCCATTTTGTAACCCACACTATCGAGATGCGCTTTCTCACCTTGAATTCAGCTCTTTTGAAACCTAAACATGGAGCAAATTCAGCGAATTTTCTTGTCATTTCCAGCGCGAGATTTGTCACGAGACTAAATGAGCGACACATTAATGGTGCCGATCCTTCCCTGGAGCTCACCGCATCCAAACAGTACTGTTATCATCAGCCTGTTATGTATCTTCTTGCAGTACATCTGCTGAACAAATATAAGCTTATCACAGCTCTGCTTTCTTCACATTGAAACCCAGTGTGAAAAACAATTCAAAAGCTGAACAACTGGGAGGAGAGTGTGACTGTGGATAATCGGCACTGTGCACCTTCCTGTAATCAGTATCTGGGAGAACTAGGAAGATGAGATCCAGGTGTCTCTTTACCCACGAGTTTTACCCATTCCCACGAACTGTCTGTGTCTGCATCAAGCAGCTAATTCACCTGGGAGCTGGACGGGCAGAGGGAGCTGGAGGCGAGGCAGGGACAGAAGCAGAAAGAGATGCGACATGAAAGTACTTCGAATTTGATGTGTGTCAGTTGCTTTCAGTGGTGAACGTCTGACCAGTAAGTTTCACAGGAGCCGCAGTGATTAGTTGGTGTTTTTATAAGCGACAATATTTAAAAGTTAAAAGATAAAAACAAATTACTACGAATGGTAGAAACCTAAAACAAAAACAGAAAATGCTGGAAAAACCTCAGCGGCTGTAGGGAGAAACGGGGCCAATGTTTCCAGTCCATAAAGACTCTTATTCAGATTTTTAAACATTTTACAACGCCCAGCTTGGGGCTCAAACCCACGAGCCTGATATTAAGAGCCACATGCTCTACCGACTGAGCTAGCAAGGAATGCGCAAAGCTGCTTCGTATCTCAACATACATGGTTAAACCTGTTGCTTTCCACCTGATGCCTCAACTTGATCGGAATTTTAAAGTGTGGAGCGTAATTGACCTACAAAAGCCCCACGGTTGCAATGCATTCCTCTCTATCATCAATAACATCATTCACATCTTCCACTTCTTAGCTGCACTTCCTTCCAAATACTGTGATCCATTTTCCTCGGGATTTTCTCCTGCATTTAATATTTACCTGCTTTGTGTCCTCATTTTGAAATCAGATTCGCATCAACATCCAACACAAATTGAATTGCAAACCTGACGGACAAACAATGGAAAAATTTCACTGGGTATCACAAATCCCATGGTGCTCATTTTCAGATTCACAAAAGTCAGCTTTTCTATAAATTGAAGGCATTTTACAATGAAACGATTTAGAAAGTTGGTGTGACTTTTATTTGTGACTCACTCACTCGGGAATTCTGTAAATGCTGCTCGGAGGTTTGGTGACCGGGATATAATCTACCTGCCTTTTCCTGAGCTGTGCTCGGTGTATTGGGAAGTTTGGTCCTGGTTGGAGTATCTTGCGTCCCAGGGATGGGCAGTAACCCGCTGACTGAAGCTGCAGTCGCTGCTTTCTGCTAGCAGCGGGTGATTGGAGAGTGCGGGGCCGGAATATTGCTGCTTTTTTACTTTTCTCTGTCTCACTCACTGTGGAGCTGAGGAAGAGGGAATAATTGATGGGCTCGTTTGATTCCAGGATTTCTACTGGGTTAGGTGAAGGTACATAGTAGGTCCAAATCTTTTCTCATTATACTTGACAGAAAATACATTTAAAATGAAGCTGTTTGTGTGGGAGCTGAATGGATAACAGTCGATCTGCCACCGTTTTGGGGATGTAATCTTGCAGCCAAATTACCTAATGACAATCCGGAACTGTGTGACGATGATTGGTGATGAGGGAGAAAAACAGTAAAAAATCTTCACCCCCTGGGTGGCCTTGCGTCACCAACCTTTCAGCTAACGGGCAAACACGCTGAATAATTGCGCCAGAGCACAAACTCCAATCTATCCCAAACAGGGAATCAATGAGTCTAATCTTCAGACTGCCACCACCCAGATCGCTATCAGTTTCACTCTTCCAAAACAAAGAGTGGGACATTCATTGTGGATACAAGTAAACAGTTTGATCCCGCCCACTGCAGACACATCCATGTCACTGGGAACCAGCTCTCCTACAACCGGTGCAGCCTTCGAGCTTTTGCGTGTCTTGTCTGTTACCAAGTATTCTGACTGTCCCGAAGCCGATATTAGGTTTGAATTCCTGATGTGCAGTAACGAGAATCCTTTCAAAGTCTCAGATCAGTAAATTTCACTGATAACATCAGAGTCAATGTTCCAGCATCTTAAAGAAGGGAAAGGTGCCTTGATTGTCCTTCGTCAGTCGGACTGTTCACCCTTCATTCTCCTCTGATTCCGGTTCCCAAAGTCTTTCTGAAGATTCGCAAAGCTGGAGACTGGGTTTTCTGTTTTGGTTCCTTCTCCATTTTCCCACCTGCCAACTGACAATATTTTCCAAAATTTCGTCTCAATCCTCCGCCTTGCATCATGTCCAGAGATGAGGAAATTCAGTTTTGTGGAGAGTTTATGGAGACCGGGATTGTCCTCTATAGAGCAAAAAAGGTTCAACGGAGATTTCACGGAGCTGTTCAGAATGGGGTGGGTGAGGACGACGCAGTTTGAAAGTGCAGATAGGGAGGGGCTGTTTCCACTGACAGGGGTCAATAACCAGAGGACGGGGAGTTAAGATAGTTAAAGAAGGACAGACTTGCATTTTACTAGCGCTATTCCAGACCAGTGGATGTCTCCAACCGTTTTCCAGCCAATTAAGTACTTTTTTGAAATAAAAACAGAAAATGTTGGAAAACTCAGCAGGTTTCTCTCTCCACAGATGCTGTCAGATCTGCTGAGTTTTTCCTGCATTTTCTGTTTCCCTTTCCAGGTTTCCGCAATTTTGCTTTTATTGAAGTGGAGCCATTGTTGTAATGCAGGGAACACGGCAGCCAATCACCGCTCAGGAAACAGCCAAAACCAGGGACGTCACAATGAGCAGACCATGTGCTGTTGGTTGGAGGATAAACACTGACCAGGCCACGTGGTTGCAACGTGAACCCACAGATTTTGATAATGGCTCTGCCCATTTTTGAACCAGAGACCGTTTCACGTGTTAGACAAGCATGAAAATCGCTGCATCACAGAAACAGGGAACAACACAAAGGCTCAATGGGCTTCACGAAAATGTAAAGCAGTGACGTCATGCAGCAGCACTTTGGGTCTTTGTTTTGAAGAAATGGAATTCGGCTGTTCTCATGAGGAATGCTGGAGACAGACTGATCAACAATGTCATCATCAAATGGCACAACACGATAGGCCTTTCGGACAATCATATCTCTGTCAGTCTGTACAAAGAGATTTCTAGTTAGTCTCAATTTCTTTGCCTCCTTCCATAACCTTTTTTTCTCCCTTTCAAGTGTTTGTCCAATTCCCTATTGAAAATCTGAGTTACGAAAAACAATATTGAAAGAGGTGCAGGAACTTCTTCAGTATCCATGCTCAGTGTGTGAACATTAACAACGTTTCCCTGACCCAATGACATGAAAATGTTAGGCTTTTGACACTTTTAACAGTTTTCAAAATTTTAAAAATAGTTGATGTCAAATAGAATTGTTAAAACATGTTTATCCTGACCAATCATCTCCTCATTTTTCTCAGTCAATATTTACAATTTCCTTACCTTTTACCAACATTTCATGTACAGTCACACAGGAAAACAGAAACATCATTTTAAACATCGAAATAATGAAACATTGATAAAAGAAGTTAGCAGTAGAGATGATTTCTGTTTGTTACAAAGTGAAGGATGATCTGATTAACTGGCGAAGCTGGTTTGAGTTTCCTAATAACCAATTCCTGCTTCTTTGCCTTTGTTCTGATTCATTGGCAATACCAGCGGACCAAGGCGTGGATTAAATCTCTAGTTTCTATGGAGGGCATGGGTTCGAATCCCACCGCTATAAAACATTTAATTTATCTGCCTTTTAGGATCTGCAGCTGTCCAATTTGAACCAACAGATACCAACTCATACTAAATCCAGCGTAGCATGTTGCGTTTTACTTTGATAGGAGGAACAAGGAGAGATGATATAAATATGAATTGCTGTAGTAAAAAGCGGTGTGTGGAATTACAGTTGCTGAGTTGCTCTGGCACAGAGTGGGCATGTAAAGAACATGCTGAATGACCGTCTGATGTAGCCGCTTATAATTTTGTACAAATGTCATTAATGCAAATCTGGGGCTTGGATTCGTGACTGAGTGGTTCAGGTGACGGGTTTTGAATGCATTGGGATCTCCACAGGTCGGCTGGAATCCTGCCAATTACGCTTCTTAGCATTCCTGAATTTTACAGTGTACCTGCACAATTAATTGTCTGAATAGGTTGAATAAAAACCATCTAAAACATCCAGCGTTCTCTAATGTATATTCGTCTGCAAGCTTTCACAAAAGTTGCAGCGAGAATTGGAACAAAGACGGAACCAGGTTGGTGCCAGGCTTCATTTCTGGGTGTTTGTCTCTCCTTAGAGAAAATCCCTTGCCCTCTGTTACTCTCGGTGCATATGTCTGTGTGTGTCCCTCTGTGTGTATCAATGTGGTTCAGTTCCCCGCGGGGATTAAAATATGTTTACCTTCAGAAACTTTATTCACATTAGTTTCAAATTTCACAGAGAAAAATATCAGGATGGAAGATGCAGGAGGAGTTTGCAATATTTGGAAGGAGGTGCAGCTAAAAAGGGGAAGATTCAGGGAGAAGTTTTGGAACAAGACTGGGAGGTATTTGTGTCGGTGTAAACTGTTAAGCCTCCCTTATTTCCGCTATATTTTGCCTTGCCCAAACATCTCTCTGGTCAGGGTTTTGCAACCTATCACGGACCTCCTCTCATTCCCTATCTTCACCTCTATATTTGTTCTCCACCTGCTTCACGGGTGACATTTCCAGCTCTGAGGCAGAACTCCAGCTCTCACTCCACTGATTCTGGCAGAGATGAACATCTTCTGTTTTTCATCGAGAAACAACTCAGACTCATTTTAACAGTTTGCACGAGGTCAGTAACTCTCCATTCCCTGACTGGGAATCAAACCTGGACCACAGCAGTGAAAGCACCAGATCCTGACCACGAGACCACCAAGAAAGCTGCTCACAAGCCTCAGAACGTGTCTTATCTATGGTACCTGTGCCTTTTATTTTCCTTCAGACCTCTTTCACCAGAGAAAAGTTACAAAAGAACATAAGGACATTAGAAGTAGGAGCAGGAGTCGGCCATTCGGCCCCTCAAGCCTGCTCCGCTACTCAATAAGGTCATGGCTACTCTGCCCAGGCCTCACCTCCTCTTTCCTGCCAGCTCCTCATAGCCCTCAATCCCTGATATTTCAATAATCTATCTACCTCCTCTTTAAACACTCTCAGTGAGCTACCCTCCACAACTCTCTTGGGTAGAGAATTCCAAACATGCACGACCCTCTGGGAGAAGAATTTCCTTCGCATCTCAGTTTTAAATGAGTGCCCTCCGATTCTGTAACTATGTCCCCTAGTTGGAAGTTCCCCCATTAGTGGAAACATCTTCTCAACATCTATCCTGTCAACCCCCTCAGAATCTTGCACGTTTCAATAAGATCACCCCTCAGTATTCTAAACTCTAATGAATAAAGTCTTCACTTGCTTCACCGTTCTTGATTCGTCAACTCCTTCATCCCAGGAATCAGCCCAGTGCATCTCTTTTGAGCTGCCTGCAATGGCAATATATGCTTCCTTAAATATGGGGACCAAAACTGTACACAGAACTCCAGGTGCGGCCTCACCAACACCCTGTAGAGCTGTAACAAGACTTCCGATATTTAATCTCCAACCACGAGCAAAACAGGCCAAAATTCCATTTGCCTTCTGAATTACTTGCTGCACCTGCATGCCAAGTTTTAATGTTTCATGCATAGGAACACTCAGATGCCTCTGTGCTATACTTTTCTGGAGTCTCCCTCCAGTTAAATAATATTCTGCCTTTCAATTCTTCCTAGCAATGTATTTGATCTCAAACTTTCCTACATTAAACAACTTTTGCCCAATGACTCAACTTATCTATATCCCCTTGAAGATTCTTCAAGTCCTCATCACAACCTGACTTCCCACCTACTTTTGTATCGTCAGAAAATTTGAATACATTACACTCTGCTCCCTCCTCCATGTCATTAGTATAGATAGTAAATGATTGAGTCCCTGGGACTGATCCTTATGGCACTCCACTAATTACGTCTTTCTAATCTGAAAATTCCTGGCTCTCTGCCTTCTGTGTGTTAAATTGGGCTCTTCACATTGCAGGGTTTGTGTTGGGTAATACGGATCACGGTCTCTCACACACGGAAAATTTCCCCGTTATATTGCAGGGTTTGTGTAGGGTAATAGGGGTCACAGTCTCTCACGCACGGAAAGTTTCCCGCTTGAAATGGGGTAGAAGCATTAATAGAATTAAGTGTGAGGAAAGGTTGCATCGTTCCAGTTTGTTGTTAAACATCAACTGGATGCAACATTTCAAAACCATGTGACATTTATACTTCTCCAGGTTTTGAGTAATATCCTGAAAAATGCATGGCTCTGAAAAAAGAAAGAAAGATGGGGAAGGATTTGCTTCAAGATTGTTCGCACATGTGGGAAGTGTTGAATGAACTGCTGATGTGCTGTGTCATCTGATAATTCTAATGTTCGATCAGTTTCTCTGCCGCAGGGCTAAGGTTCTCAGCCGAATTGTACTTCCATAAAAAAAGGTTCGGAACTGCATAAGACAGCAAAGTTTAATATTCTAGGTCGTTCTGCAAAGTGCTGCGTGTAGTTTATGTAGTCCAGTGATTATTACATTTACTTTACATGGGGAAGATTCTCTGGTTCAAAACTCACTGCAGAGCAGTAGAACTGGCAACATTTGTGGAAACGTTTCTTGCCGCCGTTGACAACCCAAATCTGGGCGAGAATGAATGTTGGTGAGAGGAAAAAACATTGGAAGCTTCGTCCCTGAGAACCACCAAACTTTCAGTTAGTCGAACAGGCTGATCAATTGTGCTGTAGGGACTGATGTAACTTTCCACGTTCTTTGCACAAGTGCAGCCGAGTCTGTTTCTCTCTCCACAGATGCTGCCAAATGCTGAGTTTCTACTTCAGATTTCCAGCATCCAGAGTACTTTAACTTAAAAGCAAAATGCTTCACCGCAGTACTTTGCTTTTTCTTCTTAGATATTGTTCTGCGGTTTTTCAGCTTTCCACATAACTTCGTATTCTCAGCTAAAGGTTAATGATAGGCTCTAGTGAAGGTCAAACTCACAAACCCTGGTTTACAAGGCCAGTGCTCCAACCACTGAGCTATGGAGCCACCAGCTAACAAGGCCGCACGGGAAAGCCGACATATTCAATAGACTGAGGTAGATGCTAAGTCCCAGGTGGGTGACATTTGATAGACGTGGAAATGTCTGAGATGGAGAACGGCAAGTTAAAAGATGCGGCAGAATTTGATGTGTATCAGTTACTTTCAGTGATGAATTTCTGCCGTGTGTCGCCTTGTCAGTTTCACAGGAGCCGCAGGGATGAGGTTGGCGGCACCTGGTTAAAATGAGGAATAATGTGAACTGTAGTCAGCAGGATTCAAACCTACAGGGGGAGACCCCAATTGATTTCAATTCCATCACCTTAAACATTCATCACGCCGAACAGCTGCTCGCGAGCTCAAATGTGATCTTATCAAATCAGAGATGGCTGCAAAATAAGTCAATCGGCCCATCGTGTCTGTGCTGGCTCTCTGGAAGAGCAGCTCTACCGATTCCACACACCCGCCTTTACCCTCAAAACAATTTATATTTGTATTGCCTCTCCGTGCTTTTCCAAACAAAATAAAGGATCACAACCCGCCCTGTATTAAATTAGAGCCCCCTCTTGTTCTCCGAAAGGGAATTCCTAAAGTGCCCAAAAGTGGGAATGTGACTTAAACTGCGGCAGCGCTGGGATTAGGATCAACTCCTCGAGGGACTGGAAGGAACCCAAATTCAAATCTCCATGTCACTGGGTCAGGGAAACTGTGCATGGATTCTGCAGAAACTCTTTCTTCAACAGTGAATGAGACAGTTACTTGAAAGAGAGAAATTGAGGCTTATGGAAAGAGAGAAGAATATTGAGACTAATTGATTGCTCTTAAAAAAAAGAAGCTGCGATGATCAGAGAGACTCTCCAACACGCTGTGCCATTTGATGATGACATTGTTGATCAGTCTGTCTCCAGCATTCCTAATGAGAACAGCCGAATTCCATTTCTTCAAAACATGGACCTAAAGTGCTGCTGCGGAACTGTATTGTATTCAGGTGCACTTAACCCCTTGAGTGCTAAGTTTCTGTAGTGTAGTGGTTATCACATTCGCCTTACACGCGAAAAGTCCCCGGTTCAAAACCAGGTAGAAACGTTATTGAAACTTGTTCAATTAGGGGAGAGGGAAAATTGCTTCGCTCCTGCTTGTTGTTGAATATTAGCTGAATGCAGAATCTCACATCCGTACTGTACTTACTCTTCGTCTTTTCACAAAGTGGACACTCAGCAAAGTGTGGATATCCTTCAACTGGCAGCGGGTGAGTGGAGAATATTCAAAATGAATATTCAATAAAAAACATATCTGTTGGAACTCGCCGGGTAACAGGAGAGTTGGCAATTTCTGCCCCTTTTTTATCACTTAAGGACCCAATGACAACGCGGGACTGTGTGATAATGAATGCTGCTCCAGCTAACAGCAATCGCTATTTTCATTGGCTGAAGAAGTCGTTTGTGTTCTACATAAACGTGTCATTTTGTGGGAGAGAAGTGCCTCTAGTGAAAGACATGTGAAATGAAATTAAAATGCACGAGTCGCATGGATAAGCCGGGCAGTGAATTTGCAAGCCTGGGGGTCTAGTGGTTAAGATTCGGCGCTTATAAATGTCATGCGAATGATTAATATAAATATGCATTACTTCCTGATTGAAAACTGAAAATGCATATCAGCTCCGCCTGAATCAGTAGAGTGAGAGCTGGAGTTTTGCATCAAAGCCGGAAATGTCACCTGTGCAACAGGTCGCGAACAAATACAGAGGTGAAGATCGGAAATCAGAGAAGGGCTGTGATAGGCTGAAAAGCAGTGACCATAGAGATGGTGGTGCATGGGAAAATGTAGAGGTGATAGGGGAGATTTTATTGTTTGTACTGACACAAATATTTCCCAGATCTGTTTCCAAATCTCGTGCCAAATCAGAAGGAAATTTCCCACTGAATTTACTCAGTCCCATGATCTTAAAGGAGCAGAACACAAGGGAAGAAGGTGGATTTTGCTGGAATGGGTTGTAAGATGATGGAATGACTGTGAAGGCAGCAGCAGTGAGGATAGAAATGAAACAATTATAGAAAATTACAGCACAGAAAGAGGTCATTCAGTCCGGCGTGCTGCTTTGAAAAAGCAGCTGTGATTAATTGATCAGTGATATTTGTCCTAATTTGAACAGCAGGAAGAAAAATCTGTCCCATTCCCATTCAGATTTTGCATCATCATCCCTTTAGTCAGTTTCTCTCTCATGCCTTGTAACTTATTACCGTCCTTCCTTTTTGTCCTTTCACTCCCGAAATTCCCTTTTCAAATTTTGCTGCTTTCATGGGTGATCCCCAGGTCTCCATTCCTCCGGCAGTGTCACCAATCAAACTGAGTTTTTCTCCATCCTGCTTTGTTAATATCACAGCTGCTGGTTTCTGAGTGAAAACTGCTCTCTGCGTCATTGAAAGTCAGAGTATTTAATTCTGAGCATTTGGTGCTTTCACCGCTGCAGCCTTGGTTTAATTCCCGTACAGGAAAAAACCTTTTCCTTTCCATTGTGTGAACTATCACAATGAACAGGAATTCCTTATTGAATGAAATTGGGTCTGGTCGCGTCTGTGGAGTGAGAAACAGAGTTAATCTTCCAGCTGGATGAACCTTCATCAGAGCTGGAAAAGTCAGAGATGTAACAGGTGGAAAACAAGTCCAGAGCCGGAGGGAGGGGAGTGAAAGGACAGAAGGGAAGGACTGTGATAGGTTACAAGGCAAGAGACAGTAACTGACTAAAGGGATGATGGTGCAAAATGTGGGTGGGAATGGGACAGACTTTTCTTCCTGCTGTTCAAACTGGGACAAATATCACTGATCAACCAATCACAACTGCTCTTTCAAAGCAGCACGCCGGGCCGAATGGCCTCTTCCTGCGCTGTAACTTTCTATAATTGTTTCATTTCCATCCTCATTGCTGCTGCCTTCACAGTCATTCCATCATCTTACAACCCATTCCAGCAAAATCCACCTTCTTCCCTTGTGTTCTGCTCCTTTAAGATCATGGGACTGAGTAAATTCAATGGGAAATTTCCTTCTCATTTAGCACGAGATTTGGAAACAGATCTGGGAGATATTTGTGTCAGTGCAAACAATAAAATCTCCCCTATCACCTCTACATTTTCCCATGCATCACCATCTCTATGGTCACTGCTTTTCAGCCTATCACAGCCCTTCTCTGATTTCCGATCTTCGCCTCTGTATTTGTTCGTGACCTGTTGCACAGGTGACATTTCCGGCTCTGATGCAAAACTCCAGCTCTCACTCCACTGATTCAGGTGGAGCTGATATGCGTTTTCAGTTTTCAATCAAGAAGTAATGTACATTAATTTTACTAATTTGCTTAACATTTATAAGCGCCGAATCCTAACCACTAGACCCCCAGGCTTGCAAATTCACAGCCCGGTTTATACATGCTACCTGTGCATTTTATTTTCATTTCACATGTCTTTCACTAGAGGCATTTTTCTCCCACAAAATGACACGTTTATGTAGAACACAAACGACTTCTTCAGTCGATGACAACAGCGATTGCTGTTAGCTGGAGCAGCATGCATTGTCTCACAGTCCCGCGTTGTCATTGGGTCCTTAAGCGACAAAAAAGGACAGAAATTGCCAACTCTCCTGTTACCCGGCGAGTTCCAACAGATATGTTTTTTTTACTGAGTATTCATTTCGAATATTCTTCACCAACCCGCTGCTAGCTGAAGGATATCCTCACTTTGCTGAGTATCCACCTTGTGAAAAGACGAACAGTAAGTGCCATCCGGCTGTAAGATTCCGCATTCCACTAATATTCAACAACAAGCAGGAGCGATGTAACTTTCCCCCTCACCTAAATGATCAAGTTCCTGCCCGGTTTTGAATTGGGGACTTTACTCATGTAAGTTGAAGGTGATAACCACTACACCACAGAAACTACACACCCAAGGAGTACAGTACCCCTGACTACAATGCAGTTCCGCAGCAGCACTTTGGGTCTTTGTTTTGAAGAAATGGAATTCAGCTGTTCTCATTAGGAATGCTGGAGACAGACTGATCAACAATGTCATCATCAAATGGCACAACATGCTGACAGGTCATTAAATCGTCTCTTCGGTGCCAGCTTCTTTTTTAAAGAGCAATCAATTAGTCTCAATATACTTCTCTATTTCCAAAAACCTCATTGTTCTCTATTTCAAGTATCTGCCCAATTCACTTTTGAAGGACGAGTTTCTGCAGAATCCATGCACAGTTTCCCTTAATTAACAAAGTTTCCCCGACCCAGTGACATGAAGATTTGGACTTGGGTTTCTTCCAGTCCCTGGAGGAGTGGATCCGAATCCCAGTGCTGCCACAGTTTAAGTCACATTTCCATTTTGGGGAACTTAAGGAATTCCCTTTCAGAGAACAAGAGGGGATTCTAGTTTAATACAGGGCGGGATGCGGTCCTTTATTTTGTTTGGAAGAACACAAAGAGGCAATACAAATATAAATTGTTGTGGGGGGAAAGGCGGGTGTGTGGAATTGATTGAGTTGCTCTTCCAGGGAGCCAGCACAGGCACAATGGGCCAAGTGACTTATTTTGCAGCTATTTCTGATTTGACAAGAGCACATTTGAGCTTGAGAGCAGCTGAATGTTTAAGGTGATGGATTTTAAATCCATTGAGATCTCCCCCTGTAGGTTTGAATCCTGCTGACTACAGTTCCCATTATTCCTCATTTTAACCAGGTGCCACCAACCTCATCCCTGCGGCTCCTGTGAAACTGACAAGGCGACACACGGCAGAAACTCATCACTGAAAGTAGCTGACACACATCAAATTCTGCTGCTTTCATGTCGCATCTTTTAACTCCCTCTTCTCCCTCTCAGACATGTCCAGGTCGATTGAATGTCTTCCAGCTGGAACTTTGGCTTGTTCCTCGGTCCATTGATTATGGTCGACTTTCTGTACCCGATGTTTGACAATTGGCTCCATAGCTCAGTGGTTAAAGCACTGTTCTCATAAACTGGGGTCGCGAGTTCCACTCTTGCTGGATGCTGTGGCTCAGGAATCTGACATTCCTCCCTTGGTCACAAAAATAGTTTGAAACAAAAAAGTGGTGCATTTTTCTATAGCTGAGAACGTTGTGTTCTGATGCTCAGAGAGACTTTGTCGTGTTTGCACAAGGAATGCAGAAGTTCTGTCACACAGTTGGTCGCTGCATTCGGCTGTTAACTGAAGAATTGGTGGTCCAAAAGTACTCAAAGACGCAGCTTACAATGTTTTCTCTCCACCCTCCCTTCACATCATCTACATTCATTGTCACACAGATCCAGGTTGTCAATGGCGGCAAGAACATTTAGTAACTCACTGCACAAATGTTGCCAGATCTACTGTTGGGCAGTGAGTTTCGAATCAGGGAATGTTCGGTGTGTAAAGCAAGTGTGATAATCATGAGACTACAAAAACAAAGCACAGCTCCTTGCCGAACGACCTGGAATGTCAAACTGTGCAGTGTTATCGCACTTCAGAACCTTGTTTTGTGGAAGTATAATGTGGCTGAAAACCTTCACCATGCGGCAGAGAAATTGATCCAACGTTAGAATCATCAGATGGCAGAGCACATCAGCAACACGTCACACATGTACAAACTATCTTGGTGCAATCCGGCCCCATCTTTCTCTCTTTCTTCAGAACCGTGCATTTTTCAGAATAGCATTCAAACCTTGGGAAGTATAGGAGTCACATGGCTGTGAGATATTATAGTCATTGACTGTAATAGTCAGTGACTGCCCACTGCCCTACACAAACCCTGCGCTGTAAAGATCCCAGTGGAGCTGTCTGGAATGTTAAATGGTGACGTCATGCAGCAGCACTTTGTGTCTTTGTTTTGAAGAAATGGAATTCGGCTGTCCTCATTAGGAATGCTGGAGACAGACTGATCAACAATGTCATCATCAAATGGCACAGCGCAGTAAGAGGTCTTTCTATCCATCGTGTCTATGTCCACTATTTTCCCCAAAGAGCTAACAAATCCATCTTATTTCTTTCTCTCTTGCCACAGGTTATTAACTTTGAGGTTCTGTTTCTTAATTTGGTGTCTCATTCCTCATACTTACTGTGCAGAACTCCTTTCCTGTCCTGTCCATGTCATTGGTACCTACATGTACCATGATAACTGAATCCACCCCTCCCAATGCAAGTTCTTCTCCATCACTGAGCACATGTCCCAAAACCTAGCACCAGACACGCAACACAGCCTTCTGGACTCTCGCTCTTCATTGCAGAGAAGAGTGTCAGTGACCTTTACCATACTGTCCCCTATTGCCACTACATTCCTATTTGCTCCCCCCCCACCACCCAGTTGAACAGCTCCCTGTACCATGGTGTCAAGGCCAGCCTCCTTATCCACCTTGCATTTTTCATTTCCACCCACACAGTTTGTGAGCACCTCAAACCTGTTTGACAATTGCAAGGTCTGAGGCTCCTCCACTACTCTCTGCTTTGTCCCTTTACCTGCCACACTCTCGGTCGCATCCCTCTGTCCCTCACTGCTGACCAAAACAGGCGACACTATTTTTAAAGGCGTGACTGTCATATAGAATGAAGTGCACAGATATTTTCCCATGTCCCTTATGGTTGAGCAGTGTCTACAGTTTGGCTTCCAAATCAATAACCCTGATCAGAATTCCTCCAGCTGTCTACACTTTCTGCAGACCAGTTTCCCCTGGATTGCCTTGGTGCCCCACATTCCACAACTGCAATTACATCTGTCTTCCAATGTTACTTATGTTATTTAGTTAATTTAATTTAATTACTTTCTTTATCAACTTAGAGTAATTTCTATGTATGGTACAATTTACTGTGCTTATTAAATATTTATACGTTTATTAACCATACAGTAATATGTTTCAAGTGTTTATTTTAATTATTTTATTTTATTTTTAAAGTTTTAGTTAATTTATTTATAGATCTACATTAACTCCCGTGCCCTATGCTGGTTATTAACACACTGTGCTGAACACAAAGCACTTACCAGCCAGTCAACTTACAATGACATCATTGTTGTCACTGGCTGAAGAAGCTGTTTGTGTTTTACCTAAACACACCTCTCTGTTGGAGAAACTTGTCTCTGGTGAAAGTGGAAAAATAGGCCAAAGTAGCTGCTAGGATTGTTGACAGCTTCACTGATGGTCTCGTGGTTAGGAACTCGGTGATTTTACTGCTGTGGCCGACTTTCGTTTCAGGTCAGAGAATGACGGCTTTGTGAAATTGTTCACATGAATGTGATTTAATTACTGATTGAAAGCAGAAAATACAGTACGGCTCTACCAGAATCAGTGGAGTGAGAGGAGAAGTTTCAGATCAGAGCTGGAAATGTCACATGTTGAACAGGCCGAGGACAAATACAGAGGTCGAGTGAGGGAGTGAAAGCAGGAGAAGAGAAGGGATGTGATAGGATGTGGAGCACGGACGAAAGAGATATTGGTGAAAGCCAAAATATAGGAGTTAATGGGACAGATGTTACTGCCCACAGTTGACACTGGCACAGACATTGCTCCTGATCAACCAATCACAACTGCTGCTTGAAAGCAGCACATCAACTGAATTGAAAGCTACACATGAGCAGCTTGTGGGATTATTTCACCTCCACCTTTTAGCCCATTTCAATCCCTTCCCCCTACTCCACTCCCACTAGTGTCATCTGTCACTGCTCTTCCTGCTTTCTACCCTGAATTAGTACATCCTTCAGTGAATATCACCACCGTCAAAACCACTTTGTCCTTTTGTCCATGACATCTTTGGCATCTCTTCTTTGCTCCCACCTATCACTGGCCCTCCATCCAGTTCTACCTGTCCCTCCCCCTCAAGCAGCTTATATTTCACCTCATTTCTATTTGTCTTTAGTTCTGATGAGGAGTCATATGGACTGCAAACGTTAACTCTGTCTTCCTCTCCACAGATGCTGTCAGACCTGCTGAGCTTTTCCAGCTATTTTTGTTTTTATTGCAGTTTCATGCTTCAACTCACATCAGTTGTTGTTTTCATTGGCTGAAAAAGACGCTTGTGTTCAACCTAAAGCTGCCATTTTGTAGGGGAAACTTGCCTCTGATAACAAAAGGTTGAAATTAAAATAAAAGGCAAGGGTATCATGGATAAGCCAGGATAAAATACTCGGAAGCAGCTCCCTGATGGTCCAATGGTTTAGACTCTGCTCTCCCACCACCGCAACAGGCGTTCAGTTCCAATTCAGGAAATGAAAAGATATTGCTCATGTAAAAACAAACATGAATGGCTTCCTGATCGAAAACATCTCTGCCAAATTCTGCGATGACTGAGAGTTGTAGTTTTGCATCAGAGCTGGAAGTGTCACGTGTACAACAGGTCAGGAACAAACACCGAGGCAGAAAGAGAAGGACAGTGAGAGGCTGCAAAGCACTGATATACATTTCATTTGAAAACAGGAAATGCTGGAAAATCTTTCTGGGTCTGGCAGCATCTGTGGAGAAAGGAAGAGAGATAATGCTTCTTTGAAGAAGAGTCATATTGGACTTGAAACATTAACTCTGTTTCTTCCTCCATAGATACTGCCAGACCTCCTGAGCTTTTCCAGCATTTTCTGTTTTTATTTCAGGTTTGCAGCAGCTGCAGAATTTTGCTTTGGCACTTTACTTGATGTTATTTCTCCTCATCCTTCCGGCCAAAATCAATCACTTCACACTTCCCTACATTAAATTTCAGCTGCCACTTGTCTGCCCAAACGGATTTGTTGAAGAGTTCGAAAGGACAACCAACTCAAACTGGGAATGGAAGAGTAAGAATGAAAGAAAAAGAGAATTGATGGGTTTTGTAGATCCCAGGGGAAAGAGACACCAGGATCAGTTCATTATGACAGTTCACACAGCAACAAGAAAACAACATTCTCTGATGAGGGCCAAACCCAGGCGGCAGGAGAAATACTAGCACGTTTAGTTCAAACACAGAAGACATGTTCAGCCAATAACAGCATCAAATGTGTTAGATATGAACATGAAGTGAACAGTGAGGTGAAATAGTGCCACAAACTGCGGATGTACAGCTTCCAATTTCTAAAACCCACCAACTTAATCAATGTGGCTCCTCTGAAACTTTCAAGGCAAATACTGATCCTTTATAAGGTGCCATTCCCAGAACTATACACAGTCCTCCAGGTATGATTTAACCAGGGCTGTTACTGCTGTAACAAACCTTTCCCCTTTTTTCTATAGCAGCCTCTGTAACAGGTTGTACAACAAGAGGAATTGGAATCTATGTATCGGCTGAGAGAAATGACGAGATGCTTGATCAGGACAAACTTTTAAAAAATTTAAATCAAAAATCTATAGGTAAGTATATTTTTTGGTTCAGAAACAGTATAGGAATCCTCAGTCCAATTCCTCATGTCATTGGGTCAAGAAAACTTTGTTAAAACTGCAGAATTTAGCAGACTGGACACTGCAGAAGCTCTTGATTATCTTTCAATATTGTTTTTCTTAACTCAAAGCTTTCAAAAAAGGAATTGCACAATGGCTTCAGACAGGGAAAATCAGGGTTCTGGAGAGAGAGTTGACAACTAGGACGAATTAGAAAGCTCTTTGTAAAAAAGCTTATGACAATGAATCAGTGGGTGAAGGTCCTTTTACAGCGCTGTGCCATTTGATGATGACATTGTTGATCAGTCTGTCTCCAGCATTCCTAATGAGAACAGCCGAATTCCATTTCTTCAAAACAAAGACCCAAAGTGCTGCTGCATGACATCACCATTTAACATTCCAGCCAGGTGCCTTTCAGTTCAGAGGATTCAAGTGACATCCCAGAAATAGCTGTAAATTGATAAATGGGAGGGAGGGAGGGACTCAAGATAATTACAATCACCAGGGAAATGGTTCTGAGAAAATTGCTGGAGCTGCAGGCTGACAAGTCCACACATCCTGATGGACATGATCCTAGGGTCTTTAAAGAAGTGGTTAGTGAAATAGTTGATGAGCGGGTATTCATTTTCCAAGGTTCTATAGATTCAGGGAAGGCTCCCTGAGATTGGAAAAATAACAAATGTAATGCTTTTATTCAGGAAGGGAGGGAGACAGAAAAATGAAAATTACTGGCCAGTTAGTTTAAAATCTGTTGTGGGGAAAATGTTAAAATGCTAATCTGAATAATGTTATAACAAGACACTGAGAAAAATTCAAGGTATTCTGGCAGAGTCAACATGGTTTTGTTAAAGGCAAATCAGGTGCTGTGTATAATGGGGAACTTGTGTGGATGTGCTGTACTTAGATTTCCAGGAGGCATTTGATAAGGTGCCACATCAAACGTTATTGCGGAAAGTCAAAGCTCATGGTGTAGTGGGTAGCACATTGGTGTGGATAGAAGATTGGTGAGCTAATAGGCATAAATTGGTCATTTTCTGGTTGGGATGATGTTACAAGTGGTGTGCCATAGGGATCAGTGCTGGGGCCTCAAGTTTTTACAATTTATATAAATGTCTTGTTTGAAGGGACGAAGGTATGGTTACTAAATTTGCTGATGACACAAATATAGCTAGGAAAATAAGTTGCAAAGAGGATATAATGAGGCTAGAAAGGGATACAGATAGTTTAAGTGAGTGGGCAAATATCTGGCAAATGGCAGAGAATGTGGGAAAATGTGAAATTGTCCATTTTGGCAGGAAGAATAAAAAAGCTTCTTATCTAAATGGTGAGAGATTGCAGAGCTCTGAGATGTAAAGGATCTGGGTGTTCTAGAGCAGGAATTGCAAAAGATTAGTGTGCAGATGCGTCAACTGGTTAGAAAAGCTATTGGAGTGTTATTGTTTATTGTAAGGGAAATTGAATCTAAGTAGGGAGGTTATACTCCAGTTATACATGTCATTGGTGAGATCACATTGGGAGTACTGTGTACAGTATTGGTCTCCTTGTTTAAGGAAGAATGTAAGTGCAATGGAAGCAGTTCAGAGAAGGTTCACTAGACTAATATCTGTAACAGTTGGGTTGTCTAATGAGGAAATGTTGGAAAGGTCAGGCTTGTATCTGTTGAAGTTTAAAAGAGTAAGAGGTGACTTGATTGAAACATATAAGATCCTGAGGGGTCCTGACAGGGTGGATGTGGAGAGGATGTTTCCTCTTGTGGGAGAATCTAGAACTAGGGGTCACTGTTTAAAAAGACAGGGCCGCCCATTTAAAGCAGAGATGAGATATTTTTTTTTCTCTCAAATGGTCGTGAATCTTTGGGACTCTTCCCCAAAAGGCAGTGGAAGCAGAGTCACTAAATATTTTAAAGACAGAGGTAGATTGATTCTTGATAATCAAGGGGGTGAAAGGTTATCTGACCTGGCTGCGAATGTGGATTTGAGGTTACAGTCAGATCAAGATGGTCTTATTGAATTGTGGAGAAGGTTTGAGGGGCCGAGTGGCCTATTCCTGAATTTAATTTGTGTGCAAATTGTGTGAAAGATATTAAAACGGCTGGACACAACTTGTGTTTAACACAAAGTTAATTTACTTCACTTTAATCATCAATATTAACCCCTTTAACTGGGCTGGAGTTAATTAACATCAGCAGAAACAGAACCCAATGAAAATCATTCAGTCCTGGGTGTGAGTAAAATCCAATCAGTGTGGTTACTTGTGAGCTCACTGCTGCGTCAGCAGGTAGGATGACTGAGTGAATCCTTAACCACACTCGAGATGAGGTGAATAGTCTCTCCCCAGTGTGAAGTTGCCAGTGGACAGTGAGTTGAGATGATTACCTCATGCCCACAGTGAGAGCACCTGAACAGTGTGAAACAGTTCCCGGGAACCCTTAAAGCACTCCCCACACTCTGGGCAATTAAAATGTCTCTTGTCATTGTGAACTTGCTGGTGTTTCAACAGGGTGGATGACTGAGTGAATCCCTTTCCACACTCGGAGCAGGTCTCTCCCACTGTGAGTGCGCTGGTGTTTAGTGAGGTCAGATGAATGTTTGAACCCAGTCCCACAGTGAGAACACCTGAACGGTCTCTCATCAGTGTGAACACGTTGATGGGACATCAGGTTCCCGGAACTTTTGTAGCCCTTCCCACAGTCTGGACATTTAAAAGGTCTCTCCCCAGTGTGAGTGCGCTGGTGTACAGTGAGGTCAGATGAATGCTTAAAACCAGCCCCACAGTGAGAGCACCTGAAAGGTCTCTCGTCAGTGTGAACACGTTGATGGGACATCAGGTTCCCGGAACTTTTATAGCCCTTCCCACAGTCTAGATATTTGAAAGGTCTCTCATCAGTGTGAACTTGCTGGTGTGTCAGCAAGCTGGATGATTGAGTGAATCCCTTTCCACACTCGGAGCAGGTGAACGGTCTCTCCCCAGTGTGAATTCGCTGGTGTTTAGTGAGGTCAGATGACCACCTGAACCTACTCCCGCACTCAGAGCACTTGAATCGCCTCTGGTCTGTGTGAACACGTTGATGGTACATCAGTTCACTGGAACTGTTATAGCACTTCCTGTGGTCTGCACATTTAAAAGGTTTCTCGTCAGTGTGAACTCGCTGGTGTAGCAGCTGGTTGGATAACTGAGTGAATCCCTTCCCACATTGGGAGCAGGTGAATGGCCTCTCCCCAGTGTGACTGTGTCGATGAGTTTCCAGCTCTGATGGGTAATAGAATCCCTTCCCACAATCCGCACACTTCCACGGTTTCTCCCTGTTGTGACTGCGCTTATGTTCTGACAGGCCAGACGATTGGCTGAAGCTTCGTCCACACACAGAACACGCGTACGGTTTCTCCCCACTGTGAATGATGTTTTTCCTTCCATGTTCAAAATCCAATGATATTCAGGTTACGATAAATTGGGCGACTCTGTCAGGTCCTGAGCTGATGTCTGGTTTGAGTTTCCCAACTGCAAATGCTCGTCTTCTAATCCCCTGTGAAACTGATTCAAAACAGAAAAAAGGGAGTGAGAGAGAACCCACAAAAACACAAAGGCAGCTTGGGAAATTGAGCTGAATGAATCTGGGAATTTGTGGGTCCAGCACTAGGAAAAAGTGACCATGAAAACTGCTGGGTTGTCATAAAAACCCAACTGGTTCACTAATGTCCTTCGGGGAAGGGAACCTGCCACCCGCTCTGGGTCTACACTAGACTCTGGGTTCTATGTGAGGAGGGAGGCTGAGGGAGATGGGAGTAGAAGGAATGAAGGAAAGGTATTTTATATATCTATAACTAGAAATAGTGTCCCAAACCCTTATCCACCACCAACTCGGACTAGGGTAGCAGGTGCATGTGAACACTATCACCTCCAAGTTCCCCTCCAAGTCACACACTATCCTGACTTGTCTGACATCCAATACTGGATGAACAGAAATTTCCTTCATTTAAACATTGGAAAGATTGAAGCAATTGTCTTCAGTCCCGAGGACAAACTCCACTCCCCAGACGCTGACTCCATCCCTCTGCCTGCCGACTGTATGAGATTGAACCAGGCTGTTCACAACCATGGTGAAATATTTCACCTCAAGATGAACTTCCAACCACATATCTTTGCCTTCTCCAAGAGTGGGTTTCCATATATGAGGATACTGAGACCTCACACTGTATATTTTTTTAGAAAATAGATAAAGATATCCTCATGGCTATTTCTAAAAATTTAAAAACCGGACAAGGACCTTTTAAAATGACTGAAGCAGTCTGTGGCCCCTGAACAAAAGACTCTGTCTGACATTATTGGAGAAATTTGGAACTGGCTAACTCTGAGATATTCATGGGCTGCACTCTGGGCTGCACAGGCCAAATTCAAAGACAGTTATCCAAAACCATCTGCATTTCATAACCCAGGCTGGCCAACAGGAGTCCAACCGTCTGCTGAGACAATTCTTAATGATTGAGACATTTAACCATTTCAGGGACCCAGATAAAGGAAACACATCCCTAGTCAAAGACAACACTAATTGATGGGAGTCATTGGACATGGACCTCCAGCTTGTGTAACCAGTAATATTGCCTTGCTGCACTGATAAACCTCAGTCTGCCATTTTAACATCTACAAGCAGCAGACAGAAAAGGTGTTCTACCCAAATTTAATACCGGACCACATCTACACTATTTCTGCTGGAACATCTGTGACTTTGTCTACAAGACTGATTCATCTCTGCATAGCTATCTCATCGCATGAAGTCAACTCCACCGGAAAAGTGAATTACACAGCATCGGTTTTCAACCTGCCGACCTCCATAAAGGAACACCTCACTGGACTTTGATTCCAGATTCTGGAACCCACTTAAAATACTTGTTCTCTGTGGTCCCTGTCCTGTCAATCTTTCTTTCCTCCATCCCTTTTTTACTGTATGAATGCAAAGGAGCTACATTGCGATCACCACCCATGTTGTGGGTGTGTGCAAATGAACTAACCCTTTGAGCTTGTCCTATCTTGAGTTTGCTGTGGGGTTATTAATAGGAATTATAACATGTGAAAACCGAGGGTTGAAGAATACTTAGAAAGTGGGAAGCAAATCAAAAACACCCTTCTATTTACGAGCAGATGGTGAGAGAAATCAGTGTAGTTTAAATTATCCCCCTCCTGTCCCAAACACATCTCAGTAACATCATTTAACTTGGCCCTGTCTCAGCACATGTTTCTGAACTCACACCCATTCCTTTGTGGCCTCAAAACTTGACTGGCTGGCCTCCCACATTCAACCTTTGATGACCTGGAGTTTATCCAAATCTCTGTTGCCGGTATCCTCCGCACTGAGTCCCACTCACTCACCCATCACCCTGTCCTCACTGACCTACACAGGCTCCTGGTTAAACAGGAACTCAAATTTAAAATTCTCATCCTTCTTTTCAAACCCCTCTGTGACTTTGCTCTCCTCTATTTCCAGTCAAATAGATGTTTGAATCTTTTTCCATAGACATACATATTTTCAGGTTCTGATGAATCGAGTGACTCTTGTCAGGTTTTGATTTGATGTTTGGTTTGAGTTCCCCGCCTTCAAATCCTGTTCTTCTAATATCCTATAAAAAAAATCATCCCTGTCAGTCCGCAAATAGAAATTGAGAAGAGACAAACATTTCTCTTGGTTTGAGTTTACTGTGGGTAAATCCTCCCCTTCTAACCCCCTGTAAAAGGAGTTTCCAAAATCCATCCCTGTCAGTCCAGGATAGAAATGCACAACATTCTCTCCTCCTGCTACCTGGATCAGGGTGACCGCGCATGCGCCCTGCTACATTAACTCGGGCCTCCAGCCTGTTGACGCGGCCCTGCAGCTGTTACCGGCCCGTTCGGTGCTCACACGGGCTCTATAGGCTCTTATTCAGCTTTTGAGGCCCCCACTGGGTGTTCATAAAGCCTCCCCACCCACGCCGCCACCTCCATTACCCTCCAAAACTTGGCCATTTCTCTCCGATTGCGGAATCCAAATTACCACCACCACCCTGCAGCTGCAGCACCCACACTGCGCATGCACCGTCGGTCACTATATTGCGCATGCTCTATTCTTGACTCCCCGGAGCGCCTGCGCAACCGGCTCATTGAGTGAGAATAAGGCACCTTCTATCGCGCCGCGAATCCTGGGTAAGATCACCGCCATTGAAATATGAAATATGATTCAATCGAAAATTATGTTATGAGATCCGCTTACGATTGGAGTAATAGGGTCAAGGTAGAAAATTATGAAATCAATTGATGCAGCAACCAAAGCACACGAACCTTCCAGCAGTTCTGTCCTGAGTGTAATTAACAGCAGAACAAACCCCTACAGTAAGATCTGAACTCATTGGAATCTCAAAAATTGGGGTGAACAAGTGAATTTTTTCCCCCACATACCAAACATCTAAACTGTGTCTTGCCAGAGTGCACTAATTATGGATCAAATCCTTTGAACTTTTAAAGCTGGAGTTTTAACCAGTGCGGAGACTGAGTCACTTCACCTCAGTTCACATACATAAAGTAACTGACTGGTCTCTTTCCATTGTGACTGTGCTGCTGTCTCAGTAAATAGGATGACTGAATGAATGCCTTCCCATTAATTCAGCTCGTATTTTCACAGTGGGAATTTACCCATGGGTCACCAGCTCACACATGGATCTCAAACCATTCTGGTAAGGAATTCCAGATTCTCAACTCTCTACATTGAAAGAAAAGCAAAACACTTCAAATGTTGGAAACCTGAAATTGAAACAGAAAATTCTGAAATTCTTATCACATTTGGCCACATATGTGGTGATAGAATCATCGTTTATATTTCAGGTCTATCACTTTGCATCAGACTGTATAACAGGAGAAAAATCAATGAATATGCTGTTAGGAAGGGAGTTCCAGGATTTTGAATCAGTAACAGTGGAGTAACGGCGATATAGTTCCAAGTCAGCATGATGTTTGAATAGAGGGGAACTTGCAGGTGGTGGTGGTGTTCCCAATGATCCACTTCCCTTGTCCTTCGTGGTGGTTGGCACACGGGTTTGGAAGGTGCTGTTGAATGTGCCTTGGTGAGTTGGGAATTGAATTAATAAATCTGGAATTGAAAACTAGTCTCAGTAATGGTGCATTGAAGTTTTCTTCAATTGTCATGAAAACCCATCTAGTTCAGTAATATGTTTTAAGGAAAGAAATGTGCTGTCCCTACCCAGTCTGAACTACATGTGACTCCATACCCACAGCAATGTGGGTTTATTCTTAATTGCCCTCTGAAGTAACCGAGCAAGTCACTCTCATCAAGGGTAATTAGGGATGGAAAACAAATGCTGCACCTGACAGCGGCACCAAAATCCCATGAAAGAATATTTAAGAGTCATTTTGTTTCATTTCATGTCGAACAAGGTGACATAACTGCTGTCTCATTAATTAAAGCCTCCACCTTTTACCTATTTAACCAGGTAATGTTAAGTGACAGAAAACTGATTCAAAGTGATCCAAAATAATGCAGCTGCTGGAAATCCGATCTTAAAACAGAAAATATTGGAAATGCTCAGCGGTATCTCTGGAAATGGAAACAGATCGATTGTTCCAGGTTATTGATTTCTGTCCAGTTATACAGTCCTGTTGCAAAGTCACAGACCTGAAATATAAACTATTATTCTGTCCCACATATTTTACCAAATGTGATAAGAATTTCAGAGTTTTCTGTTTTAATTTCAGATTTCCAGCATCTGCAGTTTTTTCCTTTTCTTTTTAATATGCTATTTAATATCAAGGGCTGATGGTTAGTTTCTCTCTTGTTGGAGATATTCATTGTCTGGCACTTGTGTGGCGCCAATGTTACTTGCTGTTTGTCAGCCCAAGCCAGGATATTGTCAACGTCTTGCTGCATTTGAACATGGGACTGCTTCAGTATCTGAGAAGTCGTGAATGTTGATGAACATTGTGCAATTATCAATGAACATCCCCACTTCTGATCTTATGATGAAAGGAAGGTCACCAATGAAGCAGTTGAAGATGGTTGGGCCGAGGACACTACCCTGAGGAACTCCTGCAGTGATGCCCTGGAGCTGAGATGACTGACTTCCAACAACCACAACCATCTTCCTTTGGGTTAGGTATGACTTCAACCAGGGAAGAGTTATCCCCCTGATTCCCATTGATTCCAGTTTTGCTATGGTTCCATAATGCCACATTTGGTCAAATGCAGCAATCATTACCAAATATCCGGTTGGAAATGGAACAAAAATGGAGCCCGGTTGGTGTCAGACTTGCCTTCTGGGTGTTTGTCTCCCCTGAGAGACAAATCTTGTGTTCTGTCACTCTCGGGGTATATGTCTCTGTGTGTTCCTCTGTGTGTGCCAATGTGGTTCAGTTCCACATTTTTACCAATCTAAACATTAACTCATTCATCGTGTATTTGCACATTAACATTATACAAAGTAAAAAGAGCAGTGTTAAAACATACAAGAGGAGACTTATCTCATTGTTTATTTATTTCAGAGGAGACTGACCATATGACCATAAGACGAGGGAGCAGAAGTAGACCATTTACCTGATCGAGTCCGCTCCACCATTCAACGAGATCATGACTGATCTGATAATGCTCAGCTCCACTTTCCTGCCTTTTCCCCATAATCCTCGATTCCTTTACTGATTAAAAGTCTGTCTATCTCAGTCTTGCATAAACTTAATGACCCAGCCTCTAGAGCCCTCTGCAGTAAAGAATTCTGCAGATTCACTCCCCTCTGAGAGAAGAAATTCCTCCTCATCTCTGTTTTAAATGGGCAGCCCCTTTGATATTATTCCATCTGGTCCTCGACTCTCCCACAAGGGGGAACAACCTCTCAGCATCTACCCTGTCAAGCCCCCTAAGAAACTTAATTGTTTCAGTAAGGTCACCTCTCATTCTTCTAATCTCCAATGAGTACACGCCCAACCTATTCAACCTCTCGTCATAAGAAAATCTCTCCATACACGGGATCAACCCAGTGAACCTTCTCTGGACTGCCTCCAATGCTATTGTATCTTTCCTTAGATATGGGGATCAAAACAGTTCACAATATTCTTGGCATTGTCTAACTAATGCCTTGTAAAGTTTTAGCAAGACTTCCCCTTGTTTTATATTCCATTCTCTTTGAAATAAATGCCAACATTCCATTTGTCTTCCCAATTACCTTTTGAACTTGTATGCTAGCTTTTTGTGATTCATACACGAGGACACCCAAATTCCTCTGTGTTGCAGCTTTCTGCAGTCCTTCTCCATTTAAATAATATTCAGCTCCCCTATTCTTCCTGCCAAAGTGCATAAACTCACATTTTCCCGCATTATATTCCAGCTGCCAAGTTTTTGCCCACACACTTAACCTGTCCATATACCTCTGTACTCTTTCTGTCATCCTAACCACTTGCCCTCCCAGCTATTTTTGTGTCATCCACAAACTTGGTGATAGTACATTTATTTCCCTCATCCAAGCCATTAATATATTTTGTAAATAATTGTAGCCTAATCACTGATCACTGTGGCACTCCATTAGTTGCAGGTTGCCATTCTGAAAATGCCCCCACTTATCCTAACTCTCTGTGTTCCATTAGTTGGCCAATCTCTATCCATACTAATATACTACCCCCAAACCATGGACTCTTACCTTATAAAGTAGTCTTACGTGTGGTACCTTATTTAACGCCTTTTGGAAATCCAAATATATTACATCTACTGGTTCCCCTTTATCTATCCAGCTTGTTTCATCCTCAGATAATTCTAATAAATTTGTCAGGCATAATTTCCTCATCATGAAGCCATGTTGACTCGGCTTGATTATATTATATTTTTTTTTAATACTCTACAATTACATCCTTTTAATAGACTCCAACTTTTTCCAAATAGCAAATGTTTATCTCACTGGCCGATAGTTATCTGCCTTTTGTCTCCACCCCCTTTTGAATAAGGGTGTCACACTGGCAATTTTCCAATCCTCTGGTACTTTTCCAGAATTTAAAGATCTTGGAGGATTACTTCCAGCGCATCCATTATCTCTTCAGCTATCTCCTTTAATATTCAAGGATGCAACCCATAAGGTCCAGGTTTCCTATTGGCTTTTAGCTCCATTAGTTCCACTAGAACTTTTTCTCTTGTGATAGTTATTGTACCTAGTTCCTCAGCCCCGCCACCCCCACCCCCATACTTTGGGCCCTTGATTATTTAGTATTTTTGGTATGCTATTAGTGTTTTCTACCGTGAAGACTGATGCAAAGTATTTATTCAACTCCTCTGCCATTTCCTGGTTCCCCATTATTATTTCCCAAGCCTCATTCTCTAAGGAGCTGAGCTCACTTTGGCTTCTCTCTTCCTTTTAATCTATTTAAATAAACTCTTACAGTCAGTTTTTATATTACTTGCTAGTTTATCCTCAAAGTTAATTTTCTCCCTCTTTGTTATTTTAGATCATTTTTTGTTGTTTTTTAAAACTTTCCCAATCCTCTGGTTTACCACTAATCTTTGCCACATTGTATCTTTCAGTTACTAAGTGCCCGTATGCTACAAAGCGGAGGATGATTGAAATTTTCACTGAGCAACATTTAAACAGACACTGAGTCCTTGTGGTCGAGTGGTTAAGGCAATGGACACATCAAGAGAATGAATTTGTAAATACAAATAGTCCAAATGGAAATCCCTCGGACATCTAGAAAGGAGAAGGCTGAGAGATGACCTAATAGAAATGGGATGCTTTGTTTCGTCAGGGATTCGAGGTGAAATTTATACACTCAGCTGCAAATTTATATCAGCTGAACCTGCATCAAACAAACAATGAAATGTTTAGAGATATAGGAAGATTCTACATTGAGATGGAATTCTTAAGATCAGATTTTGTCGTCTGCTGAATCAGCATTTTTATCAAACTCTCCCTGTCATTAGATTACAACAGTGACTACACTTTTCAAAAAGATTTCATTGACTCTAAAGCGCCTCCCATTGTCCTGAGTTGGTGAAAGTCTCTGTTTAAATGTAAGTCTTTCTTTCTCTTCTTTCTTTCTGTCTGACAAACTAAATTAAGAATCATATGGAATGGTGAAGTGTATCTGTTCCTTTCAGTGTCTACCCCACTCTCTGTATCTGTTTCTCTTTGTCTCTCTATATCAGCCTCGGTCTCTTTCACTCTCTCAGTCTCTCTGTCTGTGTTTCTATCTCTGTTGACTCTTGTGCTCTTTGTTCCCTCTATTCACTCGCTTTCTTTGTGCAACCAAGATTCACTGGATTGATTCCTGAGATGAGGCGGTTGTCCTAGGAGGAATGATTAAGTGGGATGAATCTGTTCTCTCTGGAGTTTAGAATAATGAGAGGTGATCTCATTGAACAGTCTGACATTCTGAGCCAGCTTGACAATGAACATGCTGAGAGGCTGTTTCCCCCTGGCTGGAGCGTCTAGAACTGAGCTCACATTCTCCAGATAATGTGTCAGCCATTTAGGACTGAGGTGAGGAGACATTTCTTTATTAAAAGACTTGTGAATCTTTGGAATTCTGTAGCCCAGAGTTCTGTGGATCCTCGGTCGCTGAGTATATTGAAGGCTGAGGTGGATAGATTTTTGGACTTTAAGGGAATGAAGGGCTATCGGGATTGGGTGGGAAATTGGTGTTGAGGCTAGTGATCTGACATGATGTTAGGACCTAGTGGAGGAGGCTCGAGGGGGCTTGTGGACAATTCCTATTTCATTTTTGATGTTTTTAATGTTCCATTTCAGTGGAAATATCATCAAAGCGATGGGAAACAGCAGGTTGAGAGAGGTAGCCTGGCAGAACGGCCTCAGGCGCTGGATTCAGGTTCCAGTCTCTGTGGAACCACTGCCAAAGTTATAGGTGGTTCACCTATAACTTTGAGTGCTCTCTTCTGACGAAAAAGTGCCAGTTCAAAGTGAATGCGGGCGTGTATTGGGTTTCATTTTAACTGGGAGAAGGAGGAGAGGCAGTACAAATACTAATTGATTTTGTGAGAATGTACAGTAGTTAAAGTAATTGAGTTGCTCTTCCAGAGAGCCAGCATGGACACAATAGGCCGAACGCCCTCCTTCTCTGCCGCAGCCATCTATGCTTATATAGAAACAATATTAACCTATCCTTAGGGTCGGTCGTTGTGGCCAAGTGATTAAAGTGATGGAGTCCAAATCCATTTGGGTTTCCACTTCTCATTATTCCTGGTTTTAGCTCTGTGTCGGTTACATTGAATCAACTCCATCCAGAAACTCTGCATTTTTCTTATCTCCGTTCATTGATGAAAGCATTCACAAAATGTCCAGTCGGAAATGGAACAAAAGCGGAGCCAGGTTTGGTGAAATGCTTGCTCTCGGGTTGTTTGTCTCTCCTTAGACAAACGGTTGCCCTCTGTCACTGTTGGTGTAAATGCCTGTGTGTGTGTCAATGTGGTTCAGTTCCCGAGGGGTTGAACACATTTTTACCATCATTAACTTTATTCACATTAGTTGTGCAGCTCCATATCAAAATGTTACAGAGAAAAATATCAGGATGAAAGATGCAAGAGGAGTTTACAATGATTGGAAGGAGATGCAGCTAAGAAGTGGAAGATTGAGTGAGAAGTTTTCTGTTCATTTAACACGAGATTTGGAACCAGATCTGGGAGATATTTGTGTCCGTGTAAACAGTAAAATCTCCCCGATTACTGCTATATCTTTCCTTTCACCAGCATCTCTATAGTCAATGATTTGCAGCCTATCAGAGCCCTTCTCTCATTCCCTATCCTAATCTCTGTGTTTGTTCTCGACCTTTTGCACGGATGACATTTTCCAATTCTGATGCAAAACTCAAGCTCTCGCTCCACTGATTCTGGCAGAGCTAATAATTTTAATCAGGAAATAATTCGAGCTCATTTTACGAGCTTGCATCATTCGCTGACCGGGAATCAAACCCAGTCCACAGCAGTAAAAGTACCAAATCATAACAACTAGACCATCAGGGAAACTGCTGACAAGCCTTACAACCCCTGGCTTATCCATGCTACCTGTGCCTTCTATTTTCATTTCCGACCCTTTTCACCAGAGACATTTTCATAAGAACATAAGAAATAAGAGCAGGAGTCGGCCATTTTCCTACATTAAACTCCATCTGCCAAGTTTTTACCTTCTCACGCAATCTGTCTCTCTCCAATTGCAGATTCCTTATGTTCTCATCACAACATGCCCTCCCACCTATTTTTGTATCATCAGCAAATACAGGAGCCTGCCCTGCCATTCAATAAAATCATGGCTGATCTGCTCCAGGCCTCAACTCCTCTTTCGTGCCAGCTCCTCATAGCCCTCAACTTCCCAATATTTTAAAAATCAATCTATCTTCTCTTTAAATGCTATCAGTGATCTAGCCTCCACAACTCTCTGGGGTAGAGAATTATAGACATTTACTACCTGAATTCACTACTCTGAAGAAAGAAGTTCCTTCGCATCTCAGTTTTAAATGAACATCCCCTTATTCAGTAACTATGTCCCCTAGTTCGAGATTTCCCACTCGTGGAAATATCTTCTCAACATCTACGCTGACAAGCCCCCTCAGAATCGTATACATTTCAATAAAATCACCCCTCATTCTTCTAACTCTAATGAATAAAGGCCTAACCTGTTTTGCCGTTCTTGATAAGTCAACCCCTTCACCCCAGGAATCAACTGATGAATCTCTTTTAAACTGCCTCCAATGCCAGTATATCCTTTTATAATTACGGGGACCAAAACTATGCATATACTCCAGGTGAGGCCTCACCAACAACTTGTACAGTTGTAACAAGAATTCCCTATTTTTAAACTCCCACCTCCTAGCAATACAGGCCAAAATTCTATTTGCCTTCTAATAACTTGCTGCACCTGCATGCTAACTGTTTGTGTTTCGTGCACAGGAACAACCAGATCCTGCACTTTTTTGACGTCTCTCTCCATTTAAATAATAGCCTGCCTTTTGATTTTTCCTACTAGTGCATGGCCTCACACTTTTCCTACATTAAACTCCATCTGCCAAGTTTTTACCTTCTCATGCAATCTGTCTCTCTCCAATTGCAGATTCCTTATGTTCTCATCACAACATGCCCTCCCACCTATTTTTGTATCATCAGAAAATACATTACACTTTCCCCCCTCCTCCAAATCATTAATACAGATAGGAAATTATTGAGGGTCTAGGACTAATCCTTGTGGCACTCCAATAGTTGCATCTTTCCAACCTTAAAAATACCTAATAATCTCGAATCCCTGTCTTCTGTGTGTTAACCAATCCTCAATCCATGTTAATACATTATCCCCAAAACCATGAGCTCCTATTGTATGCAATAACCTTTTATGTGGCGCCTTATCGAATGCTTCTGGAAATCCAAATACACTACATCTACCGTTCCCCCTTTATCAAATCTGCTTGTTATATCCTCAAAGAACTCGAGCAAGTTTGTCAAACATGATTTCCCTTTCACAAACCCACATTGACTCTGTTTTATTGCATTAATCATTTCTAAACGTCCTGCTATTTCTTCCTTAATAATGGACCTTTTATCGAAACTGGAGGAATTTAGAGATGTAATTGTTTACAGGTAAGTTTAGAGTCAGGAAAAAGAGACGGGGGGTGGGGGGTGGGGAGTGGTGAGTTGAGGAAGAAAGAACAAATGGATTTGTGATAGGATGATTGCCGTGATTAAATGACACAGAGGATGATGGTGCGAGGCAACATTGGGTGATAAGAGACAATGAATTAAACTAATGGGACAAATGAAAAAACAAAAGGCAGGTCCAGAGGAGGGACAGATGGTAACATCAGAAACATTAGCAGCACCTACTGTCTGAAAAAAGGGGATTGATGGTGATGATCTGAAATTGTTGAAATAAATGTTGAGTGTGGAAGGTTGTAAAGTGTCTAATCAAAGATGAGCTGCTGTTCCTTGAGCTTCCATTGAGCTTCATTGGAACAGTGCAGGAGGTCAAGGACAGAGAGGTCAGGGTGGGAGTGGGTGGAAAATTAAACTGGTAAATGACCAGGAGCTCAGGATCACAATGAAAGGAGATATTCCACAAAACAGTTACCCAATGGTATTTAGTATCCTAAGCGTAGAGGACGGCGCATTGTGAGCAGTGAATACACGATACTGATTTACAATAAGTACAAGAAAATCACTATGAACTATGTTTCTCTCTCCACGGAAACTACCAGATCTGCTGAAAATTCCAGCGTTTTCTGTTTTCATTTCAGATTTACAGCACCTGCTTTTTGATAACTGTAGATTGTTCAGAATGTAGAAGTTGTTATCAGAAGGGGTTGAGATCCCAGTGTTAGTTCAAAACTTATGGGTGAAATCACACTGTAAAATGATCATTTACCGTTTGCTGACAAGATGGAATTTAGATGTTCTGTGTATTGGAAGGAAAATCACTTGCTCATACTGCCTGCTGAGACTCTAGTGAGTTCACCTCAAAATGAAGGGGATTGTTCTTCTGTTATTTACACCCGGGACAGAACTATGGTGCAGGACCTGTGCACTTTGTTTGTCATATCAATTGGCTTAGTAACGTTATAACGTGGCCCTGTGACTCCAATCGTTATCGGATCACAAATAATTTTTTGTTCAAAAAATACGGACTTTCAATGGCGGCGGGGGTACCCAGCATTCAAAGGGGAGCAGAATGTGCCCGATCTTCATGCGTTCGGTGCGCGTGCGCATTGGTGAGTATGTTTGGAGCATGCGCATTGCGGTCTGTTCCATGAACATGCGCAGTACCGGTCTTGTGACTGAAGTTGGTCAGAGTGGGTGAAAGAATATCGTGTGGAGCAAACTAATAGTGGGTGTGTGAGGAGGAATGGAGCCAGCGGAGTGGGCAGGGAGGCTTCAGTAAGACACAGTCCAAGCTGCAGACCCCAAATAACAAGGTACCGGTCTTGTGTTTGCAGAGAATGAACCGAAAAAATCTGGATTTCTCCCTTCGCCAGGCCCGGGGTAACAGCCGCCATCTTTATAGGGAGCAATGTGCAGCAGGGCGCATGCGCGGTCATCCTGGTCCAGGTAGCAGGAGGAGGGAATGTTGTGCATTTCTATCCTGGCCTGACAGAGATGGATTTTGGAAACTCCTTTTACAGAGGGTGTAGAAGGGGAGGATTTACAGACAGTAAACTCAAACCAAATGAAATGTTTGCTTCTTCTCAATATCTGTCCTGGACTGACAGGGTTGGATTTTGGAAACTCCTTTTACTGGGGCTTAGAAGAGGAGGATATACAGACGGGAAAGTTAAGCCAAAGATCACATTAAGATCTGACAGTCACTCGATTCATCAAGACCTGGATCCTCCTTTTCTAATGCTCTGTACAAACTGTTTCCCAAACCTGTCACTGTCAGTCCAAGATAGAAATCCAGGACCTGGATATTATCGGTCTCTGAGTGTAAGCATTGAGTTCCAGGTCATCAATACTCATATTCTTCCTCGCACCCCCCATACCTCTTGGCCAAACTCTGAAATCTCTGTCCCATTTACATTCTTACCCTTTTACAATCAGTTGATAGGAACTGCTTTTCTTTACCTACCTTATCTAAACCTATCATAGTCAAACATGATTCACTCTTTATAAAACCATGCTGACTCTGATGGATTGCATTTTGACTTTCCAAATGCCCCATCCCTACTTCCTTAATAATGGATTCCAACAATTTCCCAATGACAGACATGAAACTAACTGGTCTATAATTTCCTACTTTCTGCCCCCCTCCCCAGTTTTGAATAAGGGCGTTATATTAGCATTTTTCCAATCCACTGGGACCTTTCCAGAACTCAGGGTATTTTGGAATATTATAGCAAATGCATCCACTATCTCCTCTGCCACTCCCTTTAAGATCCTGGCATGTATTCTTTCCATCATGCTATGATCACTCTTCCCTAGAGAATCCTTTACTATGAGATCATTAATTAATCCCATCTCATTACACAAAAGCAACTCCAGAATAGCCTGCTCCCTGGTTAGTTCCACAACATATTGCTCCAAGAAACAATCTCTAATACACTCTATGAACTCTCCCTCAAGGCTACCCTTGCCAATTTGATTACTGCAGTCTATATGTATATTAAAATCACTCATGATTATTGCCATGCTTTTCTTACATGCTCCCAGTATTTCCTGGTTTACACTGTGCCCTACTGCTAAATTACTGTTTGGGGACCTATAGATTACACCCACCAGGGACTTCTTTCCCTTGCTATTTCTTATTTCTACCCAGACTGACTCTACATCTTGTTCTCCAGTGCCTATATCATTCCTCACTATAGCACTAATCTCTTCCTTTATGAACAAAGCTACACCACCTCCTTTTCTTTCCTGCATATCCTTCCCAAACATTGAGTACCCTTGGATGTTCAACTCCCAAACCTGTTCTCCCTGTAACCACATCTCAGTAATCACCACTAAATCATACCTATTTTTCTCTATTTGCGCTGTTAACTCATTAGTTTTATTCCAAATGCTATGTGCATTCAGATACAAAGCCTTAAAGTTTGTCCTATTATCAATTTTCCCTACTCCTTATATGTTTCTTTGGTACAATATGGCGTTCACACACTCTGTCCCTTCCTTTCACTTTTTGATAGCAATCAGCCTCGTCCCTAAGCTGCACTCTTACCCTCTCCTTAAACTTTGATTTATATTTCCATGCAACTGAACCCTCCCTCCCACTATTTAGTTCAAAGCCCTATCTACAACACTAGTTATGTGATTCGTCAGGACACTGATCCCAGCATGACTCAAGAGGATCCCGTCCGAATGGAATAGCTCCCTCTTTCCCCAGTACTGGTGCCGATGTCCCATGAATTCGAACCCAGTTCTCCCACACCAATCTTTGAGCCATGCATTTACCTGTTTAATCTTATTAACCCTGTGACAATTAGCTCATGGCTCAGGTAGTAATCCGGAGATTGTTACCTTTTTGGTTCTGCATTTTAATTTAGCTCCTGGCTGCTCATATTCCCTCAGCAGAACCTCTTTCCTCGTTCTACTTATATCATTGGTACCTATGTGGACCACGACAACTGCATCTTTCCCCTCCAACTCCAAGTTCCTTTGCAGTCCAGCTGAGATATCCTTAATCCTGACACCAGGTTGGCAACACAGCCTTCGGGACCCTCGATCCTGGCCATAGAGAACAGTATCTATTCCCTTAACTATTCTGTCCCTGATTATAACTACATTTTTCTTTTCTCCTCCCACTTGAATGGCTCCCTGTACCACGATGCTATGGTCAGTTTGCTCATCCTCCCTACAGTCCCTGCTTCTATGCACACAGGGAGCAAGAATCTTGAACCTGTTGGATAAGGGCAAGGGCTGTGCTCCGACAGTGCTATTTCCTGGATCCCTCTACCTGCCTCACTCATAGTCACACCCTCTTGTCCCTGACCACTGGCCGAATTTAAGGTAGTTAATCTAAAGGGTGTGACCGTCTCCTGAAACAGAGTGTCCAGGTAACTCTCCCCCTCCCTGATGTGTCGCAGTGTCCGAAGCTCAGACTCCAGCTCATCAACTCTGAGCCGAAGTTCCTCGAGCAACCAACATTTGCCACAGGTGTCACTAGGAACCACAATGGGGTCCACCAGCTCCCACATCATGCAGCTACAACACATCGCCTGGCCCTGCATCTCTATTTTATTTAATTAGTTTTTAAGTTTGTTTTTAAATTTCCTCCTGGTCTTTAATTTACCAATCTATATAATATTTCTCCTATTTACCTTTAATCTGAAAGCAAGTTAGAATAGAAATTCAAAATACACTTTTTAAAATCAATTGGAACACACACTCTCTGCTGAGTTGAAGCTGAAGTGTTAGGCCTCAGATCCTGGGGCCCTGTCAACATCTGTAAGCTGAAATCAACTTAGAATAGATAGTTCAAACTAGCAGCTATTTACCAACTAATGAGCTTATGGTTTTCCTGTGATGCCACTCTTTGTTTTTCACTCGGCGACGGTGACTGCAGAGGGCACTCCTCTCGCTCTCTCCTTTAGCTGCTGCTGACTGCCTATACCTGGGTCCTCCTATCACTCTCTCCTCTAGCTGCTGCTGACGGTCTGTCCCATAGTCCTCCTTTCGCTCTCTCCTCTAGGTGCTGCTAGCTCCCTGAGCCAGAGTCCTCCTCTCGCACTCTCCTCTAGGTGCTGCTGACTGTCTTTCCTAGAGTCCTCCCCTCGCTCTCTCCTCTAGGTGCTGCTGACTGTCTGTCCCAGGGTCCTCCTCTCGCTCTCTCCTCTAGGTGCTGCTGACTGCCTGTCCCAGGGTCCTCCTCTCGCTCTCTCCTCTAGGTGCTGCTAGCTGCCTGTCCCAGAGTCCTTTTCTTGCATTCTCCTTTAGGTGCTGCTGACTGCCTATACCAGAGCCCTCCTCTCGCACTCTCCATCAGATGCCTTCTTGAAATCCAAGTGCAGTATGCCTACAGCCTCCCCTTTATCCATTGTGCATGTTATTCCTTCAAAAAACTCTAATAATTTTTTTAAACATGACTTTCTTTTTACAAAACCATGGTGACTCTTCCTGACTGCCTTGAGCTCTTCTAAGTGCCTCTTTAATGATCAATACTAATAACTCTCCACAACAGAAGTCAAGCTAACTGGCCTATAGTTTCCTGTTTTCTGCCTCCCTCCGTTCTTGAATAGAGGGTTTTTTCTGGTACTTTCCAATCTGATGGAACCTTTCCAGAATCTAGTAAATTTTGGAAAATTAACACTGACTACCTCATTAGCCACCTCTTTTAAGACCCCAGGATGTAGTTCATTGGGTCCCAGAGACTTACCAGCCTGCAGCTCCATCAATTTGCTCAGTAACATTTCCCCAGTGATTTCAATTTCACCAAGTTCCTTTCTCCTATTCACCTCCTGATTTGCAGCGATTACTGGAGTGTTTTTTGTATCCTCTATATTGAACACAGAAACTAAATATTTGTTCATCTCTTCCACCATTTCCTTTTCTACTATTAACTCCCCATTGACTCTCTCTGGAGGACCAACACTGACTTAACTCACTCTTTTCCTTTTTAAGTATCTGAAGAAACTCTTGCTATCCATTTTTAAATTTCATACTCTAATCGCTTTCTCCTGATAAACCTTTTAGTCATTCTCTGTTGTTCTTTATATTCTGTCCAATCATCTGTCCTGCCACTCATCTTTGTGATATGCTTTTTCCTTAAGTTTGATGCTTCCCTTAACTTCTTTAGTAAACCACAGATGTTGGGTCCTCTCCTTAGAATTGTTCATTATTGTAGCAATGTACTTATTCTGAATACTCTGAAGTATCCCCTTAAATGTCTGCCACTGCTTCTCTATTGATCTATTCTCTAGCCTAGTTTCCCAGTTCACTTCAGCTAGCTCAGCTTTCATCCCCACATTGTTGCCATTATTTAGGTTTAAGATACTAGCCTTTTTAGTATTTGTATAGCACCTTTTGTGTAACAGAATGCTCCAAGTTGTTTCACAGGAGTGTTTCAAGAAACATTTGAGAACGAACCACATGAAGAGATATCAGGGCAGATTAACAAATGTGCAGCTGAAAAGGTAAATTTTAAGGATTACCTTAAAGGAGGAAAGTGAGGTGGAGAAGTTTATGGAGGAAATTTCAGAGTTCATGGTCTTGGCAGCTGAAGGCGTGGCCACCAAAGGTGGAGGAATTAAATTTGGGAATGCTCAGGAGGTCAGAATTCCAGGAGCGCAGACATCTCAGAGGGCTGTGAGGCTGGAGGAGATCAGAGAGATAGGGAGGGAAAGACCAAGGAGAGATTTGAAAACAAGGATGAGAATTTTAAAATTTAGGCTCTCCTTATCCCAGGGCCTTTGTAGGTCAGTGAGCACAGGGGTGATGGGTGAACAAGACTTGGTGCGAGTAAGCACATGGGCAGCAGAGTTTTGGATGACCTCAAGATTACAGGGAGGATGAATGTGGGAGACCAGCCGGGAGTGCGTTAGGGTAGTTAAGTCTAGAGGTAACAAAAGAATGGATGAGAGTTTCAGCAGCAGATGAGCTGAGACTGGGATGGAGTCGGGCGATGTTACTGAGGTGGAAATAGGCGGTCTTGGTGATGATGTAGATATATGGTTGGAAGCTCCTCTTGGGGCAAAATATTTCACCATGGTTGTGAACAGTCTGGTTCAGTCTCAGACAGTTGTCAGGGAGAGGGATGGAGTCGATGAGTAGGGAATAGAGTTTGTAGTGGGAACTGAAGACAATGGCTTCAGTCTTCCCAATATTTAACGAGGAAATTTCTGTTCACCCAGTACTGGATGTCAGACAAATTAGGCTGGTGTATGACTTGAAAGGGAACTTGAAGGTGATATTGTTCACATACACCTCCTACCCTGGTCCTTCTGGAGTGAAGAGGTTGAGGGTTCGGAAGATTCTGTCACAAAGTTCTGGTTGAATTGGAGATGATAAAATCCATTTGCTTTACCGAATGACTCTGCCACCTCTCTCCCTCCCTCTCTCTCTCTATCTCTATTTTCTCTCCGAGAGGCCAGAGTCTTGTGTGGGTCCAGACTGGGTGGCAGGTTCCCTTCCCTGAAGGACATTAGTGAACCAGTTGGGTTTTTATGACAATCCAGCAGTTTTCATGGTCACTTTTTCCTCGTGCCGGCCCCACAAATTCCGAGATTCATTCAGCTCAATTTCACAACCTGCCTTTGTGTTTTTGGGGTTCTCTCTCACTCCCTTTTTTCTGTTTTAAATCAATTTCACAGGGGATTAGAAGGGGATGATTTGCAGTCTGGAAACTGAAACCAAACATCACATCAGGATCTGATGCAGTCGCCCAATTTATCAAAACCTGAATACCATTGGATTTTGAACATGGAGGGAAAAAGCATCGTTCACAGTGGGGAGAAACTGTACACGTGTTCTGTGTGTGGACGAGGCTTCAGCCAATCATCTGACCTGATGGAACATAAATGCAGTCACACTGTCGAGAAACCATGGAAATATGGGGACTATGGGAAGGGATTCAAATACCCATCTGACTTGGAAAAGCATCAGCGCAGTCACACTGGGGAGAGACCATTCACCTGCTCCACATGTGGTAATGGATTCACTCAGTCATCCCACCTGCAGAAACACCAGCGAGTTCACACTGACGAGAGACCTTTAAAATGCCCAGACTGGGGAAGTGCTATAAAAGTTCCGGGGAACTGATGTTCCATCAACGTGTTCACACTGACGAGAGACCGTTCAGATGCTGTCACTGTGGGGCTGTGTTCAGGCGATCATCTCAACTCAATGATCATCAGCGAGTTCACACTGATGAGAGATCATTCAGGTGCTCTCAGTGTGGGACTGGGTTCAATACATTATCCGGCCTCACTGTGCACCTGAGGATTCACACTGGGGAGAGGCCATTCACCTGCTCCCAGTGTGGGAAGGGGTTCACTCAGTCATCCCATCTGCTGGCACACCAGCAAGTTCACACTGAGGAGAGACTTTTCAAATGCCCAGACTGCGGGAAATGCTATAAAAGTTCTGGGAACCTGATGCACGATCAGCGTGTTCACACTGATGAGAGACCATTCAAATGCTCTCACTGCGGGACTGGGTTCAGGACATCATCTCAGGTCACTGTACACCAACAAATTCACACTGGAGAGAGGCCGTTCACCTGTTCCGAGTGTGGGAAGGGATTCGCTACCTCATCCCACCTGCTGAGACACCAGCGAGTTCACCAGTAACTGTAGTGATTGGATTTTGCTGTTAATCACATCCAGACTGAACCATATTCTTTGGGGTCTGTTTCTGCTGACGTTCATCGACTCCTAATATTCTGGATGAAGTTACATAAATCAGCTTTTTGTTAAATACAGTGTGTGTTGAATCTGTTGAACATCTCTGTTAGTTCGTTTTGAAGGGCTCTCCTCCCCTGTCTCCTCCACCTTCACCTCCAACAACAAGTGTGAGGAGCTCATGGAGCTTCTTTGTCACTAAGATTGAGACAATCCGATCAGCTGCCTCTGCTGCTTCCCTCCCTTCCACTAGCCCACCGGGACAAACTGTCTGTAAAGATCCTCCTTGTCTGAGCCCTGAACCCAGATCTTTCTCCAGTTTCTCTCCCATCTCCCCTCCTGCCCTCTCAGTGTTCATCTTGTCCATGAGACCCACCTCTTGCTCCATCGACCCTATTCCCGTGACAATGTTGATCACACAACTTCCCCATGTTTGAAGACATGGTTACCGGTTCTCTCTGTTCAGGTGCTGTTCTTTGCCTCAAATCTGCCATCACCAGCCCTCCTCAATAACAAACCTTTGATCACACCGTTCTTGCAAATAACTGTCCCATCTCCAACCTCCCCCTCCTCTCTACACTGTTGGTGCATGCTGTCACCTCCCAAATACTAGGATTGTCAGTGTGAACAGGGTGGGATGTGTTTGGAGACAGGATGTCCCAGTTCTTCACTCTGGGATTCTCAGTGTGAACAGGGTGGGATGTGTTTGGAGACACGATGTCCCAGTTCCCCACCCTGGGATTCTCTGTGTGAACAGGGTGGGATGTGTTTGGAGACAGGATGTCTCAGTTCCCCACCCTGAGATTCTCTGTGTGAACAGGGTGGGATGTGTTTGGAGACAGGATGTCCCAGTTCCCCACCCTGGGATTCTCTGTGTGAACAGGGTGGGATGTGTTTGGAGACAGGATGTCTCAGTTCCCCACCCTGAGATTCTCTGTGTGAACAGGGTGGGATGTGTTTGGAGACGGGATGTGTTTGGAGACAGGATGTCCCAGTTCTCCACCCTGGGATTCTCAGTGTGAACAGGGTGGGATGTGTTTGGAGACAGGATGTCCAAGTTCTTCACCCTGGGATTCTCAGTGTGAACAGGGTGGGATGTGTTTGGAGACAGGATGTCCCAGTTCCCCACCCTGGGATTCTCAGTGTGAACAGGGTGGGATGTGTTTGGAGACAGGATGTCCCAGTTCCCCACCCTGGGATTCTCAGTGTGAACAGGGTGGGATGTGTTTGGAGACAGGATGTCCCAGTTCTCCACCCTGGGATTCTCAGTGTGAACAGGGTGGGATGTGTTTGGAGACAGGATGTCCCAGTTCTCCATCCTGGAATTCTCAGTGTGAACAGGGTGGGATGTGTTTGGAGACAGGATGTCCCAGTTCCCCACCCTGGGACTCTCAGTGTGAACAGGGTGGGATGTGTTTGGAGACAGGATGTCCCAGTTTTCCACCTTTAAAGGGACAGGGAGAGGACCAGCTGGGCTGAATGATGCTGCTTTATGACATCACTGCAGTGCCTAGTAACCATTCTCCCTGAGCCCTGCTCATTATGGGCTGGCTTTAGCTCAGTGCTGGTACAGGGAGGGAAACAGGAGGAGGATTCGAGCCGTGTGGAGCTCAGGATTAATGGGGTGAGATACAGGATTAATTTCTACCTTACTGAGTGAGAAATGTCATTGTCCCGAACACTCGCTGTCCCTCAGTATCTGTATCCGGGGACAGGCTGATGGGTTTACTCTGTATCTCATCTGTGCTGTATTTGACTGGAGAGTGTTTGATTCTGACAATAGTTGTTCACCCCGATGATGATGAGATAAACCCATCAGCTTCTCCCCTGGACACGGATCCTGAAAGACAAGGAGTGTCTGGAATATTTTGGACCATGTCCTTGATCCAGTTTTGAACTCCTTGCTCACATCTCCTCTCATCCTACTTCGTTCTAATGAAAAGACTCCCAGTTTCTCCAGTCTCTCCAATGGGAAAGAGAAGTTGGAACAAAGTTAGAAACTCAAACAGGAGCTTTACATCAGGCAGGTCACCATGAGAAAACATTTCATTCCACAGTCAGTTGTTGTCACCTGGGATACACTGTCTGAAAGTTTGGTGGGAGCAGATTCAACAGTAACTTTCAAAAGGGAATTGGAGAAATGCTTGTTGGAAAACATTGACTGGACCATGGGAAACAGCAGGGGAGTGGACATTCAGATCGCTCTTCCAAGGAGCTGGCAAAGACACAATGGGCCAAATGGCCTCCTTTTGTGCTGCAGCCTCTCATCCATGGTATCGTCTCTGTGAATCTCTCCTGCACCCTCTCCATGGCCTTGACATCATTCCTGTTTTAAGATGCCCAGGATTTTACTCAATATTCTAAATGCAGCCTAACCAATGGTTTACAAATTAATTTAATTATGAAAAGTGGGATAACAGGTTAAAACAGCATTTCAAATTTGTCCTTCAAATTTAAAGATTTATGTTACTGAACCCCTTGTAACATGGCTAAAAGACATTGAGGTAAAATGTCTGATATAATGTGTATTATGGGATAGAGAAGTTTAGTCTGAGTTAGAAACTCAAACAGACTCTTCACTGCAGACAGGTCACCACGGCAACACTGATAAGACATTCCATTGAACAGAATCAGCTCATTGGAAACTCGAATCAGATCAAGGAAAAGGACAGAGTTTGTCTGTTATTAACCACAATATAAACTGAAATCAGAGTGAGGTACAGAATAGATCAGCTCATAATTTGTAATGTTTATGCCGATAATTGTGAAACTATCAAAAATAACATAGTTATCAATGTTTATCAGGGGAGTTTAGGGAGAATGAGAAAATTCCTGAAGAAAAGTAACTGCTGGGAACCAGGGAATGTGTCCTTGTAAATCACAGATTAGAGAAATTCCAGCTGTTTTTTCCTCACTTCCTGCCAAAACCCAGCAGAGAAGACAAAGAAGAGTCAGGGGCCAGAGCTGGATCACTACAGGGTATAAAAGTGAGGGGATATTGATGTAAGGGGGCAGTCGGGACTGGAGACATCTGAGATCCAGCTCAGGGCACCCGAGGTTCCAACCAGTGGGCTGATCTCGTGTAAGTGACTGTGGACACACGGGACTTGCATGTTTATTCTGATTGATGGATTAGTATAAGATACGGCTGGGGACAGAGAATCTGATCAGCTGATGTTTCTTAATAAGTTACTAATGCTGCTGACACTGGACTCTCAAATCCTCTCATTATGAAGACACACTTTAGCAAGAATCTTCCACCTCTTAACCACAACTCCTTTTAAACTGCTCTTATTCACAAACATCAAGGAGAATTTTTGACTGATTATCAAGTGACTATAAATGAAGGAGAAATGTGGACTGGTCGGGGGCGTGGTGGGGGGGGGGTGGTCTGTAAATGAACAGCAACATGAATTGTCAGGGAGGGTCTATCGATGAACAGTAATGTGAATTGTCAGGGAGGGCCTGTAGATGAACAGCAATGTGACTTGTCAGGGAGGTTCTGTAAATGAAGTGCAACATGAATTGTCAGGTAGTGTCTGTAAATGAACAGCAATGTGAATTGTCAGGTAGGGTCTGTAAATGAAGAGCAACATTGCACTGATGTGCTGGGCTCCTCCGTCATTGAGGATGGGATATTTGTGGAGCCTCCTCCCCCAGTAAGTTGTTCCATTGTCCACCATCATTCATGACTGGATGTGACAGGCTTGATGAGCTTTGACCTGTTGTGGGGTCGCTAAGCTCTGGCTATCACTTACTGCTTATGCTGTTTGGTATACCAGTAGTCCTGTGTTATCGCTTCACCAAGTTGACACCTCATTTTTATTTATGCCTGGTGCTGCTCCTGGCATGCTCTCCTGCACTCTTCACTGAACCATGGTTGATCCCCTGGATTGATGGCACTGGCAGAGTGGGGGATAAGCTCGGTCATGAGGTTACAGATTGAGTTTGAGTACAATTCTGCTGCTGCTGATGGGCCACAGCGCCTCATGGTTGCCCAGTCTAGAGTTGCTCGACCTGCTTGAAATCGATCCCATTTAGCACAGTGGCAGTGCCACACAACACGATGGAGGGTGTCCTCAATGTGAAGACACGACTTCATCTCCACAATGAGCATGGTGGTCACTCCTACGGATCCTGTCTCTCTCTCTCTCTCTCTGTGTCTCATCCCTGAGAGGCAGGACTTTGTGTAGGTCCAGACTGGGTGACAGTTTCCCTTCCCTGATGGACATTAATGAACCAGGTGGATTTTTATGACAAGCCAACAGTTTTCATAGTCACTTTTTCCAAGTGCTGGCCCCACAAATTCCCAGATTCATTCAGCTCAATTTCACAACCAGCCTTTGTGTTTTTGTGGGTTCTCTCCTTTTTTCTGTTTTAAATTAATTTCACAGGGTAATAGAAAGGGAGAATTTGCAGTCGGGAAACTCAATCCAAACATCACATCAGGATCTGACAGAATCACCCAATTTATCAGAACCTGAATATCTTTGGATTTTGAACATGGAAGGAAAAAGCACCGTTCACAGTGGGGAGAAACTGTTCACGTGTTGTGTGTGTGGACGGGGCTTCAGCCGATCATCTGACCTGTTGAAACACAAGTGCAATCACACTGGAGAGAAACGATGGAAATGTGGGGAATGTGGGAAGGGATTCCATTACCCATCTGAACTGGAAACACATCAACGGCATCACACTGGGGAGAGACCATTCATCTGCCCAGACTGTGGGAAGGGATTCACTCAGTCATCCAACCTGCAGAGACACTAGCGAGTTCACACCTGGGAAAGAGCTTTTAAATACCCAGAGTGTGGGAAATGTTTTAAGAGCTCCCAGGATCTAAAGTACATCAACGTGTTCACACTGACGAGAGACCATTCAGGTGCTCTCAATGTGGGACTGGGTTCAGGCGATCATCTCAACTCACTGTACACCAGCGAGTTCACACTGGGGAGAGACCATTCTCCTGCTCTGAGTGTGGGAAGGGATTCACTCGGTCATCCCACCTGCTGACGCACCAGCGAATTCACACTGGAGAGAGGCCGTTCACTTGCTGCATGTGTGGGAAAAGTTTCACTCAGTCATCTGACCTGCAGACGCACCAGCAAGTTCACAGTGATGAGAGACCTTTTAAATGCCCAGAGTGTGGGAAATGTTTTAAAAGTTCTGGGGACCTGCTGCACCATCAACGTGTTCACACTAATGAGAGACCGTTCAAGTGCTCTCACTGTGGGACTGGGTTCAGGTGAGCATCTCATCTCACTGGACACCAGCGAGTTCACACTGGGGAGAGGCCGTTCATCTGCTCCAAGTGTGGGAAGGGATTCACTCTTCATCCAATCTGCTGAGACATCAGCAAGTTCACAAGTAACTGCAGTGACTGGATGTTTCTGTTAATCACATCCAGGACTGAACCATTTACTCGGTGTCTGATCCTGCTGAGTTAATTACCTCCAGGAAAGCTATAGCGGTTAATACTCTTCACAAAGTCAAATAAACCAATTTTCTGTGAAATACACAAGGTGTCGAGTTTTAAAAAATATTTCTAACACATTAGTTCCTTTTGAAGGGCTCTCACTCTCCCCGTCTTCTCAATCCTCACCTCCAACAATAAGTATGAGGAGCTCATGGAGTTTCTTAGTCACTAAGATTGAGACAATCCGATCAGCTGCCTCTGCTGCTTCCCTCCCTTCCACTAACCCACTGGGACAAACTACCTCTTAACTCCCTACTCACACTCAACAGCTGATCACCCACATCCACATGTTCACTGTTTTGTCTTTCTTCATTTATGGACATGGGTGTCGCTGGCAGAGCCAACATTGATTGCCCATCCCGAGTTGCCCTTGAGAAGGTGGTGGTAAGATGATATTGTGAACAGTTTTCTCTCCCAACCTCCACATCTGTGACACATCCCATCTCTTCTCCTGCTTCAGCCGATTTGCTGTTGAAACCCTCATTCCTGCCTTTTCTATCTCCGACTATTCAGAAACTAACCTAACCCTCCCCGCATATTCCACCCACCTCTACACCCACCTACCCACTCCGATCGACTGTCAATCCAGAACACTGGTCCATTTATTTAAAAATTCCCATGGGATGTGGGACAGACGAGAGTAACACTGTTGTCCATCCTGATTGTACTTTGAACTGAGTGGCTGCCTGCGCCATTTCAGAGGGCAGTGAAGAGCCAACCACATTGCTGTGGGTCTGGAGTCACGTGTGGACCAGACCAGGTAAGGATGGCAGATTTTGTTCCCTAAACAGCTTTAGTAAACCAGATGGGTTTTTATAACAATCTATGTTGGATTCATCGGCCGATAACGAGCTTTCAATTTGAGAATTTTTTCCTTGAATTTAAGTTCCACCAGTTGATGCTGGGATTTGAACCCAGGTCAGCCTGGGCCTCGGGATTACTAGTACAGTGACTTGTCACTTTGACCCATTACTCACTGATCTACATTGATTTCCGTTCTGACAATGCATTGATTATGCAATTCTCTGATTTTTTTTTTCAAATCTCTTCCTGGTCACATCCCTCCCCCCACACCACCCTCCCGCCCCCCCCCCCCCCCCCCCCCCCAATCACTGGAAACACCTCCAGCCCGACAGCCCTCTGAGACCTTTCTGCTCCTTCAATTCTGGACTCTTACACATCCCCGATTTCCACCAGTGCTGGATGTGCCTGGGTGCAAAACTCTGGATTCCATCCCTAACCAGTTGCACTTCTCTAACTTTCTCTCCTCTCCTTTAAGAGGCATCTTAAAACCCACCTCTTCGACCCAGTGTTTGGTCACCTGTCCTAATATCTCCTTTTGTCTTGGTGTTGAGGTTTATTTGATAACTGTGAAGCACCTCGGGATGTTTGAGTGTTAAAGGTGCTATATAAATACAAGTTGTTGCTGCTGTTAATCACATTCAGGACTGAAACAACTTCATTCTGACAGTGGGAGTTTATTGCAGGTACAGCAAGCAGTCAATGAGGAACACAAATGGTATGTTGGCCTTTATAAGAAGGTGATTTGAGTATAGGAGTAAAGATGTCTTACTGCGACTATATAGAGCCTTGGTGAGACCACACCTGGAGTACTGTGTGCAGGTTCAGTCTCCTTAGTTAAGGAATGATATACTTGCTGTGGAGGGAGTGTGATGAATGTTCACTTAATAATTCCTGGGATGGATGGATTGTCCTTTGCGGAAATATTAAATAGACTGAGTCTTCATTCTCTGGAGTTTAGAAGAATGAGAGGGGTTCTAATTCAAACAAAATGTTTAAAGGGTTCGACAGGGTAGATGCAGGAAAGGTGTTTCCCTTGGCTGGGGTCTAGAACCGGAGGACACAGTCTTATACTAAGAGGGATGCCATTTAGGACTGAGATGAGGAGTAATTTCTTCACTCAGGTGGTGGTGAATCTTTGGAATTCCCTGCCCCAGAAGGCAGTGCACTCTCAATTGTTGAGCATATTCAAGATTGAGGTCCATCGATTTCTATATCTTAAAATATCAAGGGATATGGGGATAGTGCAGGAAAATGCTGTTGAAGTAGAAGATCAGCCCTGACCTCACTGAATGGCAGAATAAGCTCCAAGGGCTGAATGGCCTACTCCTGCTCCTATCTCTTATGTTGTTATTGCTGCTGATGTTAATACTCTCCATGTAACTGGGCTGGAGTTTAAATTCTGGATATATGTCCAAAATCAGTTTTGTTTCACACACACTGTCATAAATTACATACAAACATACATACGAATTAAGAGCAGGAGTAGACCACTCAGCCCCTCCAGCCTGTTCTGCTATTCAGTAAGATCATGGCTGATCTTAATGTAACCTCAACCCCACATTCCTGCCTACCCCCAATAAGCGTTCACCCCCTTGTTAAACAAGAATCTATCTAGCTCTGTCCTAAAACTATTCAAAGACTGTTTCCACCACATTTTGAGTGAGAGTTCCAAAGACTCACTACACTCTGAGAGAAGAAAAATTCTCCTCATCTCTGTCTTAAATGAGCGGCCCCTTATTTTTAAACACTGACTCCTAGTTCTAGATTCTCCCACGAGGGGAAACATCCTCCCCACATCCACCCTGTCAAGACCCCTCAGGATCTTAAAGGTTTCAATTAAGTTGCCTCTTACTCTTCTAAGTTCCAGTGGATACAAGCCTAACCTGCCCAACCTTTCCTTTTAAGACAACCTGCCCGTTCCTGGTATTAGCTGAGTAAACATTTTCTGAACTGCTTCTAACACATTTACATCATTCCTTAAGTAAGGAGACTGGTTCTGTACACAATATTCCAGATGCAGTCTCACCTGTGCTCTGTACAATTGAAGCTAACCTCCCAACATTTGGAATCAGCTCCCCTCAATGAATCTTACAGCTCTGCAATTTCTCACCATTTTGATAATAAGCTAATTTTTTATTCTTCCTGCCAAAATAAACAATTTCACATTTGCCCACACTGTACTCCATTTATCAGATCTTTGCCAACTCACTTTACCCTTTGTAGCCTCCTTATGTCCTCTTCACAATTTACTTTCCTACAGACCTTTGGGTTGTAAGCAAATTTAACAACCATTCCTTCAGTCCCTTATTCCTCTACCAGCTACCCCATGACTAACTTAACCACAAAAAATAAACACAAAATACCACGGATGCTGCAAATCCAAATTTAAACAGAAAATGCTGGAACAAACTCAGCAGGTCTGGAAGCATCTGTGGAGAGAGAGAAGCAGAGTTGACACTTCGAGTTCAATATGACTCTTCTTCACTCTGGCTTCACTTTAGCTACTGCTAAACTGGAATTAAAAGTTGGCCATTTTATCCACATGTGAATAATGGATCATAAGATCCTTTCAGCTCGATTTCATAACTGCCTTTGTGTTTTTGTGAGTTCTCTCTCACTCCATTTTTTTCTCTTTTAAATCAGTTTCACAGGGTATTAAAAGGGGAGGATTTGTAGTCGGGAAACCCAAACCAAACGTCACATCAGGATCTGATGGAGTCGTCCAATTTATTGGAACCTGAATATCATCGGATTTTGAACATGGAAGGAAAAAGCACCGTTCACAGTGTGGAGAAACCATACATGTTCAGAAGATCAAACTGTAACTGATTAAAGAAAATCAGACGAGTGGAGATGCTGGGAATAGGAATGTTCTAATGAAAGATGATGAACATACACTTTAACTAAACTTCTCTCTCCACAAATACACCCTGACTGGAGGAGTGTTTCCAGCATCCTCTGTTAGACCAGATACTTCCACACCAAGAAGTCTGATTGCTTTTTTTTCAAAATATGAAACATCTCACAGTGATAAATGTGTTACATAATCGTTTCTCAGCCTTTTGACTGAGATCACGTGTGGAATCCATTAGGTCTAATCTCTGAGATTTGTAGTTTTTTTTTGAGGGGGGTGTGGGGCTGGATCTCAATGCTGCCCTCAGTCTGAACGTCACAATGACATTTGAGCTCTCCTTCATCCTGGCTCAGGATTAACACTGATAGAGTGAAGAGAATGAGTAGAAACAACCATCCCAGCCAGGGGATGTGTAACACTGTCAGGGTGACAGGGAAGGAGATGGAAGAAGGCATGAAGATTACAGAGATAGGGGGTGACGAGACCCTGGAGGGATTTGAAAAAAAGAATGTGAGTTTTAAATCGAGGCATTGTTTCACCAGGAGCCAATGTCGCTTAGTGAGCACGGGGTAATGGGTAAACAGGACTTGGTGTGAGAAAGCACATGGGCAGAAGCGTTTTGGATGGGTGGGCTGAATGTGAGAGGCCGGCCAGGAATGTATTGGAATTGTCAAGTCTAAAGGTAACATGGACATGGATGAGGGTTTGAGCAGCAGATGAGCTGGGGGTGGGGTGGAGACAGGCAGCGTTATGGAGATTGAAATATCTGGTGTTAGTGATGGTGTGGATATGTGGTCAGAAACTCATCTTGGAGTCAAATAAGACACCAAGATTGTGAACAGTGTGGTTCAGCCTCACACAGTTCCCAGGAAGAGGGATGGACTCAGTAATTAGGGAACAGAACTTGTAGTGGTGACTGAAGGCTTTGGTCTACCAAATTTTTAATTGGAGGAAATTTCTGCTTATCCAGTACTGGATGTGGGATAAGCAGTTGGATAATTTAGTAACAGAGGAGGAATGGAGAGGGATGGTGGGGAGGTAGAGTTGGATGTTGTCAGTGTACATGTGAAAACTAACACGGTGCTTTTGGATGATGTCACCTAGTGGCAGCATGTAGGTGAGAAATCGGAGGGGCCATGGATAAATCCTTGAAGGACACCAAGTACAAGGGCTTTCGAATAGAAAGAGAGATTGGAGATGGGGCAGTAGTTTGTAAGGTCAAAGGTTTTTTTTTTGATGATGATGATGATGTATTTAAAGATGGGAGGGACAGTACCAGAAGAGAGAATTGTTAGCAATACCAGCTAAAATGGAGAAGTTGGCTGCTCAACAGGGAATAGGGTCAAGGACACAGAAGGTGGGTCTGATGGACACAATGAGCACAAAGAGGTCATGAGAGGAGATTGGAGAGAAACTGGAGAAAGAAGTAAGTTCAGGGCTTGTAAATGGAGCAACTTCAGAGGCAGTCTGGCCTGGTGAGTTAGTGGGAGGGAGGGAAGCAGCAGAGGCAGCTGATGGGATTGTCTCAATCTTAGTGACAAAGAAGCTCCATGAGCTCCTCACACTTGTTGTTGGAGGTGAGGATGGAGGAGAGAAGGGAGAGACAGAGCCCTTCAAAAGGAACTAATTTGTGCTAAGATATTTAAAAAACTCGACACACTGTGTGTTGAACAGAAAGGTGATTTATTTTTCTTTACCCAGAATATTAACTTCTATAACTAGGCTGGAGTTCGTTAGCATCAGCAGAAACAGACCCCAATGACCGTAGTTCAATGCTGGATGTGATTAACAGCAAAATCACATCACAAGTAGTTATGTGTGAATTCGCTGGTGTGTGTGCAGGTTGGATGACTGAATGAATCCCTTCCCACACACGGAGCAGGTGAACGGCCTCTCCGCAGAGTGAACTCGCCGGTGTATCAGCAGGTGGAATGACCGAGTGAATCTCTTCCCACACTCAGAGCAGCTGAATGATCTCTCCCCAGTGTGAGTGCGCTGGTGAACAATCACCAGATGATCGCCTGAACCCAGTCCCACAATGAGAGCACTTAAATGGTCTCTTGTCAGTGTGAACTCCCTGATGGACAAACAGTTCCTGGGAACCTCTGTAGCACTTGCCACAGTTGGGGCATTTAAAAGGTCTCTCATCAGTGTGAACTTGTCGGTGTCTCAGTAGGGTGGATGACTGAGAGAATCCCTTCCCACACTCAGAGCAGGTGAACGGTTTCTCCCCAGTGTGAACTCGCTGGTGTACAGTGAGGTGATTTACTGTCTTGAACCCAGTCCCACAGTGAGGGCACCTGAACGGTCTCTCGTCAGTGTGAACACGTTGATGGAATATCAGCTCCTGCAAACTTTTATAACACTTCCCGCAGTCGGAACATTTAAAAGGTCTCTCGTCAGTGTGAACTTGTCGGCGTCTCAGTAGGGTGGATGACTGAGAGAATCCCTTTCCACACTCAGAGCAGGTGAACGGTCTCTCCCCAGTATGACTGCGCTGATGAGTTTCCAGTTTAGACGGGGATCTGAATCCCATTCCACAGTCTCCACATTTCCACAGTTTCTCCCTGTTGTCCCTGCATTTATGTTTTGACAAGCCAGACGATTGGCTGAAGCCTCGTCCACACACAGAACACGTGTATGGTTTCTCCCCACTGTGAACGGTGCTTTTTCCTTCCATGTTCAAAATCCAATGATATTCAGTTTACAATAAATTGGACGACTCCATCAGGTCCTGTTGTGATGTTTGGTTTGGGTTTCCTGACTGCAAATCCTCCCCTTCTAATACCCTGTGAAACTGATTTAAAACAGAAAAAAGGGAGTGAGAAAGAACCCACAAAAACACAAAGGCAGCTTGTGAAATTGAGCTGAATGAATCTGGGAATTTGTGGGGCCGGCATGAGGAAAAAGTGACCATGAAAACTGCTGGATTGTCATAAACACCCAACTGGTTCACTAATGTCCTTCAGGGAAGGGAACCTGCCACTCGGTCTGGGCTACACAAGACTCTGGCATCTATGGAAGGACAGAAAGAGAGAGGTGACAGCAGCAGGTAGTGAAGGAGATGATCTTATACATCTGAACAGAAATTTCCTCCATTTAAATATTGGGAAGACAGTCACAGTAGCTAGATCAAACCCACACTGCTGTGGGTCTGGACCAGACCAGGTAAGGACAGCAGATTTCCTAAAGGACATTTGTGACCCAGATGGGTTCTACAACAATGTGCAATGGTTTCATGGTCATCATCAGACTTTTAATCCCAGAATTTTATTGAATTCAAAGTCCACCATTTGCCGTGGCAGGATTCAAACCCAGCTCCCCAGACCCCAACTGGGTCCCTGAATTACTAGTCCAGCAACAATGCCACTACATCACTGCCTCACCACATAGACTGCAGCAGTTCAATAAGGCAGCTCACCACCACCACCTTCTCAAGGGAAACTAGGGATGGGGAATAAATGCCCAGCCAACGAAGCCTACATCCCATGAATGAATAAAAAAAGACTTGACTATTCTAATTCACTTCTGGACAGCCTCCCACATTCAAACAGTCAGAAAATTTAGATTTAGATTTTCTAAATCTCCACTGTCTATGTCTTTTGCACTGAGTCCTGTTCGTTCACCCATCACCCTCTCCTCACTGATCTACAAAGGCTCCTGTTAAACAGGAACTCAGTTTCAAATTCTCATCTTTGTTTTCAAATCCCTTCTTGCCCTTCGTCACTACCAGTCAAACTTTTGGCACACATAAAACAAACATACATTTAGGTCATGATGAATCAAGTGGTTCCAGGAGATCCTGATCTGATGTTTGGTTTGAGTTTTCTGCCTTCAAAACTGCTCTTCTACTATCCTGTCAAAAAATAGCATCACTGTCAGCCTGAGAACAAATATTGAGAAGAGACAAACATTTCTCTTGGTTTGAGTTTACTGTGTGTAAATCCTCCCCTTCTAACCCCCTGTAAAAGGATTTTCCAAAATCCATCCCTGTTCGTCCAGGATAGAAATTCACAACATGCTGCTCCTCCTGCTGCCTGACCAGGATGATCGCGCATGCGCCCTGCTACACACAGTGATAAAGATGGCGGACATTAACCCGGGCCTGTCAGCGGAGACGGGGTCCTGCAGTTGTCGCCCTGTTTTGGTGGAAGCGCCGGATCGGTTCGTTCTTTTTTCGGGGCTTTGAATCCCAATTGGGTATTTATGAACCTTCCCCACCCACAACGCCGGTTCCATTATCCTCGAAAAATCAGCCGTTTTCCTCCGGTTCCAGAGCCGAAATGACCGCTTAACCGCTGCTGCAGCCTTCACATTGCGCATGCGCTGGTTGGACCGCCCACTGCGCATGTTCATCACTGCGTCTGTGCAAACGCTCCTGTCCTGAGGACAGGGCATATTCTGATGCGCCGCGAATGCTGGGTAAGAGTCCTGCCATTGACACCTTATCTTGTTGAATAGAAAATTAGATCTTTTGATCCAATTCCGTTTGGAGCCATAGGTCAAAAATATAAAATTATTCTAAGAACTAATACAGCAACCGAAGTGCACAGCCAACAGTGTTTTGCCCTAGGTGTCTTCAACAGCAGAAGAAAGCCCTACAGTTAGATATGAACCCACTGGAGTCTCAGCAGGTGGGGTGAACCAGTGATTCCCCCCCCACCCCACCCCACAATCACAGAACATTTAAACCATGTCTTGCCATTTGAGAATGCACCGATTCTGGATCAAATCCCTTGAATGTTTAAAGCTGGATTGTTAACAGGTTGGGAAGCTGAATAAATTTCATTGCCCACATGAAGTCATTTAAACTTCAATGGGATGTGGGTGTCGCTGGCAGGTTCAGCTTTTAATGTCCATCCCGATTTGCCCTTGAACTGAGTGGCTTGCTGGGCCGTGTCTGGATTCACATGACCAGGTAAGGAAGACAGATTTTCTTCCCTAAAGGACTTTAGTGAACCACATGGGTTTTTAGAACAATCGACGATGGTTTCATGATCACCATCACTGAGATTCACTTTTAAATCCAGAATTTATTAACTGAATTTAAAATTTCACCAGCTGCTGTGGTGGGATTGAAACCCATATCCCCAGAAGATTAGAAACAGAACAGAAAATGCTGGAATAAACTCAGTAAGTCTGACAGCATCTGTGGAGAGAGAAACAGAGTTAACATTTCCAGTCCGTATGACCCTTCTTCAGAGCTACCAGAAGATTAGCTGGTCTCGATATTTCTGATTATCATAACGACCTTACCACTGCGCTAGCATCTCTCTCACAGAACTGGGTTGGTCTCCCTCCAGTGTGACTGTGCTGCTCTGTCAGTAAATCTAGTGACTCTATTTCCACTTTCAGCTGCTGAATAATCTTTTCATGGTGGGATTTTACCCATGTGTTCCAGCCAAGATGGGAATCTCAAACCCTTCTGGTAATGAATTCCACATTCATAACACTCTCCAGTTAAAGAAGAAGCAAAATGCTTAAAATTGTCAATGGTGGAAGTGCTCAGCAGATCTGCCTGTGTCTGTGGAGAGAGAAACACCGTTGACATTTCAGGCCAGGAACCTTTCATCAGAAAAGCACTGCATCAGTGTACAGACCTGAATTGTTAACTCTGTTTCTCAATCCACAGATGTTGCCACATATGCAGAGTATTTGAAGCATTCTCTGTTTTTATTTTTGGTTAATGAAGTTGATCCTGAATTGCGCATTGGATTTATTACTGACTAACTTATTTTTATTCTTGCTGATTCTCAAGTGGAAATATCTTCCACTTGTCTCCCCTGTCAAACATTTCCAAAGCCTTAAAGGCCTCAATAAGGCCATCCTGCACTCCCTTTACCAGAGAAAATATTTTCAAACTGTTCACTCTTGATAGTTCTGGTAAATGTTTCTTGTACCTTCTTGTACCTTCTACAATGTTTCTAGATTTATTTATAGCATGGGGACCGAGCTAATTTGAACATCAAATTCACCTTTCTCTCCAAATACTCTATGTTGGAAGGACCATTTTGTAACATCGCATGTGTCTATGATCAGACAGGCATGTACCTTTAAGAAAGCTAATTGTGACATCACACATATGCGATATTGTGACATCAGACCATGTGATATTGTGACATCAGACCATGCGATATTGTGACATCAGACCATGCGATATTGTGACATCAGACCATATGATATTGTGACATTAGACCATGTGACATGATTGTATAAAGATACCAGCCCCGCCTTGAATGACAGCCACTGTACCTTGGAATCCATCAGGAAAGTCACTTCGTCAATCAGCCTGTTCAGTGATACAGCCCAGACCATATAGATGTCTGCGATAGAGCTGTAAAGAATTATTTGCTCTAGGAATAAACCTGATGATTCTTGTTCTCAGCAAAATTTCTGTCTCAGTGTTTCATGTGACAGGATCTACCATAATGACACATCATGTGGCAGGTGTCGGTTATTGAGTACAATGCTGGAGGTTTAGCTTTTTAAGGAGTTTTATCTGAAACATGAAACATTGCATTAGTTTTCTGCAGCAATATATTTCTCCAAGTTCAAGGAAGTCCACAAAACGTCCCAAAGTTCAGAACTGGCCCACGACACATCCACTAACATGAAGCACCATTGCTGGCTACTCTTCACCCCCTCAGCACAGCTCTGGCCTCTTCCAGTCCTTCAGTGTTCCACACACCATGGCTGTTTCCTGCCTGCTGTTGTTGCTGTACAAGTGATTAAACACAGTTCTGCATTGTGTACAGGAATTCTTTCCCGGAGGGTGCAGGAGTAATCAGTTGTTCGAATCACATCAAGGAGGCAGTGAATAATGGTGGGAGGGGGGGATTGAAGGAGCCCGGGCTGGGAGTGGTCGTGTGTTCAGGAAGGTGCCAGCAGAAGTGAAAGGAGTGTCAGTATGGAATTAGAAGAAGGAGGAAAGAGTGTTACGGTCAAACTGGAGTGAGGGGGAAGGAGTGTCGGTGTGGAGTTGCAGGAAGGGAGGGAGAGGAGTGTCAATGTGGAATTGGAGGGAGGAGGAAGGAGAATCAGTGTGGAATTGGAGGAAGGGAGAAGGAGTGTCAGTTTGGAATTGGAGGAAGGGGGAAGGAATGTCAGTGTGGAATTGGAGGGAGGGGGAAGGAGTGTTCGTATGGAATTGGAGGAAGGGGGAAGGAGTGTCAGTGTGGAATTGGAGGGAGGAGGAAGTAGCATCAACGTTAAATTGGAGGGAGGGAGAAGGACTGTCAGTGTGGAATTGGAGGGAAGGGGAGGAGTGTTCGTGTGGAATTGGAGGGAGGGGGAGGAGTGTCAGTGTAAACTTAGAGGAAGGGAACAGGATTAATTAGAGGATGAATTTGGAATTCATCTCCTAGCTGTCCTAGCTGTGCATTTTCTGGATTAAAACTTGAATTGTATTTATCATTTTCAATCTTGAGTATGTTCACATGGATATGCAGGAATTTTTGGATACTAAAGGAATTAATCGATACGGGGATTGGGCGGGAAAGTGGAGTTGAGGTGGAAGATCGTTTAATGGTGGAGCAGATTCAGGGGCCGCATGGTCTATCCCTGCTCCTATTTCTTGTGTTCTTATGGAGATCACTGTGAATCATTTCCATACATGCCCAGAAGATGCTGCACCCGCCCTTTCACCTCCTCCCACCCCACACCCCACATTTCCGGGCTCCAAACACACTTTCCAGGTGACACAGTGATTTCCTTGCCTTTCTTGCCATTTAATATTGTGTATTCACTGCTCACAATGTGATCTCCTCTACACTGAGGATACTAACTCCTGATTGTGTGACTGCTTTGTGGAACATCACCATTCAGTCTGTGAGTGAGGCCCTGAGCTTCTGATCATTTACCAGTTTAATTCTCCTCTTCCCCAGTCCCACTCTGACCTCTCTGTCCTCGGCCTCTCGCACTGTCCCAATGAAGATCAAAGGAAACTCGAGGGACAACAGCTCATTTTTGATTAAACAGTTTCCAACTTTCTAAACCCAACATTCATTTCAATAATTACAGATAATGACCATCATTACCATTTTTTTAGACAATAAGCATTGGTAATGTTTCTACTGTTTACATTTATCCCTTCTCTGGACCTTCCTTTTTCACTTCTCTCAGTTTATTGATTCAACTGATTATCACCCAATGTTGCCCCGCACCATCATCCCCTTTGTAACTCCAACCTTCCACACTATCACAAGACCGTTTGTTCTTTCCTCCTCTCCCCCACTCTTTTCCCTGGCTCTTTGCTTGTTTGTCAAATATTAAACCATTGAAGAATGAGCAGGAGCTTCTGCAGTGCCCAGTCTGCTAAATTCTTCAGAGTTAACAAAGTTTCCTTGCCCAGTGCCACGAATAGTTGGACTGGGGATTTTTATACCGATTTTGAACCAAGAAGATGTACTTCAGCTATTGATTACCATTTATTTTTTATGAGGTTTATTCTGATCAAACATCTCCTTATTTTTCTCTGTCGATATATACAATCTAATCTCCCCTTGCTGTACAACCTGTTACAGAGGCTGTTATAGAAAACAGGGAAAGGTTTGCGACAGCTATACAAAGCCCTGGGTTAGGTTACACCTGGAGGACTGTGCATTGTTCTGGGATCAGCAGCTTATTAAGGAACAATATTTGCCTTGAAAGTTTCAGAGGAGTCGCATTGATTAGGTTGGTGGGTTTTGGAAATTGGAAGTTGTACAAACACAGCTTGTGGCACTATTTCACCTCACTGTTCATGTTCATGTTTAACACACTCGATGCTGTTATTGGCTGAACACGTCTTCTGTGTTTGAACTAAACATGCTATTATTTGGTGCTCCCACTCCTGCTGTCCGGGTTTGGTCCTCATCAGGGAATGTTGTTTTCCTGTTGCTGTGTGAACTGTCAAAATGAACTGATCCTGGAGTCTCTTTCCCCTGGGATCTACAGAACCCATCACTTCTCTTCCTCTTTCATTCTCACTCTTTCATTCCCAGTTTGAATCAGTCTCCTTTCGGGCTCTTCAACAAATCCATTTGGGTGGGCAAGTAGCAGCTGAAATTTAATGTAGGGAAGTGTGAATTGAGTGATTTTGGTCTGAAGAATGAGGAGAGACAACATCAAGTAAACTGTACAATTCTAAAGGGGTTTCCCTGTTACATTGCGAGTGGTTAGGATCTGGAATGCACTACCTGAGAGTGTGGGGGAGGCAGATTCAATCTCGGATTTCAAAAGAGAATTGGACAGAAAATGCAGGTCTCCAGGGAAAAGGTGGGAGAGTGGGACCAGGTGAGTTAGTTTTCAGAAGAGTAAGAGGTCTCCCTTTTCAGATGGAGATGAAGAGGTTTCTTCTCCCGCCGAGGGCCATTAGTCTGTGGAAATATTTTCCCCAGAAAGCAGTGGAGGCTGGGTCATTGAATTTATTCAAGGCAGAATTGGACAGATTTTTGACAGACAAGGAAGTCAAGGCTTATGGGGGCAGACTTGAAAGTGGAGTTGAGATCACAACCAGATCAGCCATGATCTTATTGAATGGCAGAGCAGACTCAAAGGGCTGAATGGCCGACTCCTGTTCATAACTCCCATGTCCCTATGAACCGGGCCAAATGGCCTTTATCTGTGGTGTAACCTTGGCTCTGGTTCTCTAATACTGAGTGGCTCCAGTGGCAAAATGGTTCAATTTATGCTCCTGTAATGTTCTAATTCAAAGCTGATACCGCTCAAGGCAATGGTTACATACTGAGTGGTCTAGCAGTCTCAGGTGTTCGATTTCGAACTCCAACTTTTTCAGAAAGCTATGGGTTCAAGTCCCACTGCAGCAAACATTTCCGCTCATCTGACATTTCAACAAATCCGTTAAGGTGCGCTTGGGGTAGCTGACGCCTGTGGTGCTTCATATTGGTCGGAAGAATGAGGATAAATTGCAGGGTGACCAGATACGACAGGGACCGAGTCCAGCTTTCTCTGTTGTAACCATTCTCGGATTTTATTTGAACGACGTTACCGTTTACCTAATGTTTGTAGTCAGGGCTGAGTGGTTAAGGTGATGGATTCGAAACCTATTGGGGTTTTCCCACGCAAGATTGGATCCTGCCAACTGCGCTTTTGGTACCTCCAGAATTAATTATTGGTTGAATAGAATCAAAACCTTCCAAACACTCCTGTCTTTTTCCCCACTTCACTTCCGCGTTCCCTCATTTCCATTCATCTGCAAGCATTCACTAAATCTGCGGTCGGAAATGGAACAAACTGAGCCAAATTGGTGACATCCTTGTTTTCTGGGTGTTTGTCTCTCCTTAGGCCCCTGTCACTCTCTGTGTATATGTCTGTGTGTGTTCCTCTGTGTATGCCAATGTGCTTCAGTTCCCCAAGGTGTTGAACACATTTTTTTTACCATTTCAAACGTTATTCACGTACTTTACGTATCTTCATGGTAAATGGTACAGAGAATAACAGCAGGTTCAAACGTTGCCAAAGCAGATTGACCGTTTCTGTTTTTTTGAGTTCAGACTGCGAATTGACTCCAGCCTGCTAATTGACTCAGTGCCCACATGTTACACGGAGAACACATAAACAGACAGTGAATTCACTCGGTGTGATGGTGTGTTCCAGTTCGGGATATGCAATCAGAGAATCAATTTGTATGAGTTGTTTTCAAACCAATATTTCGAATAGGTTGGATGTTATACACATGTTGGATCTAATTTCTTTTGTTTTATTTGAAATGAACATGAATAAATCTATTTGTATGGAAACTTACTGAATAAGAGCAGGCATGGCAAAGTCTGGATAATATTTCCTTGTAGCCAAAGGACACAGCATCTCTGTAGTCAGTTCCTGTTTGGATCCTTGCAGCCTTTCACTGTCCGTCTCTTTTCATTTTACTAGATCGCTTCACCTCTGTAATTGTTCCAGATTTATTGCTTAGCTGACATTTCCATTATTGGTGCTGAACTATAAACTCAACTCGACTGATTCTGGTGAAGCTAATAGTATTGATGGTGCCAATCAGGACGGAGTTAATATGCATACGGAGAAATCGCACCAGAGCAACAATTTCAACCCCTGCCCAGGAATTGAACCCGGGCCGCGGAGGTGAAAGCACAGAATCCTAACCATGAGATAACCAAGGAAATTGACTGACCAGCTTGCCTCATCCATGCCACTTTTGCCATATCTTCACTTGAGTCCACCAATGACAAGAACAATTGCTGTGAGCTGGGACATGAAACTGACAGTGAGGTGAAATAGTCCCACAAGCTGCTCATGTGCAACTTTCAATTTCCAAACCTCACCAACCTCATCACTGTGACCAACCATTGTGGCCGAGTGGTTAAGGCGATGGAGGCCAAATCCATTGGGGTTCCCCGCTTCTCATTACTCCTGGTTTTAACTGTGCGGCTACAGAGTTAACTATCGATTAAATTAAATAAAATCCATCAAAACACCCGGGCATTTTCCTATCTCTGTTCATTCACGAAAACATTCACAAAACTTGCAGTTGGAACTGAAACAAAACTTAGTGTCATGCTTGCTTTCTGAGCATTTGTCTCTCCTTAGAGACAATCCCTTGCCCTCTGTCACTCTCGGTGTATATATCTGTGTGTGTTCCCCTGTGTGTGTCAATGTGGCTCAGTTCCCCAGTTTCAAACGCTATTCACGAAAACGTCAGAAGCAAAATCAAGAATTGTTCCACATCTTCACCAACCTAACCAAGGCGTTTGCTTCTTTCAATCGTGAAGCTCTATGGACCTTCTTCCAATGCTTTGGTTGCCCATTGAAGTTTGTCACCATCCTGCGACTCCTGCATGACAGCATGACTGCCTCCGTCCTGAGTGGAGGATCTGAAACTGACACCTTTCACATCTGGACCAGGGCCATACAAGCTTGTGTGATCGCCCCCAACTTGTTCACCATTTACCTGACTGTCATCATCCACCTCATCCAAGATGACCTACCACCTGGTGTCAACATTCAATATTATCTGGACCAGAAGCTCTTCAACCTTTGTTGCTTCTGGACAAAAACTAAAACTCACCACCATGGACATCCACGACCTTCATTTTGAGGATGACAGCTGCATGATGGTTCACTCTGTAGGGGATATGCAAAGGACGCTTGGCCTCTTCAACATCTCATATAAGAGCCTTGGCCTATCCTTAAACATTGCCAAGACGAAGGTCCTTCACCAACCTTCCCTGGGCCAGTTAAGCATCCCTCGTGCCATCCAGATAGATGGGGTGGGCCTATAGTATGTGCAGCACTTCCCTTATCTCGGCAGCCGCCTCTCCCAGGGGACCATTCATCGATGAGGAAGTCGAACATCGATTCAAGTGGGGAGTGAGATTTGAAGTTTCACATCACAGCTGGAAATGTCACACGTGGAACAAGTTGAGAACAAACACAAAGATGGAGAGGGGAAGTGGAAATAATAGAGAAGGGCTGTGATAGGTTACAAAGCTGTGACTATAGAGCTGCTGGTGCGAGGCAGGATATTATTCCTGTATTACTCATGTGACCTGCAGCTCTAATTTCCTGATATATACCATGCCGAACATTACCATTACAGTTTGGTGGCCTGTAAACAATACCCACCAATGTTTGTTCCCTCTTTCTGGTTTTGAGCTCCACCCAAACTGATTCTACTACTCGATCCTTCCAACTTCTTGTCCTTTTTTCCTATCCTCCCTAAATTATGAATATGCTTGAATATTGAGGTCAGCCAATCACACTGCTCCTTGAAAGCAGCACACAGGCCGAATGGCTTCTTTCTTTGCTATAACTTTCCATAAATTGTTACTTCCCAACACAACGGTTACTTCTTTCACAGTCATTCTGCCATTTTATAATCCACTCTCGTGAGTGGTTTCAAAGCTTAACAACGTGCTAAAGACCGGAAGGAGTCTGCAACTGTGGATAATTGACACTGTGCACATTCATGTAATCAGTATGTGAGAGAATCAGGAAAATGAGGTCCTGGTTTATTTTTACCATATCATCTTCAAACCCATCCCTGCTAAAATCCTTGGGTTTGACGTTCCCTCTCCCTGCTTTCCACGGATAGCCCGGGTTCACTGATTGTGTCTACACCAAGCAGCAAATTGACCTGGGACCTGGATGGGCAGAGGGAGCTGGATGGGCATGGGGGGCGCCAGGGACAGAGGCGGGAGGGTGGGGGCAGGGGCAGAGTAGAAACAGATGTGACATGAAAGCGGCAGAATTTGATGTGTGTCAGTTAATTTCAGTGATGAATTTCTGCCGTGTGTTTCCTTGTCAGTTTCACAGGAGCCACAGTGATGAGGTTCGTGGGTTTGAGAAATTGACAGTTACACATGAGAAGCTTGTGGGACGATTTCACCTCACTGTCGATTTCATGTTCCAGCTCATAGCAACTGTTTCTGTCATTGGCTGAAGAAGTCGTTTGTGTTCCATCTAAACAAGCAGTTTTGTGGTAAAAGATCTGAAATGAAAAGAAAATGGGCAAAAGCAGCGTTGATAAGGCAAACCGATAAGCTTTCTACCAGTTTCCCTGGTGTCCTAGTGGTTAGCATTCAGCGCTCTGACTGCTCCAGCCGGGGTTCGGTTATTGGTCATGGAATGAAAATTTTGTGAAATTGTTAAAACGAGTGTTAATTCCTTACTTATTGAAACATTTAAAAACTCTGCCAGAATCAGTGGAGTGAGAGTTGAAATCTCATCTCACAGCTGAAAATGTCACCGCTCATAGACCCATAGTCACAGAGCCATCGAGGGTCATAGCACAGATAAAGGCCCTTCGGCCCATTGAGTCTGTGCCGGTCAAACAAGTACCGAACTATTCTAATCCCATTTTCCAGCAATCTGGAACCAGCTAGAACAGGTTGAGAACAAATATGGATGCAAAGTGAGTGAATGAATGAAAGAAGAAGAGAAGGGCTGGTTGCAAAGCACTGATCAAAAAGATGGTGATGCGAGGCAAAGTATGGGTGGGAGAAGGACAAATGTTGCTGCCTACTGTTTGCACTGACACAAATATCACTGCTGATGGATCAACCAATCACAACTGCTCTTTGAAAGCAGCACGCTCGGACGAATGGCCTCTTTCTGTGCTATAACCTTGTATAATTTTATGTTCCCTAACACCACTGTTGCTTCATTCACAGTCATTCTGCCATATTATAACTCACTCTCGCGAGATTACCTTGTATTTGGCTCTTTTGAAACCAAAATACTGAGTAAATTCAGCGAGTTATCTTCTCATTTCTAGGCAGGGGCAGAATCAGAAAGAGGTGTGACATGAAAGTGTTTTGAATTTGATGTGTGTCAGTTGCTTTGAGTGATGAATGCCTGTCATGTAGGTTTACAGGAGCTGCAGTGATGAGGTTGGTGGCTATTTTGAAAGCAGCAAAATTTGAAACAAACACAATGGCGCCCACTAGCCAAAGCTTAATAATCTTATGTTCTACCGACTGAGTCAGCTGTGCAAGTTTGAAAAAAATGATCCATATGCTAACATACATGGAGAAAAAAGTTGTTTTCCACCTGAAGCCTCAGCTTGCTCTGAATTTCAAAGTGTAGAAGGTGATCAACCTACAAAAGCTACAAGGTTGTAATCCATTCCTCTCAATCATCAATAATATCATTCACATCTTCCATTTCTTAGCTGAACCTCCTTCCAAACATTGCAAAATCCTCTTGCATCTTTCATCCTGACATTCTTTTCTCTGTAACATTTTCACCTGAAGCTGCGCAACTAATGTGAATAAAATTTGTGATGATAAAATTTTGTTCACCCCTTCGGGAACTGAACCACATTGACACACACAGGGGAACACACACAGACATAGACACCAATAGTGACAGAGGGCAAGGGCTTGTCTCTAGGGAGAGACAAACACCCAGAAAGCTAACATGGCACCAAACTGGCTCCATTGTTGGTCCATTTCTGACTGCAAGTTTTGTGAATGTTTTCGTGAATGAACAGAAATAGGAAAACGCCCGAGTGTTTGGATGGATTTGATTCAATTTAACCGATAATTAACTCTGTAGAGGAATAATGAGAAGCAGGAAACGGCAATGGATTTGGACTCCATCACCTTAACCACTCGGCCACGACGACTGGCCTTATGGGCAGGGTGATGTTGTTATAAAATCATAGATGGCTACAGCAGCAAAGCAGGACATTCGGCCCTTCATGCCCGTGCTGGCTGTCTGGAAGATCAACTCAACTAATTCCACAATCCTGCCATTTCCCCACAGCAATTATATTTGTATATTCTCTCCTCGATTTTTCTGCTAAAAGGGAAGACAATCTACATCAGCTTAAGGCTGTGCTTGTTGGATAAAAGACAGTATGCAAAGCAACCTGAGGTTAAACCACGTGTAACATTGAGAAGAGAAAGATTCAAACCCAAGACTCCAGAAGGACTATAACCTGAATCCAGGACTTTAGACAACTCGGTCACAGTACCAGACTAGCCTGGTTCTGTGCCATTACCTTGACTGGCATTGCCACTGAACTAGAAGATTAGAAATGTAGCAGGAATTGACTATAAGACCACCGAGCCTCCTCTACCATTAAATAAGATAATGGTGGATCTGCAGCCTCTACACCAATTTCCCCCCTGACCCCGATAGGCCTTCATTCCCTTAAAATCCAAAAATCTATCCAGCTCAGCCTTCAATCTTCTCATTGACAGAGGATCCACAGACCACTGGGCTACAGAATTCCAAAGATTCATAAGCCTTTGAGTGAAGAAATGTCTCCTCACCTCAGTCTTAAACGGCTGACACATTATGCAGAGAATGTGAGCCCAGTTCTAGATGCTCCAACCAGGGGAAAAACAGCCTCTCAGCATGTTCACTGTCAAGCTGTCTCAGAATGTTCAATGAGATCACCTCTCATTAGTCTAATCCCACTTAATCTCTCATCCTCATCTCAGGAATCAATCCAGTGAATCTTGGTTGCACATAGGCAGCGAGAGAATAGAAGGAACAAAGAGAACAAGAGTTAACGGGGATAGAGACACAGAAAAAGAGACTGGGAGAGTGAAAGAGAGTGAAGCAGATATACAGGGACAAAGAGAGACAGATAGAGAGCAGGGCAGACACTGAAAGGAACAGATACATTTCACCATTTCATATCATTGTTAACTTAGATTGACAGACAGAAAGAAGAGAAAGAAAGATTTATATTTAAACAGAGTCTTTCACCAACTCAGGCCAATGGGAGATGCTTTAGAGCCAATGAAATCCTTTTGAAGTGTATTTACTGTTGCAATCTAATCACAGAGAGATTTTGATAAAAGTGCTAATTCAGCTGATGACAAAATCCGATTTTAAGAATCACATCTCAATGTAGAATCTTTCTTTCTATATCTCTGAACATTTCATTGTTTGTTTGATGCAGGTTCAACAGATGCAAATCTGCAGCTGAGTGAATAAATTTCACCTTGAATCCCTGACGAAACAAAGCATCCCATTTCTATCAGGTCATCTCTCAGCCTTCTCTTTTCTAGAGAAAAGAGTTTCAGGCTGTTCAGCCTTTCCTTGTGATTATAACCTATCCGTTCCTGCAACATTTGTGAATCAACTTTTATCTTCCTGTTCCTTGCGACACCAGACAGCAATAAAAACAGTTCCTAATGTCCGAGGGATATCGGTTTGGACTACTTGTATTTACAAATTCATTCTCTTGATGTGCCCATTGCCTTAAACATTCGACCACAACGACTCAGTACCTGCCTGTTTAAATGTTGCTCGGTTATGAAGATAGATTGGAAAGGTTGGGACTGTTCGCCTTGGACAGGAGAAGGCTAAAAGGAGATTTGATAGAAGAGTTCAAAGTCATGAGGGGCCTGGATAGAGTAGATAGGGAGAAACTGTTCCCTCTCATCAAGAGATCAAGGACGAAAGGGTACAGACTGAAAGTGATTTGTAATAGAAGTTGATGTGAGAATAAACTTTTTCACACAGCACGTGGTTCGAGTCTGGAATGTGCACCCTGGAAGTATGGTGGAGGCTGATTCAATTGAGGCATTCAAGATGGCAATCGATGATTATTTGAAACTTACAGCACTTAATAGATGGACAGCCTCCATTAAAATAAATCAAGTAATAACTAAATTAACCTCCCCTTGCATGTTTTAAAACTGCTCCACTCCACTCCCACCCCCACCTTATACAACATTAATATGAAGCTACACTAAGTGACGTGAATGATTTTTGGATGCAAAAAATGGGGAGCTGAACCACACTGACACACACACACACACACACACACAGAGGAACACACACAGACATATACACCGAGAGTCACAGAGGACAAGGGATTGTCTCTAAGGAGAGACAAACACCCAGAAAGCAAGAATGCCAGCAGCATGACTCAATTTTTGTTCTCTTTCCGACTGGAAATTTGGTGAATGATAGCAGAATAACGCAAATAAGGAGAAGCAAGAGATTTAGGATGGTTTTTGCTCCATTTACCAATAATTAACTCTGTCGGCAACTGGTTAAAATTGGAAATGATGAAGAGTGTAGTCAGCGGAGCTCATAGCTGTGCAGGGAGACCGCAATGAATTTCAAAACCATCACCTTAACCGCTCAGCCACTGTTACAGACGTTGTTCTTGTGCTTGTTTGAGACACAAATCTCAATAGGATTAACAAAAAACACACTTGTGAAACCTTTGAGGTGTTGTAACCCACAGGAGATACAGAGAAAGAGCTAGAATGTGGAATTAGGCTGGATTTTCCTTTTCCTGCCAGCATGGGCATGATAGATCAAATGGCCTCCTAAGGGTTTCTACTTTTCATTGTCTCAATGTCTCAAAATAATCATCGCCACCCATTCCCCCATTCCCCGCCCCCATCTCCCCTGATCCGTTCCCCCCCCCCCCCCCCCCCCCCAACACCCCGACCCTCACCCCCCACCCTGTGTGTCTTTTGTGTGTTTACTCAATGAAATGTTAGTAAAAGGTAACGGTGGGGAAGGATTGAGAGTTTTCAGTGTGGGACAGAAGTGAAATGGGTCAATAGAGGAGCAACACATTTCCAATCAGAGCAGAAATAGATGACAGACACAGAATATCTCTCCAACATTTAATTGCTTTACTAGTTCCATCACCATCGCTCTCCCCTTACATCCTCATCCCTTTTGTTACTTATTCTCCTGTATTCCATTTGATCAGAAGCCTTCTCTTCTGTTCTCTCCCCGTTCCCGCTTCCCTGTCTGTGAACTTTCTGAAAATCTGTAACATCTCTAAGTTCTTTCCAGTTCTGATGAAAGTTCAGCAGCCTGAACCGTAAACTGTTTCTCCCTGCACAGACTCAGCCTGACCTGCTGAGTATTTCCAGCATTTTCTGGTTGTGAATGACAGTGACAGATGTATGGCCATTTCCCCTCTATACGGAATGTGTGACACTGATTTCCTGAGTGCAGTGGTCATTATGATAAAGATGAAATACTGTGGATGCTGGAAATCTGAAACAAAAACAAAAAATGCTGGAAAAACTCAGCAGGTCTGGCAGCATCTGTGGAGAGAAAGACAGTTAACGTTTTGAGTCCATATGACTCGAAACCCAGCTTCGAGGAAGAGTCACATGGACTCGAAATGATAACTCTGTCTTTATCTCCACAGGTGCTGTCAGACCTGCTGGGTTTTTCCAGTATTTTTTTTCTTTGTTGTGCTGTGGTCATTATGTTTGCTTTAAACGTGAAATTACCCAGTTATAAGACCACAAGACATCGGTGCAGAAATTAGGCCAATCGGCCCATCGAGTCTGCTCAGCTATTCAATCATGGCTGATACGTTTCTCAATCCCATTCTCCCGCCTTCTCCCCGTAACCTTTGATCCCCTTACCAATCAAGAACCCATCTATCTCAGTCTTAAATACACTCAATGACCTGGCCTCCACAGTCTTCTGTGGCGATGAATTCCATAGATTCACCACTCTCTGGCTAAAGAAGTTCTCCTCATCTCTGTTCTAAAAGGTCTTCCCTTTACTCTGAGGCTGTGCCCTCGGGTCTTAGTCTCTCCTATTAATGGAAACATCTTCCCCATGTCCACTCTATCCAGGCCTTTCAGTATTCTGTAAGTTTCAATCAGATCCCCCCTCATCCTTCTAAACTCCATCGAGTATAGACCCAGAGTCCTCAAACGTTCCTCATATGTTAAGCCTTTCATTCCTGGGATCGTTCTCCTGAACCTCCTCTGGACCCTCTCCAGGGCCAGCACATCCTTCCTGAGATATGGGGCCCAAAATTGCTCACAATATTCTAAATGTGGTCTGACCAGAGCCTTATAAAGCCTCAGCAGCACATCCCTGCTTTTATATTCTAGTCCTCTTGAAATAAATGCCAACATTGCATTTGCTTTCCTAACTACCGACTCAACCTGCAAGTTAACCTTAAGAGAATCCTGAACTAGGACTCCCAAGACCCTTTGCATTCCAGATTTCTGAATTCTCTCCCCATTTAGAAAATAGTCTATGCCTCTATTCTTCCTACCAAAGTGCATGACCTCACACTTGCCAACGTTGTATTCCATCTGCCACTTCTTTGCCCATTCTCCTAACCTGTCCAAATCCTTCTGCAGCCTCCCCGCCTCCTCAATACTACCTGTCCCTCCACTTATCTTTGTATCATCTGCAAACCTAGACAGGATGCCCTCAGTTCGTTCATCTAGATCATTAATGTATAAAGTGAAAAGTTGTGGTCTCAACACTGACCCCTGTGGAACTCCACTAGTCACCAGCTGCCATCCTGAGAAGGACCCCCTTATCCCCACTCTCTGCCTCCGGCAGACAGCCAATCATTTATCCATGCTAGTACCTTGCCTCTTTCACCATGGGCTCTTATCTTACTGAGCAGCCTCTTATGCAGCACCTTGTCAAAAGCCTTCTGGAATTCCAAGTAGGTAACATCCATTGGCTCTTGTCTAACCTACTCGTTACCTCCTCAAAGAATTCTAATAGATTTCTCAGGCATGACCTCCCGTTGATGAAACCATGCTGACTTTGCCCTATTTTACCATGCAATTCCAAGTATTCTGAAATCTCATCCTTAATAATGGACTCTAAAATCTTACCAACAACCGAGGTCAGGCTAATCGGCCTGTAATTTCCCGTCTTTTGCCTCACTCCCTTCTTAAACAGGGGGGTTACATTAGCGATTTTCCAGTCCTCTGGGACCCTCTCTGACTCGAGTGATTCCTGAAAGATCACCACCATGTCTTCAGCTATCTCCTTCAGAACTCTGGGATGTAATCCATCTGGCCCAGGTGATTTATCCACCTTCAGACCTTTCAGTTTTCCTAGCACCTTCTCCTTGGTAATGGCCACCATACTCTCCTCTGCCCCCCGACTCTCTTGAACTTTGGGGATGTCACTCGTGTCTTCTACTGTGAAGACTGACGCAAAGTACCTATTCAGTTCCTCCGCCATTTCTTTGTTCCCCACTACTACTTCTCCAGCATCATTTTCCAGTGGCCCAATGTCCACTTTTTCCTCTCTCTTACCCTTTATATATTTAAAAAATACTCTTGCAATCTTCTTTTATATTACTGACTAGCTTACTCTCATATTTAATCTTCTCCCTCCTTATTTCTTTTTCAGTTGTCCTCTGTTGGTCTTTGTAGGCTTCCCAATCCCCTGGTTTCCCACTGCTCTTCCCCACATTGTATGCTTTCTCTTTAGCTTTTATGCTGTCCCTTACTTCCCTTGCCAGCCATGGTTGCCTCGTTCTCCCTTTAGTATGCTTCTTCTTCCTAGGGATGAATATTTGCTGTGTCTCCCAAATTACTCCCTGAAACTCCTGCCATTACTGTTCCACTGTCTTTCCTGCTAGGCTCATCTCCCAGTCAATTCTGGCCAGCTCCTCCCTCATGCCTCTGTAGTTGCCTTTATTCAGCTGTAATACCATTACATCTGATTCCAGCTTTTCCCTCTCAAATTGCAGGGTAAATCCTATCATATTATGGTCACTTCCTCCTAAGGGTTCCTTCACCTTAAGCTCCCTTATCAAATCTGCCTCATTACACATCACTAAATCTAGAATTGCCTGTTCCCTAGTGGGCTCCAGCACAAGCTGCTCGAAAGAAAATCTCGTAGACATTCCACAAATTCCTTTTCTTGGGATCCACTACCAACCTGATTTTCCCAGTTTACCAGCATATTGAAATCCCCAATGATCACTGTAACCTTGCCTTTCTTACACACTTTTTCTATCTCCTGGTGTATCTTGTGCCCCACATCCTGACTACTGTTCGGAGGACTGTACATAACTCCCATTATGGTTTTCTTGACCTTTGCAGTTCCTCAACTCTACCCACACAGATTCTACATCATCTGACCCTACGTCATTTCTTGCTATCGATTTAATTTAATTTCTTTCTAACAAAGCAACCCCACCTCCTCTACCAACCTGCCTATCTTTTCGATAGGATGTATATCCTTGGATATTTAGCTCCCAGTCCTGATCCCCTTGCAGCCATGTCTCCATAATGCCCACCACATCATACCTGTCAATTTCAATCTGCGCCACAAGCTCATTTACCTTATTTTTTATTCTGCGTGTATTCAGATACAACACCTGTATTTCCCGTCCCCTTTCTCATTGTCATCCCTTTATCTGATGTGCTTGAAGTTAGATTCCTAGCCCTTTCCAAACACTCTGTCCTATTTTGTGTTCAGGAGACTTTAACAGCCTCTCCTGGGCTCTCCTTTTCAGTTTTTTCATAATTTTCCATGAAGTTGAATCCACACCACCACCACCCCCCCCACCACCACCACACTCACACACACACACACACACACACACACACACACACACACACGCTAACCTGCTGCTTTGTTTCCCATTAGTCACACTTCTTGGAGTTTTACCCTTCCCTTCCCCAATGCCGCCCCCCCCCCCCCCCCCCCCCCCCACTTAGGTCTCACGTGGAAGGTTTACCCTTGAATTGTTTCGGGATGGAGGTGGTACAGTCGTAAAATTAGTGAGAATTAATCCAGAGGCCCAGGCATAGGGCTTCAGATTCCACCACAAATTGAGATTTTGATTTTTCATTCTTTCATGGGATGTGGGCATCGCTGGCTCAGCCAATATATATATTGCCCGTCCTTAATTTTCCCTTGAGAAGGTGTTGGTGAGCCTCTTCTTGAGTGTCTGAAGTCCATGTGGTGCAGGTATACCCACAGTGCTGTTGCGGAGGGGCTTCCAGGATTTTGACCCAGTGACAGTGGAGGAACGGCGATACAATTCCAAGTCAACCTTGGAGGGGAATTTGCAGGTGGTTGTGTTACTAAGCATCTTCTTCCCTTGTCCTTCGTGGTGGTAGAGGTCACGAGTTTGGAAGATGCTGTTGAATGAGCCTTGGTAAATTGGGAACTGAATTAATAAATCTGGAATTGAAAGCTGGTCTCAATAATGGTGAATTGAAGCTTTCTTCGATTGTCCTGAGAACCCACCTGGTTCACTAATATCCTTTCAGGAAAGAAATGTGGCGGCCTTACACAATCATGTGACTCCAGACCCACAGCAATGCAATTGACTCTTAACTGCCCTCTGAAATAGCTGAGCAAGTCATCCCGTTCAAGGCTAATTAGGGATGGAGAACAAATGCTGCCCTTGACATTTTGTTTTATTTCATGTCGAACAGAGTGACAGTAACTGCTGTCTCATTATTTAAAACCTCGATCTTTTACCTATTTAACCAGGTAACGTTAAGTGAAAGAAAGCTGATTCACAGTGACCAGCATACTGCAGCTGCTGGAAATCCGAACTTAAAACAGAAAATATTGGGAACACTTAGCAATATCTATGGAAGTGAAAACAGAGTGAATGTTTCAGGTCATTGAACTTGAATCCAATTATACAGTTCTGACGAAAGGTCACAGACCTGAAATATGAACTATGATTCTGTTCCCACATTCATTACCAGAAGTGATGAGAATTTCTGAATGTTCTGTTTTAATTTCAGATTTATAGCATCTGCACTGTTTTGATTTTCTATCAGTGTAAAGTGCTGAAAATCTGGAATCCCTTACCAGAATGGCTAGAGATCTATGTCTGAGCTGGAAACCCATGGGTAAAATCCCATTGTGAAAAGACAGTTCACCAGCTGAAGGTGTGCAGAAATTCACACGGTCATCCCATTTACTGAGACAGTCAAAATTGAGAGAGAATCATTGGGCTATTTCACATGTGGGGAGGGATTTACTCAGTTTCTCCATCTGTTAAAAGTCCAGCCTTAACAGTTCAAAGCATTTTATCCACAAATGATGCATTCTGGCAAGACACAGATTAGATTTTTCGTATGGGGGAAAAAAATCACTTGTTCACCCCAGTTTCTGAGATTCCAGTGAGTTCACATCGAACTGTAAGGGTTTATTCTACTGTTAATTACACTCAGTACAGAACTGCTGGAGGGTTCGTGCACATTGGTTGCTGCATCAATTTATTTAATAATTTTATATATTGGTCCTATGCCGCCATCATAATCGGATCATATAACATAATTTTCGATTGATCGATGCTCTTCCTCGGTATTCGTAGCGAGGCAGAACGTGCCTTATTCTCAATGCAGGAGCCTCTTGCGCAGTGGCATTTGTGACTCGAGCATGTGTGGTTCGCTTTTAGACTAGCACATGCGCAGTGCGGGTGCTGCGGCTGCGGGGAGGCGGACATCTCGATTCTGTGACCGGAGAAAAACGGCCGGTTGTAGGAGGATAATAGAGGCGGCGGAATGGGTGGGGAGGCTTCATAAACATCCAGCGGAGGCCTCAAAACCTGAATAAGAAATTATGAGGCCAGCGTTAGCACGCTTTGGGTGCTGCATCAATTTATTTAATAATTTTCTATCTTGGCCCTATAACTCCAATTTTCGATTGAATAATATTTCCTTTCAATGGCGGTGATCTTACCCAGAATTCGCGGCGAGATAAAGTGTGCTCTGTTCTCATGCAATGCGCCGCTTACGCAGGCGCACCGGGGTGGGTGGTGAATAAAGGACAGCGCATGCGCAGTTAGGTGCCCGACGGCGCATGCACAGTGTCGATGCTGCAGCTGCTGGGAGTTGGTTATTTAGGCTGTGCAATCGAAGAGAAATGGCCGAGTTTTGGTGGGCAATGGAGGTGGCCAAGTGGGTGGAGAAGCTTCAGGAACATCCAGTGGAGACCTCAAAAGCGGATTAAGAGCTTATAGAGCTCACGTTAGCACCGAAGGGGCCCGTAACAGCTATGGAGCCGCGTCCACAGGTTGGAGGCCCGAAAAGATCCAGCAGGGCGCATGCGCGATCATCCTGGTCCAGGTAGCAGGAGGAGAGAATGTTGTGAATTTCTATCCTGGACTGACAGTGATGGATTTTGGAAACTCCTTTTACAGGGGGTTAGAAGGGGAGAATTTACCCACAGTAAACTCAAACCAAGAGAAGTGTTTGTCTCTTCTCAATTTCTATTCTTGGACTGACTCCAATGATTTTTTTTACAGGATATTAGAAGAACAGGATTTGAAGGCAGGAAACTCAAACCAAACATCAAAACAAAATCTGACAGAGTCACTCGATTCATCAGAACCTAACGTATGTTTCTCTGTGGTAAATTATTCAAACATCTGTGTGACTGGTAATAGGGGAGATCAAAGCCATGGGGGGGTTTGGAAAGAAGTATGAGAATTTTAAATTGAGTTGCTGTTTAACCGGGAGCCTGTGTCGGTCAGTGAGGACAGGGTGATGGGTGAGTGAATGGTATTCAGTGCAGAGGACAAAGATAGCAGAGATTTGGATAAACTCAAGTTTATCACAGGTTGAATGTGGGAGGCCAATCAGTCAAGTCTTGAGATCATAAAGGAATAGATGAGAGTTCAGAAACATGTACTGTGACAAGGCCAAATCGAGTGAAATTACTGCAATATGTTATGGACAGGAGGGGTGTTAATTTAAACCACACTCATTTCTCTCATCTTCTGTCCACAAACAGAAAGGTGTTTTTGATTTGCTTCTCCCTTTATAAGTATTTTCCAACCCTCAGTTTTCATATGATCTAATTTCTATTTGTAGCCCCACAGCAAAGTCGAAATAGGATGAACTGAAAGGGTTAGTTTATTTGCACACAGCCAAAACTTGTGTGGTGTGAATGTTACTTTCTTATTGTCAACCCAAGCCTCTATGTGACTGGAGATAGGGGAGAGCAAAGTCATGGACTGATTTGGAAAGAAGGGTGAGAATTTTAAATTGAGTTTCTGTTTAACTGGGTGCCTGTCTAGGTCAGTAAGGACAAGGTGATGTGTGAATGACTGGGACTCAGTGCAGAGGACAGGGTGATATTTATATGTACTGTCTGAGACTGGACCAGACTGTTCACAAAAATACAAGCAGAATACTGCAGATGCTGGAAATCTGAAATAAAACAAAAAATCAGCAGGTCTGGTACCATCTATGGAGAGGGAATCAGAGTTAACGTTTCAATTCCATATGACTCTTCTTCACATAACTGGAGAAACTGTGGTTGTTCTCCCTGGAGCAAAGGAGATTGAAGGGAGATTTGATCGAGGTGTACGAGTTTATGATACGTTTAGATAAGGGTTGATAAACAAAAGCTCTTTCCATCAGCTGATCGGACACGGTACATCACTGAAACCACAATTAACCATTCCCTTGGCTGAAATGAGCACAGAAGACATCATCTGTGGAAGAGCTGTCTCTCCACAGACCAGTTGAGGCTTTTCTGTTTTTTCTGTTTTTATTTCAGACTGTTCACAACTTTGGTGTAACATATATATTTATATGTAGATATATATGTGTGTAGTTTGTAGTGGGGATTGAAGACAATGGATGGTGTGTGACTTGGAGAGGAACTTGGAGGTGATGGTGTTCATACACTTGCTACCCTGGTCCTAGGTTGTGAAGGTTAAGGCATTTCAGGGATTCCGTTGAAGCATCAACAAAGTCCTAGTCTTGTTTTAAATACATAAAATCCCTTGCTTCACCCCTTCTCTTCCCACCTCTCTCAGTCCCACTCCCTACATAGAGGCCCCACAAATGACCAGATTCATTCAGCTCAGTTTCACAACCTGCCTTTGGGTTTTTGTGGGTTCTCTCTCACTCCCTTTTTTCTGTTTTAAATCAATTCCACAGGGTATTAGAAGGGGAGGATTTGCTGTCGGGAAACTGAAACCAAACGTCACATCAGGATCTGACTGAGTCGCCCAATTTATCGTAACCTTAACATGGAAGGAGAAAGCTCCGTTCAGTGGGGAGAAACCGTACATGTGTTCTGTGTGCGGACAAGACTTCAGCCGATTGGCCTGTCATAACATAAATACAGTCACAGCAAGGAGAAGCCATGGAAATGCGGGGACTGTGGGAAAGGATTCAATTTCCCATCAAAGCTGGAAATACATCAGCGCAGTCACACTGGGGAGAGGCCATTCACCTGTGTGTGTGGGAAGGGATTCATTCGCTCATCCATTCTGCTGACACACCAGTGAGTTCACACTGGAGATAGACCATTCATCTGTTCAGAGTGTGGGAAGAGATTCACTCAGTTATCTATGTCATGGCACACCAGTGGGTACACAATACTGAGAGACCTTTTCAATGTCCAGAATGTGGGAAGTGTTTTAAAAGTTCTCCTGAAGTGATGTACCATCAACGTGTTCACACTGATGCGAGACCTTTTCAATGCCCAGACTGTGGGAAGTGTTTTAAAAGTTCCTGGGAATGAATGTGCCATCAGCGTGTTCACACTGATGAGAAAGCATTCAGGTGCTCTCACTGCGGGGCTGAGTTCAGGCAATCATCTCAACTTGTTATGCACCAGCGAAATCACACTGGAGAGAGGCCATTTCCTGTTCTTTTTCCACTCACTTAAACTATCTGGATGTCTTTTTTAGCATCCTTATGTCCTCCTTACAACTTACTTTCCAAACTATCTTTGTGTCAACAGCAAATTTAGCAACCATAGCTTAAGTCCCTTCATCCAAATCATTTATATAAATTGTAAAAAGTTGAGGCCCCAGCACTGATCTCTGTGGCAGCACACTTGTTACGCCTTGCCAACCAGAAAATTACCAATTTATGCCAACTTTCTGCTTACTGTTTGTTATGACGTGGCAGATCCACAAGGGAAACTTGGTTGTGTTATCTAAATGGTTTTGCAATTTGTATTTATTATGACAAGATGTGTGTACTGAATTGAGAAGTAATGAGTCCACCAAGGCCATTAAAATATTTACTGAAAAAATATTTCAAGCACATACATAAGACTACAATTACGTACCACTATAATAACTCCTAAAACTCCTATTTGACCTGACTCCCAGTTACACACCCATTTTAAGACAACAGTCCAAAATAGATTTTAGATTTAAACAAACCCAACAAGTCAACATGGTACCCATTTGACAGTGTCATTCCAAATGGATATTCTACAACTTCAGTTGCTTTACATAGCAGACTTAGGCACAAATGGCTGGGGGATTCTTGAAGGCTGTTTCACACACTCTTGTTAGATCTTACATGGCCCTTTCCTTTCCCTTTATATATGTTTCTCTCTTTAATATGTAAATTCTATTGTTCCATGTGCCTTTGAAACTGTATCTTCCTCATAATATAAAATAACTTTCATGTTGCCAATATTGTCAGCAAACTTTGGGAAAATAAACACACTCCTTAGCCTTGCTTATCTGACTGGTTGTAAACAGACTAAGATCCCTTTGAAATCCAAACAATCCCTTAATGTATCTAAAACTAACAATTCCCTCCACATCTTACATGCTAAGAAAGCATCATTAGCATGTCAAGCACATTTCAACATCTAGCTTCTGATGATTTCAAACTTGCAGTCTACTTGACTCCAAATGTAATTAAATCACACAGACGGAACCACCTAGACATTCACCCATAAACCTATTTTAAAATAAACCAGAATATTATGAAAATTATTATATTTTAATCATATATTAGCAAGCTAATCTCCTACCAATGCCAACATATTACCCCCAACACCATGAGCTTTTATTTTCTGCAATACCCTTTGAGGTGGTACCTTATCAAATACCTTCTGGTAGTCTAAATACAGTACATCCATCTGTTCCCATTTATCTACAACACATTTTACTTCTTCAAACGACTCCAATAAACTAGTTAAGCATGATTTCCCTTTTACAAAACCATGTTGACTCTGCCTGATTATCTTGAATTTTTCTAAGTGCACTACTATAATATCTTTAATAATAGCTTCCAGAATTGTCCCAATGTTAGATGTTAAGCTAACTGGCCTGAAGTTTCTTGTTTTCTGCCTCTCACCTTTTTTGAGTAAAGGAGTTACATTTACCACTTTTCAATCTAATGGAACCTTCCCCAAGCCTAGGGAATTTTGGAAAATTAAAACAAATACCATCAACTCTCTCACTAGACCCTTCTTTAAAGACGCAAGCCGGAATTCCATCAGGACCCTGGGACATGTCAGCCACAGCTCCAACAATTTGCTTAATCCTGCTTCCCTGGTGATATTCCTGAGTTCCTTCCTACGTTCCAATTCCTGATTAACAGCTATTTCTGGGATGCTATTTGTATCCTCTATAGTGAAGACCAATGCAAAATCTCTGTTCAATTCATCTGCTATCTCCTTATTTTCCATTATCAGTTCCCCAGGCTCACTTTCTGTAGGACCAACGCTCACTTTGTTAACTCTTCTTTTTTAAATATCAATAGAAACTCTTACCATATGTCTTTATATTTCTAGTTAGCTTCCTCTGGTACTCTAATTGTCCCTCCTTATTCATCTTTGGTCATTTTTACTGTCCAATCGTCTGTCCTGCCACCCATCTTTCCATAACTATGATTTTTCTGGCTGGGGTGGTGGTGGAATCTAGAACTGGGGACACCGTCTTAGACCAAGAGAGATGCATTTTAGGACTGAGATGAGGAATTTCTTCACTGGGAAGGTTGTGAATCTTGGGAATTCTTTGCCCCAGAGGGCTGTGGAGGCTCAGACACTTATTATGTTCAAGACTGAGATTGATGGATTTCTACATATTAAAAACTTCGAGGAATACGGGGAGAGTGCAGCAAAATGGTATTGAAGTAGATGATGAGCCATGAGCTCACTGAATTGTGGACTGGACTCAAAGGGCTGAATGGCCTACTCCTGCTCGCTTATGTTATGTTCTTATGAAAAGAGTATTGCTTTATTAAATATTTCTGCACAGGCTTTTAATTATCGGTGTGTGGGTGTTTGTAGCAAGTCTACTGCGTTTATTGCACATCCCCAGTTACCTTTGCGAAAGTAATGGTGGGTCACCTTCATCTTGAACCACTGTCCAGTGAAGGTGCTCCCACGAGGCCATGAGGTAAAACCCTGAGCTTCACCATTTTCACTCAGTGATGAAGGAGCAGTGAGAATATGCCCAAAACAGGATGGTGTGTGGCTAAGGTGGAAACTTGGGGATGAGGAATGATTTTCTATGAATCTGCTACCTTCCTCCTTCGATAAGGTTGAAACTTTAGGATTGGGAGGTCCTGTAAAAATTCTGGTTGTGATGCTGATGAAAAAATCCTTCATCTTCACCCTATCCCATCTCCCTCTCTCTCTTGTCATGTAGGCACACAGACCAGGTGGTAGGTTCTCCTCCTGTGCACTTAGTTACAGCATCAATTGACTTCATAATTTAATATCTTTGGCTCCAATCGTAATCGAATCACACAATATAACTTTGCATTCAACAACAACATAATTCAATGGCGTTAAAAACAAAAAAACTGCAGATGCTGGAAATCCAAAACAAAAACAGAATTACCTGGAAAAACTCAGCAGGTCTGGCAGCATCGGCGGAGAAGAAAAGAGTTGACGTTTCGAGTCCTCATGAGCCTTCGACAGAACTTGAGTTCGAGTCCAAGAAAGAGTTGAAATATAAGCTGGTTTAAGGTGTATGTGTGGGGGGTGGAGAGATAGAGAGAGAGAGGTGGGGGGGGGGGGTGTGGTTGTATGGACAAACAAGCAGTGATAGAAGCAGATCATCAAAAGATGTCAACGACAATAGTACAATAGAACACATAGGTGTTAAAGTTAAAGTTGGTGATATTATCTAAATGAATGTGCTAATTAAGAATGGATGGTAGGGCACTCAAGGTATAGCTCTAGTGGGGGTGGGGGGAGCTTCACTGGAATAATGCAGCAAGCCAAGGACAGACATGTGGGCAAGAGAGCAGGGTGGAGTGTTAAAATGGCAAGCGACAGGGAGGTTTGGGTCATTCTTGCGGACAGATCGCAGGTGTTCTGCAAAGCGGTCGCCGTTGCTCCCAATGTGGTCTCCTCTACATTGGAGAGACCAAACGTAAACTGGGCGACCGCTTTGCAGAACACCTGCGGTCTGTCCGCAAGAATGACCCAAACCTCCCTGTCGCTTGCCATTTTAACACTCCACCCTGCTCTCTTGCCCACATGTCTGTCCTTGGCTTGCTGCATTGTTCCAGTGAAGCCCAATGCAAATTGGAGGAACAACACCTCATCTTCCGACTAGGCACCTTACAGCCTTCCGGACTGAATAATGAATTCAACAACTTTAGGTCGTGAGCTCCCTCCCCCATCCCCACCCCCTTTCTGTTTCCCCCTTCCTTTTTTTTCCAATAAATTATAAAGATTTTCCTTTTCCCACCTATTTCCATTATAAAAAAACACCCCCACTAGAGCTATACCTTGAGTGCCCTACCATCCATTCTTAATTAGCACATTTGTTTAGATAATATCACCAAATTTAACACCTATGTGTTCTATTGTACTATTGTCGTTAACATCTTTTGATGATCTGCTTCTATCACTGCTTGTTTGTCCATACAACCACACCCCCCCCCGCCTCTCTCCATCTCTCCACCCCCCACACACACACCTTAAACCAGCTTATATTTCAACTCTTTCTTGGACTCGAACTCAAGTTCTGTCGAAGGGTCATGAGGACTCGAAACGTCAACTCTTCTCCGCTGATGCTGCCAGACCTGCTGAGTTTTTCCAGGTAATTCTGTTTTTGTTTTTAATTCAATGGTGTTGCGATTACCCAGCATTCAGCGAGAGGCAGAACGTGCTCTATCCTCACTGCGGGAGATCATCGCGCAGCCGCAGTGTCAGTCTGTGATCCGAGCATGCGCCCTGCGAACTCCGACAAGCGCATGCGCAGTTGCGGTACTGGGAGGAGCATGTTGATTGTGTGGGATCAGGGAGGAGAGCCAAAAAAGACCGGTGCCAGCGGGTCGGTGGTGAGGAATAAGAGCCAGCCAATCGGTGGGGCGGCTTCATAAATATCTACTGCATGCTTCAATTCGCAAAGTTTCCGGCCAGGCGTTTGCACTAATTTGGCGGCTGTGTCGTTTCTCCCGATATCAGGGACCAGATTAACGGCCGCCATCTTTCTGGGGCGCAAGGTGCAGGAGTGCGCATGTGCGGTTGCTATCTTTATTGGAGCAACGTAAAGCGGTGCGCATGTGCGATTGCCATGTTTTTAGGGGCAATTACAGCAGTGCGCATGTGCGATCGTCATGTTTATAGGGGGCAATTACAGCAAAGTTCGGTTCGAAGGTGGAACAATTAAAATTGGGAATTGTCAGCAATCCGGAATTAGAGAAAGTGAAGATCTTTGGGAGGATTGTGAAACTGGAGGAGATTACAGAGATAGGGAGGGATTTGAAAGAACGAAAAATTTAAACTTTTGTTGCATCTTAACCTGGAGCCTTTGTAGGTCAGTGACCACAGGGGTGATGGGTGAACAAGACTTGGTGTGAGTAAGCACATGGGCAGCAGAGTTTTGGATGACCTCGAGATTACAAGGGGTTGAATGTGAGAGGTCGGCCAGGAGTGCGTTAGGATAGTTAAGTCTAAGGGTACCAAAGGAATGGATGAGAGTTTCAGCAGCAGATGAGCTGAGGCTGGGGTGGAGTTGGACGATGTTACTGAGGTGGAAACAGGTGGTCTTGCTGATGATGTGGATATGTGGTTGGAAGCTCAACTTGGGGTGAAATATTTCACCATGATTGTGAACAGTCTGGTTCAGTCTCAGACAGTTGTCAGGGAAAAGGAATGGAGCTGGTGCCTAGGGAGTGGAGTTTGTAGTGGGGGCTGAAGACAATGGATGTCAGACAAGTCAGGACGGTGTGTAACTTGGAGGTGATGGTGTTCAGATGCACTTAGTACCCTGGTCCTTCTAGGCCGTGGAGAACTTGTAACTCTGGAGATTGTGAATTGTAAAAATATGAAATCTCTCTCCTTCACCCCTCGCCACTCCCAACTCTCTCTCTCTCTCTCCCCTTCCCTCCTCCGAGAGATGCCAGAGTCTTGTGTACAATCAGTCTGAGTGACAGGTTCCCTTCCCTGAAGGACATTAGTGACCCAGTTGGGTTTTTATGACAATCCAGCAGTTTTCATGGTCACTTTTTCCTCGTGCCGGCCCCACAAATTCCCAGATTCATTCAGCTCAATTTCACAACCTGCCTTTGTGTTTTTGTGGGTTCTCTCTCACTCACTTTTTTCTCTTTTCAATCTATTTCACAGGGTAATATAAGGGGAGAATTTGCAGTTGGGAAACTCAAACCAAACATCACATCAGGATCTGACCAAGTCCCCCAAATTAAGTAAGCTGAATATCATCGCATTTTGAACATGGAAGGAAAAAGCACCGTTCATGCTATGGAGAAACCATGGAAATGTCCGGATTGTCGGAAGGGATTCAGTTACCCATCTGTGCTGGAAATTCATCGACGCACTCACACTGGGGAGAGACCATTCACCTGCTCCAAGTGTGGGAAGGGATTCACTGATTCATCCACCCTGCTGAAACACCAGCGAGTTCATACTGATGAGAAACCTTTTAAATGTCCAGACTGCGGGAAACGTTTTAAAAGTTCCAGAAATCTGATGTACCATCAACATCTTCACACTGATGAGAAGCCGTTCAGGTGCTCTCACTGTGGGACTGGATTCAGACGATCGTCTCAACTCATTGTACACCAGCGAACTCACACTGGGGAGAGACCGTTCACTTGCTCAGAGTGTGGGAAGGGATTCACTCAATCATCTGACCTGCTGACACACCAGCGAGTTCACACTGGGGAGAGACCGTTCACCTGCTCAGAGTGTGGGAAGGGATTCATTCAGTTATCCCACCTGCTGACACACCATCAACGTGTTCACACTGATGAGAGACATTTTAAATGCCCAGATTGTGGGAAAGGCTATATAAGTTCCCAGGAGCTGATGTCCCATCAACATGTTCACACTGACGAGAAACCGTTCAGGTGCTCTCACTGTGGGACTGGGTTCAAGCGACCATCTGAACTCACTGTACACCAGCGAATTCACACTGGGGAGAGACCATTCTCCTGCTCAGAGTGTGGCAAAGGATTCACTCAGTCATCGGCACTGCGTACACACCAGCGGCTTCACACTGGAGAAAGGCCGTTTATCTGTTCTGACTGTGGGAAAGGATTCGCTGATTCATCCAATCTGCTGACACACCAGCAAGTTCACACTGGAGAGAGGCCATTTAAGTGCCCAGTCTGTGGGAAGTGCTATAAAAGTACCAGGGGACTGATGCTCCATCAGCATGTTCACACTGACGAGAGACCGTTCAGGTGCTCTCACTGTGGGACTGGGTTCAGGCGATCATCTCAACTCACTGAACACCAGCGAATTCACACTGGGGAGAGGCCGTTCACTTGCTCCGTATGTGGGAAGGCATTCACTACTTCATCCAACCTACTTGGACATCAGCGAGTTCACAAGAAACTACAGTGATTGGATTTTTCTGTTAATCACATCCAGGACTGAACCATGTTCACTGGGGTCTGTTTCTGCTGATGTTAATAAACTCTAGCCCAGCTGTAGGCGGTTATATTTTGGATAAAAGTCAAATAAATCAGCTTTATGTTAAACACTGTGTGTCAAGTCTTTTTAATATCTCTAACACAGGTTAGTTCCTTCTGAAGGTCTCTCCTTCTCCCCTGTCTCCTCCATCCTCACCTCCAACAATAAGTGTGAGGAGCTCATGGAGCTTCTTTGTCACTAAGATTGAGACAATCTGATCAGCTGCCTCTGCTGCTTCCCTCCCTTCCACTAGCCCACCGGGACAAACTGTCTCTGAAATTCCCCCTTGTCTGAGCCCTGAACCCACATCTTTCTACAGATTCTCTCCCATCTCCCCTCATGTCCTCTCAGTGCTCATCTTGTCCATGAGACTCGCCTTCTGCTCCCGTGACCCAATTCCCACTAAACTGCTGACTATTCAACTTCTCCATGTTGGCTGATATTGTAAATGGTTCTCTCTCCCTTCCGGTACTGCCCCTTTCACTGTTTATCCAGTCCTCACCCATCCAAAAACAGGATCTATCCTTGGCCCCTCCTATTTCTCATCTACATGCTGCCACTCGGTGACATCATCCAAAAGCACCGTGTTAGGTTTCACACGTACACTGACAACACCCAGCTCTACCTCACCACCATCCCTCTCCATTCCTCCACTGTTACTAAATTATCAAACTGCTTATCCCACATTCAGTACTGGATAAGCAGAAATTTCCTCAATTAAGAATTGGGAAGACCAAAGTCATTGTCTTCGGTCACCACTACAAATTCCGTTCCCTAACTACTGAGTCCATCCCTCTCCCTGAGGCTGAACCACACTGTTCTCAAAGTTAGTGTCATATTTGCCCTCAAGATGAGTTTCTGACCACATATCCACACCATCACTAACACCAGATATTTCAATCTCCATAATGTCACCTGTTTCCACCCCACCCCCAGCTCATCTGCTGCTCAAACCCTCATCCATGCCCGTGTTACCTTTAGACTTGATTATTCCAACACATTCCTGGCCAGCCCATCACATTCACTCTGTACCCACAAACGTGAGATCATCCAAAAGTCTGCTGACTGTGTACTTTCTTACATCAAGTCCCCTTTACCCATCATCCCTGTGCTCACTGATCCACATTGGCTCCTGGTCCAGCAGTGCCTCCATTTTAAAATTCGGAATCCTGTTTCGAATCCCTCCATGGTCTCCTCACTCCCTATCTCTGTAACCTCCAGTCACACAACCCTCTGGGATATTTGCACTCCCCTCACCCTAGTCTCTGGAACATTCCTGCTTTGAATTACTCCACCATTGGTGGCCGTGCCTACCTATGACACTCTTAAATCTCCTCCTTAAACCTCTCCACCTCTCTCTCCTGGTTAAAGATGTTTGTTAAAATCTGCCTCTCCAGTCAAGGTTCTGTCCATTTTCCCCTAATATCTCCCCATGTGACTCGCTGTCGGAATTTTCCTTCTGAAACTCCTCTGAACAACTTTGGAACGTTTTATTACATTAAACGTGTTTTATAAATACAAGTTGTTCCTGTTTCACGACAACCAGTTTGTGCACAGTAAGATTCCATGAACAGCAATCGGACTAACTGATTAATCCAGTTTTATTTGGTGGTGTTGGTTAAAGCACGAATGTTGGTCCCACTGCACCAGGAGAACTCCCCTGTGGACAGGATGTGGAGTTGTTGAGCTCTCCTGAGCTGAGAGTGGAGCTGATTGAGCTGTCGGGCCTGCAGTGTACCTTGCAGAACCGCTGTCTGGGATCTTTCCTCTTAATTCACTGACTCCCAGCTGAAGTTGTTTCTGCAGTTAAATAGTTAACTTTGAATATCAATCCCAATTTAATCTTCGGAGCAAAATCTACAACTTTAAATCAACTGCAGAAGAGAAAGGAATTTCCTGTGTTCATTTATCATCTTTCACACCCTTAGAACATCCCAAAGTGATTCACAGGCAATGATGTGTTTTGGGAGGAAGAATGAGGAGAGGCAGAATAAACTAAATGGTACAATTTTAAACAAAATGCAGCAATAGAGTGACCTGGGAGTGTCTGATCACAAATCTTTGAATGTGACAGGACAAGCTGATCAAGCTGTTTAATAAAAAGCTAATGGGGTCCTCGGCTTATTCATGGAGACATGGAGGACAAAAGCAAGGCAGTTATCCTGAATCTTTATAAATCACTGATTAATCCTCAGCTGAAATATTGTGTTCAATTCTGAGCACCACACTTTAGGAAAGATGCCAAGGCCTTGGAGAGGGTGTGGGGGAAATGTCCCAGAATAGTATCAGGGATAAAGGGTTTCAGTTCTGTGGAGAGACTGGAGAAGCTGGGATTGTTCCCTTTAGAGCAGAGAAGGTTAAGGGGTGATTTGATAGAGATGCAGAGATTTTTGAGGAGTTTTCATCTGCGCAGGGAGAAATTGTTTTCATTGGTAGGATGGTTGGTAACCACAGAACACAGCTTTAAAATAATTGGCAAAGAATCCAGGATGGAGATGAGGAGAGATTATTTTACTCAGTGAGTTCTGATGATCTGGAACACATTATCTGAATGACTGGTGGAAGCAGATCCACAAGTAACTTTCCAAAGTGATTTAGACTGATCGATCTTGACGTGTGGGGTCCACGTGTTCACTGAGAGAACTCGGCTATCATGGCAACACACACTCCCTTTGTTGGTACAGGGGCTTTAGTGTAGTTCTCCACTATTAAACTGACATCATTCATTGTACATTAGGCCAAACCTACAATCTTGTCTCTTCATAATTCCAGTGAAGAGGAGTATCTGTGGATGGATGGATCACTTCAAGAATGTCTTTGCTCTCTGATGTAATTATTTTCCCCTCAAAAACCATTTATATACCTTATTTCTTGGGGACATGGCAATCACTTATTCAATTAACAAGGGACAGATATTCAAGGTAACCCCTCCTATTTCCATCAGAAGCCCATTAAGTCATTTTGTGTCTCATCACTTGCTGGGACGTCCTGTTTAGCCTTTACTCAGACAGTTGGTTTACATATGGGTCATGAGATCCCCTCACCCTGTCAAGCTTGTCTTGTTTCAGGGTCTGTGCCAGAGATATATCCTTGGCAGAGAAACAGGAAGATTTCTTCATTGAGACAGACAGAGAGAGAGATATTCAATACATTTCTGAAGATTTTATAAGGTTGTTAGTGATCAGCCCCCTTGAGAAGGGAATATCCTTGTTGATTTCTCACAACTGATTTCTGAATAACCTTCCTATTTCTAAGCTATGAGCTTGTTTTCCTAATTTCTTCATGACAAGCCGTAGATAACATACTAAAGCTACTAGAATGATCAGAATCAGCAACACAGACCCTTGAGCTGCCACCAAGAATAAATATCAAAACTTTTCCACTACAATGTAATAACTATCGACTTAGATTCATCCTCCCCATCTGCTGATCATCTCACACAATCTTTGACATGTGGTAAATACATCTGGTTCAAACAAAAGTTCATGCACAGACTTTAAAGATTCTCCAGCTCTCTGCTCACCTGCATCCACCTTGTGGATATTTTCTAACTGATTCTGGACCTTCTTCAACTTAATTTGTCATTTCTGACCCTCTTTAGAAATCGCATCGAGGATACACTCGTAATCCCGGTCACACTCTTCACCAATCCCCAGGATCTCTCTCACCCCCGGCCCGCATGTTTTCTCTGTGAGACTATCAGTCACTTCCTGTAATGTGTCAATGCCATTGTATACTCCTGGCTTCACTTAGGAACTTCTCCATTCATGTTCAACTAAGACTGTTGCTTCTCAAGCCTATGATCTCAACCCTTGTGATCCCACTCCTAACACCACTTATAAGATCTAGGTTCGGGAATCACAGATTACCCGAAAAGAGGATCGAGTTCAGAAGTGATTTTAAAGTAGTTTATTGAAAAGCAACAGTTTAAATATGATGTGCAAGCTAAATAGACAGGAGAACACACGACCTGTGACAAGTGAGAATGGTTTACCGGTCCGGAGGACAAACGGATGGATGATACAGAGTGATTGCTGGTCTCTGTAGCTGGTGGTGACAGTCTCCTCTGAACGGTTAACTGCTGTGAGCCAGAGTGTGGGTGTTGGGCTGAAGTCAGTGTGGATCACGTCAGTATCTCCGTGCTCTCGAGAGCTTGTTTTAACCTTGACACAGGCAGTTGGTTCACGGATGGGTCATGAGATCCAATTGTATCAGGGTTAGAAATGTCTTGTTTCAGGGCCTGTGCTAGAGACATGTCCTTGGCAGAGATAACAGGCCTGTCCTGTGTTTGTCCTCCAGCAAGCTGCTATGGACCTTGCTTCAGAAGAGAGAGAGACTGAGCAATTCTTATAATATTCCATAAATATTCTAAGGTTATTAAGCAGTGATTTCTTACAGTCCGTTACTTGGATTGAACTTGTCGCCATTCCCGTGCTGAGTGGATTTCTGTACCACACCCTCAATTACTGACACTCCAATAGTGCAGCACACTCTCAATTACTGACACGCCAATAGTGCAGCACACCCTCAATTACTGACCTTCCATTAGTGTAGCAGACACTCAATTACTGACACTCCAATAGTGCATCACACCCTCAATTGCTGAAACTCAAATAGTGCAGCACACCATCAATTACTGACTCACAATAGTGCAGCACACCCTCAATTACTGACGCATCAATAGTGCAGCATCACCCTCAATTACAGACACTCCGTTATTGCAGCAGACCCTCAATTACTGACCTTCCAATAGTGCAGCACACCCTCAATTACTGACACTCCAACACTGCAGCACACCCTCAATTACTGACACTCCAATAGTGAGGCACACCCTCAATTACTGACACTCCAATAGTGCAGCACACCCTCAATTACTGACACTCCAATAGAGAAGCACACCCTCAATTACTGACACTCCAATAGTGCAGCACACCCTTAATTACTGACACTCCAATAGTGCAGCACACCCTCAATTACTGATACACAATTAGTGCAGCACACACTCAATTACTGACACTCCAATAGTGCAGCACACCCTCAATTACTGACACACCAATTGTGCAGCACACCCTCAATTACTGATACACAAATAGTGCAGCACACCCTCAATTACTGACACTCCAATAGTGCAGCACACCCTCAATTACTGACACTCCAATAGTGAAGCACACCCTCAATTACTGACACTCCAATAGTGCAGCACACACTCAATTACTGACACTCCAATAGTGAAGCACACCCTCAATTACTGACACTCCAATATTGCAGCACACCCTCAATTACTGACACTCCAATAGTGCAGCACACCCTCAATTACTGACACACCAATTGTGCAGCACACCCTCAATTACTGATACACAAATAGTGCAGCACACCCTCAATTACTGACACTCCAATAGTGCAGCACACCCTCAATTACTGATACACAAATAGTGCAGCACACCCTCAATTACTGATACACAAAGAGTGCAGCACACCCTCAATTACTGATACACAAAGAGTGCAGCACACCCTCAATTACTGATACACAAATAGTGCAGCACACCCTCAATTACTGATACACAAATAGTGCAGCACACCCTCAATTACTGACACACCAATTGTGCTGCACACCCTCAATTACTGACACTCTAATAGAGCAGCACACCCTCAATTACTGACACTCCAATAGTGCAAAACAACCTCAATTACTGACACTCCAATAGTGCAGCACACCCTCAATTACTGACACACAAATAGTGCTGCACACCCTTAATTGCTGATACTCCAATAGTGTATCACACCTTCAATTACCGACATTCCAGTAGTGCAGCACACCCTCAAATACTGACACTTGAATATTGCAGCACACGCTCCATTACTGACACTCCAATAGTGCAGCATCACCCTCAATTACAGACACTCCATTATTGCAGCAGACCCTCAATTACTGACCTTCCAATAGTGCAGCACACCCTCAATTACTGACACACAAATAGTGCAGCACACCCTCAATTACTGACACTCCAATACTGCAGCAAACCCTCAATTACTGACACCCCAATAGTGCAGCACACCCTCAATTACTGACACTCCAATAGTACAGCACACCCTCAATTACTGACATACAACTAGTGCAGTACACCCTCAATTACTGACACACCAATAGTGCGACACACCCTCAATTACAGATACACAAATAGTGCAGCACACCCTCAATTATTGACACATAAATAGTGCAGCACACCCTCAAATACTGATACACAAATAGTGCAGCACACCCTCAATTACTGACACACCAATAGTGCAGCATACCCTCAATTACTGATACACAAATAGTGCAGCACACCCTCAATTACTGACACACCAATAGTGCAGCACACCCTCAAATACTGATAAACAAAGAGTGCAGCACACCCTCAATTACTGACACTCCAATAGTGCAGCACACCCTCAATTACTGAAACTCCAAAAGTGCAGCACACACTCAATTACTGACACTCCTATGGGGCAGCACACTCTCAATTACTGACACTTGAATATTGCAGCACACCCTCCATTACTGACACTCCAATAGTGCAGCACACCGTCAATTACTAACCCACAACTAGTACAGCAAAGCCTCAATTACTGACAATCTAATGGAGCAGCACACCCTCAAATACTGACCCTCCGAGATTGCAGCATACCCTCAATTACTGACACTTGAATATTGCAACACACCCTCAATTACTGAAACTCCAAAAGTGCAGCACACCCTCAATTCCTCACAATCCAATAGTGTATCACACCTTCAATTACCGACATTCCAGTAGTGCAGCACACCCTCAAATACTGACACACCAATGGTGCAGTACACCCTCAAATACTGATAAACAAAGAGTGAAGCACATCCTCAATTACTGATAAACAAAGAGTGCAGCACATCCTCAATTACTGACACTCCAATAGTGCAGCACACCCTCAGTTACTGACACTCCAATAGTGCAGCACACCCTCAATTACTGACACACCAATAGTGCAGCACACCCTCAAATACTGATAACCAAAGAGTGCAGCACACCCTCAATTACTGACACTCCAATAGTGCAGCACACCCTCAAATACTGATAAACAAAGAGTGCAGCACATCCTCAATTACTGACACTCCAATAGTGCAGCACACCCTCAATTACTGATACACAAATAGTGCAGCACACCCTCAATTACTGACACACCAATAGTGCAGCACACCCTCAATTACTGATACACAAATAGTGCAGCACACACTCAATTACTGACACTCCAATAGTGCAGCACACCCTCAATTACTGACACTCCAATAGTGCAGCACACCCTCAATTACTGATACACAAATAGTGCAGCACACCCTCAATTACTGACACACCAATAGTGCAGCACACCCTCAATTACTGACAATCTAATGGAGCAGCACACCCTCAAATACTGACCCTCCGAGATTGCAGCATACCCTCAATTACTGACACTTGAATATTGCAACACACCCTCAATTACTGAAACTCCAAAAGTGCAGCACACCCTCAATTCCTCACAATCCAATAGTGTATCACACCTTCAATTACCGACATTCACAATAGTGCAGCACACCCTCAAATACTGACACTCAATTAGTACAGCAAACCATCAATTACTGACAATCTAATAGAGCAGTACACCCTCAAATACACCCTACAATATTGCAGCACAACCTCAATTACGGACACTCCAATAGTGCAGCACACACTCAATTAGTACAGCAAAACATCAATTACTGACAATCTAATAGAGCAGCACACCCTCAAATACTGACCCTACAATATTGCAGCACAACCTCAATTACTGACACTCCAATAGTGCAGCACAATCTCAACTACTGACACTCCAATAGTGCGGCTCACCATCAATAACTGACACTCAAATAGTGCAACAAACATTGAATTACTGATACTCAAAGAGTGCAACACACCCTCAATTACTCACACTCCAAAAGTGCAGCACACCCTCAGTCACTGACACTCCAATAGTGCAGCACACCCTCAATTACTGACACTCCAATATTGCAGCATAACCTCAACTACTGACACTCCAATAGTGCAGCACACGCTCAATTACTGACACTCCAATAGTGCTGCATACCCTCAATTACTGACACTCCCATTCCGCAGCCATCACTGAATTACTGACCCTCAAAGAGTGCAGCACACCCTCAATTACAGTCACTACAATAGTGCAGCACAATCTCAACTACTGACACTCCATTAGAGCAGCACACCCTCAATTTCTAACACTCCAATAGGGCTGCACACCCTCAATTACTGACACTCCAATAGTGCAGCTAACCATCAATAACTGACACTCAAATAGTGCAGCAAACACTGAATTGCTGATCCTCAAAGAGTGCAGCACACCCTCAATTACTGACACTCCAATAGTGCAGCACACCCTCAATTACTGACACTCCAATAGTGCAGCACACCCTCAATTACTGACACTCAAATAATGCAGCACACCCTCAATTTCTAACACTCCAATAGTGCAGCACACCCTCAATTACTGACACTACAATAGAGCAGCACACCCTCAATTACTGACACTCCAATAGTGCTGCACACACTCAATTACTGGCCCAGCAATAGTGCAGCAGAACCTCAATTAATGACACTCCAATATTGCAGTACACCCTCAATTACTGACACTCCAATAGTGCAGCACACCCTCAATTAATGACGCTCCAATATTGCAGCACACCTTCAATTACTGACAATCCTATAGTGCAGTGCATCCGCAATTTCTGACACTCCAATAGTGCAGCATAACCTCACTTACTGACACTCAAATAGTGCAGCACAATCTCAACTACTGACACTCCAACAGTGCAGCTCACCATCAATAACTGACACTCAAATAGTGCAACAAACACTGAATTACTGATACTCAGAGTGCAACACACCCTCAATTACTCACACTCCAAAAGTGCAGTACACCCTCAGTCACTGACACCCCAGTAGTGCAGCACACCCTCAATTACTGACACTCCAATAGTGCAGCACACCCTCTATTACTGACACTCCAATAGTGCAGCACACCCTCAATTACTGACACTCCAATAATGCAGCACATCCCCAATTCGTGACCCTCAAATAGTGCAGCACAGCCTCAATTACTGACACTCCAAAAGTGCAGCACACCCTCAATTACTGAAACCCCAATAGTGCAGCACACCCTCAATTACTAATGCTCCAATTGTGCAGCAAACCCTCAATTACTGTCCCTCAAATAGTGCAGCACACCCTCAATTACTGAGCCTCAAATAGTGCAGCACTGCCTCAATTACTGAAACACCAATAATGCAGCACACCCTCAATTAACGAAACAACAATAATGCAGCACACCTTCCGTTACTGACACTCCAAGAGTGCAGCACACCCTCAATTACTGACACTCCCATTCCACAGCCAGCACTGAATTACTGACCCTCACAGAGTGCAGCACACCATCAATTATCGACACTCCATAATGCAGCACACCCTCAATTATTGACACTCCAACAGAGCAGCATATCCTCAAAAACTGAGACTTCAATAGGACAGCAGACCCTCAATTACTGACACTCAAATAGTGCAGAATAATCTCAACTACTGACACTCCAATAGTGCAACTCACCCTCAATTACTGACACTCAAATAGTAAAGCAAACCATCAATTACTGACAAGCTAATAGAGCAGCACACCCTCAAATACTGACCCTACAATATTGCAGCACAACCTCAATTACTGACACTCCAATAGTGCAACACACCCTCAATTACTGACCTTCCAACAGTGTAGCACACCCTCACAGAATGACCCTCCAACAGTGCAGCAAACCCTCAATTACTGACCCTCCAATAGTGCAGCACACCCTCAAATACAGACACTCCAATATTTCAGCACACCTTCAATTACTGACACGCCAATAGTGCAGCATACACTCAATTACTGACACTCCCATTCCGCAGCCAACACTGAATTACTGAACCTCACAGAGTGCAGCACACCATCAATTATTGACACTCCACAATGCAGCACACCCTCAATTACTGACACACCAATAGTTCAGCACACTCTCAATTATTGACACTCCAATAGAGCAGCACATCCTCGAAAACTGAGACTTCAATAGGACAGCAGACCCTCAATTACTGACACTCAAATAGTGCAGAATAATCTCAACTACTGACACTCCAATAGTGCAGCTCACCATCAATAACTGACACTCCAATAGTGCAGCGAAGACTGAATTACTGACCCTCACAAAGTGCAGCACACCATCAATGATTGACACTCCAAAAGTGCTGCACACCCTCAATTACTGGCCCTGCAATAGTGCAGCATACACTCAATTAGTGACGCTGCAACAGTGCAGCAGACCATCGATTAATGACACTCCAATAGTGCAGCACACCCTCAGTTACTGACACTCCAATAGTGCAGCACACCCTCAATTACTGACACTCCAATAGTGAAGCACACCCTCAATTACTGACACTCCAATAGTGCAGCACACACTGAATTACTGACACTCCAATAGTGAAGCACACCCTCAATTACTGACACTCCAATAGTGCAGCACACCCTCAATTACTAATGCTCCAATTGTGCAGCAAACCCTCAATTACTGTCCCTCAAATAGTGCAGCACACCCTCAATTACTGAGCCTCAAATAGTGCAGCACTGCCTCAATTACTGAAACACCAATAATGCAGCACACCCTCAATTAACGAAACAACAATAATGCAGCACACCTTCCGTTACTGACACTCCAAGAGTGCAGCACACCCTCAATTACTGACACTCCCATTCCACAGCCAGCACTGAGTTACTGACCCTCACAGAGTGCAGCACACCATCAATTATCGACACTCCATAATGCAGCACACCCTCAATTATTGACACTCCAACAGAGCAGCATATCCTCAAAAACTGAGACTTCAATAGGACAGCAGACCCTCAATTACTGACACTCAAATAGTGCAGAATAATCTCAACTACTGACACTCCAATAGTGCAACTCACCCTCAATTACTGACACTCAAATAGTAAAGCAAACCATCAATTACTGACAAGCTAATAGAGCAGCACACCCTCAAATACTGACCCTACAATATTGCAGCACAACCTCAATTACTGACACTCCAATAGTGCAACACACCCTCAATTACTGACCTTCCAACAGTGTAGCACACCCTCACATAATGACCCTCCAACAGTGCAGCAAACCCTCAATTACTGACCCTCCAATAGTGCAGCACACCCTCAAATACAGACACTCCAATATTTCAGCACACCTTCAATTACTGACACGCCAATAGTGCAGCATACACTCAATTACTGACACTCCCATTCCGCAGCCAACACTGAATTACTGAACCTCACAGAGTGCAGCACACCATCAATTATTGACACTCCACAATGCAGCACACCCTCAATTACTGACACACCAATAGTTCAGCACACTCTCAATTATTGACACTCCAATAGAGCAGCACATCCTCGAAAACTGAGACTTCAATAGGACAGCAGACCCTCAATTACTGACACTCAAATAGTGCAGAATAATCTCAACTACTGACACTCCAATAGTGCAGCTCACCATCAATAACTGACACTCCAATAGTGCAGCGAAGACTGAATTACTGACCCTCACAAAGTGCAGCACACCATCAATGATTGACACTCCAAAAGTGCTGCACACCCTCAATTACTGGCCCTGCAATAGTGCAGCATACACTCAATTAGTGACGCCGCAACAGTGCAGCAGACCATCGATTAATGACACTCCAATAGTGCAACACACCCTCAGTTACTGACACTCCAATAGTGCAGCACACCCTCAATTACTGACACTCCAATAGTGAAGCACACCCTCAATTACTGACACTCAAATAATGCAGCACACCCTCAATTTCTAACACTCCAATTGTGCAGCACACCCTCAATTACTGACACTCCAATAGTGCAGCACACCCTCAATTACTGACACACCAATTGTGCAGCACACCCTCAATTACTGATACACAAATAGTGCAGCACACCCTCAATTACTGACACTCCAATAGTGCAGCACACCCTCAATTACTGATACACAAAGAGTGCAGCACACCCTCAATTACTGATACACAAAGAGTGCAGCACACCCTCAATCACTGATACACAAATAGTGCAGCACACCCTCAATTTCTGATACACAAATAGTGCAGCACACCCTCAAATACTGACACACCAATTGTGCTGCACACCCTCAATTACTGACACTCTAATAGAGCAGCACACCCTCAATTACTGACACTCCAATAGTGCAAAACAACCTCAATTACTGACACTCCAATAGTGCAGCACACCCTCAATTACTGACACACAAATAGTGCTGCACACCCTTAATTACTGATACTCCAATAGTGTATCACACCTTCAATTACCGACATTCCAATAGTGCAGCACACCCTCAAATACTGACACTTGAATATTGCAGCACACCCTCCATTACTGACACTCCAATAGTGCAGCATCACCCTCAATTACAGACACTCCATTATTGCAGCAGACCCTCAATTACTGACACACAAATAGTGCAGCACACCCTCAATTACTGACACACAAATAGTGCAGCAAACCCTCAATTACTGACACTCCAATAGTACAGCACACCCTCAATTACTGACATACAACTAGTGCAGTACACCCTCAATTACTGACACACCAATAGTGCGGCACACCCTCAATTACAGATACACAAATAGTGCAGCACACCCTCAATTATTGATACACAAATAGTGCAGCACACCCTCAATTACTGATACACAAATAGTGCAGCACACCCTCAATTACTGACACACCAATAGTGCAGCACACCCTCAATTACTGATACACAAATAGTGCAGCACACCCTCAATTACTGACACACCAATAGTGCAGCACACCCTCAAATACTGATAAACAAAGAGTGCAGCACACCCTCAATTACTGACACTCCAATAGTGCAGCACACCCTCAATTACTGAAACTCCAAAAGTGCAGCACACACTCAATTACTGACACTCCAATAGTGCAGCACACACTCAATTACTGACACTCCTATGGTGCAGCACACTCTCAATTACTGACACTTGAATATTGCAGCACACCCTCCATTACTGACACTCCAATAGTGCAGCCCACCGTCAATTACTAACCCACAACTAGTACAGCAAAGCCTCAATTACTGACAATCTAATGGAGCAGCACACCCTCAAATACTGACCCTCCGAGATTGCAGCATACCCTCAATTACTGACACTTGAATATTGCAACACACCCTCAATTACTCAAACTCCAAAAGTGCAGCACACCCTCAATTCCTCACAGTCCAATACTGTATCACACCTTCAATTACCGACATTCCAATAGTGCAGCACACCCTCAAATACTGACACTCAATTAGTACAGCAAACCATCAATTACTGACAATCTAATAGAGCAGCACACCCTCAAATACACCCTACAATATTGCAGCACAACCTCAATTACGGACACTCCAATAGTGCAGCACACACTCAATTAGTACAGCAAAACATCAATTACTGACAATCTAATAGAGCAGCACACCCTCAAATACTGACCCTACAATATTGCAGCACAACCTCAATTACTGACACTCCAATAGTGCAGCACAATCTCAACTACTGACACTCCAATAGTGCGGCTCACCATCAATAACTGACACTCAAATAGTGCAACAAACATTGAATTACCGATACTCAAAGAGTGCAACACACCCTCAATTACTCACACTCCAAAAGTGCAGCACACCCTCAGTCACTGACACTCCAATAGTGCAGCACACCCTCAATTACTGACACTCCAATATTGCAGCATAACCTCAACTACTGACACTCCAATAGTGCAGCACACGCTCAATTACTGACACTCCAATAGTGCTGCATACCCTCAATTACTGACACTCCCATTCCGCAGACAACACTGAATTACTGACCCTCAAAGAGTGCAGCACACCCTCAATTACAGTCACTACAATAGTGCAGCACAATCTCAACTACTGACACTCCATTAGAGCAGCACACCCTCAATTTCTAACACTCCAATAGGGCTGCACACCCTCAATTACTGACACTCCAATAGTGCAGCTAACCATCAATAACTGACACTCAAATAGTGCAGCAAACACTGAATTGCTGATCCTCAAAGAGTGCAGCACACCCTCAATTACTGACACTCCAATAGTGCAGCACACCCTCAATTACTGACACTCCAATAGTGCAGCACACCCTCAATTACTGACACTCAAATAATGCAGCACACCCTCAATTTCTAACACTCCAATAGTGAAGCACACCCTCAATTACTGACACTACAATAGAGCAGCACACCCTCAATTACTGACACTCCAATTGTGCTGCACACCCTCAATTACTGACACTCCAATAGTGCAGCAGAACCTCAATTAATGACACTCCAATATTGCAGTACACCCTCAATTACTGACACTCCAATAGTGCAGCACACCCTCAATTAATGACGCTCCAATATTGCAGCACACCCTCAATTACTGACAATCCTATAGTGCAGTGCATCCGCAATTTCTGACACTCCAATAGTGCAGCATAACCTCACTTACTGACACTCAAATAGTGCAGCACAATCTCAACTACTGACACTCCAATAGTGCAGCTCACCATCAATAACTGACACTCAAATAGTGCAACAAACACTGAATTACTGATACTCAGAGTGCAACACACCCTCAATTACTCACACTCCAAATGTGCAGTACACCCTCAGTCACTGACACCCCAGTAGTGCAGCACACCCTCAATTACTGACACTCCAATAGTGCAGCACACCCTCTATTACTGACACTCCAATAATGCAGCACACCCTCAATTACTGACACTCCAATAATGCAGCACATCCCCAATTAGTGACCCTCAAATAGTGCAGCACAGCCTCAATTACTGACACTCCAAAAGTGCAGCACACCCTCAATTACTGAAACCCCAATAGTGCAGCACACCCTCAATTACTAATGCTCCAATTGTGCAGCAAACCCTCAATTACTGTCCCTCAAATAGTGCAGCACACCCTCAATTACTGAGCCTCAAATAGTGCAGCACTGCCTCAATTACTGAAACACCAATAATGCAGCACACCCTCAATTAACGAAACAACAATAATGCAGCACACCTTCCGTTACTGACACTCCAAGAGTGCAGCACACCCTCAATTACTGACACTCCCATTCCACAGCCAGCACTGAATTAATGACCCTCACAGAGTGCAGCACACCATCAATTATCGACACTCCATAATGCAGCACACCCTCAATTACTGACACTCCAATAGTTCAGCACGCCATCAATTATTGACACTCCAACAGAGCAGCATATCCTCAAAAACTGAGACTTCAATAGGACAGCAGACCCTCAATTACTGACACTCAAATAGTGCAGAATAATCTCAACTACTGACACTCCAATAGTGCAACTCACCCTCAATTACTGACACTCAAATAGTAAAGCAAACCATCAATTACTGACAAGCTAATAGAGCAGCACACCCTCAAATACTGACCCTACAATATGGCAGCACAACCTCAATTACTGACACTCCAATAGTGCAACACACCCTCAATTACTGACCTTCCAACAGTGTAGCACACCCTCACATAATGACCCTCCAACAGTGCAGCAAACCCTCAATTACTGACCCTCCAATAGTGCAGCACACCCTCAAATACAGACACTCCAATATTTCAGCACACCGTCAATTACTGACACGCCAATAGTGCAGCATACACTCAATTACTGACACTCCCAATCCGCAGCCAACACTGAATTACTGAACCTCACAGAGTGCAGCACACCATCAATTATTGACACTCCACAATGCAGCACACCCTCAATTACTGACACACCAATAGTTCAGCACACTCTCAATTATTGACACTCCAATAGAGCAGCACATCCTCGAAAACTGAGACTTCAATAGGACAGCAGACCCTCAATTACTGACACTCAAATAGTGCAGAATAATCTCAACTACTGACACTCCAATAGTGCAGCTCACCATCAATAACTGACACTCCAATAGTGCAGCGAAGACTGAATTACTGACCCTCACAAAGTGCAGCACACCATCAATGATTGACACTCCAAAAGTGCTGCACACCCTCAATTACTGGCCCTGCAATAGTGCAGCATACACTCAATTAGTGACGCTGCAACAGTGCAGCAGACCATCAATTATCGACACTCCAATAGTGAAGCACACCCTCAATTACTGACACTCCAATAGTGCAGCACACCCTCAATTACTGACACTCCAATAGTGCAGCACACCCTCAATTACTGACACTCCAATAGTGCAGCACACCCTCAATTACTGACACTCCAATAGTGCAGCACACCCTCAATTACTGACACTCCAATAGTGCAGCACACCCTCAATTACTGACACACCAATTGTGCAGCACACCCTCAATTACTGATACACAAATAGTGCAGCACACCCTCAATTACTGACACTCCAATAGTACAGCACACCCTCAATTACTGACACTCCAATAGTGCAGCACACACTCAATTACTGACACTCCAATAGTGAAGCACACCCTCAATTACTGACACTCCAATAGTGCAGCACACCCTCAATTACTGACACTCCAATAGTGCAGCACACCCTCAATTACTGACACTCCAATAGTGCAGCACACCCTGAATTACTGACACACCAATTGTGCAGCACACCCTCAATAACTGATACACAAATAGTGCAGCACACCCTCAATTACTGACACTCCAATAGTGCAGCACACCCTCAATTACTGATACACAAATAGTGCAGCACACCCTCAATTACTGATACACAAAGAGTGCAGCACACCCTCAATTACTGATACATAAATAGTGCAGCACACCCTCAATTACTGATACACAAATAGTGCAGCACACCCTCAATTACTGACACACCAATTGTGCTGCACACCCTCAATTACTGACACTCTAATAGAGCAGCACACCCTCAATTACTGACACTCCAATAGTGCAAAACAACCTCAATTACTGACACTCCAATAGTGCAGCACACCCTCAATTACTGACACACAAATAGTGCTGCACACCCTTAATTACTGATACTCCAATAGTGTATCACACCTTCAATTACCGACATTCCAGTAGTGCAGCACACCCTCAAATACTGACACTTGAATATTGCAGCACACCCTCCATTACTGACACTCCAATAGTGCAGCATCACCCTCAATTACAGACACTCCATTATTGCAGCAGACCCTCAATTACTGACACACAAATAGTGCAGACCACCCTCAATTACTGACACACAAATAGTGCAGCAAACCCTCAATTACTGACACCCCAATAGTGCAGCAAACCCTCAATTACTGACACTCCAATAGTACAGCACACCCTCAATTACTGACATACAACTAGTGCAGTACACCCTCAATGACTGACACACCAATAGTGCGGCACACCCTCAATTACAGATACACAAATAGTGCGGCACACCCTCAATTATTGATACACAAATAGTGCAGCACACCCTCAATTACTGATACACAAATAGTGCAGCACACCCTCAATTACTGACACACCAATAGTGCAGCACACCCTCAATTACTGATACACAAATAGTGCAGCACACCCTCAATTACTGACACACCAATAGTGCAGCACACCCTCAAATACTGATAAACAAAGAGTGCAGCACACCCTCAATTACTGACACTCCAATAGTGCAGCACACCCTCAATTACTGAAACTCCAAAAGTGCAGCACACACTCAATTACTGACACTCCTATAGTGCAGCACACACTCAATTACTGACACTCCTATGGTGCAGCACACTCTCAATTACTGACACTTGAATATTGCAGCACACCCTCCATTACTGACACTCCAATAGTGCAGCACACCGTCAATTACTAACCCACAACTAGTACAGCAAAGCCTCAATTACTGACAATCTAATGGAGCAGCACACCCTCAAATACTGACCCTCCGAGATTGCAGCATACCCTCAATTACTGACACTTGAATATTGCAACACACCCTCAATTACTCAAACTCCAAAAGTGCAGCACACCCTCAATTCCTCACAGTCCAATAGTGTATCACACCTTCAATTACCGACATTCCAATAGTGCAGCACACCCTCAAATACTGACACTCAATTAGTACAGCAAACCATCAATTACTGACAATCTAATAGAGCAGCACACCCTCAAATACACCCTACAATATTGCAGCACAACCTCAATTACGGACACTCCAATAGTGCAGCACACACTCAATTAGTACAGCAAAACATCAATTACTGACAATCTAATAGAGCAGCACACCCTCAAATACTGACCCTACAATATTGCAGCACAACCTCAATTACTGACACTCCAATAGTGCAGCACAATCTCAACTACTGACACTCCAATAGTGCGGCTCACCATCAATAACTGACACTCAAATAGTGCAACAAACATTGAATTACCGATACTCAAAGAGTGCAACACACCCTCAATTACTCACACTCCAAAAGTGCAGCACACCCTCAGTCACTGACACTCCAATAGTGCAGCACACCCTCAATTACTGACACTCCAATATTGCAGCATAACCTCAACTACTGACACTCCAATAGTGCAGCACACGCTCAATTACTGACACTCCAATAGTGCTGCATACCCTCAATTACTGACACTCCCATTCCGCAGCCAACACTGAATTACTGACCCTCAAAGAGTGCAGCACACCCTCAATTACAGTCACGACAATAGTGCAGCACAATCTCAACTACTGACACTCCATTAGAGCAGCACACCCTCAATTTCTAACACTCCAATAGGGCTGCACACCCTCAATTACTGACACTCCAATAGTGCAGCTAACCATCAATAACTGACACTCAAATAGTGCAGCAAACACTGAATTGCTGATCCTCAAAGAGTGCAGCACACCCTCAATTACTGACACTCCAATAGTGCAGCACACCCTCAATTACTGACACTCCAATAGTGCAGCACACCCTCAATTACTGACACTCAAATAATGCAGCACACCCTCAATTTCTAACACTCCAATAGTGCAGCACACCCTCAATTACTGACACTACAATAGAGCAGCACACCCTCAATTACTGACACTCCAATAGTGCTGCACACACTCAATTACTGGCCCGGCAATAGTGCAGCAGAACCTCAATTAATGACACTCCAATATTGCAGTACACCCTCAATTACTGACACTCCAATAGTGCAGCACACCCTCAATTAATGACGCTCCAATATTGCAGCACACCCTCAATTACTGACAATCCTATAGTGCAGTGCATCCGCAATTTCTGACACTCCAATAGTGCAGCATAACCTCACTTACTGACACTCAAATAGTGCAGCACAATCTCAACTACTGACACTCCAATAGTGCAGCTCACCATCAATAACTGACACTCAAATAGTGCAACAAACACTGAATTACTGATACTCAGAGTGCAACACACCCTCAATTACTCACACTCCAAAAGTGCAGTACACCCTCAGTCACTGACACCCCAGTAGTGCAGCACACCCTCAATTACTGACACTCCAATAGTGCAGCACACCCTCTATTACTGACACTCCAATAGTGCAGCACACCCTCAATTACTGACACTCCAATAATGCAGCACATCCCCAATTAGTGACCCTCAAATAGTGCAGCACAGCCTCAATTACTGACACTCCAAAAGTGCAGCACACCCTCAATTACTGAAACCCCAATAGTGCAGCACACCCTCAATTACTAATGCTCCAATTGTGCAGCAAACCCTCAATTACTGTCCCTCAAATAGTGCAGCACACCCTCAATTACTGAGCCTCAAATAGTGCAGCACTGCCTCAATTACTGAAACACCAATAATGCAGCACACCCTCAATTAACGAAACAACAATAATGCAGCACACCTTCCGTTACTGACACTCCAAGAGTGCAGCACACCCTCAATTACTGACACTCCCATTCCACAGCCAGCACTGAATTACTGACCCTCACAGAGTGCAGCACACCATCAATTATCGACACTCCATAATGCAGCACACCCTCAATTACTGACACTCCAATAGTTCAGCACGCCATCAATTATTGACACTCCAACAGAGCAGCATATCCTCAAAAACTGAGACTTCAATAGGACAGCAGACCCTCAATTACTGACACTCAAATAGTGCAGAATAATCTCAACTACTGACACTCCAATAGTGCAACTCACCCTCAATTACTGACACTCAAATAGTAAAGCAAACCGTCAATTACTGACAAGCTAATAGAGCAGCACACCCTCAAATACTGACCCTACAATATTGCAGCACAACCTCAATTACTGACACTCCAATAGTGCAACACACCCTCAATTACTGACCTTCCAACAGTGTAGCACACCCTCACATAATGACCCTCCAACAGTGCAGCAAACCCTCAATTACTGACCCTCCAATAGTGCAGCACACCCTCAAATACAGACACTCCAATATTTCAGCACACCTTCAATTACTGACACGCCAATAGTGCAGCATACACTCAATTACTGACATTCCGCAGCCAACACTGAATTACTGAACCTCACAGAGTGCAGCACACCATCAATTATTGACACTCCACAATGCAGCACACCCTCAATTACTGACACACCAATAGTTCAGCACACTCTCAATTATTGACACTCCAATAGAGCAGCACATCCTCGAAAACTGAGACTTCAATAGGACAGCAGACCCTCAATTACTGACACTCAAATAGTGCAGAATAATCTCAACTACTGACACTCCAATACTGCAGCTCACCATCAATAACTGACACTCCAATAGTGCAGCGAAGACTGAATTACTGACCCTCACAAAGTGCAGCACACCATCAATGATTGACACTCCAAAAGTGCTGCACACCCTCAATTACTGGCCCTGCAATAGTGCAGCATACACTCAATTAGTGACGCTGCAACAGTGCAGCAGACCATCAATTATCGACACTCCAATAGTGAAGCACACCCTCAATTACTGGCCCTGCAATAGTGCAGCATACACTCAATTAGTGACGCTGCAACAGTGCAGCAGACCATCAATTATCGACACTCCAATAGTGAAGCACACCCTCAATTACTGACACTCCAATAGTGCAGCACACCCTCAATTAATGATGCTCCAATAGTGCAGCACACCCTCAATTACTGAAAATCCAATAGTGCAGCACACCCTCAATTACTGATACTCCAATAGTGCAGCTCACCCTCAATTAATGATGCTCCAATAGTGCAGCACACCCTCAATTACTGAAAATCCAATAGTGCAGTGCATCCGCAATTTCTGACACTCCAATAGTGCAGCATAACCTCACTTACTGACACTCAAATAGTGCAGCACAATCTCAACTATTGACACTCCAATAGTGCAGCTCACCATCAATAACTGACACTCCAATAGTGCAGCAAACACTGAATTACTGATCCTCAAAGAGTGCAACACACCCTCAATTACTCATACTCCAAAAGTGCAGCACACCCTCAATTACTGACACTCCAATAGTGCAGCACACCCTCAATTACTGACACCCCAATAGTGCAGCACACCCTCAATTACTGACAAGCCTATAGAGCAGCACATCCTCAATTACTGACACTCAAATAGTGCAGCAGAATCTCAACTACTGACACTCCAATAGTGCAGCACACCCTCAATTACTGACACTCCAATATTGCAGCATAACCTCAAGTACTGACACACCAATTGTGCAGCACACCCTCAATTACTGATACACAAATAGTGCAGCACACCCTCAATTACTGACACTCCAATAGTACAGCACACCCTCAATTACTGACACTCCAATAGTGCAGCACACACTCAAATACTGACCCTCAAATAGTGCAGCACACCCTTAATTACTGACACTCCAATAGTGCAGCACACCCTCAATTACTGACACTCCAATAGTGCAGCACACCCTCAATTACTGACACTCCAATAGTGCAGCACACCCTCAATTACTGACACACCAATTGTGCAGCACACCCTCAATTACTGATACACAAATAGTGCAGCACACCCTCAATTACTGACACTCCAATAGTACAGCACACCCTCAATTACTGACACTCCAATAGTGCAGCACACACTCAATTACTGACACTCCAATAGTGAAGCACACCCTCAATTACTGACACTCCAATAGTGCAGCACACCCTCAATTACTGACACTCCAATAGTGCAGCACACCCTCAATTACTGACACACCAATTGTGCAGCACACCCTCAATTACTGATACACAAATAGTGCAGCACACCCTCAATTACTGACACTCCAATAGTGCAGCACACCCTCAATTACTGATACACAAATAGTGCAGCACACCCTCAATTACTGATACACAAAGAGTGCAGCACACCCTCAATTACTGATACACAAATAGTGCAGCACACCCTCAATTACTGATACACAAATAGTGCAGCACACCCTCAATTACTGACACACCAATTGTGCTGCACACCCTCAATTACTGACACTCCAATAGTGCAAAACAACCTCAATTACTGACACTCCAATAGTGCAGCACACCCTCAATTACTGACACACAAATAGTGCTGCACACCCTTAATTACTGATACTCCAATAGTGTATCACACCTTCAATTACCGACATTCCAATAGTGCAGCACACCCTCAAATACTGACACTTGAATATTGCAGCACACCCTCCATTACTGACACTCCAATAGTGCAGCATCACCCTCAATTACAGACACTCCATTATTGCAGCAGACCCTCAATTACTGACACACAAATAGTGCAGACCACCCTCAATTACTGACACACAAATAGTGCAGCAAACCCTCAATTACTGACACCCCAATAGTGCAGCACACCCTCAATTACTGACACTCCAATACTACAGCACACCCTCAATTACTGACATACAACTAGTGCAGTACACCCTCAATTACTGACACACCAATAGTGCGGCACACCCTCAATTACAGATACACAAATAGTGCAGCACACCCTCAATTATTGATACACAAATAGTGCAGCACACCCTCAATTACTGATACACAAATAGTGCAGCACACCCTCAATTACTGACACACCAATAGTGCAGCACACCCTCAATTACTGATACACAAATAGTGCAGCACACCCTCAATTACTGATACACAAATAGTGCAGCACACCCTCAATTACTGACACACCAATTGTGCTGCACACCCTCAATTACTGACACTCTAATAGAGCAGCACACCCTCAATTACTGACACTCCAATAGTGCAAAACAACCTCAATTACTGACACTCCAATAGTGCAGCACACCCTCAATTACTGACACACAAATAGTGCTGCACACCCTTAATTACTGATACTCCAATAGTGTATCACACCTTCAATTACCGACATTCCAATAGTGCAGCACACCCTCAAATACTGACACTTGAATATTGCAGCACACCCTCCATTACTGACACTCCAATAGTGCAGCATCACCCTCAATTACAGACACTCCATTATTGCAGCAGACCCTCAATTACTGACACACAAATAGTGCAGACCACCCTCAATTACTGACACACAAATAGTGCAGCAAACCCTCAATTACTGACACCCCAATAGTGCAGCACAACCTCAATTACTGACACTCCAATAGTACAGCACACCCTCAATTACTGACATACAACTAGTGCAGTACACCCTCAATTACTGACACACCAATAGTGCGGCACACCCTCAATTACAGATACACAAATAGTGCAGCACACCCTCAATTATTGATACACAAATAGTGCAGCACACCCTCAATTACTGATACACAAATAGTGCAGCACACCCTCAATTACTGACACACCAATAGTGCAGCACACCCTCAATTACTGATACACAAATAGTGCAGCACACCCTCAATTACTGACACACCAATAGTGCAGCACACCCTCAAATACTGATAAACAAAGAGTGCAGCACACCCTCAATTACTGACACTCCAATAGTGCAGCACACCCTCAATTACTGAAACTCCAAAAGTGCAGCACACACTCAATTACTGACACTCCTATAGTGCAGCACACACTCAATTACTGACACTCCTATGGTGCAGCACACTCTCAATTACTGACACTTGAATATTGCAGCACACCCTCCATTACTGACACTCCAATAGTGCAGCACACCGTCAATTACTAACCCACAACTAGTACAGCAAAGCCTCAATTACTGACAATCTAATGGAGCAGCACACCCTCAAATACTGACCCTCCGAGATTGCAGCATACCCTCAATTACTGACACTTGAATATTGCAACACACCCTCAATTACTCAAACTCCAAAAGTGCAGCACACCCTCAATTCCTCACAGTCCAATAGTGTATCACACCTTCAATTACCGACATTCCAATAGTGCAGCACACCCTCAAATACTGACACTCAATTAGTACAGCAAACCATCAATTACTGACAATCTAATAGAGCAGCACACCCTCAAATACACCCTACAATATTGCAGCACAACCTCAATTACGGACACTCCAATAGTGCAGCACACACTCAATTAGTACAGCAAACCATCAATTACTGACAATCTAATAGAGCAGCACACCCTCAAATACTGACCCTACAATATTGCAGCACAACCTCAATTACTGACACTCCAATAGTGCAGCACAATCTCAACTACTGACACTCCAATAGTGCGGCTCACCATCAATAACTGACACTCAAATAGTGCAACAAACATTGAATTACCGATACTCAAAGAGTGCAACACATCCTCAATTACTCACACTCCAAAAGTGCAGCACACCCTCAGTCACTGACACTCCAATAGTGCAGCACACCCTCAATTACTGACACTCCAATATTGCAGCATAACCTCAACTACTGACACTCCAATAGTGCAGCACACGCTCAATTACTGACACTCCAATAGTGCTGCATACCCTCAATTACTGACACTCCCATTCCGCAGCCAACACTGAATTACTGACCCTCAAAGAGTGCAGCACACCCTCAATTACAGTCACTACAATAGTGCAGCACAATCTCAACTACTGACACTCCATTAGAGCAGCACACCCTCAATTTCTAACACTCCAATAGGGCTGCACACCCTCAATTACTGACACTCCAATAGTGCAGCTAACCATCAATAACTGACACTCAAATAGTGCAGCAAACACTGAATTGCTGATCCTCAAAGAGTGCAGCACACCCTCAATTACTGACTCCAATAGTGCAGCACACCCTCAATTACTGACACTCCAATAGTGCAGCACACCCTCAATTACTGACACTCAAATAATGCAGCACAGCCTCAATTTCTAACACTCCAATAGTGCAGCACACCCTCAATTACTGACACTACAATAGAGCAGCACACCCTCAATTACTGACACTCCAATAGTGCTGCACACACTCAATTACTGGCCCGGCAATAGTGCAGCAGAACCTCAATTAATGACACTCCAATATTGCAGTACACCCTCAATTACTGACACTCCAATAGTGCAGCACACCCTCAATTAATGACGCTCCAATATTGCAGCACACCCTCAATTACTGACAATCCTATAGTGCAGTGCATCCGCAATTTCTGACACTCCAATAGTGCAGCATAACCTCACTTACTGACACTCCAATAGTGCAGCTCACCATCAATAACTGACACTCAAATAGTGCAACAAACACTGAATTACTGATACTCAGAGTGCAACACACCCTCAATTACTCACACTCCAAAAGTGCAGTACACCCTCAGTCACTGACACCCCAGTAGTGCAGCACACCCTCAATTACTGACACTCCAATAGTGCAGCACACCCTCTATTACTGACACTCCAATAGTGCAGCACACCCTCAATTACTGACACTCCAATAATGCAGCACATCCCCAATTAGTGACCCTCAAATAGTGCAGCACAGCCTCAATTACTGACACTCCAAAAGTGCAGCACACCCTCAATTACTGAAACCCCAATAGTGCAGCACACCCTCAATTACTAATGCTCCAATTGTGCAGCAAACCCTCAATTACTGTCCCTCAAATAGTGCAGCACACCCTCAATTACTGAGCCTCAAATAGTGCAGCACACCCTCAATTACTGAAACACCAATAATGCAGCACACCCTCAATTAACGAAACAACAATAATGCAGCACACCTTCCGTTACTGACACTCCAAGAGTGCAGCACACCCTCAATTACTGACACTCCCATTCCACAGCCAGCACTGAATTACTGACCCTCACAGAGTGCAGCACACCATCAATTATCGACACTCCATAATGCAGCACACCCTCAGTTACTGACACTCCAATAGTTCAGCACGCCATCAATTATTGACACTCCAACAGAGCAGCATATCCTCAAAAACTGAGACTTCAATAGGACAGCAGACCCTCAATTACTGACACTCAAATAGTGCAGAATAATCTCAACTACTGACACTCCAATAGTGCAACTCACCCTCAATTACTGACACTCAAATAGTAAAGCAAACCGTCAATTACTGACAAGCTAATAGAGCAGCACACCCTCAAATACTGACCCTACAATATTGCAGCACAACCTCAATTACTGACACTCCAATAGTGCAACACACCCTCAATTACTGACCTTCCAACAGTGTAGCACACCCTCACATAATGACCCTCCAACAGTGCAGCAAACCCTCAATTACTGACCCTCCAATAGTGCAGCACACCCTCAAATACAGACACTCCAATATTTCAGCACACCTTCAATTACTGACACGCCAATAGTGCAGCATACACTCAATTACTGACATTCCGCAGCCAACACTGAATTACTGAACCTCACAGAGTGCAGCACACCATCAATTATTGACACTCCACAATGCAGCACACCCTCAATTACTGACACACCAATAGTTCAGCACACTCTCAATTATTGACACTCCAATAGAGCAGCACATCCTCGAAAACTGAGACTTCAATAGGACAGCAGACCCTCAATTACTGACACTCAAATAGTGCAGAATAATCTCAACTACTGACACTCCAATAGTGCAGCTCACCATCAATAACTGACACTCCAATAGTGCAGCGAAGACTGAATTACTGACCCTCACAAAGTGCAGCACACCATCAATGATTGACACTCCAAAAGTGCTGCACACCCTCAATTACTGGCCCTGCAATAGTGCAGCATACACTCAATTAGTGACGCTGCAACAATGCAGCAGACCATCAATTATCGACACTCCAATAGTGAAGCACACCCTCAATTACTGACACTCCAATAGTGCAGCACACCCTCAATTACTGACACTCCAATAGTGCAGCACACCCTCAATTAATGATGCTCCAATAGTGCAGCACACCCTCAATTACTGAAAATCCAATAGTGCAGCACACCCTCAATTACTGATACTCCAATAGTGCAGCTCACCCTCAATTAATGATGCTCCAATAGTGCAGCACACCCTCAATTACTGAAAATCCAATAGTGCAGTGCATCCGCAATTTCTGACACTCCAATAGTGCAGCATAACCTCACTTACTGACACTCAAATAGTGCAGCACAATCTCAACTATTGACACTCCAATAGTGCAGCTCACCATCAATAACTGACACTCCAATAGTGCAGCAAACACTGAATTACTGATCCTCAAAGAGTGCAACACACCCTCAATTACTCATACTCCAAAAGTGCAGCACACCCTCAATTACTGACACTCCAATAGTGCAGCACACCCTCAATTACTGACACCCCAATAGTGCAGCACACCCTCAATTACTGACAAGCCTATAGAGCAGCACATCCTCAATTACCGACACTCAAATAGTGCAGCAGAATCTCAACTACTGACACTCCAATAGTGCAGCACACCCTCAATTACTGACACTCCAATATTGCAGCAATACCTCAACTACTGACACTCCAATAGTGCAGCACACCCTCAATTACTGACACTCCTATAATGCAGCACAACCTTAATTTCTGACACTCCAATAGTGCAGCACACCCTCAATTACTGACGCTCCAATAGTGCAGCAACCACTCAAATACTGACCCTCAAATAGTGCAGCACACCCTCAATTACTGACACTCCAATAGTGCAGCACACCCTCAATTACTGACACTCCAATAGTGCAGCAGAATCTCAACTACTGACCCTCAAATAGTGCAGCACACCCTCAGTTACTGACACTCCAAGAGTGCAGCACACCCTCAATTACTGACACTCCAACAGAGCAGCAAATGGTCAAATACTGACACACCAATAGTGCAGCACACCGTCTATTAATGACACTCCAATAGTGCAGCACACCTTCAATTACTGACACTCCAAAAGAGCAGCAGATCCACAATTACAGACAATCCTATAGTGCAGCGAACCCGCAATTTCTGACACTCCAACAGTGCAGCACACCCTCATTTACTGACACTCCAATGGTTCAGATCACCATCAATTACACACACTCCCATAGTGCAGCCAACATTTAATTGCTGCCCCTCAAAAAGTTCAGCACACCCTCAAGTACTGACACTCCTATGATGCAGCACAACCTTAATTTCTGACACTCCAATAGTGCAGCACACCCTCAAGAACTGACACTTCAATAGAGCAGCACATCCGCGATTACTGACACTCAAATAATGCAGCACAATCTCAACTACTGACACTTCAATACTGCAGCTCACCATCAATAACTGAAACTCTAACAATGCAGCAAACACTGAATTACTGACCCTCATAGAGTGCACCTCACCCTCAATTACTGACACTCCAATACTGCAGCACACCCTCAATTACTGACACTCCAATAGTGCAGCACACCCTCAATTACTGACACTCCAATATTGCAGCATAACCTCAAGTACTGACACTCCAATAGTGCAGCACACCCTCAATTACTGACACTCCTATAATGCAGCACAACCTTAATTTCTGACACTCCAATAGTGCAGCACACCCTCAATTACTGACGCTCCAATAGTGCAGCAACCACTCAAATACTGACCCTCAAATAGTGCAGCACACCCTCAATTACTGACACTCCAATAGTGCAGCACACCCTCAATTACTGACACTCCAATAGTGCAGCAGAATCTCAACTACTGACCCTCAAATAGTGCAGCACACCCTCAGTTACTGACACTCCAAGAGTGCAGCACACCCTCAATTACTGACACTCCAACAGAGCAGCAAATGGTCAAATACTGACACACCAATAGTGCAGCACACCGTCTATTAATGACACTCCAATAGTGCAGCACACCTTCAATTACTGACACTCCAAAAGAGCAGCAGACCCACAATTACAGACAATCCTATAGTGCAGCGAACCCGCAATTTCTGACACTCCAACAGTGCAGCACACCCTCATTTACTGACACTCCAATGGTTCAGATCACCATCAATTACACACACTCCCATAGTGCAGCCAACATTTAATTGCTGCCCCTCAAAAAGTTCAGCACACCCTCAAGTACTGACACTCCTATGATGCAGCACAACCTTAATTTCTGACACTCCAATAGTGCAGCACACCCTCAAGAACTGACACTTCAATAGAGCAGCACATCCGCGATTACTGACACTCAAATAATGCAGCACAATCTCAACTACTGACACTTCAATACTGCAGCTCACCATCAATAACTGAAACTCTAACAATGCAGCAAACACTGAATTACTGACCCTCATAGAGTGCACCTCACCCTCAATTACTGACACTCCAATACTGCAGCACACCCTCAATTACTGACACTCCAATAGTGCAGCACACCCTCAATTACTGACACTCCAATAGTGAAGCACACCCTCAATTACTGACACTCCAATAGTGCAGCACACACTCAATTACTGAGACTCCAATAGTGAAGCACACCCTCAATTACTGACACTCCAATAGTGCAGCACACCCTCAATTACTGACACTGCAATAGTGCAGCACACCCTCAATTACTGACACTCCAATAGTGCAGCACACCCTCAATTACTGACACACCAATTGTGCAGCACACTCTCAATTACTGATACACAAATAGTGCAGCACACCCTCAATTACTGACACTCCAATAGTGCAGCACACCCTCAATTACTGACACTCCAATTGTGCAGCACACACTCAATTACTGATACACAAATAGTGCAGCACACCCTCAATTACTGATACACAAAGAGTGCAGCACACCCTCAATTACTGATACACAAAGAGTGCAGCACACCCTCAATTACTGATACACAAATAGTGCAGCACACCCTCAATTACTGATACACAAATAGTGCAGCACACCCTCAATTACTGACACACCAATTGTGCAGCACACCCTCAATTACTGACACTCCCATTCCACAGCCAGCACTGAATTACTGACCCTCACAGAGTGCAGCACACCATCAATTATCGACACTCCATAATGCAGCACACCCTCAATTATTGACACTCCAACAGAGCAGCATATCCTCAAAAACTGAGACTTCAATAGGACAGCAGACCCTCAATTACTGACACTCAAATAGTGCAGAATAATCTCAACTACTGACACTCCAATAGTGCAACTCACCCTCAATTACTGACACTCAAATAGTAAAGCAAACCATCAATTACTGACAAGCTAATAGAGCAGCACACCCTCAAATACTGACCCTACAATATTGCAGCACAACCTCAATTACTGACACTCCAATAGTGCAACACACCCTCAATTACTGACCTTCCAACAGTGTAGCACACCCTCACATAATGACCCTCCAACAGTGCAGCAAACCCTCAATTACTGACCCTCCAATAGTGCAGCACACCCTCAAATACAGACACTCCAATATTTCAGCACACCTTCAATTACTGACACGCCAATAGTGCAGCATACACTCAATTACTGACATTCCGCAGCCAACACTGAATTACTGAACCTCACAGAGTGCAGCACACCATCAATTATTGACACTCCACAATGCAGCACACCCTCAATTACTGACACACCAATAGTTCAGCACACTCTCAATTATTGACACTCCAATAGAGCAGCACATCCTCGAAAACTGAGACTTCAATAGGACAGCAGAAACTCAATTACTGACACTCAAATAGTGCAGAATAATCTCAACTACTGACACTCCAATAGTGCAGCTCACCATCAATAACTGACACTCCAATAGTGCAGCGAAGACTGAATTACTGACCCTCACAAAGTGCAGCACACCATCAATGATTGACACTCCAAAAGTGCTGCACACCCTCAATTACTGGCCCTGCAATAGTGCAGCATACACTCAATTAGTGACGCTGCAACAATGCAGCAGACCATCAATTATCGACACTCCAATAGTGCAGCACACCCTCAATTACTGATACTCCAATAGTGCAGCTCACCCTCAATTAATGATGCTCCAATAGTGCAGCACACCCTCAATTACTGAAAATCCAATAGTGCAGCACACCCTCAATTACTGATACTCCAATAGTGCAGCTCACCCTCATTTAATGATGCTCCAATAGTGCAGCACACCCTCAATTACTGAAAATCCAATAGTGCAGTGCATCCGAAATTTCTGACACTCCAATAGTGCAGCATAACCTCACTTACTGACACTCAAATAGTGCAGCACAATCTCAACTATTGACACTCCAATAGTGCAGCTCACCATCAATATCTGACACTCCAATAGTGCAGCAAACACTGAATTACTGATCCTCAAAGAGTGCAACACACCCTCAATTACTCATACTCCAAAAGTGCAGCACACCCTCAATTACTGACACTCCAATAGTGCAGCACACCCTCAATTACTGACACCCCAATAGTGCAGCACACCCTCAATTACTGACAAGCCTATAGAGCAGCACATCCTCAATTACCGACACTCAAATAGTGCAGCAGAATCTCAACTACTGACACTCCAATAGTGCAGCACACCCTCAATTACTGACACTCCAATATTGCAGCATAACCTCAAGAACTGACACTCCAATAGTGCAGCACACCCTCAATTACTGACACTCCTATAATGCAGCACAACCTTAATTTCTGACACTCCAATAGTGCAACACACCCTCAATTACTGACGCTCCAATAGTGCAGCAACCACTCAAATACTGACCCTCAAATAGTGCAGCACACCCTCAATTACTGACACTCCAATAGTGCAGCACACCCTCAATTACTGACACTCCAATAGTGCAGCAGAATCTCAACTACTGACCCTCAAATAGTGCAGCACACCCTCAGTTACTGACACTCCAAGAGTGCAGCACACCCTCAATTACTGACACTCCAACAGAGCAGCAAATGGTCAAATACTGACACACCAATAGTGCAGCACACCGTCTATTAATGACACTCCAATAGTGCAGCACACCTTCAATTACTGACACTCCAAAAGAGCAGCAGACCCACAATTACAGACAATCCTATAGTGCAGCGAACCCGCAATTTCTGACACTCCAACAGTGCAGCACACCCTCATTTACTGACACTCCAATAGTGCAGCACACCCTCAATTACTGACACACCAATTGTGCAGCACACCCTCAATTACTGATACACAAATAGTGCAGCACACCCTCAATTACTGACACTCCAATAGTGAAGCACACCCTCAATTACTGACACTCCAATAGTGCAGCACACCCTCAATTGCTGACACTGCAATAGTGCAGCACACCCTCAATTACTGACACTCCAATAGTGCAGCACACCCTCAATTACTGACACTCCAATAGTGCAGCACACCCTCAATTACTGACACTCCAATAGTGAAGCACACCCTCAATTACTGATACACAAATAGTGCAGCACACCCTCAATTACTGACACTCCAATAGTGCAGCACACACTCAATTACTGACACTCCAATAGTGAAGCACACCCTCAATTACTGACACTCCAATAGTGCAGCACACCCTCAATTACTGACACTCCAATAGTGCAGCACACCCTCAATTACTGACACTCCAATAGTGCAGCACACCCTCAATTACTGACACACCAATTGTGCAGCACACCCTCAATTACTGATACACAAATAGTGCAGCACACCCTCAATTACTGACACTCCAATAGTGCAGCACACACTCAATTACTGATACACAAATAGTGCAGCACACCCTCAATTACTGATACACAAAGAGTGCAGCACACCCTCAATTACTGATACACAAAGAGTGCAGCACACCCTCAATTACTGATACACAAATAGTGCAGCACACCCTCAATTACTGATACACAAATAGTGCAGCACACCCTCAATTACTGACACACCAATTGTGCTGCACACCCTCAATTACTGACACTCTAATAGAGCAGCACACCCTCAATTACTGACAATCCAATAGTGCAAAACAACCTCAATTACTGACACTCCAATAGTGCAGCACACCCTCAATTACTGACACACAAATAGTGCTGCACACCCTTAATTACTGATACTCCAATAGTGTATCACACCTTCAATTACCGACATTCCAGTAGTGCAGCACACCCTCAAATACTGACACTTGAATATTGCAGCACACCCTCCATTACTGACACTCCAATAGTGCAGCATCACCCTCAATTACAGACACTCCATTATTGCAGCAGACCCTCAATTACTGACCTTCCAATAGTGCAGCACACCCTCAATTACTGACACACAAATAGTGCAGCACACCCTCAATTACAGACACTCCAATACTGCAGCAAACCCTCAATTACTGACACCCCAATAGTGCAGCACACCCTCAATTACTGACACTCCAATAGTACAGCACACCCTCAATTACTGACATACAACTAGTGCAGTACACCCTCAATTACTGACACACCAATAGTGCGGCACACCCTCAATTACAGATACACAAATAGTGCAGCACACCCTCAATTATTGACACACAAATAGTGCAGCACACCCTCAATTACTGATACACAAATAGTGCAGCACACCCTCAATTACTGACATACCAATAGTGCAGCACACCCTCAATTACTGATACACAAATAGTGCAGCACACCCTCAATTACTGACACACCAATAGTGCAGCACACCCTCAAATACTGATAAACAAAGAGTGCAGCACACCCTCAATTACTGACACTCCAATAGTGCAGCACACCCTCAATTACTGATACACAAATAGTGCAGCACACCCTCAATTACTGATACACAAAGAGTGCAGCACACCCTCAATTACTGATACACAAAGAGTGCAGCACACCCTCAATTACTGATACACAAATAGTGCAGCACACCCTCAATTACTGATACACAAATAGTGCAGCACACCCTCAATTACTGACACACCAATTGTGCTGCACACCCTCAATTACTGACACTCTAATAGAGCAGCACACCCTCAATTACTGACACTCCAATAGTGCAAAACAACCTCAATTACTGACACTCCAATAGTGCAGCACACCCTCAATTACTGACACACAAATAGTGCTGCACACCCTTAATTGCTGATACTCCAATAGTGTATCACACCTTCAATTACCGACATTCCAGTAGTGCAGCACACCCTCAAATACTGACACTTGAATATTGCAGCACACCCTCCATTACTGACACTCCAATAGTGCAGCATCACCCTCAATTACAGACACTCCATTATTGCAGCAGACCCTCAATTACTGACACACAAATAGTGCAGCACACCCTCAATTACTGACACACAAATAGTGCAGCACACCCTCAATTACTGACACTCCAATACTGCAGCAAACCCTCAATTACTGACACTCCAATAGTGCAGCACACCCTCAATTACTGACACTCCAATAGTACAGCACACCCTCAATTACTGACATACAACTAGTGCAGTACACCCTCAATTACTGACACACCAATAGTGCGGCACACCCTCAATTACAGATACACAAATAGTGCAGCACACCCTCAATTATTGACACACAAATAGTGCAGCACACCCTCAATTACTGATACACAAATAGTGCAGCACACCCTCAATTACTGACATACCAATAGTGCAGCACACCCTCAATTACTGATACACAAATAGTGCAGCACACCCTCAATTACTGACACACCAATAGTGCAGCACACCCTCAAATACTGATAAACAAAGAGTGCAGCACACCCTCAATTACTGACACTCCAATAGTGCAGCACACCCTCAATTACTGATACACAAATAGTGCAGCACACCCTCAATTACTGATACACAAAGAGTGCAGCACACCCTCAATTACTGATACACAAAGAGTGCAGCACACCCTCAATTACTGATACACAAATAGTGCAGCACACCCTCAATTACTGATACACAAATAGTGCAGCACACCCTCAATTACTGACACACCAATTGTGCTGCACACCCTCAATTACTGACACTCTAATAGAGCAGCACACCCTCAATTACTGACACTCCAATAGTGCAAAACAACCTCAATTACTGACACTCCAATAGTGCAGCACACCCTCAATTACTGACACACAAATAGTGCTGCACACCCTTAATTGCTGATACTCCAATAGTGTATCACACCTTCAATTACCGACATTCCAGTAGTGCAGCACACCCTCAAATACTGACACTTGAATATTGCAGCACACCCTCCATTACTGACACTCCAATAGTGCAGCATCACCCTCAATTACAGACACTCCATTATTGCAGCAGACCCTCAATTACTGACACACAAATAGTGCAGCACACCCTCAATTACTGACACACAAATAGTGCAGCACACCCTCAATTACTGACACTCCAATACTGCAGCAAACCCTCAATTACTGACACTCCAATAGTGCAGCACACCCTCAATTACTGACACTCCAATAGTACAGCACACCCTCAATTACTGACATACAACTAGTGCAGTACACCCTCAATTACTGACACACCAATAGTGCGGCACACCCTCAATTACAGATACACAAATAGTGCAGCACACCCTCAATTATTGACACACAAATAGTGCAGCACATCCTCAATTACTGATACACAAATAGTGCAGCACACTCTCAATTACTGACATACCAATAGTGCAGCACACCCTCAATTACTGATACACAAATAGTGCAGCACACCCTCAATTACTGACACACCAATAGTGCAGCACACCCTCAAATACTGATAAACAAAGAGTGCAGCACACCGTCAATTACTGACACTCCAATAGTGCAGCACACCCTCAATTACTGATACACAAATAGTGCAGCACACCCTCAATTACTGATACACAAAGAGTGCAGCACACCCTCAATTACTGATACACAAAGAGTGCAGCACACACTCAATTACTGATACACAAATAGTGCAGCACACCCTCAATTACTGATACACAAATAGTGCAGCACACCCTCAATTACTGACACACCAATTGTGCTGCACACCCTCAATTACTGACATACCAATAGTGCAGCACACCCTCAATTACTGATACACAAATAGTGCAGCACACCCTCAATTACTGACACACCAATAGTGCAGCACACCCTCAAATACTGATAAACAAAGAGTGCAGCACACCCTCAATTACTGACACTCCAATAGTGCAGCACACCCTCAATTACCGAAACTCCAAAAGTGCAGCACACACTCAATTACTGACACTCCTATAGTGCAGCACACACTCAATAACTGACACTCCTATGGTGCAGCACACTCTCAATTACTGACACTTGAATATTGCAGCACACCCTCCATTACTGACACTCCAATAGTGCAGCACACCGTCAATTACTAACCCACAACTAGTACAGCAAAGCCTCAATCACTGACAATCTAATGGAGCTGCACATCCTCAAATACTGACCCTCCCAGATTGCAGCATACCCTCAATTACTGACACTTGAATATTGCAACACACCCTCAATTACTGAAACTCCAAAAGTGCAGCACACCCTCAATTCCTCACAATCCAATAGTGTATTACACCCTCAATTACCGACATTCCAATAGTGCAGCACACCCTCAAATACTGACACACCAATAGTGCAGCACACCCTCAAATACTGATAAACAAAGAGTGCAGCACATCCTCAATTACTGACACTACAATAGTGCAGCACACCCTCAAATACTGATAAACAAAGAGTGCAGCACATCCTCAATTACTGACCCTCCAATAGTGCAGCACACCCTCAATTACTGAAACTCCAAAAGTGCAGCACACACTCAATTACTGACACTCCAATAGTGCAGCACACCCTCAATTACTGAAACTCCAAAAGTGCAGCACACACTCAATTACTGACACTCCTATAGTGCAGCACACACTCAATTACTGACACTCCTATGGTGCAGCACACTCTCAATTACTGACACTTGAATATTGCAGCACACCCTCCATTCCTGACACTCCAATAGTGCAGCACACCGTCAATTACTAACCCACAACTAGTACAGCAAAGCCTCAATTACTGACAATCTAATGGAGCAGCACACCCTCAAATACTGACCCTCCGAGATTGCAGCATACCCTCAATTACTGACACTTGAATATTGCAACACACCCTCAATTACTCAAACTCCAAAAGTGCAGCACACCCTCAATTCCTCACAGTCCAATAGTGTATCACACCTTCAATTACCGACATTCCAATAGTGCAGCACACCCTCAAATACTGACACTCAATTAGTACAGCAAACCATCAATTACTGACAATCTAATAGAGCAGCACACCCTCAAATACACCCTACAATATTGCAGCACAACCTCAATTACGGACACTCCAATAGTGCAGCACACACTCAATTAGTACAGCAAACCATCAATTACTGACAATCTAATAGAGCAGCACACCCTCAAATACTGACCCTACAATATTGCAGCACGACCTCAATTACTGACACTCCAATAGTGCAGCACAATCTCAACTACTGACACTCCAATAGTGCGGCTCACCATCAATAACTGACACTCAAATAGTGCAACAAACATTGAATTACCGATACTCAAAGAGTGCAACACACCCTCAATTACTCACACTCCAAAAGTGCAGCACACCCTCAGTCACTGACACTCCAATAGTGCAGCACACCCTCAATTACTGACACTCCAATATTGCAGCATAACCTCAACTACTGACACTCCAATAGTGCAGCACACGCTCAATTACTGACACTCCAATAGTGCTGCATACCCTCAATTACTGACACTCCCATTCCGCAGCCAACACTGAATTACTGACCCTCAAAGAGTGCAGCACACCCTCAATTACAGTCACGACAATAGTGCAGCACAATCTCAACTACTGACACTCCATTAGAGCAGCACACCCTCAATTTCTAACACTCCAATAGGGCTGCACACCCTCGATTACTGACACTCCAATAGTGCAGCTAACCATCAATAACTGACACTCAAATAGTGCAGCAAACACTGAATTGCTGATCCTCAAATAGTGCAGCACACCCTCAATTACTGACACTCCAATAGTGCAGCACACCCTCAATTACTGACACTCCAATAGTGCAGCACACCCTCAATTACTGACACTCAAATAATGCAGCACACCCTCAATTTCTAACACTCCAATAGTGCAGCACACCCTCAATTACTGACACTACAATAGAGCAGCACACCCTCAATTACTGACACTCCAATAGTGCTGCACACACTCAATTACTGGCCCGGCAATAGTGTAGCAGAACCTCAATTAATGACACTCCAATATTGCAGTACACCCTCAATTACTGACACTCCAATAGTGCAGCACACCCTCAATTAATGACGCTCCAATATTGCAGCACACCCTCAATTACTGACAATCCTATAGTGCAGTGCATCCGCAATTTCTGACACTCCAATAGTGCAGCATAACCTCACTTACTGACACTCAAATAGTGCAGCACACCCTCAATTAATGACGCTCCAATATTGCAGCACACCCTCAATTACTGACAATCCTATAGTGCAGTGCATCCGCAATTTCTGACACTCCAATAGTGCAGCATAACCTCACTTACTGACACTCAAATAGTGCAGCACAATCTCAACTACTGACACTCCAACAGTGCAGCTCACCATCAATAACTGACACTCAAATAGTGCAACAAACACTGAATTACTGATACTCAGAGTGCAACACACCCTCAATTACTCACACTCCAAAAGTGCAGTACACCCTCAGTCACTGACACCCCAGTAGTGCAGCACACCCTCAATTACTGACACTCCAATAGTGCAGCACACCCTCTATTACTGACACTCCAATAGTTCAGCACACCCTCAATTACTGACACTCCAATAATGCAGCACATCCCCAATTAGTGACCCTCAAATAGTGCAGCACAGCCTCAATTACTGACACTCCAAAAGTGCAGCACACCCTCAATTACTGAAACCCCAATAGTGCAGCACACCCTCAATTACTAATGCTCCAATTGTGCAGCAAACCCTCAATTACTGTCCCTCAAATAGTGCAGCACACCCTCAATTACTGAGCCTCAAATAGTGCAGCAGTGCCTCAATTACTGAAACACCAATAATGCAGCACACCCTCAATTAACGAAACAACAATAATGCAGCACACCTTCCGTTACTGACACTCCAAGAGTGCAGCACACCCTCAATTACTGACACTCCCATTCCACAGCCAGCACTGAATTACTGACCCTCACAGAGTGCAGCACACCATCAATTATCGACACTCCATAATGCAGCACACCCTCAATTACTGACACTCCAATAGTTCAGCACGCCATCAATTATTGACACTCCAACAGAGCAGCATATCCTCAAAAACTGAGACTTCAATAGGACAGCAGACCCTCAATTACTGACACTCAAATAGTGCAGAATAATCTCAACTACTGACACTCCAATAGTGCAACTCACCCTCAATTACTGACACTCAAATAGTAAAGCAAACCATCAATTACTGACAAGCTAATAGAGCAGCACACCCTCAAATACTGACCCTACAATATTGCAGCACACCCTCAATTACTGACACTCCAATATTGCAGCATAACCTCAAGTACTGACACTCCAATAGTGCAGCACACCCTCAATTACTGACACTCCTATAATGCAGCACAACCTTAATTTCTGACACTCCAATAGTGCAACACACCCTCAATTACTGACGCTCCAATAGTGCAGCAACCACTCAAATACTGACCCTCAAATAGTGCAGCACACCCTCAATTACTGACACTCCAATAGTGCAGCACACCCTCAATTACTGACACTCCAACAGTGCAGCAGAATCTCAACTACTGACCCTCAAATAGTGCAGCACACCCTCAGTTACTGACACTCCAAGAGTGCAGCACACCCTCAATTACTGACACTCCAACAGAGCAGCAAATGGTCAAATACTGACACACCAATAGTGCAGCACACCGTCTATTAATGACACTCCAATAGTGCAGCACACCTTCAATTACTGACACTCCAAAAGAGCAGCAGACCCACAATTACAGACAATCCTATAGTGCAGCGAACCCGCAATTTCTGACACTCCAACAGTGCAGCACACCCTCATTTACTGACACTCCAATGGTTCAGATCACCATCAATTACACACACTCCCATAGTGCAGCCAACATTTAATTGCTGCCCCTCAAAAAGTTCAGCACACCCTCAAGTACTGACACTCCTATGATGCAGCACAACCTTAATTTCTGACACTCCAATAGTGCAGCACACCCTCAAGAACTGACACTTCAATAGAGCAGCACATCCGCGATTACTGACACTCAAATAATGCAGCACAATCTCAACTACTGACACTTCAATACTGCAGCTCACCATCAATAACTGAAACTCTAACAATGCAGCAAACACTGAATTACTGACCCTCATAGAGTGCACCTCACCCTCAATTACTGACACTCCAATACTGCAGCACACCCTCAATTACTGACACTCCAATAGTGCAGCACACCCTCAATTACTGACACTCCAATAGTGCAGCACACACTCAATTACTGACACTCCAATAGTGAAGCACACCCTCAATTACTGACACTCCAATAGTGCAGCACACCCTCAATTACTGACACTGCAATAGTGCAGCACACCCTCAATTACTGACACTCCAATAGTGCAGCACACCCTCAATTACTGACACACCAATTGTGCAGCACACTCTCAATTACTGATACACAAATAGTGCAGCACACCCTCAATTACTGACACTCCAATAGTGCAGCACACCCTCAATTACTGACACTCCAATAGTGCAGCACACACTCAATTACTGATACACAAATAGTGCAGCACACCCTCAATTACTGATACACAAAGAGTGCAGCACACCCTCAATTACTGATACACAAAGAGTGCAGCACACCCTCAATTACTGATACACAAATAGTGCAGCACACCCTCAATTACTGATACACAAATAGTGCAGCACACCCTCAATTACTGACACACCAATTGTGCTGCACACCCTCAATTACTGACACTCCCATTCCACAGCCAGCACTGAATTACTGACCCTCACAGAGTGCAGCACACCATCAATTATCGACACTCCATAATGCAGCACACCCTCAATTATTGACACTCCAACAGAGCAGCATATCCTCAAAAACTGAGACTTCAATAGGACAGCAGACCCTCAATTACTGACACTCAAATAGTGCAGAATAATCTCAACTACTGACACTCCAATAGTGCAACTCACCCTCAATTACTGACACTCAAATAGTAAAGCAAACCATCAATTACTGACAAGCTAATAGAGCAGCACACCCTCAAATACTGACCCTACAATATTGCAGCACAACCTCAATTACTGACACTCCAATAGTGCAACACACCCTCAATTACTGACCTTCCAACAGTGTAGCACACCCTCACATAATGACCCTCCAACAGTGCAGCAAACCCTCAATTACTGACCCTCCAATAGTGCAGCACACCCTCAAATACAGACACTCCAATATTTCAGCACACCTTCAATTACTGACACGCCAATAGTGCAGCATACACTCAATTACTGACATTCCGCAGCCAACACTGAATTACTGAACCTCACAGAGTGCAGCACACCATCAATTATTGACACTCCACAATGCAGCACACCCTCAATTACTGACACACCAATAGTTCAGCACACTCTCAATTATTGACACTCCAATAGAGCAGCACATCCTCGAAAACTGAGACTTCAATAGGACAGCAGACCCTCAATTACTGACACTCAAATAGTGCAGAATAATCTCAACTACTGACACTCCAATAGTGCAGCTCACCATCAATAACTGACACTCCAATAGTGCAGCGAAGACTGAATTACTGACCCGCACAAAGTGCAGCACACCATCAATAATTGACACTCCAAAAGTGCTGCACACCCTCAATTACTGGCCCTGCAATAGTGCAGCATACACTCAATTAGTGACGCTGCAACAGTGCAGCAGACCATCGATTAATGACACTCCAATAGTGCAGCACACCCTCAATTACTGATACTCCAATAGTGCAGCTCACCCTCAATTAATGATGCTCCAATAGTGCAGCACACCCTCAATTACTGAAAATCCAATAGTGCAGCACACCCTCAATTACTGATACTCCAATAGTGCAGCTCACCCTCAATTAATGATGCTCCAATAGTGCAGCACACCCTCAATTACTGAAAATCCAATAGTGCAGTGCATCCGAAATTTCTGACACTCCAATAGTGCAGCATAACCTCACTTACTGACACTCAAATAGTGCAGCACAATCTCAACTATTGACACTCCAATAGTGCAGCTCACCATCAATAACTGACACTCCAATAGTGCAGCAAACACTGAATTACTGATCCTCAAAGAGTGCAACACACCCTCAATTACTCATACTCCAAAAGTGCAGCACACCCTCAATTACTGACACTCCAATAGTGCAGCACACCCTCAATTACTGACACCCCAATAGTGCAGCACACCCTCAATTACTGACACTCCAATAGTGCAGCAGAATCTCAACTACTGACCCTCAAATAGTGCAGCACACCCTCAGTTACTGACACTCCAAGAGTGCAGCACACCCTCAATTACTGACACTCCAACAGAGCAGCAAATGGTCAAATACTGACACACCAATAGTGCAGCACACCGTCTATTAATGACACTCCAATAGTGCAGCACACCTTCAATTACTGACACTCCAAAAGAGCAGCAGACCCACAATTACAGACAATCCTATAGTGCAGCGAACCCGCAATTTCTGACACTCCAACAGTGCAGCACACCCTCATTTACTGACACTCCAATGGTTCAGCACACCATCAATTACACACACTCCCATAGTGCAGCCAACATTTAATTGCTGACCCTCAAAAAGTTCAGCACACCCACAAGTACTGACACTCCTATGATGCAGCACAACCTTAATTTCTGACACTCCAATAGTGCAGCACACCCTCAAGAACTGACACCTCAATAGAGCAGCACATCCGCGATTACTGACACTCAAATAATGCAGCACAATCTCAACTACTGACACTTCAATACTGCAGCTCACCATCAATAACTGAAACTCTAACAATGCAGCAAACACTGAATCACTGACCCTCATAGAGTGCACCTCACCCTCAATTACTGACACTCCAATACTGCAGCACACCCTCAATTACTGACACTCCAATAGTGCAGCACACCCTCAATTACTGACACTCCAATAGTGCAGCACACCCTCAATTACTGACACTCCAATAGTGCAGCACACACTCAATTACTGACACTCCAATAGTGAAGCACACCCTCAATTACTGACACTCCAATAGTGCAGCACACCCTCAATTACTGACACTGCAATAGTGCAGCACACCCTCAATTACTGACACTCCAATAGTGCAGCACACCCTCAATTACTGACACTCCAATAGTGCAGCACACCCTCAATTACTGACACACCAATTGTGCAGCACACCCTCAATTACTGATACACAAATAGTGCAGCACACCCTCAATTACTGACACTCCAATAGTGCAGCACACCCTCAATTACTGACACTCCAATAGTGAAGCACACCCTCAATTACTGATACACAAATAGTGCAGCACACCCTCAATTACTGACACTCCAATAGTGCAGCACACACTCAATTACTGACACTCCAATAGTGAAGCACACCCTCAATTACTGACACTCCAATAGTGCAGCACACCCTCAATTACTGACACTCCAATAGTGCAGCACACCCTCAATTACTGACACTCCAATAGTGCAGCACACCCTCAATTACTGACACACCAATTGTGCAGCACACCCTCAATTACTGATACACAAATAGTGCAGCACACCCTCAATTACTGACACTCCAATAGTGCAGCACACACTCAATTACTGATACACAAATAGTGCAGCACACCCTCAATTACTGATACACAAAGAGTGCAGCACACCCTCAATTACTGATACACAAAGAGTGCAGCACACCCTCAATTACTGATACACAAATAGTGCAGCACACCCTCAATTACTGATACACAAATAGTGCAGCACACCCTCAATTACTGACACACCAATTGTGCTGCACACCCTCAATTACTGACACTCTAATAGAGCAGCACACCCTCAATTACTGACAATCCAATAGTGCAAAACAACCTCAATTACTGACACTCCAATAGTGCAGCACACCCTCAATTACTGACACACAAATAGTGCTGCACACCCTTAATTGCTGATACTCCAATAGTGTATCACACCTTCAATTACCGACATTCCAGTAGTGCAGCACACCCTCAAATACTGACACTTGAATATTGCAGCACACCCTCCATTACTGACACTCCAATAGTGCAGCATCACCCTCAATTACAGACACTCCATTATTGCAGCAGACCCTCAATTACTGACACACAAATAGTGCAGCACACCCTCAATTACTGACACACAAATAGTGCAGCACACCCTCAATTACAGACACTCCAATACTGCAGCAAACCCTCAATTACTGACACCCCAATAGTGCAGCACACCCTCAATTACTGACACTCCAATAGTACAGCACACCCTCAATTACTGACATACAACTAGTGCAGTACACCCTCAATTACTGACACACCAATAGTGCGGCACACCCTCAATTACAGATACACAAATAGTGCAGCACACCCTCAATTATTGACACACAAATAGTGCAGCACACCCTCAATTACTGATACACAAATAGTGCAGCACACCCTCAATTACTGACATACCAATAGTGCAGTACACCCTCAATTACTGATACACAAATAGTGCAGCACACCCTCAATTACTGACACACCAATAGTGCAGCACACCCTCAAATACTGATAAACAAAGAGTGCAGCACACCCTCAATTACTGACACTCCAATAGTGCAGCACACCCTCAATTACTGATACACAAATAGTGCAGCACACCCTCAATTACTGATACACAAAGAGTGCAGCACACCCTCAATTACTGATACACAAAGAGTGCAGCACACCCTCAATTACTGATACACAAATAGTGCAGCACACCCTCAATTACTGATACACAAATAGTGCAGCACACCCTCAATTACTGACACACCAATTGTGCTGCACACCCTCAATTACTGACACTCTAATAGAGCAGCACACCCTCAATTACTGACACTCCAATAGTGCAAAACAACCTCAATTACTGACACTCCAATAGTGCAGCACACCCTCAATTACTGACACACAAATAGTGCTGCACACCCTTAATTGCTGATACTCCAATAGTGTATCACACCTTCAATTACCGACATTCCAGTAGTGCAGCACACCCTCAAATACTGACACTTGAATATTGCAGCACACCCTCCATTACTGACACTCCAATAGTGCAGCATCACCCTCAATTACAGACACTCCATTATTGCAGCAGACCCTCAATTACTGACACACAAATAGTGCAGCACACCCTCAATTACTGACACTCCAATACTGCAGCAAACCCTCAATTACTGACACTCCAATAGTGCAGCACACCCTCAATTACTGACACTCCAATAGTACAGCACACCCTCAATTACTGAAACTCCAAAAGTGCAGCACACCCTCAATTCCTCACAATCCAATAGTGTATTACACCCTCAATTACCGACATTCCAATAGTGCAGCACACCCTCAAATACTGACACACCAATAGTGCAGCACACCCTCAAATACTGATAAACAAAGAGTGCAGCACATCCTCAATTACTGACACTCCAATAGTGCAGCACACCCTCAAATACTGATAAACAAAGAGTGCAGCACATCCTCAATTACTGACCCTCCAATAGTGCAGCACACCCTCAATTACTGAAACTCCAAAAGTGCAGCACACACTCAATTACTGACACTCCAATAGTGCAGCACACCCTCAATTACTGAAACTCCAAAAGTGCAGCACACACTCAATTACTGACACTCCTATAGTGCAGCACACACTCAATTACTGACACTCCTATGGTGCAGCACACTCTCAATTACTGACACTTGAATATTGCAGCACACCCTCCATTACTGACACTCCAATAGTGCAGCACACCGTCAATTACTAACCCACAACTAGTACAGCAAAGCCTCAATTACTGACAATCTAATGGAGCAGCACACCCTCAAATACTGACCCTCCGAGATTGCAGCATACCCTCAATTACTGACACTTGAATATTGCAACACACCCTCAATTACTCAAACTCCAAAAGTGCAGCACACCCTCAATTCCTCACAGTCCAATAGTGTATCACACCTTCAATTACCGACATTCCAATAGTGCAGCACACCCTCAAATACTGACACTCAATTAGTACAGCAAACCATCAATTACTGACAATCTAATAGAGCAGCACACCCTCAAATACACCCTACAATATTGCAGCACAACCTCAATTACGGACACTCCAATAGTGCAGCACACACTCAATTAGTACAGCAAACCATCAATTACTGACAATCTAATAGAGCAGCACACCCTCAAATACTGACCCTACAATATTGCAGCACGACCTCAATTACTGACACTCCAATAGTGCAGCACAATCTCAACTACTGACACTCCAATAGTGCGGCTCACCATCAATAACTGACACTCAAATAGTGCAACAAACATTGAATTACCGATACTCAAAGAGTGCAACACACCCTCAATTACTCACACTCCAAAAGTGCAGCACACCCTCAGTCACTGACACTCCAATAGTGCAGCACACCCTCAATTACTGACACTCCAATAGTGCAGCATAACCTCAACTACTGACACTACAATAGAGCAGCACACCCTCAATTACTGACACTCCAATAGTGCTGCACACACTCAATTACTGGCCCGGCAATAGTGTAGCAGAACCTCAATTAATGACACTCCAATATTGCAGTACACCCTCAATTACTGACACTCCAATAGTGCAGCACACCCTCAATTAATGACGCTCCAATATTGCAGCACACCCTCAATTACTGACAATCCTATAGTGCAGTGCATCCGCAATTTCTGACACTCCAATAGTGCAGCATAACCTCACTTACTGACACTCAAATAGTGCAGCACACCCTCAATTAATGACGCTCCAATATTGCAGCACACCCTCAATTACTGACAATCCTATAGTGCAGTGCATCCGCAATTTCTGACACTCCAATAGTGCAGCATAACCTCACTTACTGACACTCAAATAGTGCAGCACAATCTCAACTACTGACACTCCAACAGTGCAGCTCACCATCAATAACTGACACTCAAATAGTGCAACAAACACTGAATTACTGATACTCAGAGTGCAACACACCCTCAATTACTCACACTCCAAAAGTGCAGTACACCCTCAGTCACTGACACCCCAGTAGTGCAGCACACCCTCAATTACTGACACTCCAATAGTGCAGCACACCCTCTATTACTGACACTCCAATAGTTCAGCACACCCTCAATTACTGACACTCCAATAATGCAGCACATCCCCAATTAGTGACCCTCAAATAGTGCAGCACAGCCTCAATTACTGACACTCCAAAAGTGCAGCACACCCTCAATTACTGAAACCCCAATAGTGCAGCACACCCTCAATTACTAATGCTCCAATTGTGCAGCAAACCCTCAATTACTGTCCCTCAAATAGTGCAGCACACCCTCAATTACTGAGCCTCAAATAGTGCAGCACTGCCTCAATTACTGAAACACCAATAATGCAGCACACCCTCAATTAACGAAACAACAATAATGCAGCACACCTTCCGTTACTGACACTCCAAGAGTGCAGCACACCCTCAATTACTGACACTCCCATTCCACAGCCAGCACTGAATTAATGACCCTCACAGAGTGCAGCACACCATCAATTATCGACACTCCATAATGCAGCACACCCTCAATTACTGACACTCCAATAGTTCAGCACGCCATCAATTATTGACACTCCAACAGAGCAGCATATCCTCAAAAACTGAGACTTCAATAGGACAGCAGACCCTCAATTACTGACACTCAAATAGTGCAGAATAATCTCAACTACTGACACTCCAATAGTGCAACTCACCCTCAATTACTGACACTCAAATAGTAAAGCAAACCATCAATTACTGACAAGCTAATAGAGCAGCACACCCTCAAATACTGACCCTACAATATTGCAGCACAACCTCAATTACTGACACTCCAATAGTGCAAAACACCCTCAATTACTGACCTTCCAACAGTGTAGCACACCCTCACATAATGACCCTCCAACAGTGCAGCAAACCCTCAATTACTGACCCTCCAATAGTGCAGCACACCCTCAAATACAGACACTCCAATATTTCAGCACACCTTCAATTACTGACACGCCAATAGTGCAGCATACACTCAATTACTGACACTCCCATTCCACAGCCAACACTGAATTACTGAACCTCACAGAGTGCAGCACACCATCAATTATTGACACTCCACAATGCAGCACACCCTCAATTACTGACACACCAATAGTTAAGCACACTCTCAATTATTGACACTCCAATAGAGCAGCACATCCTCGAAAACTGAGACTTCAATAGGACAGCAGACCCTCAATTACTGACACTCAAATAGTGCAGAATAATCTCAACTACTGACACTCCAATAGTGCAGCTCACCATCAATAACTGACACTCCAATAGTGCAGCGAAGACTGAATTACTGACCCTCACAAAGTGCAGCACACCATCAATGATTGACACTCCAAAAGTGCTGCACACCCTCAATTACTGGCCCTGCAATAGTGCAGCATACACTCAATTAGTGACGCTGCAACAGTGCAGCAGACCATCAATTATCGACACTCCAATAGTGAAGCACACCCTCAATTACTGACACTCCAATAGTGCAGCACACCCTCAATTACTGACACTCCAATAGTGCAGCACACCCTCAATTAATGATGCTCCAATAGTGCAGCACACCCTCAATTACTGAAAATCCAATAGTGCAGCACACCCTCAATTACTGATACTCCAATAGTGCAGCTCACCCTCAATTAATGATGCTCCAATAGTGCAGCACACCCTCAATTACTGAAAATCCAATAGTGCAGTGCATCCGCAATTTCTGACACTCCAATAGTGCAGCATAACCTCACTTACTGACACTCAAATAGTGCAGCACAATCTCAACTATTGACACTCCAATAGTGCAGCTCACCATCAATAACTGACACTCCAATAGTGCAGCAAACACTGAATTACTGATCCTCAAAGAGTGCAACACACCCTCAATTACTCATACTCCAAAAGTGCAGCACACCCTCAATTACTGACACTCCAATAGTGCAGCACACCCTCAATTACTGACACCCCAATAGTGCAGCACACCCTCAATTACTGACAAGCCTATAGAGCAGCACATCCTCAATTACCGACACTCAAATAGTGCAGCAGAATCTCAACTACTGACACTCCAATAGTGCAGCACACCCTCAATTACTGACACTCCAATATTGCAGCATAACCTCAAGTACTGACACTCCAATAGTGCAGCACACCCTCAATTACTGACACTCCTATAATGCAGCACAACCTTAATTTCTGACACTCCAATAGTGCAGCACACCCTCAATTACTGACGCTCCAATAGTGCAGCAACCACTCAAATACTGACCCTCAAATAGTGCAGCACACCCTCAACTACTGACACTCCAATAGTGCAGCACACCCTCAATTACTGACACTCCAATAGTGCAGCAGAATCTCAACTACTGACCCTCAAATAGTGCAGCACACCCTCAGTTACTGACACTCCAAGAGTGCAGCACACCCTCAATTACTGACACTCCAACAGAGCAGCAAATGGTCAAATACTGACACACCAATAGTGCAGCACACCGTCTATTAATGACACTCCAATAGTGCAGCACACCTTCAATTACTGACACTCCAAAAGAGCAGCAGACCCACAATTACAGACAATCCTATAGTGCAGCGAACCCGCAATTTCTGACACTCCAACAGTGCAGCACACCCTCATTTACTGACACTCCAATGGTTCAGCACACCATCAATTACACACACTCCCATAGTGCAGCCAACATTTAATTGCTGACCCTCAAAAAGTTCAGCACACCCTCAAGTACTGACACTCCTATGATGCAGCACAACCTTAATTTCTGACACTCCAATAGTCCAGCACACCCTCAAGAACTGACACTTCAATAGAGCAGCACATCCGCGATTACTGACACTCAAATAATGCAGCACAATCTCAACTACTGACACTTCAATAGTGCAGCTCACCATCAATAACTGAAACTCTAACAATGCAGCAAACACTGAATCACTGACCCTCATAGAGTGCACCTCACCCTCAATTACTGACACTCCAATATTGCAGCATAACCTCAAGTACTGACACTCCAACAGTGCAACACACACGAAATTACTGACACTCCCATAGTGCAGCAACTCCTCAATTACTGACACTCCAATAGTGCAGCACACCCTCAATTACTGACCCTCCAATAGTGCAGCACACCCTCAATTACTGACGCTCCAATAGTGCAGCAACCCCACAATTACTGACCCTCAAATAGTGCAGCACACCCTCAATTACTGACACTCCAATAGTGCAACACATCCTCAATTACTGAAACACCAATAATGCAGCACACCCTCAGTTACTGACACTCCAACAGAGCAGCACACCCTCAATTACTGACGCAACACTAGTGCCGCACACCCACAAATACTGAAACCCCAATAGTGCAGCACACACAGTTAATGACACTCCAATAGTGCAGCACACCCTCAATTACTGACACTCCAATACAGCAGCGCACCCTGAATTACAGACACTCCAGCAGAGGAGCACACCCTCAATAACAGACACTTCAATAGTGCAGCACAATCTCAATTACTGACACTCCAATAGTGCAGCACACCTTCAATTACTGACAGTCCAATAGTGCATCACACCCTCATTTACTGACCCTCAAATACAGCAGCACACCCTCAATTACTGACCGCCAATAGTACAGCCTCAATTACTGAACTCCAACAGAGGAGCACACCCTCAATAACTGACACTTCAATAGTGCAGCAACCCCTCAATTACTAAAACACCAATAATGCAGCACACCCTCAGTTACTGACACTCCAATAGTGCAGCACACCCTCAATTACTGACACTCCAATAGTGTAGCACAACCTCAATTACTGACACTCCAATAGTGTAGCACAACCTCAATTACTGACACTCAAATAGTGCAGCACACCCTCAATTACTGACACACCAATATTGCGGCACACCCTCAATTACTGACACTCCAATTGTGCAGCGCATCCTCAATTACTGACACCCCAACAGTGCAAATCACCCTCAATTACTGACACTCCAATAGAGCAGCACACACTCAATTTCTAACCATCCAATAGTACAGGAAACCCTCAATTACAGACAATCTAATAGAGCAGCACACTCTCAAAAACTGACTCTGCAATATTGCAGCACAACCTCAATTACTGACATTCCAATAGTGCAGCACATCCTCAATTACTGACCTTCCAACAGTGTAGCACACCCTCAATTACTGACCCTCCAATAGTGCAGCAAACCCTCAATTACTGACCTTCAAATACTGCAGCAACCCGCAAATACTGACACTCTAATAATGCAGCACACACTCAATTACTGACACTCCAATAGTGCAGCACACCCTCAATTACTGACCCTCCAGTAGCGTAGCACACCTTCAATTCCTGACACTCCAATATTGCAGCACACCCTCAAGTACTGACACGCCAATAGTGCAGCTCACCCTCAATTACTGACACTCAAATAGTGCAGCACACCCTCAATTTCTAACACTCCAATAATGCTGCACACCCTCAATTACTGACACTCCCATTCCACAGCCAACACTGAATTACTGACCCTCACAGAGTGCAGCACACCATCAATTATTGACACTTCAAGAGAGCAGCACATCCTCAAAAACTGAGACTTCAATAGGACAGCAGACCCTCAATTAATGACATTCAAATAGTGCAGTATAATCTCAACTACTGACACTCCAATAGTGCAGCTCACCATCAATAACTGACACTCCAATAGTGCAGCACACCGTCAATTACTAACCCTCAACTAATACAGCAAAGCCTCAATTACTGACAATCTAATGGAGCAGCACACCCTCAAATACTGACCCTCCGAGATTGCAGCATACCCTCAATTACTGACACTTGAATATTGCAACACACCTTCAATTACCGACATTCCAATAATGCAGCACACCCTCAAATACTGACACACCAAAAGTGCAGCACACCCTCAATTACTGACACTCCAATAGTGCAGCAAACCCTCAATTACTGACACTCCAATAGTGCAGCACACCCTCAATTACTGACACTCAATTAGTACAGCAAACCATCAATTACTGACAATCTAATAGAGCAGCACCACCTCAAACACACCCTACAATATTGCAGCACAACCTCAATTACTGACACTCCAATAGTGCAGCACACCCTTAATTACTGACACTCCCATTCCACAGCCAACACTGAATTACTGACCCTCAAAGAGTGCAGCACACCCTCAATTACAGTCACTACAATAGTGCAGCACAATCTCAACTACTGACACTCCATTAGTGCAGCACACCCTCAATTTCTAACACACCAATAGGGCAGCACACCCTCAATTACTGACACTACAATAGAGCAGCACACCCTCAATTACTGACACTCCAATAGTGCTGCACACACTCAATTACTGGCCCAGCAATAGTGCAGCAGACCCTCAATTAATGACGCTCCAATATTGCAGCACACCCTCAATTACTGACACTACAATAGTGCAGCAGACCCTCAATTAATGACACTCCAATATTGCAGCACACCCTCAATTAATGACGCTCCAATAGTGCAGCACACCCTCAATTACTGACAATCCTATAGTGCAGTTCATCCGCAATTTCTGACACTCCAGTAGTGCAGCATAACCTCACTTACTGACACTCAAATAGTGCAGCACAATCTCAACTACTGACACTCCAATAGTGCAGCTCACCAGCAATAACTGACACTCAAATAGTGCAACAAACACTGAATTACTGATACTCAAAGAGTGCAGCACACCCTCAATTACTGACACTCCAATAGTGCAGCATACCCTCAATTACTGACACTCCAATATAGCAGCACATCCTCAATTACTGACACTCAAATAGTGCAGCACAGTCTCAACTACTGACACTCCAATAGTGCAGCTCACCATCAATTACTGACACTCCAGCAATGCAGCAAACACTGAATTACTGACCCTCATAGAGAGCAGCACACCCTCAATTATAGACACTCCAATATTGCAGCATAAACTCAAGTACTGACACTACAATAGTGGAGCACATCCTCAATTACTGACACTCCAATAGTGCAGCACACCATGAATTACTGACACTCCAATAGTGCAGCACATCCTCAATTACTGACACTCCAATAGTGCAGCACACCCTCAATTACTGACACTCCAATAATGCAGCACACCCTCAATTACTGACCCTCAAATAGTGCAGCACACCCTCAATTACTGACACTCCAATATTGCAGCACACCCTCAATTACTGATGCTCCAATAGTGCAGCAACCCCTCAATTACTGTCCCTCAGATAGTGCAGCACACCCTCAATTACTGAAACACCAATAATGCAGCACACCTTCCGTTACTGACACTCCAAGAGTGCAGCACACCCTCAATTACTGACACTCCCATTCCACAGCCAGCACTGAATTACTGACCCCCACAAAGTGCAGCACACCATCAATTATCAACACTCCATAGTGCAGCACACCCTCAATTTCTGACACTCCAATAGTTCAGCACACCATCAATTACTGACACTCCAATAGAGCAGCATATCCTCAAAAACTGAGACTTCAATAGGACAGCAGACCCTCAATTACTGACACTCAAATAGTGCAGCATAATCTCAACAAATAACACTCCAATAGTGCAGCTCACCCTCAATTACTGACACCCAAATAGTAAAGCAAACCATCAATTACTGACAAGCTAAAACAGCAGCACACCCTCAAATACTGACCCTACAATAATGCAGCACAACCTCAATTACTGACCTTCCAACAGTGTAACACACCCTCACATAATGACCCTCCAATAGTGCAACACACCCTCAATTACTGACCCTCCAATAGTGCAGCAAACCGTCAATTACTGACCTTCGAATAGTGCAGCACACCCTCAAATACAGACACTCCAAAAGTGCTGCATACACTCAATTACTGACACTCCAACAGTGCAGCACACCCTCAATTACTGACACTCCAATAATGCAGCACACCCTCAATTACTGACCCTCAAATAGTGCAGCACACCCTCAATTACTGACACTCCAATATTGCAGCACACCCTCAATTACTGATGCTCCAATAGTGCAGCAACCCCTCAATTACTGTCCCTCAAATAGTGCAGCACACCCTCAATTACTGAAACACCAATAATGCAGCACACCTTCCATTACTGACACTCCAAGAGTGCAGCACACCCTCAATTACTGACACTCCCATTCCGCAGCCAACACTGAATTACTGACCCTCACAGAGTGCAGCACACCATCAATTATTGACACTCCATAATGCAGCACACCCTCAATTACTGACACGCCAATAGTTCAGCACACTCTCAATTATTGACACTCCAATAGAGCAGCACATCCCCGAAAACTGAGACTTCAATAGGACAGCAGACCCTCAATTACTGACACTCAAATAGTGCAGAATAATCTCAACTACTGACACTCCAATAGTGCAGCTCACCATCAATAACTGACACTCCAATAGTGCAGTAAATGCTGAATTACTGACGCTCACAGCGTGCAGCACACCATCAATTATTGATACTCCAATAGTGCTGCACACACTCAATTACTGGCCCGGCAATAGTGCAGCACACCCTCAATTACTGACCCTGCAACAGTGCAGCAGACCATCGATTAATGACACTCCAGTAGTGCAGCAGACCCTCAATTACTGACACTCCAATAGTGCAGCTCACCCTCAATTACTGAAAATCCAATAGTGCAGTGCATCCGCAATTTCTGACCCTCCAATAGTGCAGCATAACCTCACTTACTGACACTCAAATAGTGCAGCACAATCTCAACTACTGACACTCTAATAGTGCAGCTCACCATCAATAACTGACACTCCAATATTGCAGCATAACCACAACTACTGACACTCCAATAGTGCAGCACACTCTCAATTAATGACAATCCAATAGTGCTGCACACCCTCAATTACTGATACTTCAATAGTGCAGCACACCCTCAATTACTGACACTCCAATAGAGCAGCACATCCTCAATTACCGACACGCAAATACAGCAGCACATCTTCAATTACTGACACTCAAATAGTGCAGCACAATCTCAACTACTGACACTCCAATAGTGCAGCTCACCAGCAATAACTGACACTCAAATAGTGCAACAAACACTGAATTACTGATACTCAAAGAGTGCAGCACACCCTCAATTACTGACACTCCAATAGTGCAGCACACCCTCAATTACTGACACTCCAATATAGCAGCACATCCTCAATTACCGACACTCAAATAGTGAACCACAATCTCAACTACTGACACTCCAATATTGCAGCTCACCATCAATTACTGACACTCCAATAGTGCAGCATAACCTGAAGTACTGACACGACAATAGTGCAACACACCCTCAATTACTGACACTCCAATACTGCAGCAGACACTCAATTACTGACAATCCTATAGTGCAGCGAACCCGCAATTACTGACACTCCAATAGTTCAGCACACCCTCAATTACTGAAACACCAATAATGCAGCACACCCTCAGTCACTGACACTCCCATAGTGCAGCCAACACTGAATTACTGACCCTCAAACAGTGCAGCACACCTTCAATTACAGACACTCCAGTACAGCAGCACACCCTCAAGTAGTGACACGCCAATAGTGAAACACACCCTCAATTACAGACACTCCAACAGACGTCACACCCTCAATAACTGACACTTCAATAGTGCAGCACATCCCATTTACTGACCCGTCAATATTACAGCACACCCTCAATTACTGAAACCCCAATAGTGCAGCACACCCTCAATTACTTAACCTCCAATAGTGCAGCACACCCTCAAATACTGACACACCAATAGTGCAGCACACCCTTAATTACTGACACCCCAATAGTGCAAAACTCCCACAATTACTGACACTCCTATCGTGCAACACACCCTGAATTACTGACACTCCAATAGTGCAAAACACCCTCAATTACTGACTCGCCAATAATGCAGCACACACTCTATTACTAACGTTCCAATAGTGCAGCACATCCTCAATTACTGACACCCCAATAGTGCAAATCACCCTCAATTACTGACACTCCAATAGAGCAGCACACGCTCAATTTCTAACCATCCAATAGTACAGGAAACCCTCAATTACAGACAATCTAATAGAGCAGCACACACTCACAAACTGACCCTCTAATATTGCAGCACACCCTCATTTACTGACACTCCAATATTGCAGCACACCCTCAAATACTGACACTCCTATAATGCAGCACACCCTCATTTACTGACACTCCAATAGTGCAGCCAAAACTGAATTACTGACCCTCCAATAGTGCAGCACACCCTCAATTACTGACACCCAAATAGATGAGCACACCCTAAATTACTGACAGTCCAATAGTGCAGCATTACCTCAATTAGTGACACTCCAAAAGCGCATCACAGCCTCAATTACTGATTATCTTAAAGTGCATTACACCGTCAAAACCGACCCTCCATTAGTGCAGCACATGGTCAATTACTTACCCTCCAATATGGCAGCACACCCACAATTACTGACACTCCAATAGTTCAGCACACCGTCAATTACTAACCCTCCAATAGTGCAGCACACCCTCAATTACTGACAATCAAATAGTGCAGCACAACCTCAATTACTGACAATCCAATAGTGTACAACACCCTCAATGACTGAAGCTCCAATATTGCAGCACACCCTCAATTACTGACCCACCAAAAGTGCAGCAAACCCTCAATTACTGACACTCCAATAGTGCAGCACACCATCAATTACTGACACTCCAATATTGCAGCAAACGCTCAAATAATGACCCCCAATAGTGCAGCACACCCTCAAATACTGACACACCAATAGACCAGCACACTAACAATTACTGACACTCCGATAGTGCAGCTCACCCTCAATTACTGACACCCAAATAGATGAGCACACCCTCAATTACTGACACTCCGATAGTGCAGCTCACCCTCAATTACTGACACCCAAATAGATGAGCACACCCTCAATTACTGACACTCCGATAGTGCAGCACAACCTCAAATACTGACACTCCAATAGTGCAGCTCACCCTCAATTACTGACACTCCAATAGTTCAGCACACCGTCAATTACTAACCCTCCAATAGTGCAGCACAGCCTCAATTACTGACAATCAAATAGTGCAGCACAACCTCAATTACTGACAATCCAATAGTGTACAACACCCTCAATGACTGAAGCTCCAATATTGCAGCACACCCTCAATTACTGACCCACCAAAAGTGCAGCAAACCCTCAATTACTGACACTCCAATAGTGCAGCACACCCTCAATTACTGACACACCAATAGACCAGCACACTAACAATTACTGACACTCCGATAGTGCAGCACACCCTCAATTACTGACACTCCAATAGTGCAGCACAACCTCAATTACTGAAACTCCAATGGTGCAGCACACACTCAATTACTGACACTCCAATATTGCAGCACACCCTCAATTAATGACCCTGCAATAGTGCAGCACACTCTCAATTTCTGACACTCAAATAGTGCAGCACACCCTCAATTACTGACCATTCATTAGAGCAGCATAACCTCAATTACTGACACTCCAAAAGCGCATCACAGCCTCAATTACTGACACTCCAATATTGCAGCACACTCTCAATTACTGACATTCTTAAAGTGCATCACACCGTCAAAACTGACCGTCCATTAGTGGAGCACACGCTCAATTACTTACCCTCCAATATTGCAGCACACCCACAATTACTGACACTCCAATAGTTCAGCACACCGTCAATTACTAACCCTCCAATTGTGCAGCAAACGCTCAATTACTGACAATCAAAGAGTGCAGCACACCCTCAATTACTGACACGCCAATAGTGCAGCACACCCTCAATAACTGACACCACAATAGTGCAAAACACCCTCAATTTCTGACATTCCTGTAGTGCAGCACACACTCAATTAATGACTCTCTAATAATGCAGCACACCCTCAATTACTGACACAACAACAGAGCAGCACACCCTTAATTACTGACACTCCATAGTGCAAAACACACTCAATTACTGACACTCAAATAATGCAGCACACACTCAATTACTGACACTCCAATAGTGCAGCACACCCTCAATTACTGACACTCCAATAGTGCAGCACACCCTCAATTACTGACCCTCCAATAGTTCAGCTCACACTCAATTACTGACACTGCACTAGTGCAGCACACCCTCAAATACTGACACTCCAATAGTGCAGCACACCCTCAATTATTGTCACTTCAATAGAACAGCACACCCTCAATTACTGAACGATCAGTAGTGCAGCTCATGCTCAATTACATACAGTTCAAAAGTGCAGCACTTCCTCAATTACTGACACTCCAATAGTGCAGCACACCCTCAATTACTGACCGATCAGTAGTGCAGCTCATGCTCAATTACATACACTTCAAAAGTGCAGCACTTCCTCAATTACTGACACTCCAATAGTGCAGCACACCCTCAATTACTGATACTCCAATAGTGCAGCACACCCTCAATTATTGTCACTCCAATAGAACAGCACACCCTCAATTACTGGCACTCCAATCGTGCAGCAACTCCTCAATTACTGACACTCCAATAGTGTAGCAAACCCTCAATTACTGACACTCCAATAGTACAGCACACCCTCAATTACTGACATGCCAATAGTGCAGTACACCCTCAATTACTGACATTCCAATAGTGCAGCACATGCTCAAATACTGACACTCCAATAGTGCAGCACACCCTCAATTACTGACACTCCAATAGTGCAGCACACCCTCAAATACTGACACTCCAATAGTGCAGCACACCCTCAAATACTGACACTCCAATAGTGCAGCACACCCTCAAATACTGACACTCCAATAGTGCAGCACAGCCTCAAATACTGACACTCCAATAGTGCAGCACACCCTCAATTACTGACATTCCAATAGGGCAGCACACCCTCAAATACTGACACTCCAATAGTGCAGCACACCCTCATTTACTGACACTCCAATAGTTCAGCACAACCTCAATTACTGACACTCCAATAGTGCAGCACACCATGAATTACTAACCCTCCAATAGTGTAGCAAACGCTCAATTACTGACAATCAAATAGTGCAATACACTCAATCACTAACTCTCCTTCGGTGTAGCTCACCCTCAATTACTGACACTTCAATAGTGCAGCACACCCTCAGTTACTGACCCTGCAATAATGCAGCACAAACTCAAGTTCTGATCTTCCAATATTGCAGTTCACCCTTAATTACTGACACTCCAATAGTGCAGCACACCCCCAATTACAAACACTCCAATAGTACAGCACACCCTCAATTAATGAACCCCAAAAGTGCAGCACACCCTAAATTAATGACCTTGCAATATGGCAGGACAACCTCAACTACTGACACTCCGATAGTACAGAACAACCTCAATTACTTACCCTCCAATTGTGCAGCACACCCTCAATTACTGACAATACAATAACGCATGACAGCCTCAATTACTGACACTCCAATATTGCAGCACACCCTCAATTACTGACACTCCAGTAGTACAGCACACCTTCAATTAATGAACCCCAATTATGCAGCACACCCTCAAATACCGACACACCAAAAGTGCAGCACACCCTCAATTACTGACCTTCCAATAGTGCAGCACACCCTCAATTACTGACCTTCCAATAGTGCAGCACACCCTCAATTACTGACACTCCAATAATGCAGCATAACCTCAATTACTGACACTCCAAAAGTGCAACACAGCCTCAATTACTGACACTCCAATATTGCAGTACACACTCAATTACTGACAATCTAAAAGTGCATCACACCGTCAAAACTGAAACTCCATTAGTGTAGCACAACCTCATTTACTGACACTGCAATAGTGCAGCACACCATGAATTACTAACCCTCCAATAGTGTAGCAAACTCTCAATTACTGACAATCAAATAGTGCAACACAATCAATTACTAACTCTCCTTTCGTGTAGCTCAACCTCAATTACTGACACTTCAATAGTGCAGCACACCCTCAGTTCCTGACCCTGCAATAATGCAGCACAAACTCAAGTTCTGACCTTCCAATATTGCAGTTCACCCTTAATTACTGACACCCCAATATTGCAGCACCCCCTCAATTACTGACACTCCAATATTGCAGCACACCCTCAATTAGTGACACTCCAATAGTACAGAACACCCTCAAGTAATGACACTCCAATAGTGCAGCACACCGTCAATTACTGACACTCCAACAGAGCAGTACACCTTCAGTTACTGACACTCGAATAGTGCAGCACACCCTAAATTACAGACCCTCCAACAGAGCAGCACACCCTCAATTACTGACACAACAACAGGGCAGCACACCCTCAATTACTGACACTCCAATAATGCAGCACCACCTCAATTATTGACACTCCTGTAATGCAGCACACCCTCAAATACTGACACATCAATCGTGCAGCAAGCTTTCAATTACTGACACTCCAATAGTGCCGCACACCCTCAATTACTGACACAGCACTAGTGCAACACACCCTCAAATACTGATATTCCAATAGTGCAGCACACCCACAATTACTGACACTCCAATAGTGCAGCACACCCACAATTGCTGACACTCCAATAGTGCAGCACACCCACAATTGCTGACACTCCAATAGAGCAGCACACCCACAATTGCTGACACTCCAATAGTGCAGCACACCCACAATTGCTGACACTCCAATAGAGCAGCACACCCACAATTGCTGACACTACAATAGTGCAGCACACCCACAATTGCTGACACTCCAATAGTGCAGCACACCCACAATTACTGACACCCCAATAGTGCAGCACACCCTCAATTACTGACCCTCCAATAGTGCAGCAACCCCTCAATTACTGACACTCCAATAGTGCAGCACACCCTCAATTACTGACCCTCCAATAGTGCAGCAACCCCTCAATTACAAACACTCCAATAGTGCAGCACATCCTCAATTACTGTCCCTCAAATAGTGAAGCACCACCTCAATTATTGTCACTTCAATAGAACAGCACACACTCAATAACTGACACACCAATATTGCAGCACACCCTCAATTACTGACACTCCAATAGTTCAGCACACCGTCAATTACTGATCCATCAGTAGTGCAGCAAACGCTCAATTACATAAACTCCAAAAGTGCAGCACTTCCTCAATTACTGACAATCCAATAGTGCAGCACACCCTCAAATATTGACACTCCAATAGTGCAGCATAACCTCAATTATTGACCCGCCAATAGTGCAGCACACACAAAATTACTGACACTCCAATAGGCCAGCAATCCCTCAATTACAAACACTCCAATAGTGCAGCACACCCTCAATTACTGACACTCCAATAGCGCAGCACATCCTCACTTACTGACCCTCAAATAGTGCAGCAAAAACTCAATTAGTGACACTCCAAGAATGCAGCACCTCCTCAATTACTGATACTCCAATTGTGCATCATACCCCAAATTACTGACCTTCCAATAGTGCAGCACACACTCAATTACTGACAATCTAACAGTGCATCACACCGTCAAAACTGAACCTCCATTATTGTGGCACACCCTCAATTACTTACCCTCCAATATTGCAGCACACCCTCAATTACTAACACTCCAATAGTGCAGCACACGCTCAATTACTGACACGCCAATACTGCAGCACACCCTCAATTACTGACACTCCAATAGTGCAGCAACCCCTCAATTACTCACCCTCCTAAAGTGCAGCATACCCTCAATTACTGACACTCCAATTGTGCATCATACACCAAATTACTGACCTTCCAATAGTGCAGCACACCCTCAGTTATTGACCCTTCCATAATGCAGCACAACCTCAATTTCTGACCTTCCGGTAATGCAGCACACCCTCAATTACTGACACTCCAATAGTGCAGCACACCCTCAATTACTGACACTGCACTACTTCAACACACCGTCAAATACTGATATTCCAATAGTGCAGCACACCCACAATTACTGATACTCCAATAATGCAGAACACCCACAATTGCTGACACTCCAATAGTGAAGCACACCCACAATTGCTGACACTCCAATAGTGCAGCACACCCACAATTGCTGACACTACAATAGTGCAGCACACCTACAACTGCTGACACTCCAATAGTGCAGCACACCCACAATTACTGACACCCCAATAGTGCAGCACACCCTCAATTACTGACCCTCCAATAGTGCAGCAACCCCTCAATTACAAACATTCCAATAGTGCAGCACATCCTCAACTACTGTCCCTCAAACAGTGCAGCACCACCTCAATTATTGTCACTTCAATAGAACAGCACACACTCAATAACTGACACTCCAATATTGCAGCACACCCTCAATTACTGACACTCCAATAGTTCAGCACACCATCAATTACTGACCCATCAGTAGTGCAGCTCACGCTCAATTCCATACACTTCAAAATGCAGCACTTCCTCAATTACTGACAATCCAATAGTGCAGCACACCCTCAAATATTGACACTCCAATAGTGCAGCATAACCTCAATTACTGACATGCCAATAGTGCAGCACACACAAAATTACTGACTCTACAATAGGCCAGCAATCCCTCAATTACAAACACTCCAATAGTACAGCACACCCTCAATTACTCACACAACAACAGAGCAGCACACCCTCAATTACTGACACTCCTGTAGTACAGCACACCTCAATTACTGACACTCCAATAATGCAGCACACACTCAATTACTGACACTCCGGTAGTCCAGCACACCCTCAATTAAAGACACTCAAATAGTGCAGCACACCCTCAAATACTGACACATCAATCGTGCAGCAAGCTTTCAATTACTGACCCTCCAACAGTGCAGCACACCCTCAATTACTGACCCTCCAATAGTACAGCTCACACTCAATTACTGACACTGCACTAGGGCAACACACCCTCAAATACTGATACTCCAATAGTGCAGCACACCCTCAATTCCAAACACTCCAATAGTGCAGCACATCCTCAATTACAGTCTCTCAAATAGTGCAGCACCACTTCAATTATAGTCACTTCAATAAAACAGCACACACTCAATTACTGACCCATCAGTAGTGCAGCTCACGCTCAATTACATACAATTCAAAAGTGCAGCAGTTCCTCAATTACTGACAATCCAATAGTGCAGCACACCCTCAAATATTGACACTCCAATAGTGCAGCATAACCTCCATTACTGACACGTCAATAGTGCAGCACACACAAAATTACTGAAACTTCAATAGGCCAGCAATCCCTCAATTACAAACACTCCAAAGGTGCAGCACACCCTCAAATACTGACACTCCAATAGCGCAGCACACCTTCAATTACTGACACTCCAATAGTGCAGCACACCCTCAATTACTGACACTCCAATTGTGCATCATACCCCAAATTACTGACCTTCCAATAGTGCAGCACACCCTCAGTTATTGACCCTTCCATAATGCAGCACAACCTCAATTTCTGACCTTCCAATAATGCAGCACACCCTCAATTACTGACACTCCAATAGTGCAGCACACCCTCAATTACTGACACTCCAAAAGGGCAACACAGCCTCAATTACTGACGCCCCAATAGTGCAACACACACTCAATTACGGACAATCTAACAGTGCATCACATCGTCAAAACTGAACCTCCATTAGTGTTGCACACCCTCAATTACTTAACCTCCAATATTGCAGCACACCCTCAATTACTGACACGCCAATAGTGCAGCACACACTCAAATACTGACACTCCAATAGTGCAGCAAACCCTCAATTACTGACACTCCAATAGTTCAGCACAACCTCAATTACTGACACTCCAATAGTGCATCACACCATGAATTACTAACCGTCCAATAGTGTAGCAAATACTCAATTACTGACAATCAAATAGTGCAATACACTCAATTACTAACTCTCCTTTAGTGTAGCTCACCCTTAATTACTGACACTTCAATAGAGCAGCACACCCTCAGTTACTGACCCTGCAATAATGCAGCACATACTCAATTTCTGACCTTCCAATATTGCAGTTCACCCTTAATTACTGACACCCCAATAGTGCAGCACACCCTCAATTACAAATACTCCCACAGTACAGCACACCCTCAATTAATGAACCCCAAAAGTGCAGCACACCCTAAATTACTGACCTTGCAATATAACAGCACAACCTCAACTACTGACACTCTAATAGTGCAGCACACCCTCAATTACGGACCTTCCAATATGGCTGCACACCCTCAGAATCTGTCCCTCCAATAATGCAGCACACTCTCATTGCTGAACTCCCAATAGTGCAGCACACCCTCAATTACTGACACTCCGATAGTGCAGAAAAACCTCAATTACTGACACTCCAATAGTGCAGCTCACCCACAATTACTGACACTCCAATAGTGCAGCACACCCTCAATTACTGACAATACAATAATGCAGCACACCCTCAATTACTGACACTCCAATATTGCAGCACATCCTCAATTACTGACACGCCAATAGTGCAGCACACCCTCAATTACTGACACTCCAATAGTGCAGCAACCCCTCAATTACTGACACTCCAATAGTACAGAACACCCTCAATTACTGACACTCCAATAGTGCAGCACACCCTCAATTACTGACACAACAACAGAGCAGCACACCCTCAATTACTGACACTCCAATAGGGCAGCACACCCACAATTACTGACACTCCAATAGAGCAGCGCACGCTCAATTACAGGCCCTCCAACTGAGCAGCACACCCTCAATTACTGACACTCCCATAGCGCAAAACACCCTCATTTACTGACACTTCAATAATGCAGCACACCCTCAATTACTGACACTCCAATAGTGCAGCTCACACTCAATTACTGACACTGTACTAGTGCAACTCACTATGAATAACTGACACTCCAGTAGTGCAGCACATCCTCAATTACTTAAACCCCAATAGTGCAGCACACCCTCAATTACTGACACACCAATAGTGCAGCACACCTTCCATTACTGACACTCCAACAGAGCAGCACACCCTCAATTACTGACCCTCAAATAGTGCAGCACACCCACAATTATTGAAACCCCAATAGTGCAGCACACCCTCAATTACTGACATTCCAACAGAGCAGCACACCCTCAATTACTGACACAACAATAGTGCAGCACTCCCACAAATTCTGAAACCCCAATAGTGCAGCACACACTCAGTTAATGACACTCCAATAGTGCAGCACACCCTCAATTACTCACACTCCAATACAGCAGCGCACCCTCAATTACAGACACTCCAACAGGGGAGCACAACCTTAATAACAGACACTTCAATAGTGCAGCACAATCTCAATTACTGACACTCAAATAGTGCAGCACACCTTCAATTACTGACCCTCAAATACAGCAGCAAACCCTCAATTACTGACCGCCAATAGTACAGCCTCGATTACTGACATCCCAACAGAGGAGCACACCCTCAATAACTGGCATTCAATAGTGCAGCAACCCCTCAATTACTGACCCTCAAATTGTGCAGCACACCCTCAATTGCTGACACTCCAATAGGGCAGCACACCCTCAATTACTGAAACAACAATAATGCAGCACACCCTCAGTTACTGACACTCCAATAGTGCAGCACACCTTCAACTACTGACACTCCAAAAGAGCAGCACAGCCTCAATTACTGACACCCCAATAGTGCAAAACACCCTCAATTATTGACACTCCTGTAGTGCAGCACACCCTCAATTACTGACACTCCAATAATGCAGCACACACTCAATTACTGACACTCCTGTAGTGCAGCAGACCCTCAATTAAAGACACTCAAATAGTGCAAAACACCCTCAATTACTGACACTCCTGAAGTGCAACACACACTCAATTACTGACTCTCTAATAATGCAGCACACCCTCAATTAGACACTCCAATAGTGCAGCACACACTCAATTACTTACTCTCCAATATTGAAGCACACCCTCAATTATTGACACGCCAATAGTGCAGCACACACTCAAATACTGACACTCCAATAGTGCAGCACACCATCAATTACTGACACTCCAATAGTGCAGCACACCCTCAATAATTGTCACTTCATTAGAAGAGCACACCCTCAATTACTGACACTCCAATAGTGTAGCAAACCCTCAATTATTGACACGCCAATAGTGCAGCACCGCCTCAATTAATGTCACTTCAATAGAACAGCACACCCTTAATTACTGACACTTCAATAGTGCAGCACACCCTCAATTACTGACACTCTAATAGTGCAGCACACCCTCAAATACTGACACACCAAAAGTGCAGCACACCCTCAATTACTGACCCTCCAATAGTGCACCACACCCTCAATTACTGACACTCCAAAAGTGCAACACAGCCTCAATTACTGACACTCCAATATTGCAGTACACACTCAATTACTGACAATCTAACAGTGCATCACACCGTCAAAACGGAAACTCCATTAGTGTAGCACAACCTCAATTACTGACACTCCAATAGTGCAGCACACCATGAATTACTAACCCTCCAATAGTGTAGCAAACGCTCAATTACTGACAATCAAATAGTGCAATACACTCAATCACTAACTCTCCTTCGGTGTAGCTCACCCTCAATTACTGACACTTCAATAGTGCAGCACACCCTCAGTTACTGACCCTGCAATAATGCAGCACAAACTCAAGTTCTGATCTTCCAATATTGCAGTTCACCCTTAATTACTGACACTCCAATAGTGCAGCACACCCCCAATTACAAACACTCCAATAGTACAGCACACCCTCAATTAATGAACCCCAAAAGTGCAGCACACCCTAAATTAATGACCTTGCAATATGGCAGGACAACCTCAACTACTGACACTCCGATAGTACAGAACAACCTCAATTACTTACCCTCCAATTGTGCAGCACACCCTCAATTACTGACAATACAATAACGCATGACAGCCTCAATTACTGACACTCCAATATTGCAGCACACCCTCAATTACTGACACTCCAGTAGTACAGCACACCTTCAATTAATGAACCCCAATTATGCAGCACACCCTCAAATACCGACACACCAAAGGTGCAGCACACCCTCAATTACTGACCTTCCAATAGTGCAGCACACCCTCAATTACTGACCTTCCAATAGTGCAGCACACCCTCAATTACTGACACTCCAATAATGCAGCATAACCTCAATTACTGACACTCCAAAAGTGCAACACAGCCTCAATTACTGACACTCCAATATTGCAGTACACACTCAATTACTGACAATCTAAAAGTGCATCACACCGTCAAAACTGAAACTCCATTAGTGTAGCACAACCTCATTTACTGACACTGCAATAGTGCAGCACACCATGAATTACTAACCCTCCAATAGTGTAGCAAACTCTCAATTACTGACAATCAAATAGTGCAACACAATCAATTACTAACTCTCCTTTCGTGTAGCTCAACCTCAATTACTGACACTTCAATAGTGCAGCACACCCTCAGTTCCTGACCCTGCAATAATGCAGCACAAACTCAAGTTCTGACCTTCCAATATTGCAGTTCACCCTTAATTACTGACACCCCAATATTGCAGCACCCCCTCAATTACTGACACTCCAATATTGCAGCACACCCTCAATTAGTGACACTCCAATAGTACAGAACACCCTCAAGTAATGACACTCCAATAGTGCAGCACACCGTCAATTACTGACACTCCAACAGAGCAGTACACCTTCAGTTACTGACACTCGAATAGTGCAGCACACCCTAAATTACAGGCCCTCCAACAGAGCAGCACACCCTCAATTACTGACACAACAACAGGGCAGCACACCCTCAATTACTGACACTCCAATAATGCAGCACCACCTCAATTATTGACACTCCTGTAATGCAGCACACCCTCAAATACTGACACATCAATCGTGCAGCAAGCTTTCAATTACTGACACTCCAATAGTGCCGCACACCCTCAATTACTGACACAGCACTAGTGCAACACACCCTCAAATACTGATATTCCAATAGTGCAGCACACCCACAATTACTGACACTCCAATAGTGCAGCACACCCACAATTGCTGACACTCCAATAGTGCAGCACACCCACAATTGCTGACACTCCAATAGAGCAGCACACCCACAATTGCTGACACTCCAATAGTGCAGCACACCCACAATTGCTGACACTCCAATAGAGCAGCACACCCACAATTGCTGACACTACAATAGTGCAGCACACCCACAATTGCTGACACTCCAATAGTGCAGCACACCCACAATTACTGACACCCCAATAAAGCAGCACACCCTCAATTACTGACCCTCCAATAGTGCAGCAACCCCTCAATTACTGACACTCCAATAGTGCAGCACACCCTCAATTACTGACCCTCCAATAGTGCAGCAACCCCTCAATTACAAACACTCCAATAGTGCAGCACATCCTCAATTACTGTCCCTCAAATAGTGAAGCACCACCTCAATTATTGTCACTTCAATAGAACAGCACACACTCAATAACTGACACACCAATATTGCAGCACACCCTCAATTACTGACACTCCAATAGTTCAGCACACCGTCAATTACTGATCCATCAGTAGTGCAGCAAACGCTCAATTACATAAACTCCAAAAGTGCAGCACTTCCTCAATTACTGACAATCCAATAGTGCAGCACACCCTCAAATATTGACACTCCAATAGTGCAGCATAACCTCAATTATTGACACGCCAATAGTGCAGCACACACAAAATTACTGACACTCCAATAGGCCAGCAATCCCTCAATTACAAACACTCCAATAGTGCAGCACACCCTCAATTACTGACACTCCAATAGCGCAGCACATCCTCACTTACTGACCCTCAAATAGTGCAGCAAAAACTCAATTAGTGACACTCCAAGAATGCAGCACCTCCTCAATTACTGACACTCCAATTGTGCATCATACCCCAAATTATTGACCTTCCAATAGTGCAGCACACACTCAATTACTGACAATCTAACAGTGCATCACACCGTCAAAACTGAACCTCCATTATTGTAGCACACCCTCAATTACTTACCCGCCAATATTGCAGCACACCCTCAATTACTAACACTCCAATAGTGCAGCACACGCTCAATTACTGACACGCCAATACTGCAGCACACCCTCAATTACTGACACTCCAATAGTGCAGCAACCCCTCAATTACTCACCCTCCTAAAGTGCAGCATACCCTCAATTACTGACACTCCAATTGTGCATCATACCCCAAATTACTGACCTTCCAATAGTGCAGCACACCCTCAGTTATTTACCCTTCCATAATGCAGCACAACCTCAATTTCTGACCTTCCAGTAATGCAGCACACCCTCAATTACTGACACTCCAATAGTGCAGCACACCCTCAATTACTGACACTGCACTACTGCAACACACCCTCAAATACTGATATTCCAATAGTGCAGCACACCCACAATTACTGATACTCCAATAATGCAGAACACCCACAATTGCTGACACTCCAATAGTGAAGCACACCCACAATTGCTGACACTCCAATAGTGCAGCACACCCACAATTGCTGACACTACAATAGTGCAGCACACCCACAACTGCTGACACTCCAATAGTGCAGCACACCCACAATTACTGACACCCCAATAGTGCAGCACACCCTCAATTACTGACCCTCCAATAGTGCAGCAACCCCTCAATTACAAACATTCCAAAAGTGCAGCACATCCTCAACTACTGTCCCTCAAACAGTGCAGCACCACCTCAATTATTGTCACTTCAATAGAACAGCACACACTCAATAACTGACACTCCAATATTGCAGCACACCCTCAATTACTGACACTCCAATAGTTCAGCACACCATCAATTACTGACCCATCAGTAGTGCAGCTCACGCTCAATTCCATACACTTCAAAATGCAGCACTTCCTCAATTACTGACAATCCAATAGTGCAGCACACCCTCAAATATTGACACTCCAATAGTGCAGCATAACCTCAATTACTGACATGCCAATAGTGCAGCACACACAAAATTACTGACTCTACAATAGGCCAGCAATCCCTCAATTACAAACACTCCAATAGTACAGCACACCCTCAATTACTCACACAACAACAGAGCAGCACACCCTCAATTACTGACACTCCTGTAGTACAGCACACCTCAATTACTGACACTCCAATAATGCAGCACACACTCAATTACTGACACTCCGGTAGTCCAGCACACCCTCAATTAAAGACACTCAAATAGTGCAGCACACCCTCAAATACTGACACATCAATCGTGCAGCAAGCTTTCAATTACTGACCCTCCAACAGTGCAGCACACCCTCAATTACTGACCCTCCAATAGTACAGCTCACACTCAATTACTGACACTGCACTAGGGCAACACACCCTCAAATACTGATACTCCAATAGTGCAGCACACCCTCAATTCCAAACACTCCAATAGTGCAGCACATCCTCAATTACAGTCTCTCAAATAGTGCAGCACCACTTCAATTATAGTCACTTCAATAAAACAGCACACACTCAATTACTGACCCATCAGTAGTGCAGCTCACGCTCAATTACATACAATTCAAAAGTGCAGCAGTTCCTCAATTACTGACAATCCAATAGTGCAGCACACCCGCAAATATTGACACTCCAATTGTGCAGCATAACCTCCATTACTGACACGTCAATAGTGCAGCACACACAAAATTACTGAAACTTCAATAGGCCAGCAATCCCTCAATTACAAACACTCCAAAGGTGCAGCACACCCTCAAATACTGACACTCCAATAGCGCAGCACACCCTCAATTACTGACACTCCAATAGTGCAGCACACCCTCAATTACTGACACTCCAATTGTGCATCATACCCCAAATTACTGACCTTCCAATAGTGCAGCACACCCTCAGTTATTGACCCTTCCATAATGCAGCACAACCTCAATTTCTGACCTTCCAATAATGCAGCACACCCTCAATTACTGACACTCCAATAGTGCAGCACACCCTCAATTACTGACACTCCAATAGGGCAACACAGCCTCAATTACTGACGCCCCAATAGTGCAACACACACTCAATTACGGACAATCTAACAGTGCATCACATCGTCAAAACTGAACCTCCATTAGTGTTGCACACCCTCAATTACTTAACCTCCAATATTGCAGCACACCCTCAATTACTGACACGCCAATAGTGCAGCACACACTCAAATACTGACACTCCAATAGTGCAGCAAACCCTCAATTACTGACACTCCAATAGTTCAGCACAACCTCAATTACTGACACTCCAATAGTGCATCACACCATGAATTACTAACCGTCCAATAGTGTAGCAAATACTCAATTACTGACAATCAAATAGTGCAATACACTCAATTACTAACTCTCCTTTAGTGTAGCTCACCCTTAATTACTGATACTTCAATAGTGCAGCACACCCTCAGTTACTGACCCTGCAATAATGCAGCACATACTCAATTTCTGACCTTCCAATATTGCAGTTCACCCTTAATTACTGACACCCCAATAGTGCAGCACACCCTCAATTACAAATACTCCAATAGTACAGCACACCCTCAATTAATGAACCCCAAAAGTGCAGCACACCCTAAATTACTGACCTTGCAATATAACAGCACAACCTCAACTACTGACACTCTAATAGTGCAGCACACCCTCAATTACGGGCCTTCCAATATGGCTGCACACCCTCAGAATCTGTCCCTCCAATAATGCAGCACACTCTCATTGCTGAACTCCCAATAGTGCAGCACACCCTCAATTACTGACACTCCGATAGTGCAGAAAAACCTCAATTACTGACACTCCAATAGTGCAGCTCACCCACAATTACTGACACTCCAATAGTGCAGCACACCCTCAATTACTGACAATACAATAATGCAGCACACCCTCAATTACTGACACTCCAATATTGCAGCACACCCTCAATTACTGACACGCCAATAGTGCAGCACACCCTCAATTACTGACACTCCAATAGTGCAGCAACCCCTCAATTACTGACACTCCAATAGTACAGAACACCCTCAATTACTGACACTCCAATAGTGCAGCACACCCTCAATTACTGACACAACAACAGAGCAGCACACCCTCAATTACTGACACTCCAATAGGGCAGCACACCCACAATTACTGACACTCCAATAGAGCAGCGCACGCTCAATTACAGGCCCTCCAACTGAGCAGCACACCCTCAATTACTGACACTCCAATAGTGCAAAACACCCTCATTTACTGACACTTCAATAATGCAGCACACCCTCAATTACTGACACTCCAATAGTGCAGCACACCCTCAATCAAAGACACTCAAATAGTGCAGCACAGCCTCAAATATTGACATATCAATCGTGCAGCAAGCTTTCAATTACTGACACTCCAATAGTGCAGCACACCCTCAATTACTGACCCTCCAATAGTGCAGCTCACACTCAATTACTGACACTGTACTAGTGCAACTCACTATCAATAACTGACACTCCAGTAGTGCAGCACATCCTCAATTACTTAAACCCCAATAGTGCAGCACACCCTCAGTTACTGACACACCAATAGTGCAGCACACCTTCCATTACTGACACTCCAACAGAGCAGCACACCCTCAATTACTGACCCTCAAATAGTGCAGCACACCCACAATTATTGAAACCCCAATAGTGCAGCACACCCTCAATTAATGACACTCCAATAGTGCAGCACACCCTCAATTACTCACACTCCAATACAGCAGCGCACCCTCAATTACAGACACTCCAACAGGGGAGCACAACCTTAATAACAGACACTTCAATAGTGCAGCACAATCTCAATTACTGACACTCAAATAGTGCAGCACACCTTCAATTACTGACCCTCAAATACAGCAGCAAACCCTCAATTACTGACCGCCAATAGTACAGCCTCGATTACTGACATCCCAACAGAGGAGCACACCCTCAATAACTGGCATTCAATAGTGCAGCAACCCCTCAATTACTGACCCTCAAATTGTGCAGCACACCCTCAATTGCTGACACTCCAATAGGGCAGCACACCCTCAATTACTGAAACAACAATAATGCAGCACACCCTCAGTTACTGACACTCCAATAGTGCAGCACACCTTCAACTACTGACACTCCAAAAGAGCAGCACAGCCTCAATTACTGACACCCCAATAGTGCAAAACACCCTCAATTACTGACACTCCTGTAGTGCAGCACACCCTCAATTACTGACACTCCAATAATGCAGCACACACTCAATTACTGACACTCCTGTAGTGCAGCAGACCCTCAATTAAAGACACTCAAATAGTGCAAAACACCCTCAATTACTGACACTCCTGAAGTGCAGCACACACTCAATTACTGACTCTCTAATAATGCAGCACACCCTCAATTAGACACTCCAATAGTGCAGCACACACTCAATTACTTACTCTCCAATATTGAAGCACACCCTCAATTATTGACACTCCAATAGTGCAGCACACCCTCAATTACTGACACTCCAAAAGTGCAGCACACCATCAATTACTGACACTCCAATAGTGCAGCACACCCTCAATTATTGTCACTTCATTAGAAGAGCACACCCTCAATTACTGACACTCCAATAGTGTAGCAAACCCTCAATTATTGACACGCCAATAGTGCAGCACCGCCTCAATTAATGTCACTGCAATAGAACAGCACACCCTTAATTACTGACACTTCAATAGTGCAGCACACCCTCAATTACTGACACTCTAATAGTGCAGCACACCCTCAATTACTGACACTCTAATAGTGCAGCACACCCTCAAATACTGACACACCAAAAGTGCAGCACACCCTCAATTACTGACCCTCCAATAGTGCACCACACCCTCAATTACTGACACTCCAAAAGTGCAACACAGCCTCAATTACTGACACTCCAATATTGCAGTACACACTCAATTACTGACAATCTAACAGTGCATCACACCGTCAAAACTGAAACTCCATTAGTGTAGCACAACCTCAATTACTGACACTCCAATAGTGCAGCACACCATGAATTACTAACCCTCCAATAGTGTAGCAAACGCTCAATTACTGACAATCAAATAGTGCAATACACTCAATCACTAACTCTCCTTCGGTGTAGCTCACCCTCAATTACTGACACTCCAATATTGCAGCACACCCTCAATTACTGACACTCCAATAGTACAGCACACCTTCAATTAATGAACCCCAATTATGCAGCACACCCTCAAATACCGACACACCAAAAGTGCAGCACACCCTCAATTACTGACCTTCCAATAGTGCAGCACACCCTCAATTACTGACCTTCCAATAGTGCAGCACACCCTCAATTACTGACACTCCAATAATGCAGCATAACCTCAATTACTGACACTCCAAAAGTGCAACACAGCCTCAATTACTGACACTCCAATATTGCAGTACACACTCAATTACTGACAATCTAAAAGTGCATCACACCGTCAAAACTGAAACTCCATTAGTGTAGCACAACCTCATTTACTGACACTGCAACAGTGCAGCACACCATGAATTAATAACCCTCCAATAGTGTAGCAAACTCTCAATTACTGACAATCAAATAGTGCAACACAATCAATTACTAACTCTCCTTTCGTGTAGCTCAACCTCAATTACTGACACTTCAATAGTGCAGCACACCCTCAGTTCCTGACCCTGCAATAATGCAGCACAAACTCAAGTTCTGACCTTCCAATATTGCAGTTCACCCTTAATTACTGACACCCCAATATTGCAGCACCCCCTCAATTACTGACACTCCAATATTGCAGCACACCCTCAATTAGTGACACTCCAATAGTACAGAACACCCTCAAGTAATGACACTCCAATAGTGCAGCACACCGTCAATTACTGACACTCCAACAGAGCAGTACACCTTCAGTTACTGACACTCGAATAGTGCAGCACACCCTAAATTACAGGCCCTCCAACAGAGCAGCACACCCTCAATTACTGACACAACAACAGGGCAGCACACCCTCAATTACTGACACTCCAATAATGCAGCACCACCTCAATTATTGACACTCCTGTAATGCAGCACACCCTCAAATACTGACACATCAATCGTGCAGCAAGCTTTCAATTACTGACACTCCAATAGTGCCACACACCCTCAATTACTGACACAGCACTAGTGCAACACACCCTCAAATACTGATATTCCAATAGTGCAGCACACCCACAATTACTGACACTCCAATAGTGCAGCACACCCACAATTGCTGACACTCCAATAGTGCAGCACACCCACAATTGCTGACACTCCAATAGAGCAGCACACCCACAATTGCTGACACTCCAATAGTGCAGCACACCCACAATTGCTGACACTCCAATAGAGCAGCACACCCACAATTGCTGACACTACAATAGTGCAGCACACCCACAATTGCTGACACTCCAATAGTGCAGCACACCCACAATTACTGACACCCCAATAGTGCAGCACACCCTCAATTACTGACCCTCCAATAGTGCAGCAACCCCTCAATTACTGACACTCCAATAGTGCAGCACACCCTCAATTACTGACCCTCCAATAGTGCAGCAACCCCTCAATTACAAACACTCCAATAGTGCAGCACATCCTCAATTACTGTCCCTCAAATAGTGAAGCACCACCTCAATTATTGTCACTTCAATAGAACAGCACACACTCAATAACTGACACACCAATATTGCAGCACACCCTCAATTACTGACACTCCAATAGTTCAGCACACCGTCAATTACTGATCCATCAGTAGTGCAGCAAACGCTCAATTACATAAACTCCAAAAGTGCAGCACTTCCTCAATTACTGACAATCCAATAGTGCAGCACACCCTCAAATATTGACACTCCAATAGTGCAGCATAACCTCAATTATTGACACGCCAATAGTGCAGCACACACAAAATTACTGACACTCCAATAGGCCAGCAATCCCTCAATTACAAACACTCCAATAGTGCAGCACACCCTCAATTACTGACACTCCAATAGCGCAGCACATCCTCACTTACTGACCCTCAAATAGTGCAGCAAAAACTCAATTAGTGACACTCCAAGAATGCAGCACCTCCTCAATTACTGACACTCCAATTGTGCATCATACCCCAAATTATTGACCTTCCAATAGTGCAACACACACTCAATTACTGACAATCTAACAGTGCATCACACCGTCAAAACTGAACCTCCATTATTGTAGCACACCCTCAATTACTTACCCTCCAATATTGCAGCACACCCTCAATTACTAACACTCCAATAGTGCAGCACACGCTCAATTACTGACACGCCAATACTGCAGCACACCCTCAATTACTGACACTCCAATAGTGCAGCAACCCCTCAATTACTCACCCTCCTAAAGTGCAGCATACCCTCAATTACTGACACTCCAATTGTGCATCATACCCCAAATTACTGACCTTCCAATAGTGCAGCACACCCTCAGTTATTGACCCTTCCATAATGCAGCACAACCTCAATTTCTGACCTTCCAGTAACGCAGCACACCCTCAATTACTGACACTCCAATAGTGCAGCACACCCTCAATTACTGACACTGCACTACTGCAACACACCCTCAAATACTGATATTCCAATAGTGCAGCACACCCACAATTACTGATACTCCAATAATGCAGAACACCCACAATTGCTGACACTCCAATAGTGCAGCACACCCTCAATTACTGACACTCCTGTAGTACAGCACACCTCAATTACTGACACTCCAATAATGCAGCACACACTCAATTACTGACACTCCGGTAGTCCAGCACACCCTCAATTAAAGACACTCAAATAGTGCAGCACACCCTCAAATACTGACATATCAATCGTGCAGCAAGCTTTCAATTACTGACCCTCCAACAGTGCAGCACACCCTCAATTACTGACCCTCCAATAGTACAGCTCACACTCAATTACTGACACTGCACTAGGGCAACACACCCTCAAATACTGATACTCCAATAGTGCAGCACACCCTCAATTCCAAACACTCCAATAGTGCAGCACATCCTCAATTACAGTCTCTCAAATAGTGCAGCACCACTTCAATTATAGTCACTTCAATAAAACAGCACACACTCAATTACTGACCCATCAGTAGTGCAGCTCACGCTCAATTACATACAATTCAAAAGTGCAGCAGTTCCTCAATTACTGACAATCCAATAGTGCAGCACACCCTCAAATATTGACACTCCAATAGTGCAGCATAACCTCCATTACTGACACGTCAATAGTGCAGCACACACAAAATTACTGAAACTTCAATAGGCCAGCAATCCCTCAATTACAAACACTCCAAAGGTGCAGCACACCCTCAAATACTGACACTCCAATAGCGCAGCACACCCTCAATTACTGACACTCCAATAGTGCAGCACACCCTCAATTACTGACACTCCAATTGTGCATCATACCCCAAATTACTGACCTTCCAATAGTGCAGCACACCCTCAGTTATTGACCCTTCCATAATGCAGCACAACCTCAATTTCTGACCTTCCAATAATGCAGCACACCCTCAATTACTGACACTCCAATAGTGCAGCACACCCTCAATTACTGACACTCCAATAGGGCAACACAGCCTCAATTACTGACGCCCCAATAGTGCAACACACACTCAATTACGGACAATCTAACAGTGCATCACATCGTCAAAACTGATCCTCCATTAGTGTTGCACACCCTCAATTACTTAACCTCCAATATTGCAGCACACCCTCAATTACTGACACGCCAATAGTGCAGCACACACTCAAATACTGACACTCCAATAGTGCAGCAAACCCTCAATTACTGACACTCCAATAGTGCAGCACACCCTCAATTACTGACACCGCAAAAGTGCAGCACACCCTCAAATACTGACACTCCAATAGTGCAGCACAACCTCAAATACTGACACTCCAATAGCGTAGCACACACTCTATTACTGACAAGAGAGCAGTACACCCTCAATTACTGATACTCCAATAGTACAGCACACCCTCAATTACTGACCCACCAAGAGTGCACCTCACCCTCAGTTACTGACACTTAAAAAAGTGCACCACATCCTCAATTACTGACACTCCAATAGTACAGCACACCCTCAATTACTGACACGCCAATAGTGCAGCACACACTCAAATACTGACACTCCAATAGTGCAGCAAACCCTCAATTACTGACACTCCAATAGTGCAGCACACCCTCAATTACTGACACCGCAAAAGTGCAGCACACCCTCAAATACTGACACTCCAATAGTGCAGCACACACTCAAATACTGACACTCCAATAGTGCAGCAAACCCTCAATTACTGACACACCAATAGTGCAGCACACACTCAAATACTGACACTCCAATAGTGCAGCAAACCCTCAATTACTGACACTCCAATAGTGCAGCACACCCTCAATTACTGACACCGCAAAAGTGCAGCACACCCTCAAATACTGACACTCCAATAGTGCAGCACAACCTCAAATACTGACACTCCAATAGCGCAGCACACACTCAATTCCTGACAAGAGAGCAGTACACCCTCAATTACTGATACTCCAATAGTACAGCACACCCTCAATGACTGACCCACCAAGAGTGCACCTCACCCTCAGTTACTGACACTTAAAAAAGTGCACCACATCCTCAATTACTGACACTCCAATAGTACAGCACACCCTCAATTAATGAACCCCAATAGTGCAGCACACCCTCAATTACTGACAATCTAACAGTGCATCACACCGTCAAAACTGAACCTCCATTAGTGTAGCACACCCTCAATTACTTACCCTCCAATGTTGCAGCAAAACCTCAATTACTAACACTCCAATAGTGCAGCACACCCTCAATTACTGACAATCTAACAGTGCATCACACCGTCAAAACTGAACCTCCATTAGTGTAGCACACCCTCAATTACTTACCCTCCAATGTTGCAGCAAACCCTCAATTACTAACACTCCAATAGTGCAGCACAAACTCAATTACTAACACTCCAATCGTGCAGCACACCCTCAATGGCTGACACTCCAATATTGCAGCACACCCTCAGTTACTGACACTCTAATAGTGCAGCACACCCTCAATTACAGGCCCTCTAAAAGAGCAGCATACCCTCAATTACTGACACCCCAACAGTGCAAAACACCCACAATTAGTGACACTCCTGTGGTGCAGCACACCATCAATTACTGACACTCTAATAGTACAGCACACCCTCAAATACTGACACATCAATCGTGCAGCAAGCTTTCAATTACTGACACTCCATTAGTGCAGCACACCCTCAATTACTGACCCTCCAATAGTGCAGCTCACACTCAATTACTGACAATGCACTACTGCAACACACCCTCAAATACTGATACTCCAATAGTGCAGCACACCCACAATTACTGATACTCCAATAATGCAGAACACCCACAATTGCTGATACTCCAATAGTGAAGCACACCCACAATTGCTGACACTCCAATAGTGCAGCACACCTACAATTGCTGACACTCCAATAGTGCAGCACACCTACAATTACTGACACCCCAATAGTGCAGCACACCCTCAATTACTGACACTCCAATAGTGCAGCACACCCTCAATTACTAACACTCCAATAGTGTAGCACACCCTCAATTACTGACACTCCAATAGTGCAGCACAACCTCAATTACTGACACTCCAATAGTGCAGCACACCCTCAATTACTGACACTCCAATAGTGCAGCACACCCTCAATTACTGACACTCCAATAATGCAGCACACCCTCAATTACTGACACGCCAATAGTGCAGCAAACCCTCAACTACTGACACTCCAATAGTGCAGCACACCCTCAAATACTGACTCTCCAATAGTGGAGCAAACGCTCAATTACTGACACTCCAATAGTGCAGCACACCCTCAATTACTGACACAACAAGAGAGCAGTGCACCCTCAATTACTGATACTCCAATAGTGAAGCACACCCACAATTGCTGACACTCCAATAGTGCAGCACACCCACAATTGCTGACACTACAATAGTGCAGCTCACCCACAATTACTGACACTCCAATAGTGCAGCACACCGTCAATTACTGACACTCCAATAGTGCAGCACACCCTCAATTACTGACACTCCAATAGTGCAGCACACCCTCAATTACTGACTCTCCAATACTGCAGCACACCCTCAATTACTGACTCTCCAATAATGCAGCACACCGTCAATTACTGACACTCCAATAGCGCAGCACACCCTCAAATACTGACACATCAATCGTACAGCAAGCTTTCAATTACTGACACTCCAATAGTGCAGCACACCCTCAATTACTGACGCTCCAATAGTGCAGCTCACACTCAATTACAGACACTGCACTAGGGCAGCGCACCCTCAAATACTGACACGCCAATAGGGCAGCAAACCCTCAATTACTGACACGCCAATAGTTCAGCACACCCTCAAATACTGACACTCCAATAGTGCAGCACACCCTCAAATACTGACACTCCAATAGTGCAGCAAATCCTCAATTACTCACACTAAAATTGTTCCGTACATCCTCAATTACTGACACTCCAATAGTACAGCACACCTTCAAATAATGAACCCCAATAGTGCAGCACACCCTCAATTACTGACACTCCAATAATGCAGCACACCCTCAATTACTGAAACTCCAATATTGCAGCATAAGCACAAGTACTGACACGCCAATACTGCAGCAAACCCTCAATTACTGACACTCCAATAGTGCAGCACACCCTCAAATACTGACACTCCAATAGTGGAGCAAACGCTCAATTACTGACACTCCAATAGTGCAGCACACCCTCAATTACAGATACTCCAAAGTGCAGCACACCCACAATTGCTGACACTCCAATAGTGCAGCATACCCACAATTGCTGATACTCCAATAGTGCATCACACCCACAATTGCTGACACTCCAATAGTGCATCACATCCACAATTGCTGACACTCCAATAGTGCATCACACCCACAATTGCTGACACCCCAATAGTGCAGCACACCCTCAATTCCTGACCCTCCAATAGTGCAGCAACCCCTCAATTACAAACACTCCAATACTGCAGCACATCCTCAATTACTGTCCCTCAAACAGTGCAGCACCACCTCAATTATTGTCACTTCAATAGAACAGCACACTCAATTACTGACACTCCAATATTGCAGCACACCCTCAATTACTGACACTCCAATAGTGCAGCACACCGTCAATTACTGACTCATCAGTAGTGCAGCTCACGCTCAATTACATACACTTCAAAAGTGCAGCACTTCCTCAATTACTGACAATCCAATAGTGCAGCACACCCTCAAATATTGACACTCCAATAGTGCAGCATAACCTCAATTACTGACACGCCAATAGTGAAGCACACACAAAATTACTGACACTCCAGTAGGCCAGCAATCCCTCAATTACAGCACTCCAATAGTACAGCACACCCTCAATTACTGATACAACAACAGAGCAGCACACCCTCAATTACTGACACTCCTGTAGTACAGCACACCCTCAATTACTGACACTCCAATAATGCAGCACACACTCAATCACTGACACTCCTGTAGTGCAGAACACCCTCAATTAAAGACACTCAAATAGTGCAGCACACCCTCAAATACTGACACATCAATCATGCAGCAAGCTTTCAATTACTGACACTCCAATAGTGCAGCACACCCTCAATTACTGACGCTCCAATAGTGCAGCTCACACTCAATTACTGACACTGCACTAAGGCAACACACCCTCAAATACTGACACGCCAATAGGGCAGCAAACCCTCAATTACTGACACGCCAATAGTGCAGCACACCCTCAAATACTGACACTCCAATAGTGCCGCACACCCTCAATTACTGACACTCCAATGGTGCAGCACACCCTCAATAACTGACACTCCAATAGTATAGCACACCCTCAATTAATGAACCCCAATAGTGCAGCACACCCTCAATTACTGACACTCCAATATTGCAGCAACCCCTCAATTACTCACACTCCTATAGTGCAACATACCCTCAATTACTGACACTCCAATTGTGCCTCATACCCCAAATTACAAACCTTCCAATAGTGCAGCACACACTCCATTACTGACAATCTAACAGTGCTTCACACCGTCAAAACTGAACCTCCATTAGTGTAGCACATCCTCAATTGCTGACACTCCAATAGTGCCACACACCCTCAATTACTGACACTCCAATAGTGCCGCACACTCTCAATTACTGACACTCCAATAGTGCAGCACACCCACAATTGCTGACACACCAATAGTGCAGCACACCCATAATTGCTGACACTCCAATAGTGCAGCACACCCACAAGTGCTGACACTCCAATAGTGCAGCACACCCACAATTGCTGACACTCCAATAGTGCAGCACACCCACAATTGCTGACACTCCAAAAGTGCAGCACACCCACAAGTGCTGACACCCCAATAGTGCAACACACCCTCAATTACTGACACTCCAATAGTGCAGCAACCCCTCAATTACAAACACTCCAATAGTGCAGCACATCCTCAATTACTGTCCCTCAAATAGTGCAGCAACACCTCAATTATTGTCACTTCAATAGAACAGCACACTCAATTACTGACACTCCAATAGTGCAGCACTTCCTCAATTACTGACAATCCAATAGTGCAGAACACCCTCAAATATTGGCACTCCAATAGGTGCAGCATAACCTCAATTACTGACACGTCAATAGTGCAGCACACACAAAATTATTGACACTCCAATAGCGCAGGCAATCCTCAATTACGGACCCTCAAATAGTGCAGCAAAAACTCAATTACTGACACTCCAAGAATGCAGCACATCCTCAATTACTGACACTCCAATAGTGCAGCACACGCTCAATTACTGACACTCCAATAGTGCAGCACACCCTCAAATACTGACATTCCAATAGTGCATCACACCCTCAATTACTGACACACCAATAGTGCAGCACACCCTCAATTACTGATGCTCCAATACTGCAGCACACCCTCAATTACTGACACTCCAATAGTGCAGCACACCCACAATTACTGACACTCCAATAGTGCAGCAACACCCTCAATTACTGACACTCCAATAGTGCAGCCCACACTCAATTACTGACACGCCAATAATGCAGCAAACCCTCAATTACTGACACTCCAATAGTGCAGCACACCTTCAAATACTGACACTCCAATAGTGCAGCACACCCTCAATTACTGACATTCCAATAGTGCAGCACACCCTCAAATACTGACACGCCAATAGTGCAGCACATCCTCAATTACTGACACTTCAATAGTGCAGCACACCCTCAAATACTGACACTCCAATAGTGCAGTACACCCTCAAATACTGGCACTCCAATAGTGCAGCAAACCCTCAATTCCTGACACTCCAATAGTGCAGCACACACTCAATTACTGACACGCCAATAATGCAGCAAACCCTCAATTACTGACATTCCAATAGTGCAGCACACCCTCAATTACTGACACAACAAGAGAGCAGTAAACCCTCAATTGCTGATACTCCAGTAGTGCAGCACACCCTCAATTACTGACACTCAAATAGTACAGCACACCCTCAATTACTGACCCTTCAATAGTGCAGCTCACACTCAATTACTGACACTCAAATAGAACAGCACACCCTCAATTACTGACCCACCAAGAGTGCAGCACATCCTCAATTACTGACACTCGAATAGTGCAGCACACCCTCAATTACTGACACTCCAATAGTACAGCACACCCTCAATTACTGACACTCCAATAATGCAGCACACCCTCAATTACTGACACTCCAATAATGCAGCACACCCTCAATTACTGAAACTCCAATATTGCAGCATAACCTCAATTACTGACACTCCAATAGTGCAGCAACCCCTCAATTACTCACACTCCTATAGTGCAGCATACCCTCAATTACTGACACTACAATTGTGCATCATACCCAAAATTACTGACCTTCCAATAGTGCAGCACACACTCAATTACTGACAATCTAATTGTGCATCACACCGTCAAAACTGAACCTCTATTCATGTAGCACAACCTCAATTACTTACCCTCCAATAGTGCAGCACACCCTCAATTACTTACCCTCCAATATTGCAGCACACCCTCAATTACTAACACTCCAATAGTGCAGCACACCCTCAATTACTGACAATCCAATAGTGCAGCACACCCTCAATTACTGACACTCCAATAGTTCAGCACAACCTCAAATACTGACACTCCAATAGTGCAGCACACCCTCAGTTACTGACCCTCTAATAGTGCAGTAAACGCTCAATTACTGACAATCAAATAGTGCAACACACTCAATTACTGACACTCCAATAGTGCAGCACACCCTCAAATACTGACACTCCAATAGTGCAGCACACCCTCAATTACTGACACTCCAATAGTGCAGCAAACCCTCAATTACTGACACGCCAATAGTGCAGCAAACCCTCAATTACTGATACTCCAATAGTGCAGCACACCCTCAATTACTGACACAACATGAGAGCAGCACACCCTCAATTACTGATACTCCAATAGTGCAGCACACCGTATTACTGACACTCCGATAGTGCAGCACATCCTCAATTACTGACACTCCCATAGTGCAGCACACCCTCAATTACTGACACTCCAATAGTGCAGCACACCCTCAATTACTGACACTCCAATAGTGCAGCACACCCTCAATTACTGACAGACCAATAGTGCAGCACACCCTCAATTACTGACACAACAAGAGAGCAGTACACCCTCAATTACTGATACTCCAATAGTGCAGCACACCCTCAATTACTGTCACTCCAATAGTGCAGCACACCCTCAAATACGGCCACTCCAATAGTGCAGCACAACCTCAATTACTGACACTCCTATAGTGCAGCACACACTCAATTACTGACACAACAAGACAGCAGTACACCCTCAATTACTGACACTCCAATAGTGCAGCACACTCTCAATTACTGACACAACAAGAGAGCAGTACACCCTCAATTACTGATACTCCAATAGTGCAGCACACCCTCAATTACTGTCACTCCAATAGTGCAGCACACCCTCAATTACTGACACTCCAATAGTGCAGCACACCCTCAATTACTGACACTCCAATAGTGCAGCACACCCTCAATTACTGACACTCCAATAGTGCAGCACACCCTCAATTACTGACACACCAATAGCGCAGCACACCCTCAATTACTGACACTCCAATAGTGCAGCACACTCAATTACTGACACAAGAGAGCAGTACACCCTCAATTACTGACACTCCAATAGTGCAGCACACTCAATTACTGACACAAGAGAGCAGTACACCCTCAATTACTGACACTCTAATAGTGCAGCACACCCTCAATTACTTATCCTCCAATATTGCAGCACACCCTCATATTGAGTAACTTGTTCCCAAGTCCCAATCACGACTAACAGTGGACCCAGCACTGATCCTTGTGGATCACCACTTTCAACCTGTTTCCAATCTGGAACTGGGGAGGGGCGGGAGTGAATTGCATGGAATTCGAATCAGGAAGTGCATAAAATAGATGCATTTCAGGGGAAAATAGACAGGTCTATGAGGAAGAAGGGAATAGATGGTTACATTGGTAGATGTAGATGAAAAAAGATGGGAGAAGGCTCGAGTGGAGTGTAAACACCAGCATAGACTGATTGGGCAGAATGACCTGATTCTGTGCTGTATATCCCCTTTGTAATCTAACTCTAAATCCACGGTATTATTTCTGTCTGGAAGCAACATGGCATTAAAACTAAAATCAAACTTTACCAGGCCATTGTCCTGAGCACCCTGCTGTATGGAGCAGAATCCTGGGTCTGCTCTTGCAGCCACATTAAAGCTCTGGAACACTTCCATCAAAGACACTCGAGGTCCATCCTGAGAATTAGATGGCAGGACAACAATCACAAATAACGAGGTTCTCCATCACGCTGGGTTCAACAGCTTGGAGACCACCCTCCAGAAAATTCAGCTCCGATAGCCAGGCCATGTTTCCCACATGGTCAATCACAGAATTCCCAAGCTGATCTTCCATGGGGAACTGTCTCAGGGCAAACATCAAGGTAGTCAGTACAACCAATACAAGGTCACACTAAAAAAGAGCCTCACAAATTCCTGCATTGCAGACTGCCTCTCCTCGGAAAACACTGCAGTCGGCTGGCTGAGTTCTGGTCACTACATTATAGGAAGGATGTGATAGCACTGGAGAGGGTGCACAGGAGATTTACCAGGATACAGCCCGGGCTGGAGGGTCTGAGCTATGAGGAAAGATTGGATAGGCTGGGTTTTATTTCCTTCGAGTAGCAAAAGAGACCTGATAGATGTGGTTTAAGATTATGAGGGGCATGGTAGGGTGGATAGGAAGGCACTTTTTCTATTAGTAGAGGGGTCAATTAACTAGGGGGGAGTGGGTGGGGGCATAGATTTAAGGTAAGAGGTAGAAGGCTAAGAGGGGAGTTAAGGAGAATTGATTTTTCTTTTCATTCAGAGGGTGTTGGGAGCCTGGAACTCCCGGCCTGAAAGGTTTGTTGAGTCAGAAATGCTTGTAACATTTAAGAAGCGTTTAGATATTCATTTGCATTGCTTTAGCCTCCAGGGCTTTGGGCCAAGCGCTGGAAAATGGGATTGGTGTAGTCAGATCTTTGTGAGCAGCATGGGCACAATGGGCTGAATGGCCTTCTCCTGTGCTGTAAATATCTGTGAGTGTAGAAGTGGAGGCAAGCACTGAAATTTTATTCAGCATGTTTTGAGGACCATCTACATCAAACTCAACATCTGACATGTCCAGAGGAAGGTCAGAGGTGGTATAGATGCAGAAGTTCACCCAAGCACCACCAACAACAATATGACCGGCCAGTTCTGTGGATGTTCATGCTGATCCCACACCGAATTCTTCAGTCAGGACAGGACCCACAGAAAATGATTAAATCATTTACAGTTTGGACACAATTGAACAATGAAGAGTTTATCACAATATTATCCCTGTTCTCCAGATCAGGGGATGATATTTGTCTGTATTATTGCAGTGCTGTTAGTAAAATCAGTGTGAGATGATCTTTTGTTGTGAGCTTGATTATCTGGTGTCACAAACTACAAGATTCAGCAAGATGAACAAGGGAATACCAATAGACCAGCTCAATATTCACAGGAGAAAGTCTGTTATCTAACACCTCGAGTGGACAGAACAGAGAAAGATTCCAACTGTAAGAAACCCTCGAATCATTTGTAAATATCTTTCAAATGTTGACAAGTTCCAGCTATCAGTCTCCATCACATTGAAGTTAATGGAAGGTGAGAAAGCAGTTATTCGAGAGCTATAAAAAACACTAGTTGGAGAACAACTAGCATACTGAGTCCAGTTCTAGTCAGCAAATTACAGGAAGGATGTGATCACACAGGAGAGGGCACAGAAGAGATTTATCTGGATGTTGCCAGGACTGGAGAATTTTAACTCTGAGGAAAGATCAGATCAGCTGGGGTTGTTTTCTTTGGGACAGGAGAGGAAGAGCGGAGATTTAACTGAGGTATATAAAATTATGAGGGACCCAGGTAGAGTGGATAAGAAGGACCTATTTCATTTACAGAGCTGTCAGAACCAAGAGGACAGAGATTTAAAGTAATTGGTGGAAGATTAGAGGGGAGTTCGATAATGCTTTTACTCAGAGGGTGGTGGGTCTTGGAACTCACTGACTGAAAGGGTGGTAGAGGCAGAAATACACAGATTTAAAAAGTACTGGGATATACACTGGATGTGCTGTAACCTACAGGATTACGGACCAAGAGCTGGGAAGCGGGATTAGACTGGATTGCTCATTTTCGGCTGGTAGACACATGATGGGCTGAATGGCCTCCTCTGTGCTGTAAATTTCTATGATTCTGTGGTGACAAGTGGTCCTTGTGTTTTTACCCGAGACAGACCACAGCTCAATCATTTGCTCCAAGTGTTGATGTGATGGATGAAGCTAAGAGGTGCCAAGTATTGGTAGCAGCAGGATGAGTAAATAAAATCAAGGCGTCTGTAAATACTGATATAGTTTCTGTATCTAGTTCCATTTTTATAACCTGTTGAATGTGGCCCTCACCCAGTGTCAGGATATTGGATCAGAGCTACCATGGAAATTGAATTTGACACCGGTGAGATAGACAATGTCAACCGGATTCTCAGTATCTCTGTAACCTCCTCCAGCCCCACAACCCTCTGTGTAAATACAAGGTGCTGTTGTTGGATTACACCCTGAAGATAGACGGTGTAATTATTTTTTAACTTTTACTCTTCAGGTGAAGTATCTTTATTCGGGCTGTTTTCAAAGTTGTGCAAGATGAAACCAAACAGTGATTTATTTGTACTTCTTGCAGTTTAGTTACTGTATTCACTGCTCATGATGCGATCTGCTCTACATTGGGGAGACCAAACACAGATTGGGTGATCACTTTGTGATACAACCTCTGTTCAGTCTGTGAGCTTGACCCTGAGCTTCTGGTCACTTGTCATTTTAATTCTCCGTCCCACTCCCACTCTGACCTCTCTGTCCTCGGCCTCCTGCACTGTTCCAATGAAGCTCGATGGGGTCTTGAGGAACAGCAGCTCATCTTTTGATTTGCCACTTTACAATCTTCTGGACTCAACATCGAGTTCAGCAGTTTCTGTATCAACAGTGAGTTGTCAGGATCTGGAACATTCTACCTGAAAAGGTGCTGGAACCTGATTCTATCAGGGATTTTAAAAGGGAGTTGACTGGGATTTGAGATTGAGGAACTTACAGGGTTACGAACAGGGACGAAACACAACAGCTCTTTCAAAGAGACAGCACAAGCACAAATGGTTGAATGGCCTCCTTCTGTGCTATAAGTTTCTATGATTCCAGGAGTTGGCCATTTAGCCCCTCGAGCCTGTCCCACCATGCAATCAAATCACGGTTGATCTGTGACCCTTTGTCTCATGTGCCTTAATTTATACCTTGGGTTAGCAAAGATCTATCAATGTCAGATTGAAACTGAATATTGATCAAGCATGTACTGCTAATTCAGGAAGAGAATTCCAAACTTCTCCCAACTTTACCTGGAGAAGATTTTCCTAATCTCACTCCTGAAAGGTCTGGCTCTAATTTGTAGACTGTGTTCCTCAGTCCTGGATCCCCCAACCAATGGAAATAGTTCCTCTCTATCTACCACACCATTTCCAATTAATATCATGAAAACTTCGAGCAAATCCTCCTCAATCTTCTAAATTCCAGGGAATGCAACTTTTACAGTGAGATGATGAATACTGGCAGAAGGAATAGGGAGAGGCAATAGATACTTAATGGTACAGCCCCAAAGAGTGTGCAGGGACAGGGGGACCTGGGGGTTGAAAAGCACAGACATTAGAAGGTGACAGGACATATTGAGTGAGCAGTTAGCAAAATATCTGGGATTGTGGGCTTCATAAGTAGATTTAACATGCATAAAAGCAGGGAAAAATAAGATGACCCATTATAAAGCTCTGGTTAGGTCACAACAGGAGTATTGCATCCAGTTCTGGTCTCTGCATTTTAGGAAAGGGATGAGGGTCCTTGAGAGGTTGCGGAGGAGATTTGCCAGAATGGTTCCAGGAAAACGGGAATTCAGTTACAAGGTTAGATTAGAGAAGCTGGTATTGTTCTTGGAATAATGGAGTTGAGAGGAGATTTGATAGAGGTGGACAAGATTGTAACAGGTTTAGATAAGATGGACAAAGAAAAAGTTGTATCCACTAGGTTATGATACAAGGATTAGAAGGACACAGACTGAAGGTTATAGGCAATAGATACAGGGCAAATGCAGGGAGGAACATTTTACACAACAAGTGGTAATAACCCAGAACTCACTACTTATGAGGAGGCTGGAAGCAGACATGATCAATGCTTTAAAATTAAATTGGACCAGCATTTAAGAGAAATAAATGTGCCGAGATTTGAATACACCGTGGGCCAATGAGACAGACTGGGTTGCTCGACAGACCATGGCATGGACTCAATGGGCTGATGGCCTCTTTCTGTGCTGCAATGACTCTGAAGCATTTGTTTGACCTCTCCTCATAATTTAAGCCTTGGAATCCAGGTGTTATTCAGGTACACCTGCACTCCACTCCCACTAAGGCCAATATAGTTTATCCTTCCTAAGGTGCTGCCCAGAACTGAACTCAGTATTCCTGTTGTGATGAAAGGCCATGTTGACCTGAAACGTTAACTATGTTTCTCTCCACAGATGCTGCCAGACCTGCTGAGCACTTCCAGCATTTTCAATTTTTATGACAGTGGTTTAGGTGCAGTCTAACCAGGATTTTGAAAAATTTGGTGCTTTTCCCACAAACGGAACAGACAAACCTTTTTCCTTCCAGTCAAAGATATTCAGGACCTGAGGGATCGAGTGACTGTCAGATCTTGACGTGATGTTTGGTTTGAGTTTCCCCGTTTGTAAATCCTTCCCATTGGAAATCCTGTAAAAAGGAGATTTAAAAAACCCATCCCTGTCAGTCAGGGGTAGAAATTGAGGTGACAAACATTTCTCTTGGTTTGAGTTTACTGTGTGTAAATCCTCCCATTCTATCTCCCTGGAAAAGGAGTTTCCAAACACTTGGTGTAAACTGGGCTCCGGGAGTTTCTAATCCGGGTTTGGAGTCCTACACCGGGTGTTTGTGAACCCTCCCAGTCCACCCTCCGGCTGCATTCCTCTCCTGCTTTCGGCCCTTTCTCACCAGCTGGATTCTCAACCCGACCTTCATCCTGATCCTCACCCGCAATGCGCATGCTCCAATTCAGTCCACCACGCCCCTCATTCACACCGATTGGCCGGAGGACCAGCCGCTCCCGCCCTTTCCTCCAGGCCCGCCCCCTGTCCCTATTGGTTCGGAGCTGCCGTCAATCATTGTGAGCTCAAGCATGCGCAAAGCGTGAAGTCACGTGAAAACATCTGGAGCAAACGGATTTGAAATGCGAGATTTACAAAGATCGAGTGCGGACTGAGAGCTGAAAAAAAACCTGTGAGCATAGATAGGGCTGGTGGGGAAGTTGGGAGGCTTTATAAATTCACGGTCTCTGCCCTAAACCCTCAATAAGGAACCATCGGTTCAACGACAGTTCAGGCTATTTCTCCAGAAGTAGGCCCGAGTTAACGGCTGCCATGTATATAGGGGGCAAGCAGCGCAGAGCGCATGTGCGGCCACCATTTTTGTAGGGGGCAATGTCCAACAGGAAGCATGCGTGGCCGCCATCTTGACAGAGGCTGCAGACCCGGATGAATGACCCGCAGGAGAGACAATAAATCAGAGATAGAGTTTGGTGTGAAATCAATGGGTTGTTGTAAAACAGGAGATCAGGGGAATAGTCAGAAACAACAACAACTTCTATTAACATCATACATCATCCCAGTGAGCTTCACAGGAAAATTATAAAACAAAGTGTGACACCCAGACACAGAAGGAGATATTAGGGCAGGTGACCAAAAATACTTAAATAATAGTTTGGTTGTACGGAATTTGATTATTACCGAAAAATGAGACAAGCTGTCAAAGCTTTTCGACTTGCACTCACCAGGACAGACACAAGAATCCCAAATTTCAAAGACAACAATTTCTACTGCATGAGAAAAGGGTGCAGATTGGTTGACCCGTCAGCTCTGATTGGTTGTTGTCATGGAGAACACAGCAAGGAGCTGTCATCCTCTGTGCTTTTGTTTAATTCCACAATAGGCCCCATGCCTGGACTTGTTCCTTCTGCCTGCAGAGGACAGGTCCCTGTGGATGAACATACGGAGCTTCTAGCAAGTGTAAGTCAGCCACATTACAAGCCTGACTGATAATTTTTGAAATTTGGTATTCTTCCCTCTATCCTGATGAGTACAAGATAAAACGTTTTGTCAAAATGTCTTTTTTCATTAATACTCAATTGTCTTAAAGGGGGAAAGTGTGGTAGACAGAGGGAGAGAATTTCAGAGCTTGGGGTTGAGGGAACTGAAGGCACGGACACTAATGGTGGAGCAATTAAAATAGGTGATGCTAGAATTAGAGCAGTGCAGATATCATAGAGGGTTGTGGGTCTGCAGGAGATTGCAGAGATAGGGAGAGAGGAGGCCATGGGGGGATTTGAAAATAAGGATGAGAATTTTAAAATCAAGTTGCTGCTTGAACGGGAGCCAAGAAAGGTCAGGGAAGGGGCCTAGCTGTGAGTGAAGACACAGACAGCAAAAATATTTCTTCAAGGTTACGGAGGATAGAATGTAGGAGACCAGTCAGGAGTGTGTTGCAATGGTCGAGTCTGGAGGTAAAAATGGCAGTATTGAGGGTTTCAGCAGCAGCTGAGACAGGGGTGAGGTCAGGTGATATTACGGAGCTAGAAACAAGCGATCTTAGTGAAGGCACAGACAATGAGGTCAGCAACTCATTTCGAGATCAAATGTGACACTGAGGTTGTGAACAGACTGGTTTAATCTCAGACTGTTCCCAGGGAGAGGGATGGAGTTGGTATCTGGGCAATGGAGATTGGAGCAGGGACCGAAAACTGTGCCTTCAGTCTTCTCAGTGTTTAATTGGAGTTAATTAGTCATCAGGAAGAGAAGCAGGAACCAGAATGGGCCATGAGACTGATCCCAGGTTTAACTCAGTTAGAGAGGGAGAGAAGGAAGGAAACCCTGGGAGGTTTGAAGAAACCACCTACACGATCACTCATTAAATCTCCACACAGTAAGTTTTGGACACAAGGTTAACATCTGCTATTCTGCCTGGTCGGACAGCGGGTTTCAGATTAATCTTTTGTTACGAGTAATCACTGAAGTGAATGATCAGACATATTATCACCTCCAATTGTAGAAATTTGTTAAAAAGATACAGAAAGAACTGTCCAAAACTCTGTTTGGATTTCAGCACAGGGAGGAGGGAGAGTGTGTGGGACAGGGATTTGCAGCTTTCAGGGAACAAGAGAGGAAAAACTGTTCCGTAGAAACTAGAATTGTCTGTTCTGAATTTCTATCCTGTTCTTACAGTGATGGCTCTTGTAAACTCCTTTTACAGAGAATTAGAAGGGGAGGATTTTCAGGCAGGAAACTCAAACCAAACATCACATCAAGATCTGACAGAGTCACTCGATTCATCAGGACCTGAATATCATCAATTTTGAATGTGGAAGGAGAAATGTTTGTCTGTTCTGTCTGTGGGAAAAGATTTCAAACATCAGTGTGACTGCAAAAGTACCGAGACACACACACACCCCAGTGAAAGTGTTCTAGTGAACTGATTGTAGAAAGAGCTTTAACCAGTTATAAAGCCTGAAATAACATCACACCATTCACAGCGGGGAGAAACTTTACATGTGTTCTCTGTGTGGACGAGGCTTCAACTGATCATCAAACTTGGAGAGACACAGGGACAGCTGGACCATGGAGAAACCATGGAAATGTAAGGACTGTGGGAAAGGATTCAATTATCCATCTAGACTGGAAATCCATCAACGCAGTCACACTGGGGAAAGGCCGTTCACCTGCTCCGAGTGTGGGAAGGGATTCAATCATTTATCCACCCTGCTGACACACCAACGAGTTCACACTGGAGAGAGACCATTCACCTGCTCCGAGTGTGGGAAGGGATTCATTCAGTTATCCCACCTGCTGACACACCAGCGAGTTCACACTGGAGAGAGACCATTCACCTGCTCCGAGTGTGGGAAGGGATTCACTCAGTCATCAAACCTACTGAGACACCAGCGAGTTCACACTGGGGAGATACCGTTCACCTGCTCCGAGTGTGGGAAGGGATTCACTCAGTTATCAATCCTACTGGCACACCAGCGAGTTCACACTGGAGAGAGACCATTCACCTGCTCCAAGTGTGGGAAGGGATTCACTCAGTTATCAATCCTACTGGCACACCAGCGAGTTCACACTGGGGAGAGACCGTTCACCTGCTCCGAGTGTGGGAAGGGATTCACTCAGTTATCAATCCTACTGGCACACCAGCGAGTTCACACTGGGGAGAGACCGTTCACCTGCTGCGAGTGTGGGAAAGGATTCACTCAGTTATCCAGCCTGCTGAAACACCAGCGAGTTCACATAAGGAGAGGCCATTCCGTTGCACTTCCTGTGTAAAGAGATTCAGCCTTCATTCCACCTCAGTGTACACCAGTGAATTCACATTGGAGAGAGACCATCCACCTGCTCCGAGTGTGGAAAGGGATTCACTCATTTATCCAACCTGTTGAGACACCAGCAAGTTCACACTGAGGAGAGGCTGTTCACCTTCTCCTAATGTAGGAAGGGATTCACTTGGTCACCCCACCTGCTCAGATACCAGCGAGTTCACAAGTGTCTGTAGGGTTTGGATTCTGCTGTTATTGCTGCTGTTAATCACATCCAGACCTGAACCATGTTCATTCTGATGGTTGTGGTTTGTTTCTATAGATGTTAATAATCCCTGTAACTGGGCTGAAGTTTAATGTCTTGATGTCTGTTAAATAAATCAGCTTTGTTTCAAACTCTCAGAATGTCATGTCCTTGATTTCTCCAGGATAAGAGGAGACTGGTTGATGTCCTGTTCCCAACTGCTCCATTTTTGGATCTTTTGCCCTTTCTAACCCTTGATTCTTTCAGTTCTCAGACCTTTGGTTACTCTCATGGAAAAGTCCCAACTCCCCAAACCTCCCAGAGAGCCTTAGGATCCAGGGAAGTATCAGTATTAAAAACAGAAAATGCTGGAAATAACTGATACTGTTCCAAGTGCCAATTGATTTTCTCCCAGATTATTGTCTCCAGCCTTTCCCCATCACTGATGTGAAGCTGATTGTCCTGGAATTGCTGTGTTTTTGAACAGGGGTGTAACATTTACAATCTGTCAGTCCTTTGACACCACCACTGTGTAAGGAGGATTGGAAGATTGTGACCAGAGCCTCCACAAGTTCCATCTGAAGGATGCTGTCTCTGACAGTGCAGCAGTCCCTCAATGTCACCCTGGAGTGTCAGCCTAGATAATGTGCTCAGGTTTATCAATATATCCTCTTGTTATTGATGTAGATCATTAAGAAACAATGGACTCTTATGATGACATCCAGTCCCAGTGCAATGATGTCATCCAGTCCCAGTGTGATGATGTCATCCAGTCCCAGTGTGATGATGTCATGTAGACTATTAAATACCAGCGGAGCCTTAGTGGTGAAAACTGTTTTGTTTAAAATGGCGGCAAGTCCATTACTGATCGATCAGCAAATGGAATTAATGGGAAAGAAAGTGAGGCAGCTCATGGACATCAGGAATAGTGTTGTGAATTATGAAGACGAGAAACATGTCCATTTTATGTCCCATCTCCCGACAATCTGCCCCATCTCCTGATATGGAATTCATTGCCACAGAAGGCGGTGGAGGCCAGCTCATTGAGTGTATTTAAGACCGAGATAGATAGGTTCTTGATTGGTAAAGGGATCAAAGGTTACGGGCAGAAGGCGGGAAAATGGGATTGAGAAACTTATAAGCCGTAATTGAACGGCGGGGCAGACTCAACGGGCCGAATGGCCTAATTTCTGCTCCTATGTCTTATGGTCTTATGACACCCTGCCCCCATCTTCTGACACGCTGTCCCCATCTCCTGACAACTCTGCCTCCATCTCCCGACACTCTGTCCCCATCTCCCGACACTCTGCCCCATCTCCTGACACCCTGCGCCCATCTCCTGACACTCTGCCCCCATCTCCCGACACTCTGTCCCCATCTCCCGACACTCTGTCCCCATTTCCCGACACTCTGCCCCATCTCCTGAGCAGCCTGTCTCTACATCTGCTGAACCCACACAGGATGCACCATGTTGAAACCAGAGGAACGGACTGGGCGAGAAATTGTAATTCACCAAGGGTGCGCACATGGGGCTTTGACAAAATATTAAGTTTCCTGTTTTTAACAAAGACACAGAAAATGTATTGATTGGGACCACTTCCAGCTCTTGTCCATTCTGACATCCCATGGGCCAGCTCACCCTCTCACTGGGTTCATGCTGAATGTCAATCCAGGCTGGGAGCCATTGGGTGGGTGTGCAATGGGTGCATGAGTGGGTGAAGGAATGTTCAATTCACAGGGAGGGGGATGGGGGAGGGGGGTTGGTGCTGGTGGTGCGATGTGTTCATTCTGAAGGAGTCCCACCTGAAACAGTGACTATTAACTAATTACTTTCTAATGGTGATTGACCTGCTGTGTATTTCCCCAGGTTTGTTCTGTTCAGTTTTTCAGTATTTATATACTTTTTAGCTTTGCTAAAACATGTTCTTGTTCTGACACTGAAATACAGAGAATTTTAATTATGTTAAAGTCAATCCCCATCAAGTACACAGGAGGACTCAACTGGTCCAAACTTTTTATGGTATCAATAAACCAAAATCCTACAAGATGTTTATTTGGGGAATTGTTTTTCTCTGAGACCTGGGACAGTCAAACTATGTCCCAAAGTTCAGAATTGGGCCGTGAGCCTGGGCTATGGGGCTCACATACATGGAGCACCTTTACTTTCATCCCTGATTTTAATCATCGACCATTGGCGGCCGTTCTTTCAGCTGCCTGCACCCTAAGCTCTGGAATTTCCTCCCTAAAACTCTCCACTTTCCAATTCACTTTCCCCCTTTCAGACACTCCTTATAACCGACCTCTTTGACCAAGCATTTGGTCATCTGACCTAATATGTCCTTATGCCCCTGTGAAACTTCTCGGGACAATGAGAAGCTCATTATAAATATAAGTTGTTGCATTTGTTGATGTAATTTAGTCAGACCTGATCACTTATTGAGTCTGTATCAATGTAACTCACATATAGACACAGCTTGTGTCATAGTTCAGTGAGACCTGATCACTTACTGAGTGAGTGAGTCTGTATCAATGTAACTCAGCTAGACACAGTTTGTGTCATAGCTCAGTGAGACCTGATCACTTACTGAGTGAATCTGTATCAATGTAACTCAGATAGATACAGCTTGTGTCATAGTTCAGTGAGACCTGATCACTCACTGAGTGAGTGAGTCTGTATTAATGTAACTCGTATAGACACAGCTTGTTGGAACAGAGCTGGGGAGAAGGAAGCTCTGAATTAATCACTGCACCTTCTGTTCTCCACAGTTGGGAAAAAGCTGATTCTTTCCAAACATCTATATGACGAATCAAGTAATTAAAGATAATCTGTTGTTTTGAACTGAATTATTTGGTAGAATTTGAGTGAAGGAATGGGATTGACCCACAGCCTGAGTCACCACTTTAAGGACAGGAAGAGAGAGAATCTGGAGAGGGGAAAAGAATTAGTAGGAGGCCGGACACTGAATCTGGAACAATGAGCAGAGAGGGGGAGGAGTGTGTGGGACAGGGATTTATAGATTTGGGGGAATGAAAGGAGAAAGAATGTTCCAAAGAAACTAGAATTGTCTGTTTTGAATTTCTATCCTGTACTGACAGTGATGACTTTTGTCAACTCTGTTTACAGGGGATTAGAGGGAGAGCATTTCACATGGGGAAACTCAAACCAAAAATCTTGACAAGATGTTATAGAATCACTGAATTCATAAATGACCAGCCTTTGATTATGGAAGGAGAAATATTTGTCTGTTCTGCCTGTGGGGAAGATTCACATCATAATTTGACTGGAAACTCACCAGAACATATACAGAGTCAGAACATATGTCGGGGTCAAACCTGACATCACTTGTGCAAAATGTCTGGTTTAGTCTCAGACAGTTGCCAGTGGGAGGAATGGAGTTGGTATCTAGGGAATGAAAACAATGGCTTCGGTCTTCCCAATATTGAATTGGAGGAAATTTCTGCACATCCACCATTGAATAACAGACAAACAGTCTGATAATTTAATAAAAGTGGAGAGGTGGAGAGAGGTGGTGGTGAGGTAGAGCTGGGCACTGACAGTGTACACGTGATAACTGACACTGTGTTTTCAGATGATGTCGTTGTGGGGAGAATGTTGATGAGGCGGCCAAGGCTGGATCCTGTGGGGACATCAGAGGTAACTGTGGGAGTGGGAAGGGAAGACATTACAAGTAATTCTCTAGCTATGATTCGATAGAGAAGAATGGAACCAGTAGAGAGCAGCCCCACCCAGCTGGATGACAGTGGAGAGGTGTTGGAGCAGAATGGTGTGGTCAACCTTGTCAAAGGCTGCAGACAGGTTGAGAAGGGATAGTTTCCCTTTGTCACTGTCACATAGGATGTCATTGGCGCTTTGATCAGAGCTGTTTCAGTCCAGTGGCAAGGGCAGAAACCTGATTGGAGGGATTCAAACAGGGAGTTCTGGGAAACATGGGCACGGATTTGGGAGTTGTGAATATGTTTGAGGAGTTTGGAGAGGAAAGAAAGGTAGGAGATGGGACAGCAGTTTGCAAGGACAAGGCCAAAGGTTTGTTTATTGACGAGGGCTTGATGATGTCAGATTTGAAGGAGAGAGGGACAGTAACTGAAGAGAGAGAACCATTAACAATCTCAGTGAACATGGGGAAGTTGGGTGACCAGCAGTTTAGTGGGAATAGGGTCAATGGAGCAGGAGGTGGGTCTCACGGACAAGATGAGCACTGAGAGGGCATGAGGGGAGATGGAAGTGAAACTAAAGAAAGATGTGGGTTCAGGGCTCGGACAAGAGGGATCTTTAGAGACATTTTGGTCGCGTGGGCTAGTGGAAGGGAGGGAAGCAGCAGAGGCAGCTGATCGGATTGTCTCAATCTTAGTGACAAAGAAGCTCCATGAACTCCTCACACTTGTTGTTGGAGGTGAGGATGGAGGAGACAGGGGAGAGGGAGAGACCTTCAGAAGGAACTAATTTGTATGTTTAACACAGAGCTGATTTATTTGACTTTATTCAGAATATTAACAGCTATAACTGGGTTGGAGTTTATTAACATTGGTAGAAACAGATCCCAATCAACATGGTTCAGTCCAGGATGCAATTAACAGCAAAATCCAATCACTGTTGTCACTTGTGAATTTGCTGGTGTCTCAGCAGGTGGGATAACTGAGTAACTCCCTTCTCACACTTGGAGCAGGTGAACGGTCTCTCTCCAGTGTGAACTCGCTGGTGTGTCAACAGGTTGGGTAACTGAGTGAATGCCTTCCCACACGCGGGGCAGGTGAACAGTCTCTCTCCGCTGTGAACTTGCTGGTGTACTGTGAGTTGAGATGACCACCTGAACCCAGTCCCGCAGTGAGAGCCCCTGAATGGTCTCTCGTCAGTGTGAACACGTCGATGGGACATCAGTTCCCCGGAGCTTTTATAGCACTTCCTGCAGTCTGAGCAGTTGAATGGTCTCTCCCCAGTGTGAGTTCGCTGGTGTGTCAGCAGGTCAGATGTCTGAGTGAATCCTTTCCCACACGTGGAGCAGGTGAACGGTCTCTCCACAGTGTGAAGTCATTCATGTGTCAGCAAGTTGAATGGCTGAGTGAATCCCTTCCCACACACGGAGCAGGTAAATGGTTTCTCCCCAGTGTGAACCCGCTGGTGTGTCAGCAGATGGTTCGAACAAGTGAACCCTTTCCCACACATGGAGCAGGTGAATGGTCTGTCTCAGGTGTGACTGTGCTGAGGAGTTTCCAGTTCAGATGGGTAATTGAATCCCTTACCATGGTCCCCACATTTCCACAGTTTCTCCCTGTTATCTCTGCATTTATGTTTTGACAGGTGATCGGCTGAAGCCTCGTCCACACACAGAACACGTGTACGGTTTCTCCCCACTGTGAATGGTGCTTTTTCCTTCCATGTTCAAAATCCGATGATATTTAGGTTATGATAAATTGGGCGACTCCATCAGATCCTGATGTGATGTTTGGTTTCAGTTTCCCGACTGCAAATCCTCCCCTTCTAATACCCTGTGAAATTGATTTAAAACAGAACAAAGGGAGTGAGATAGAACCCAGAAAAACACAAAGGCAGGTTGTGAAATTGAGCTGAATGAATCTGGGAATTTGTGGGGCCAGCACGAGGAAAAAGTGACCATGAAAACTGCTGGATTGTCATAAAAACCCAACTGGTTCACTAATGTCCTTCAGGGAAGGGAACCTGCCACCCAGTCTGGGCCTACACAAGACTCTGGTGTCAATAATAAAGCAAGTGTCAGGGGCAGCAGGAGACCACATGGCCCTTCGAGCCTGCTCCATCATTCAATATGATTGTGGCTGATCTTGGATTTCAACTCCACTTTCCTGCCCACTCCCCATATCCCTCGACTCTCTGAGAGACCAAAAATCTCCCCATCTCAGCCTGAAATATATTCAATGTTGGAGCATCCACAACCTGCTGAGCTGGAGAATTCCATGTGACAGGAGGAGAAAAGGAGAGAGAGAAAGTCAGAGAAAGGAGTGGGAGAGGCAGAGGGCGAGGTGAGGGATTTTTATAGACCTACAAATAGCCCAGAACTTTGACAGAGTCTCCCAAACCTTCAACCTCTACCACCTAGAAGGCCCAGAGGAGCAGGTGTATGTGAACCTCCAAGTTACACATCGTCCTGTCTTGTCTGACATCCAGTACTGAATGAACAGAAATTTCCTCCATTTCAATATTGGGAAGACTGAAGCCATTGTCTTCAGTCCCCGCTACAAACTCTACTCCCTCGGCACTGACTCCATCCCTCTCCCTGACAACTGTCTGAGACTGAACCAGATGGTTCACCACCATGGTGAAATATTTCACCCCAAGATGAGCTTCCAACCACATATCCACATCACCGTATTTCCACCTCGGTAACATCGCCCGACTCCACCCCTTATTTTCAAATTCCTGTATGGCTGCTCCCTGTTGCTGGAATCTCCTCCAGCATCACAGCCCTTGGAGATATCTGCGCTCCTCTAATTTGGCCTACTGAGTGTTCCTGATTTCTATTGTTCCACATTCGTGCTCATTCTGTCAGTTTCCAAGGCTCCAAGCTCTGGAATTCACTCCCTAAACCTCTCCCATTCTCTACCTCATTTTCCTCCTTTAAGATACTCCATAAAACCCACTTCTTTGACCAAACACTTGGTCACCTGCCCTAATATCTCCTCATGTGTCAAACCTTGCTTTGTAACGTTTCCGTGAAATGCCTTGGAACGTTGTCTTACATTAAAAGTGCGATATAAAACAAATAGTTGTTAATTTGGACAAATATCACTGTTCCTTCATCATCGCTGGGTGAATAACCTGTAACTCCTTACCTAACAGCATTGTGGGAGCACCTTCACCACATGGACTGCAGCAGTTCAAGAAGGTCAAACATCATCTTCTCCACAGGTAACTAGGGGTCACAATAGGCGCTGGTATCTGTGGAGAGGGAAACAGTAAATATTTCACGGTGTGCAGAATGAATTACAGGGAGTAAAAGGTTGCAGAATTTGATGATCAATATAAGCACAGAAGTGGAATAGAAATGGACTATAGCGCAGGAAAAACAATTCTTGACTATGGAAGATACTGTGGGGAGATAAAGCTGGGAAGACAGCAGCACATGGTCGGGTGATGGGCAGCAGTGGAAACTTCATTGAGACACGGTCAGCAGAAGTAACAATAAAATACTAAACATAACTCAAATACATCCATTATTAGAGACAGAGGAAGTTAGACAATGGCAGAGAGGTGATCAGGGAGGGCAGAGCAGTGGATGGACATGGATTCAGATCCTCAGTAAAGGAGCCACACCAGCCCCAGAGATATGGAACGTCTCACAGAAAACAGAGCACAGCACTAAAAGCTCTAAATTGTACATGGATGATGAAAAATACTCACCTCTGAAACAACTTCACCATTTTCAAATTTAAACTCTCCTGCTGGAGCCTGCAGCTGGAAAGATATCAGAAGCGCTGGAGTCAGAGAAAGATCTCCCAGTTGAGGAAATACTCGGGAAGCGAGATGATGTCACCATGTAATTGTCGATGTGTGATGATGTCACACACATGGAACACCTGGATCTGTGCAAACCAGTGATCACCACACATTGTGAAGGATGTGAAGGGCCTTGGGAGGGGGCAGAGTAGATTTATCAGAATAGTTCGAGGGATTAGGGATTTTAATTGTAAGATTAAATTCGAGAAACTGGGGTTCTTCTCCTCAGAGTAAAGAACCTTGAGGGGAGATTTGATAGAGGTGTACAGGATTATGAAAGGTAGTTAAATAAAAGCTGTTCCCATTAGCTGATTATGAAAGGATTAAAGGACAGAGATTTAAGATTTAGGTCAGATCCACAATGTGAGGAAGAGATTTTTTACCCAGTAACTGAAAATGACCTGGAACTCAATGCTTACATTTGAAGGCTGGGGTTATTCAGGTCCTGATGAAACAAGTGACTTTCAGATTTTGATGTCTTGTTTGGTTTTATGTCTCCCTCCTCATCTAACATCCTGTAAATGGAATTCAAAAAATCCATCACAGCCAATCCAGGATTGAAATTCAGAAAGGAAGAACTTTTGGTTTGCGTTTGCTGTGTGTAAATCCTCCCCTTCTGACCCCCTGTAAAAGGAGTTTCCAAAATCCATCCCTGTCAGTCCAGGATAGAAATTCACAACAAAAACAGAATTACCTGGAAAAACTCAGCAGGTCTGGCAGCATCGGCGGAGAAGAAAAGAGTTGACATTTCGAGTCCTCATGACCCTTCGACAGAACTTGAGTTCGAGTCCAAGAAAAAGTTGAAATATAAGCTGGTTTAAGGTGTGTGTGTGGTGGGCGGAGAGATAGAGAGAGAGAGAGAGAGAGTTTGGGGGTGGGGGGTTGGGGGTGTGGTTGTGTGGACAAACAAGCAGTGATAGAAGCAGATCATCAAAAGATGTCAACGACAATGGTACAATAGAACACATAGGTGTTAAAGTTAAAGTTGGTGATATTATCTAAACGAATGTGCTAATTAAGAATAGATGGTAGGGCACTCAAGGTATAGCTCTAATGGGGGTGGGGAGAGCATAAAAGATTTTAAAATATTTAAAAATAGTGGAAATAGGTGGGAAAAGAAAAATCTATATAATTTATTGGAAAAAAAAGAAAGGGGGAAACAGAAATGGGGTGGGGATGGGGGAGGGAGCTCACGACCTAAAGTTGTTGAATTCAATATTCAGTCCGGAAGGCTGTAAGGTGCCTAGTCGGAAGATGAGGTGTTGTTCCTCCAGTTTGCGTTGGGCTTCACTGGAACAATGCAGCAAGCCAAGGACAGACATGTGGGCAAGAGAGCAGGGTGGAGTGTTAAAATGGCAAGCGACAGGGAGGTTTGGGTCATTCTTGCGGACAGACCACAGGTGTTCTGCAAAGCGGTCGCCCAGTTTACGTTTGGTCTCTCCAATGTAGAGGAGACCACAGTGGGAGCAACGAATGCAGTAGACTAAGTTGGGGGAAATGCAAGTGAAATGCTGCTTCACTTGAAAGGAGTGTTTGGGCCCTTGGACGGTGAGGAGAGAGGAAGTGAAGGGGCAGGTGTTACATCTTTTGCGTGGGCATGGGGTGGTGCCATAGGAGGGGGTTGAGGAGTAGGGGGTGATGGAGGAGTGGACCAGGGTGTCCCGGAGGGAGCGATCCCTACGGAATGCCGATAAGGGGGGTGAAGGGAAGATGTGTTTGGTGGTGGCATCATGCTGGAGTTGGCGGAAATGGCGGAGGATGATCCTTTGAATGCAGAGGCTGGTGGGGTGATAAGTGAGGACAAGGGGGACCCTATCATGTTTCTGGGAGGGAGGAGAAGGCGTGAGGGCGGATGCGCGGGAGATGGGCCGGACACGGTTGAGGGCCCTGTCAACGACAATGGGTGGAAAACCTCGGTTAAGGAAGAAGGAGGACATGTCAGAGGAACCGTTTTTGAAGGTAGCATCATCGGAACAGATGCGACGAAGGCGAAGGAACTGGGAGAATGGGATGGAGTCCTTACAGGAAGCGGGGTGTGAGGAGCTGTAGTCGAGGTAGCTGTGGGAGTCGGTGGGTTTGTAATGGATATCGGTGGACAGTCTATCACCAGAGATTGAGACAGAGAGGTCAAGGAAGGGAAGGGAAGTGTCAGAGATGGACCACGTGAAAATGATGGAGGGGTGGAGATTGGAAGCAAAATTAATAAATTTTTCCAAGTCCCGACGAGAGCATGAAGCGGCACCGAAGTAATCATCGATGTACCGGAGAAAAAGTTGTGGAAGGGGGCCGGAGTAGGACTGGAACAAGGAATGTTCCACATACCCCATAAAGAGACAGGCATAGCTGGGGCCCATGCGGGTACCCATAGCCACACCTTTTATTTGGAGGAAGTGAGAGGAGTTGAAGGAGAAATTGTTCAGCGTGAGAACAAGTTCAGCCAGACGGAGGAGAGTAGTGGTGGATGGGGATTGTTCGGGCCTCTGTTTGAGGAAGAAGCTAAGGGCCCTCAGACCATCCTGGTGGGGGATGGAGGTGTGGAGGGATTGGACGTCCATGGTGAAGAGGAAGCGGTTGGGGCCAGGGAACTGGAAATTGTTGATGTGACGTAAGGTGTCAGAGGAATCACGGATGTAGGTGGGAAGGGACTGGACAAGGGGAGAGAGAAGGGAGTCAAGATAATGAGAAATGAGTTCTGTGGGACAGGAGCAAGCTGAGATAATCGGTCTACCGGAGCAGTTCTGTTTGTGGATTTTGGGTAGGAGATAGAAGCGGGCCATCCGAGGTTGGGCAACTATCAGGTTGGAAGCTGTGGGAGGGAGATCCCCAGAGGAGATGAGGTCAGTGACAGTCCTGGAAACAATGGCTTGATGTTCAGTGGTGGGGTCATGGTCCAGGGAGAGGTAGGAGGAAGTGTCCGCGAGTTGACGCTCAGCCTCCGCAAGATAGAGGTCAGTGCGCCAGACAACAACAGCACCACCCTTGTCAGCGGGTTTGATGACAATGTCAGGGTTGGACCTGAGAGAATGGAGTGCAGTAAGTTCAGAGAGAGACAGGTTAGAATGGGTGAGAGGAGCAGAGAAATTGAGACGACTAATGTCGCGCCGACAGTTCTCAATGAAAAGATCAAGAGAAGGTAAGAATCCAGAGGGAGGGGTCCAGGTAGAGGGAGAATGTTGGAGATGGGTAAAAGGATCTGTTGAACTGGGAGAGGACTCCTGCCCAAAGAAGTGAGCCCGGAGACGAAGACGGCGGAAGAGGAGTTCAGTATCATGCCGAGCCCGAAATTCATTGAGGTGAGGGCGTAAGGGTATGAAACTAAGTCCTTTGCTGAGCAACAATGGCGCATGCGCATGGCGCTGCTGTTGTGAGGACAGGGCACATTTTGGCCCGCAGTGAATGCTGGGTGACCACTCCGCCATTGAAAGATCATATTGGAGCATAGAAACCTATGTCTTGTAATCAGAATACGATGGGTGCCATAGGGGAAAGACATATACTTGTTGAATCAATTGTTGCAGCGGCCAAATTGCTCCAGGGTCCACCGCTATTCTCTCCTGGATGCAGAACAAAATCCAGCAGTTAGATCTCAACTCAGTGGAGTCTCAGTAGATGGGGTGAGCTAGTGACTTTTCCCCCTTTACATGGGACACTTAACCCGTGTCTTGCAAGCATCTCTGCTCTGATTGTGGATCAAATCTTTTGAACTTTTAAAGTTGGAGTGTTAACGTGTGGGCAAACTGAATAAAGCCCTTTGCACATGTGAAGTATCTGATTGGTCTCCCACCAGCAAGACTGGGTTGCTGTGTCAGTAAATGGGATGAGTGTGAATCCCTTTCCAATTTTAGCTGGTGAACAATCTGTTTACAGTGGGAATTTACCCACACATTTTCAGCTCAGGCATGGATCTCGAAATCCACTGGTAATGGGTTCCACATTCTTCGCACTACATAAGAAAAATGAGCAGGAGTAGGCCATTCGGCCCCTCAAGCCTGCTCCACCATTTAATAAGATCATGGCTGTCCTCATAGTAACCTGAAATCTGTACCCTACCTATCCCCAATAACCTATCACCCCCTAGATTACCAATAATATATCCAACATTGCCTTAAAAATATTCAAAGACTTTGCTTCAACAGCCTTTTCAGGAACAGAGTTCCAAAGTTTCACGGCACTCTGAAAGAAACAAAATCGTCTCATCTCTGTTTTAAATAGGTGACCCCTTGTTTTTAAACAGCGATCCTGAGTTCTCGATTCACTCACAATAAGTAACATCCTCTCCAAATCTGCCCTGTCAAGTACCCTGAGGATCTTATATGTTTCACAGATCAGGTAAAGTAAAGCAAAATACTGCAGATGGTGGTTATCTGAAATAAAAACAGAAAATGCTGGAATTCTCATCAGATTTGGTAGTGACTGTGGAGAGAGAGACATAGTTTTCATTTCAGGTCTGTAACCTTTCATCAGAACTGCATTGCATCTGAAATGATAATTATGCTTCCCAATCCAAAGATGCTACCAGATGTGGTCAGGGAGCTCAAGAAAGAAGTGAAAATCCCCTTTGAGGAATGGAATCCAATGTGAATGAAGGGTGAACTGCCCAACTGACCAGAGAGAGTCAAGGCACCTTTCCCTTCTTTAAGATGCTGGTACAGTGACTCTGATGTTATCAGTGAAATTAACTGACCTGAGATTGTGAAAGGATTCTCGTTACTGCACATCAGGAATTCAAACCTAATATCGGCTTCGGGACAATCAGAATACTTGGTAACAGACAAGACAGTGAAAGGATCGAAGGAAGGCAGCACCGGTTGTAGGAGAGCTGGATCCCGGTGACATGGATGTGTCTGCAGTGGGTGGGATCAGACTGTTTCAATGTATCCACAATGAATGTCTCAACCTTTATTTTGGAAGAGTAAAACTGATAGAGCGCAATAACCATCTGGGTGGTGGTAATCTGAAGATCAGACTCATTGACACCCTGGTTGGGATACTTTGTCAGTTACGTTTCTGTAAGAGTCTGTAGCGCAATTGGTCAGCGTATCTGCCTGCTAACTGAAAAGTTGGTGATTAAAGGCCACCCAGGGGGGTTAGGATTTTCCCCCCTCATCACCAATCATTGTCACATGATTCCGGATTGTCTTTGGGTACTTGGGCTGCACGATGTTTTCCCCAAAACGGTAGCAAGTATTTTGCTGTCCAGTCAGCTCCCACAAAAACAGCTTTTTAAAATTATGTTTTCTGTCAAATACAATGAGAAAAGATTTGGACTCACTATGTAACTTCATCTAACCCAATAGAAATCCATAAAATTATTGGAATCAAACGAACCCATCAATTATTCTGTCTTCCTCAGCTCCACTGACTGAGACAAGGAAAAGCAGAAAAGCAGCAATATTCCAGCCGTGCACTCTCCAATCATCCGCTGCCAGCAGAAAGCGGTGACTGCAGCTTCAATCAGCGGGTTGCTTGGCCTAAATGGCCAAGTGGTTATGGTACTGGGTTTGTAACCCCAAGATCGAGAGTTCAAATCTCACAATGGCAAAACTATGAAACAATGTAACTTCATCTGAAACAGATGGAAATGGGTTTGTACTCAAAAGAGTTACACCTTCTTAGGTCGCAGCCGATGCCATCCAAGACCTGAGAACGGTCGTGCTCGGACCCGACGTTATTGGCCTAAATAGCCAAGTGGTTATGGTACTGGGTTTGTAACCCCAAGATCAAGAGCTCAAATCTCACAATGGCAAAACTATGAAACAATGTAACTTCATAAAAATGGCTTGGCCTAAATAGCCAAGTAGTTATGGTACTGGGTTTGTAATCCCAAGATTGAGAGTTCAAATCTCACAATGGCAAAACTGTGAAACAATGTAACTTCATCTGGAACAGATGGAAATGGGTTTGTGCTCGAAAGAGTATCAAGAGTTCAAATCTTACAATGGCAAACTATGAAACAATGTAACTTCATCTGAAACAGATGGAAACGGGTTTGTGCTCGAAAGAGTATCAAGAGTTCAAATCTCACAATGGCAAAACTGTGAAACAATGTAACTTCATCTGAAACAGATGGAAACGGGTTTGTACTCGAAAGAGTATCAAGAGTTCAAATCTCACAATGGCAAACTATGAAACAATGCAGCTTCATCTGAAACAGATGGAAGCGGGTTTGTACTCGAAAGAGTTACCAGCAATTAGGGGCTTGGCCTAAATAGCCAAGTGGTTATGGTACTGGGTTTGTAACCCCAAGATCGAGAGTTCAAATCTCACAATGGCAAACTATGAAACAATGTAACTTCATCTGAAACAGATGGACACGGGTTTGTGCTCGAAAGAGTATCAAGAGTTCAAATCTCACAATGGCAAAAAACTATGAAACAATGTAACTTCATCTGAAACGGATGGAAACGGTTTGTGCTCGAAAGAAAGAGTATCAAGAGTTCAAATCTCACAATGGCAAACTATGAATCAAGAGTTCAATCAGCGGGTTACTGCCCATCCCTGGGACGCAAGATACTCCAACCCAGGCTAAACCTCCCAATACACCGAGCACAGGCTCAGGAAAATGCAGGTATATTATATCCCGGTCACTAAACCTCCGAGCAGCATTTACAGAATTCCCGAGTGAATGAAACACAATCAAAAGTCACACCAACTTTCTAAACTTATCACTGTAAAATTCCTTCATTTTATTGAAAAGCTGACTGCTGTGAATCTGAAAATGAGCACCATGGGATTTCTGTTACTGAGTGACTTGATTTCCATTGTTTGACCGTCAGGTTTGCAATTCAAATTGTGTTGGTTATTAAATTGAGTCTGATTTCAAAATGAGGACACAAAGCAGGTAAATATTAAATTCAGAAAAAATCCTGAGGAAAATGGATCACAGTATTTGGAAGGAGGTGCAGCTAAGAAGTGGAAGATGTGAATGATGTTATTAATGATTGAGAGGAATGCATTGCAATCTTGAGACTTCTGTCGGCCGATTATGTTCCACACTTTAAAATTCCGACCAAGCTGAGGTATCAGATGGAAAGCAGCAGGTTTATCCATGTATGTTCGGATACGGAACAGCTTTTTACATGCCTGGCTAGCTCAGACTGTTGATCATGAGACTCTTAATGTCAGGGTCATGGGCGCTGTCATCGGTTAAAAATCTGAATAAGAGCAGTATGGACTGGAAGCTGTTTCACCCTCCAGCTGCTGAGTTTTTCCAGAATTTTCTGTTTGTTTCAGATTTCCATCATTCGCAGTAATTTGCTTTTATCTTTTTACTTTTAAATCCTGCTGCTTAAAAAAAACTAATCACTGCGGCTCCTGTGAAACTTACAAGACAGACATTCACCACTGAAAACAACTGACACACATCAAATTTAAAGCACTTTCATGTCGCATCTCTTTCTGCATCTGTCCCTGCCTCGCCTTCAGTTCCCTCTGCCCGTCCAGCCCCCAGGTCAATTAGCTGCCTGATGCAGTCAGAGTCAGTTCGTGGGAATGGGTAAAACTCGTGGGTAAAGAGACACATGGATCTCACCTTCCTGATTCTCCCAGATACTGATTAAAGGAATGTGCCTAGTGCCAATTATCCACAGTCACTCCCCTCCCAGTTGTTCAGCTTTGAAATTGATTTTCACATTGGATTTCAATGTGAAGAAAGCAGAGCTTATATTGTTCAACAGATATACAGCAGGACGGTACATAACAGGCTGATGATAACAGTGCTCTTTGGATGCGGTGAGCTCCAGTGAAGGATTGGCACCTTTAATGTGTCGTTCAATTAGTCTCGTGACAAATCTCGTGCTGGAAATGACAAGAAATCTCGTTGAATTTGCTCCATGTTTTGGTTTCAAAAGAGCCGATTACAAGGTATAAAGTACATCTAGCTAGAATGGGTTATAAAATGGCAGAATGACTGTGAAAGAAGTACCCGTGCTGTTGGGAAACATAAAATTATAGAAAGTTACACCATAGAAAGAGGTCATTCGGCCTCGATGAGCTGATGTGCTGCTTTTAAAGAGTAGTTGTGATTGGTTGATCCATCAGGAGTGATATTTTTGTCAATGCAAACAGTAGGCACCAAAATTTGCCCTTCTCCCACCCATACTTTGCCTGGCACCACCATCTCGACCTGTTCCAAGTTTCCAGCTCTGATGAAAAACTTAACCTGATTCAGGTGGAGCTGCTAAATGTTTTCAATCAATAAATAATTAATACTCACTTTAACAATTCCACAAGCTCAATCATTTTTTTATTCCCTGACTGGGAACTGAACACAGGCTGTGGCACTGAAAGCACCAAATCCTGACCATTAGACCACCAGGGAAACTGCTAAACTTATTGCAGTTTGGTTTATTGACGCTGCTTTTATCCCTGTTTCTATTTTGAATAGAATGAATTCTTCAGTCAATGACAACAACAGTTTCTGTGAGCTGGAACATGAAATTGACAGTGAGGTGAAATAGCCCCACAAGCTGCTCATGTACAACTTTCAATTTCCAAAACCCACCAACCTCATCACTGCGGCGCCTGTGAAACTGAAAGGGAACACACGGCAGAAATTCATCATTGAAAGTAACTGAGACACATCCAATTCTAAACACTGTCATGTCATATCTGTTTCTGCCTCTGTCCCTTTCTCGCCTCCAGCTCCCTCTGCTCGTCCAGCTCCCAGGTCAATTAGTTGCTTGATGCAGACACAGTCAGTTAATGAACTCAAGCCTATCCTGGAAAGCAGAGACAGAGAATGTGGAATGCAAGGATTTTAAAAAGAACGAGTTTGCAGATGACATGGTAAAGATAATCTGGGATCTCATCTTCCTGATTCTCCCAGACACTGATGACAGGAAAGTGCAGAATGCCGATTATCCAGAGTCACAGATTCCTTCCAGTCTTGTGCACGTAGTTGAGCTTTGAACCCACTCGCAAGAGTGGATTATAAAATGGCAGAATGAGTGTGAAAGAAATGATGTTGGGAAATATCAAATTACAGAAAGTTACAGCAAAGAAAGAGGCCATTCGGCCCTGTGTGCTGCTTTCAAAGAACTCCAAAGAAGAGTCACATGGAATTGAAACATTAACTCTATTTCTGTCTCCAGAAATATTGCCGGACATGCTGAACTTTTTCCAGCGTTTTCTGTTTTCACTTCAGATTTCCCGCATCCACAGTATTTTGCTTTCCCCTCTTGATTTCTAGCCCAATGACAATGCCAATAGGCCATCTCCTGAATGCTCACAAATGAATAAGCAAATACGGATGTGTTTGGGTGGGTTTTCTCCTATTTAAAATGATAAATCCTTAGGCGGCAAAGTTCAAACTCATGTGTTAATTTTTACCAACAAATGTAAATTATTGAACATTCACTCACACTTAAATGAACAAGTTTGGATCATGCTCTTGCCCAGCTTCAAACCGCTCTGCCACATGTGAAATGACCATGATCCCCCGCCCCCCCCGCCCCCCCCCCCCCCCCCCCCCCCCGCCCCACTGTCCTGCACAAACCCTGCGCTGTAAAGATCCCAATGGAGCTGTCTGGAATGTTAAACGGTGACGTCATGCAGCAGCACTTTGGGTCTTTGTTTTGAAGAAATGGAATTCGGCTGTTCTCATTAGGAATGCTGGAGACAGACTGATCAACAATGTCATCATCAAATGGCACAGCGCAGTAAGAGGACCTAAGATGGAAACAAAATATTGTAGATGCTGGAAATATGAACTTAAAACATAAAATGCTGGAAAAACTCAGCAGGTCTGGCAACATCTGTGGAGAGAGAAACTGAGTTAACGTTCTGAGTCCGTATGTCTCTTCTTCAGAGTCATGCCGACTCGAAGCATCATATCTTCACCCCATCATATCTGTGCCAGCTATTTTTAAAGAGCTAACCAATTCATCTCAAATTCCTTCTCTCTTTACTTAAACCTGATTTTTCCCCCTTTCAATCATTCTCCATTTCTCGCTTGAAGAAGGAGTTTCTGCAGAACCCATGCACAGTTTTCCTTAGTTATCAAAGTTTCCCTGACCCAATGACATGAAGAGTTGGACTAGAATTCCTCATACAGTTTTCGATAAATCTTTATTTATTTATGCAATTGATTTCTTATCGAATTACAAAAGAACTTTATTTGATCAAGCAGGTCATCGTTATTTCTGAGCTGATATCGACAATCTAATTCCATTTTCTCTACAAACTGAAGAGCTGCATTCAGGTTCCAGTCTCTGGAGGAGTGAGTCCGAAGCCCACCACTCCCAAATTTTCAGCTGTTTCCCACTTTCGGGGACATTAGGAATTCCCTTTGGGTGAGCAAGAGACAAGTCCAGTTTAATACGGGGGGTGGGGGGCGGGTTGTGGTCCTTCATTTTGACAGGGCGAACGAGGAGAGACAATGTAAATTGAATTTTTTTTGAAAAATATATTTTATTCATAAAATATCTGGAAAAACATTGACAATGTAAATAGAAATTGGCGTGGGGGAAAGGTGGGTGTGTGGAATTGGTTTAGTTGCTCTTCTTGAGGCCAACACAGGCACAATGGGCCGAACGACTCACTTTATCGTCATCTTGGATTTGATATGAAAGTGTTTTCCCTAAGTAAGGGCTATTAGTCGCGGACGGGTTTTGAGAGCGATGTTCCTGACATCCATCGGGGTTTCCCCAATGCTGATTTGCTGACTGTGGTTCTCATTTTTCCCGGTTTTAACCAGCTGCCAACATAATAGTTATCGGGTAAACAGAATCAAATAAAAACTCCCGCGCTTTCTTATTTCCATTCATCTGCAAGGATTTGCGAATTCTGCAGACAGAAAAGGAACAAAACTGAACCAGTTTGGTGACATCCTTTCTTTCTGGGTGTTTGTCTCTCCTTAGGCCTCTGTCACTCTCCGTGTACATGTCAGTGTGTGTTCCTGTGTGTGTCAATGAGCTTCAGTTCCCCATTTTTACCAAACCACACTTTATTCGTCTTAGTTGTGTGGCTTCATATTAACATCGTAGAGAGAAAATAAAAACAGGTTTAAAAGGGTCAAGAGGAATTTTTTTTCTGTATTTCTGAGTGGAGACTGTTCAGCTACTCAGTGTCCACATGCTTCAAAGGGGAGGGTGATTGAAATTTTCACCGAGCAGTATTTAAACAGACACCGGGTCCTTGTGGCCGAGTAGTTAAGGCAATGGACACATCGAGAGAATGAATGTGCAAATACAAATTGTCCAAACTGATATTCCTTGGACATTAAGGACTGTCTTTCTTCTTGAAGCTGTTCCACGTGTGACATTTGCAGCTCTGATGTGAAACTTCAACTCTCACTCCACTGATTCGGGCGGAGCTGTTGTGCGTTTTCCATTTCTAATCAATAACTAAATCAGGCTTGTTTTAACAGTTTGTACCAGATCAATAAACCTTCATTGCCTGGCCGGAAATCGAGTCCAGGCCACGGCAGTGAAAAGGCTGAATCCTCACCTCTAAATCACGAGAAAAGCTATCTATTACTCTTGCAACGTGCTTTACCTACGCCACATTCGCTATTTTTCAGACAATTTCACCAGAGATAAGTTTCTCCTACAGAATGTTATCATAAATGACATCTTCGGGCAATGACAGCCATTGTTTTTAAAGGGTGAGCTGCAGTGAAGGGTTGGCGCCAATAAAAGTGTCGTTCAACTGGTCTGGTTCCAAATCCTATGCTGGAATTAAAGAAAAACTTTGAAATTGCTCAGTGCCTTGACTTCAAAAGCGAGAATGTAAGAAAGTACATTCCCCATTGTGTGTAATAAAATGTCGGAATGACTGGGAAATGGTGCTGGGAAACATAAGATTATAGACAGTTACAGCAAAGAAAGAACGTTGTCCTATTCCTCGTTCCACTAGGATACTTGCTGTGACAGTGCAACAAACAACTGGCTCCATAGCTCAGTGGTTAGAGCACTGGTCTTGTAAACCAGGGGTCGTGAGTTCAATTCTCACTGGGGCCTATAGTTTAAATTTATGAGTTTTGGTAGCAAGGTCACCTTAAAAAGATATCGGAAAGTCATGTGAATGGCCAACAAGATGGCAGATGGTATATAATGTAGGCAGCTGCGAACATGTTCACTTGATTGTAATAAATTAGAACAACAGAATGCTTTTGAAAGGTGAGAAATTTATAAGTTCAGAGAGAGCAGGTTGTGCTCGTACAACGAACGTAGAAAGTTAGCATGCAGGGGCAGCAAGAAATTAGGAAGGTCAATGGCATGTTGGCCTTTATTAGAAGGGGATTGGAGAGCAAGAATAAAGAAGTCTTGTAACAGGGTTTTGGTGAGGCTGCATCTAGAATCCCGTGTGCTGTTTTCATCTCCACATTTATAAAAGGAAGTACTGGCAGTGGAGAAGGTGCAGGGAAGGTTCACTAAATTGGTCTCTGGAACGAGGTGGCTGTCCTATAATGAGAAGCTGAATAAATTGGGCTTTTATTCTCTGGAGTTTAGAAGAATGAAAGACAATCTCATTGAAATCTGTAAAATTCTGAGAGGGCTTGATAGAGTGGACACAGAGAGATTGTTTCCCCTGGTTGGGGAATCTAAAACACTGGGATACAGTCTCTGGGTAAAGGGCAAATAATTTAGGGCTGAGATGAGGAGAAAGTACTTCACCCAAAGGGTTGTGAATCTCTGAATTCTCTACCCAGAGGGTTGTGGATGCTCCATCATTGAATCCATTTAAGGCTGGGATGGACAGATGTTTGGTGTCTCGGGGAATTAAGGGATATGCAGAATGGGCAGGGTAATGGAGTTGAAGCCAAAGATCAGCCATGATTGAATTGAATGATGGAACAAGCTCAAAGGGCCGTGTAACCTACTCCTGCTCCTATTTCTTGTGTTCATGATAAAGACAATAATTCATGTTATAATAAAAACAGAAAGTGCTGGAAGTTCTCAACAGGTCTGACAGCAAATATGAAGGGAGAAACAGGGTTAAGGTTTCGAGTTTAATATGATTGTATTTCAAACGATAAATTGGCTGCTAGTTACATTTTGCACAATATCGAGACAAGGAATGGAACCCAAGCGGTGAAAGCCCAGAATCTGAACCATTAGGGTGTTTCTACAGCATACTCTTTGAACGAAATTAGCTTCCAACTGAAGGTTTAATGGGTTAAGACCACCTAGGATCAAGTAGACACCCTCTCTCCCCGCTTCTACTTATATTACCAGCACAATTCTACTTTGTGTCCTTTGGCTACAAGGAAATATTGTCCAAACTTTGCCAGTTCTGCTGTTATTCAGTAAGTTCCCACACAAATAGATTTATGAATATTCATTTAAAATAAATCGAGAAAATGGAACACAAATGTGCATAACATCCAACCTATTAGAAAGATTGGGCAAAAAACTACGAATAGAAATTGATTCTCTGATTGCATATACCGAACTGGAACCCACCATCACACCGCATGCATCCACTGTTTCAATGTTGCACAGTGAATATTTCAATCTTCCTCCGCTGTGAAACATATGGGCACTGAATCAATAAGCAGTCTCCACTTAAATAAACACAGAAAGCGTCAATCTCCTCCTTCAACTTTTACACCTGTTGTTATTCTCTGTACCATTTACCATTAAGATATATAATGAAATTGAATAAAGTTTGCAGTAGTAAAAATGTGCTTGCCCCTCAGTAACTGAACCACATTGACACACACAGACATATACACCGAGAGTGACAGCGGGCAAGGGTTTGTCTCTAAGGAGAGGCAAACACTCAGGAAAAAGGATGCCACTAATTAACTCAGCTTTGTTCCAATATTGACTGCAGATTCTGTGAATGCTTATAGATAAACAGGAAAGAAGGAACACAGAAGTGAAGCAGGAAAAACAGACGGGAGTGTCCGGAAGGTTCTGACTCCACTTAACAATAACTAATCCTGGAGGTTCCAAAAGGAAGGAACACTGAGCAGTGCAATCGGCAGGATGCAAGCCTGCATGGACAGATCCCAGTGGAGTTCCAATCCATGGCCTTAATCACTCAGCTATGACTGGAGATCTCAAACTGGAAAAATGTTGTTCATGTAAAATCATGGAAATGTTACAGCAGAAACTGAGAGCATTCAGCCCCACCTATTCCCACTCACCCTGCAATTCCTACAGCCTCCCTTGTTCTCCCTACCAAGACAAACCACTTCATATATCAACGCCCCAAGCTTATCCTAAGGGATTTGATGAAACGTCTGAAAGGACAAACCAACAGAAACTTTGGCAGTGATGAGATTCAGATCTATGACTCGATAGAGATTGCAGCCTAAATCTAGCCTTGGATCAGTCGCACATGCTACTGCTGGCAATATGATAGTAACCATTGCCTTGAGTGGTATTGGTACTGAATTAGATCATAACAAATAGGAACAGGAATAGACCATTTTATCACTCAAGCCCCTCACAGTTCCATAAAATCAGAGCCAGGGTAACGCCACACATGGAGGCCATTCAACCTGGGTCAGAGGATCGTCAGCCATCAGCTCTTTGACCCTGCTCCGTTGATCTGGTTGTGGTCTCAACTCCACTTTCCTGTCTGTCCATTACTACCACCACCCCCAACCCCCGCTGCCACCCATAACCCTTGACTCGCTTGTCTATCAAAAATCTGTCTAATTCTGCCTTGAATAAATTCAATAACACAGCCTCCGTTGCCTTCTGGGGAACATTCCTCACACTAATGGCCCTCTGAGAAAACAAAAAAAAACTTCTTCATCTTTGTCTGAAATGGGGGACCTCTTACTCTTCTGGAACCAATTCATCTGCCCTTTCCCTGGACATGCTGCAGGTTATGGTCCAATTCCCTTTTGAAATCCATGACTGAATCTGCCTCCCCCACACTCTATCTAACCCAGCTGCCGGCTCCATCCCTCCCCACTCGCCGGGCAGTTTCTCACCCAATAAACAGCCGCCACACCACTTGGTGCAACCCCGGGACGGGGAGTTTCTTATTAAGAGATTGAGGATTCCACTGGGTATTTGTGAAGCCTCATCCACTCAGCTACCGCCATTTTCCCCACCTACTCGGCCGCCTCCATTCCTCCCCACCCACCGTCTCCATTCACTCCTGTTGCTCAGCTCAAGTTAGAGCCCGCAATGCGCATGCTCCTGGCAGAGTCCGGTACTGCACCTGTGCAGGGAAATCCTGCAGTGAGGATAGGGCACATTCTATCCCGCAGTGAAGGCCGGGTAGGATCACCACCATCGAAAGGCCACGAGGTTGAATTGAAAATTATGCTTTGTGATTCGAAGACAATGAAGCCAATAGAACAATGTATACAATTATTTTTTTGAAATCACTTGTTCATTCTAGCTGCTGAGACTCCAAAGGGTTCACATCCAACTGTTGGGGTTTGTTCTGCTGTTGATTACTCCTAGAACAGAAGTGGAGGTTTCATGCACTTTGGTTGCTGGAACAAATTATTTAATCATTCTGTACATTATCTCCACGGCTCCAATTGTAAACGGAGTAGAAAACATAATTCTGTCTTTAACATGTTGCCTTTTCCATGCCTCGGCTCTTACCCAGCATTCGCTGCGGGGTAGAATGTGCCCTCACTCAATCACAGTGGTTCCTCGCGCAGGCGCAGCGGTGGGGTGTGAATGGAGCATGCGCAGTGCAAGGTTCAGGTTGGCGCATGCGCAGTTCGGATGTTGCTGCTGCTGGGAGGCGGTTATCTTGACTCCGCAACCCGAGAGAAAACGGCCGATTGTAAGAAGGGTAGAGGCGGCGGAGTGGGCGGCGGCTGTTTATCGGGTGAGAAGCTGCCGGGTGAGTGGGGAGGGATGGAGCCGGCGGCTGGGTTAGACAGGAGGGTTCACAAACACCCGGTGTAGACCCCAAACCCCAGTAAGAAGATCTCGGGTCCGGGTTTGAACCGGCGGCAGCTACTCGCCGTTTTCCCGCTGACAGGCCCGGGGGTCAACGGGGCGCATGCGCAGCTACGGAGGGTTCAACCCCTCCCCTCATTCACTCCGATTGGCTGGAGGACCAGCCGCTGACGTTCGGTCCTCCAGACCCTCCCCCTTCCTATTGGTCAGAGTCACAGAGAGAAACAGCATAGAAACAGGCCCTTCGGCCCATCGTGTCTGTGCCGGCCATCGAGCACCTGCCTATTCTAATCCCATTTTCCAACACTTGGCCCCTAACCCTGTAAGCTGTGGCATTTCAGATGTTCATCTAAATCTTCTCAAATGTTGTGAGGTTTCCTGCCTCTACCACCCCCTCAGGCAGTGAATTCCAGACTCCAACCACCCTCCAGCTGAAAAGAAATTCCTTAAATGCCCTCGAAACTTCCTGCCCCTTACCTTAAATCGATGCCCCCTGGTTATTGATACCTCTGCTAAGGGGAAATGCTTCTTCATTTCCACTCTATCCCTGCCCCTCATAATTTTGTATAGCTCTATCAGATTTCCCTTCACTCTTAACAAAAACAGAAATACCTGGAAAAACTCAGCATGTCTGGCAGCATCGGCGGAGAAGAGCAAAGTTAATGTTTCGTGTCCTCATGACCTTTCAACAGAACTAAGTAAAAATAGGGAAGGGGATGAAATATAAGCTGATTTAAGCAGGGGGGTTGTTGGAACAAGCAAGCAGTGATAGGAGGAGATAACCAATGGATGTCACAGACAAAAGAACAAAGAGGTGTTGAAGGTGGTGATATTATCTAAGAGAATGTGCTAATTAAGAGTGGAGCATAGGACAAGCAAGGTACAGATAGCCCTAGTGGGGGTGGAGTGAAATAAACAATGGGTAGAATACATTTTAAAATAATGGAAATAGGTGGGAAAAGAAAAATCTATATAAATCATTGGAAAAAAACAAAAGGGAGAGGGAAGAAATGGAAAGGGGGTGGGGATGGAGGAGGGAGTTCAAGATCTAAAGTTGTTGAACTCAATATTCAGTCCGGAAGGCTGTAAAGTGCCTAGTCGGAAGATGAGGTGCTGTTCCTCCAGTTTGCATTGAGCTTCACTGGAACAATGCAGCAAGCCAAGGACAGACATGTGGGCAAAAGAGCAGGGTGGAGTGTTAAAATGGCAAGCAACAGGGAGGTCTGGGTAATGCTTGAGGACTCTCAGCTTCTTCCTCGAACAGAGGCCCGAACAATCCCCATCCACCACTACTCTCCTCCGTCTGGCTGAACTTGTTCTCAAGCTGAACAATTTCTCCTTTAACTCCTCTCACTTCCTCCAAATAAAAGGTGTGGCTATGGGTACCCGCATGGGCCCCAGCTATGCCTGTCTCTTTATGGGGTATGTGGAACATTCCTTGTTCCAGTCCTACTCCGGCTCCCTCCTACAACTCTTTCTCCGGTACATCGATGATTACTTCAGTGCTGCTTCATGCTCTCGTTGGGACCTGGAAAATCTTATTAATTTTGCTTCCAATCTCCACCACTCCATCATTTTCACATGGTCCATCTCTGACACTTCCCTTCCCTTCCTTGACCTCACTGTCTCAATTTCTGGTGATAGACAGTCACCAATATCCATTACAAGCCTACCGACTCCCACAGCTACCTCGACTGCAGCTCCTCACACCCCGCTTCCTGTAAGGACTCCATCCCATTCTCTCAATTACTTTGCCTCCGTTGCATCTGTTCTGATGATGTTACCTTCAAAAACAGTTCCTCTGACATGTCCTCCTTCTTCCTTAACCAAGGTTTTCCACACACGGTGGTTGACAGGGCCCTCAACCGTGTCTGGCCCATCTCCCGCGCATCCGCCCTCATGCCTTCTCCTCCCTCCCAGAAACATAATAGGGTCCCCCTTGTCCTCACTTATCAACCCACCAGCCTCCGCAATCAAAGGATCATCCTCTGCCATTTCCGCCAACTCCAGAATGATGCCACACCAAACACATCTTCCCTTCACCACACCCCCGGCGACATTCCATAGGGATCGTTCCCTCCATGAGACCCTAGTCCACTCCTCCATCACCCCCTACTCCTTAACCTCCTCCTACGGCACCTCCCCATGCAAACGCAGAGGATGCAACACCTGCCCCTTCACTTCCTCTCTCCTCACCATCCAAGGGCCCAAACACTCCTTTCAAGTGAAGCAGCATTTCACTTGCATTTCCCCCAATTTAGTCTACTACATTCATTGCTCCCAATGCGGTTTCCTCTGCACTGGAGAGACCAAATGCAGACTGGGTGACCGCTTTGCAGAACACCTTCGGTCTGTCCACAAGCATTACCCAGACCTCCCTGTCGCTTGCCATTTTAACACTCCACCCTGCTCTCTTGCCCACATGTCTGTCCTTGGCTTGCTGCATTGTTCCAGTGAAGCTCAAAGCAAACTGGAGGACCAGCACCTCATCTTCCGACTAGGCACTTTACAGCCTTCTGGACTGAATATTGAATTCAACAACATTAGATCTTGAACTCCCTCCTCCATCCCCACCCCCTTTCTGTTTCTTCCCCCTTCCTTTTGTTTTTTCCAATAATTTATATAGATTTTTCTTTTCCCACCTATTTCCATTATTTTTAAATGTTTTCCACCCATCGTTTATTTCACCCTCACTATAGCTGCCTTGCTTGTCCTGTTCTCCACTCTTAATTAGCAAATTTTTTTAGATAATATCACCACCTTCAACACTTCTTTGTTCTTTGTCTGTGACATATTTTGGTTATCTCCTCCTATCACTGCTTGCTTGTCCCAACAAACCACCCACCCCCCCCCACCTTAAACCAGCTTATATTTCACCCCTCTCCTATTTTTGCTTAGTTCTGTTGAAGGGTCATGAGGACTCGAAACGTCAACTTTGCTCTTCTCCACCGATGCTGCCAGACATGCTGAGTTTTTCCAGGTATTTCTATTTTTGTTTTGGATATCCAGCACCCGCAGCTTTTTTGTTTTTACCCCCTTCAGCCTTCTCTGCTCTAAGTAAAACAACCCCAGCCTATCCAGTCTCTCTTCATAGCTGAAACTCTCCAGCCCAGGCAACATCCTGGTGAATCTCCTCTGCACCTCTCCAGTGCAGCTGGTGAGGCTGGAACTGGAGCCAGAGATGCCGTCAATCACTCCCCAGTCATTTTGAGCTGGAGCAAGAGCAGTGCAGAAACCCTAGGATGTGGGTGGGGAGGATTCAGAAACACCTGCTGGAGGCAGGAAACTCCCAATAAGAACCTGCAGTTCTCGGGCTTTTCACCCCGACAGGCCCAGTATAATGGCCACCATCTTGCTTCAGCAGCGAGCTTTGCGCATGCCTGGCTATCCTGGTGAAACAAGAGTAGGCGGGGCTTCAGGGTCTCAGTGACCAGGAGAAAAGTTCATTGATTTTATTCTCACTCTGCACACAGGGGTTTGAGAACTGAACTGAACCAGAGCAGATGGAGGGAGAAAACTGGGAGTGGAGGAAATATATGGGGGAGATGGTATGATGGGTTTGGGATTTAGTACAGAAAATGGGAGTGTGTTTGGGCCAAGGGTTCGCAGCTTTGGGAAATGAGAATGTAAAAACAAGAATTGTCTGCTCTGAATTCCTATGCTGTGCTTACAGTGATTACTTTTGTAACCTCTCTTTACAGGTCTTAGAAAGGAAGGACCTGGAGATGTGCACTGAAACTAACCATCTTGGCTGAGTCAATTGGTTATCCAGAACCTGAATACCATCGACCTTTGAAGGTGGAAGGGAAAATGTTCGTCCGTTTTGCCTCCAAGAAAATAATTGAAATATAAATGTGACTGGACAAGCATCAAGACACATATACCCGAGTGAGAGTGTTTCAGCACACTGACTGAGGAAGGAGCTTTAACCAGTTACACAGCCTGGACAAACATCACACCATTCACAGCAGAGAGAAACTGTCACCTGTTCTGTGTATGGACAAGGTTCCAATTGATCGCCTCAACTGTAGAAACACAAAGACATTGGCACCATGGAAAAACTTTGAAAATGTGAGGACTGTGGTAAAGGATTCATTTATCCATCCCGGCTGGAATACCATCGACGCAGTCACACTGGGGAGAGGCCGTTCACCTGCTCCAAGTGTGGGAAGGGATTCACTCAGAAAACCTCCTTGATGTTACACCAGAGAATTCACACTGAGGAGAGGCCCTTCAGCTGCACTTAGTCTGGGAAGAGGTTCAGGTGTCCATCCACCCTCACTACACACCAGCGAGTTCACACTGGGGAGCGACCATTCACCTGTTCCATGTGTGGGAAGGGATTCACTCAGTCAGCCAGCCTGCTGAATCACCAGTGAATTCACACTGGGGAAAAGCCGTTTACCTGCTGTGTGTGTGGGGAAGGTTTCACTCGGTCATCCAGTCTTTGGTCACACCAGCAAATTCATACTGAGGAGAAGCCTTTCAGCTGCACCTCCTGTGGAAAGAGTTTCGGGCATTCATCCACACTCGCTGTACACCAACGTACTCACACTGGGGAGAGACCGTTCACCTGTTCTGTGTGTGGGAAGGGATTCACTCAGTCATTTGACCTGGTTAGACACCAGCGACTTCACACTGGGGAGAGACCATTCACCTGCTCCGTGTGTGGGAAGGGATTTGCTCGATTATTCAGCCTCCAGTTACACCAACGAATTCACACTGAGGAGAGTCCATTCAGGTGCATTGCTTGTGGAAAGAGTTTCAGACAGTCATCTGTCCTCACTGAACACCAGCGAATTCACACTGAGGAGAAGCCGTTCAGCTGCACTTCCTGTGGAAAGAGGTTCAGACATTCTTCTGCCCTCACTGTACACCAGCGCACTCACACTGGGGAGAGGCCATTCACCTGTTGTGTGTGTGGGAAAAAATTTGCTCAGTCATTTGATCTGGTGAGACACCAGTGAATTCACACCAGGGAGAGACCATTCACCTGCTCCGAGTGTGGGAAGGGATTTGCTCGGTTATCCAGCCTTCAGTCACACCAACAAATTCACACTGAGAAGAGCCCATTCAGCTAAAATATCTGTGGAAAGAGTTTCAGACAGTCATCTAAGCTGACTGTACACCAGCGAATTCACATTGAGGAGAGACCATTCACCTGCTCTGTGCGTGGAAAGGGATTCACAAGGTCCTCCAACCTGCGGACTCACCAGTGAATTCATAAATGACTGTAGAGTTGGATTCTGTGGTTACTGATTCTGTTAATCACATCCAGGATTGATAATCTGACAATAATTAGGTTTGTTCCTGCTGATGTTAACAGCTGTATAACTGGCTGGAGTTTAATTTCCTGGATCTGTCACAGATTTTCTGGACTGCAGTGTTTCTCTTAAAAGCACCATCTTATTACCCTTAATTCAAGAACCCCTGACAGGAACACATTTATAATAAAATTATTAACTTTTACTTTATCCTAAATTTATCTTTGGTACAAACTCTACAATTCAGTGTGAGTGGTTTCAATGATTAACATCTCCAATTAGAAAGTGCTGATTAATCCTTGCTGACAATTCTTACTGACTTGTCCATTCTTCACAGTGACACCTCTGTTATGTAATTAAATTATCAAGGAAGATAAACAAAATAGTGAAGTATTTTATAGGCTCATCAATGAAAGTTTCATCAGTCAATGTTGATGCTCGAAAGAGTATCAGTCAATGTTGATATTGCTGAATCTTGGAAGTGGCTGAGTTCAATCATTTCTGACCCAGCAGCAGCAACATTTGGGAAAGGTGGAACCCACAACAAAATCTGGTTTGCGACCCACTCAGCAAAGATGCATCTGTCATTGAAGCAAAAAGCAAAACCTGCCTGATTACAACATAAACCCAACAGCTAGAGCACAGTGTAATTTGAAAGTAGCTGAGACAGTTGTGTAGAAGACAGGGAGATACTGTGTAAATAAACACTGGATCAGCCCACGTCAAGAAATCCAAACTGCCTGTGACAATGGAAATCTATGTTCTGTGTATGGTAGAATCAAGAGCCTCCCTGAAATCAGCAGATGGTGAAGTTCTCCCCTACAGAAGTAAACAGATGTCCCACAGGGTTGAACTTTACTGTGAGCTGTACTCCTGTGAGAAGGACATTTCCCAGTCTCCTTGACTCTACTGCAGCTTTCTGTCATGGTTGAGTTGGATGAGGACTCTCATCATTTGAGCTCAAAAAGGCCAGTAATTGCTTAGCAAGCAGAAAGACACCCGACAAGGATGGAATTCCAGCTGAACTGCTCAAGCCCAGAAAGTTCCATCTACTGTCGCAGCTTCATGAGCTCCTCCTTCTCTGTTGGGAGGTAGGATCCATTCCACAGGACATGTGTGTGATTGAAGAATGATCACAATATACTAAAAGAAAGCTGACAGAGGAGATTGCAACAACTACAGGGACATCTCACTCCTCAGCATCACAGGGACGACCTTCACTAGGGTCAGGCCTCCATCTACTTGCAGACCGAGTGTATCCAGAAGCACAGTGCGGTTTCTGTGCTGGCAGATCTACAGTGGACATGATCTTCTACATACGCCAGCTACAAGAGACGTTTACAATTGGGATTGAATCTAAAATGCTGCCAGCTTCTGTGCTGATAAAAGTGAAAGGTTATAATGACTGAGTGAAAGTAAACTTTTAAATATGAATTACAATAAACTTGTATAATTGTAAAAATCATCGAAAAGTTTGATTCCCTGAAGATAAGCTTCAGCCTTGAGGTTGTGTTCCGGAGCTCACAAGCTGTGGGAAGCTCCACCCTCTTTAACTCTTTTCAGTCTCAGGGTTGAAGCTCCTTTTGCCTGTGAAAGGGAACTTTTTCAGTTTTATTTTTCTTCAGTTTTATTACCGTCATTTGGAAAGGTGCCTGGAGGAAGAAGAAAAAAATAACATTTGTGAAAAGCTGAGAAAAATACCAAGAGAATTGGAAAAACAAAGATTGAAATGGGGTTTGGTTCATCCTTGATCTGAAAATGAAGTTACATAAAGTTGACACAAGTCTGCACATTTGAGAATGTTTCTTCAGCCCCTTTGCTAACAAGCTGAGAAGTTAACCCTTTCCACTACAGCACGGTGATAATTTAAACAAAAGGCTTTGCTTTTTAAACATTTGGCTTCATCCCATTTGTAATCACCCAAGACAAAGTGCCTGAATGCGGGAGATATGGGAGTGATCTACAATCGGATTGCAAGTATCTGTACTTGTTTTTCTGATCTACAAAGACCATATTATGTGAGTATTAAATGGGACAGTAAAGTTCCTCGAGTTTTCCTGAATGAGATAGAATGGTAATTCATGGAATGACATATTTAGAATAACAGATAGAGAAAATCACACCACCAGTTGGGAAATGGAATAATTCACGAGTGTAATTCAATGGAATATTTCAATCTGATATACATGTACATTCTAGTGAAAGTCAGGAAAGTGTAGATGAGACCAGTAAACAGAGATTTCTCTTGGTGATGTTTGTGTCCTTTCCTCTGTATTTTAAAAGAAACTGAATTTGATAGTCAGGCCACTATCCGAGACTCCAGAACTAGGGAGGGTTAGATCAGCAAAGATCTTCAGGCAAACACCCCATTGATATTTTGATAAAATCACCTGAAAGACCAAGAGTAACTTGCATAGGTTGGCACATGCATGATATTGGGATACAGTGTGAGTGTGCAGATGTGATATGTTACATGTTGTGTAATTAACATGTGGAAATGCATGGTGACCCTCTACTGAAGAACAGGTCCCAGACATGCTCAGCTACTTGACAACAGAACATGAAGTGATTATTGTGGAAAATTGAATGAGGCATTTTAAATCATCAGGACATTAACATGTACTCCATAATGAAACTAACTATAAAACAATCAGCATTGAATTAAATACCCTGGTACCTATCAGGGAGTAAAGTTAAAGTGAAGGGGGAAATAGAAACTGGATTTAGAAAATAGCCACAAGGTGGAGGCGGGTGAACAGAGAGATGGAGAATCTTTAAAGTCTGTGCATGAACTTTTGTTTGAACCAGATGTATTTACAACATTCCAAAAATGTAGAATTGTGAGAGATGATGGGCAGGTGGGGAGGGTGAATCTAAGTCGATAGTTAACACATTTTAGTAGAAAAGTTTTGATATTTATTCTTGGTGGCAGCTCAAGGGTTTGTGTTGCTGATTCTGATCATTCTGGCAGCTTTAGTATGTTATGTACAGTTTGTCATCAAGAAGTTAGGAAAACAAGCTCGTAGCTTAGAAATAGGTTAGTCAGAAATCAGTTGTGAGAAATCAGTAAGGATATTCCCTTCTCAAGGTTGGGAGGTCTGTAAGAAATCATTGTCTAATAACCTTATAAAATCTTCAGAAATGTGTTGAATATTATAGGAATAGCTCTCTATCTTTTGCTTAGGTAGAATGAGGGGAGATGGGAGAGAAACTGGAGAAATGTGGCGTCAGGGCTCAGACAAGAGGAAACTTTAGAGACAGTTTATCCCGGTGAGTTAGTGGGAGGGAGGGAAGCAGCAGAGCAGATGATTGGATTGTCCCAATCTTAGTGACAAAGAAGGTCCATGAACTCCTCACACTTGATGTTGGAGGTGAGGATGGAGGAGACAGGGGAAAGGAAGAGCCCTTCAAAAGGAACTAACTTGTGTTAGAGATATTAAAAAGACTTGACACACAGTGAGTTGAACACTAAACTGATTTATTTGACTTTTATCCAGAATATCAATCCCAATAACTGGGCTGTAGTTTATTAACATCAGCAGAAACAGCCCCAAATGAACATGGTTAGTCCTGGATGGAATTTCACAACAACATCCAATCACTGTAGTTACTTGTGAACCCGCTGGTGCCTCAGCAGGTGGGATGACTGAGTGAATCCCTTCCCACACTTGGAGCAGGTGAACGGCCTCTCCCAGTGTGACTGTGCTGGTGTTCAGTGAGGTGAGATGACCACCTGAAACCAGTCCCGCACTGAGAGCACCTGAACGGTTTCTTGTCAATGTGAAGACGTTGATGGAACATCAGATTCCCAGAACTTATGCAGCACTTCCCACAGTCTGGACATTTAAAAGGTCTCTCCTCAGTGTGAACTCGCTGGTGTATCAGCAGGTTGAATGAATCCGTAAATCCCTTCCCACACTCAGAGCAGGTGAAAGGTCTCTCCCCAGTGTGAACTCGCTTGTGAGTCAACAGGTGGGACAACCAAGTGAATCCCTTCCAACACTTGGAACAGGTGAACGGCCTCTCTCCAGTGTGACTGCGCCAATGAATTTCCAGCAGGGAAGGGTAATTGAATCCCTTCCCACAATCCCCACATTTCCACGGTTTCTCCCAGTTATGACTGTGTTTATGTTCTGACAGGTCAGATGATCGGCTGAAGCCTCGTCCACACACACAACACGTGTACGGTTTCTCCCCACTGTGAATGGTGCTTTTTCCTTCCATGTTCAAAATCCAATGATATTCAGGTTACTATAGAATGGGCGACTCCATCAAAGTCTGAAGTGATGTTTGGTTTCAGTTTCCTGACTATAAATCCTCCCCTTCTGATACCCTGTGAAATTGATTTAAAACAGAAAAAAAGGAATGAGAGAGAACCCACAAAAACACAAAGGCAGGTTGTGAAATTGAGCTGAAGGAATCTGGGAATTTGTGGGGCCGGCACGAGGAAAAAGTGACCATGAAAACTGCTGGATTGTTATAAAAACCCAACTGGCTCACTAATGTCCTTCAGGGAAGGGAACCTGCCACCCAGACTCGGCCTACACAAGACTCTGGCCCACAAGGGAGGAGAGGGAGAGAGAGAGAGATGGGAGAAGCAGGGGGTGAAGGGATATCAACAACACAACAAAAACTTTGACAAAATTTCCAGAAACCTCAACCTCCACCCCTGAAAGGACCAGGGTAGCAGGTGTAAGTGACACACCATCACCTCCAAGTTCCCCTGCAAATCATACACCATCCTGACTTGTCTGACATTCAGTACTAAATCAGCAGAAAGTTCCTCCATTTAATTACTGGGAAGACTGAAGCCATTGTCTTCAGTCCCAGCAAAAAACTCCACTCCCTAGACACCAACTCCATCCCTCTCCTGGGAACTGACTGAGACTGAACCAGACTGTTCATAGGAATAGAAGTAAGCCATTCAGCCCGTAAAACCTGCTCCAATGTTCCATCCAATCAATGTCTTTTTCCCTACACTATCCCCATATTCCTTTATGTAATTGCTAAGCCTGTCATCCATTCCTTTGTTCCCTCTAGACTCAACTCCCGGTCGGCTTCCCACATTCAGCACCCCTGTAATCCAGAACTCTGCTTACTCGCACCAAGTTTTGTTCACCCATCACTCCTGTACTCACTGACTTACAAAGGCTCTGGGTTAAGGAGAACCTAGATTTTAAATTTCTCATCCTTAGTTTAAATTCATGCAAAGTCTTTCCTTCTCTATCTCTGTAATCTCCTCCAGCCTCACAATCCTCCAAGATATCTACACTTCTCTAATTCCGACCTCATCAGCATTCCTGATTATAACTGCTCCACCTTTGGTGTCTCTCCCAGCAGCTGCCAAGGCCACAAGCTCTGGAATTTCCCCCCTAAACATCTCCACTTCTCTTTTTTCCTTTAAGATACTCCTTAAAAGCTACCTCTTTTAGTAGACTTTTGTTCATCTGCCCTGCTCTTCAGGTGGCTCAGTGTCAAACGTTGCTTTCTAACACTCCTGTGAAACACCTTGGAGATTCTGTCACACAACAGAATTAATTAATTAACGTTTCAGGGTGGACAGTATGTGATAGTCAATATCAGCTCAGAGCGGGAGAGAAATTGACTATAACACGGGAAAAACAATTCCTGACTATGAAACATACTGTAGGAAGGTAAAGCTGGGAAGCCAGCAGCACGTGGTGAGGGGGTGGGCAGCAGTGGGAAACCTCATTTAGACAGAGTTAGCAGAAGTTACAGTAGAGTACGAAACGTAATTAAAACATACCCAGTATGAGGCGCAGGGGAGGTTAAACAATGGCAGAGAGGTGATCAGGAATGCCAGAGGTAAAACAGAGCAACAGGTGGAATGGATTCAGATCCATAGTAAAGGAGTCACACCAGCCCCAGAGTCATTGAAATCTCACAGTTAACAGAGTACAACACTAAAGGTCTCAATTGTAGATGAATACTCAAAAATATTAACCTCTGAAACTATTTCACTCATTCCAACTTTAGACCCTCCTGCTGGAGCCTGCGACTGGAAAGAAAACAGAAGCACTGGAGTTAAAGAAAAATCTCCCAGGACATACCCAGGGAGCGGGATGATGTCACAGTGTAATTGTCGATGTGTGATGATGTCACAGTGTAATTGTCGATGTGTGATGATGTCACACACATGGACACAAGAACATCTGGGTCTGTGCAAACCAGTGATCACCACACATTATGAAGGATGTGAGGGTCCTTGTGGGACTGCAGAGTAGATTTGCCAGAATAGTTTGAGGGGTGAGGGATTTTAATTGTAAGGTTAAGTTCGGGAAACTGGGGTTTTCCTCCTTGGTGTAAAGGAGATTGAGAGGAGATGTGATAGAAGTATACAAGATTATGAAAGGTCTGTATAGGGTAGTTAAATAACATATTTTCCCATTAGCTGATTATAAAAGGATTAAGGGAAGAGATTTAAGATTTTAGGCAAGATCCACAATGGGGATGTGAGGAAGAGATTTTTTACCCGGTGATTGGTAGTGACCTGGAACTCAATGCTTACGTTCAAAGGCTGGTGATATTAAGGTGCTGAGGAATCAAGTGACTTTCAGATGTTGATGTGCTGTTTGGCTTGAGTTTCCCCTCCTCTTTTAACATCCTGTAAATGGAGTACACAAGATCCATCACTGTCAGTCCAGGACAGAAATCCTGAAAGGATTCTCTTGGTTTGAGTTTGCTGTGTGTAAATCCTCCCCTTCTAATCCCCTGTAAAAGGAATTTCTAAAATCCATCCCTGTTCGTCCAGGATAGAAATTCACAACATTCTCTCCTCCTGCTACCTGGACCAGGATGACTGCGCATGCGCCCTGCTGCACATTGACCCCTATAAAGATGGCGGCCGTTACCCCGGGCCTGGCGAAGGGAGAAATCCAGCATTTTTCGGCCTGTTCTCTGTAAACACAAGACCGGTACCTTGTTATTTGGGGTCTGTGGCCTGCACTGTGTCTTAATGAAACCTCCCTGCCCACTCCGCTGGCTCCATTCCTCCTCACCCACTAACTCTGTTAGTTTGCTCCGCTCGACATTCTCTCACCCGCTCCGAGCAGCTTCAGTCACAGACCAGCACAGCGCATGCTCATGAACCAGGTCGTAATGCGCATGCTTCAAACACACACACACACACACACACACACGCAGTGTAATGCGCATGTGCAGCAAGCTGCTTTAATGGGGATAGGGCACATTCTGCCCCGCAGCGAATGCTGGATGACCACCTCGTCATTCAAAGGTGATAATGTGCAACAGAAACATATGCCCTGTAATCAGAATACAATGCCAAGGGGGCAAGATATAAAATTACTGAATCAATCGATACAGTGACCAAATTGGTCAAGTCTCCACCATAATTCTCTCCTGGATGTAATGAACAGCAGCACAAAGCCCTACAGCTGGACCTGAACCTAGTGGAGTCTCAGCAGTTGGGGTGAGATGGTGCCTTTTTAATGCTCCCAAATTTGGAACATTAAATGCCTCTTGCCAGTAGCAATGCCCTGACTGTGGATCAAACTCTTTGAACTTTTCGAGTTGGACTGTTAACATGTGGGCAAACTGAATAAAGCCCTTTGCACTCATGAAATATCTGAATGGTCTCGCACCAGTGAGACTGTGTTGCTATGTCAGTAAAAGGGATGATGAGTGAATGCCTTTCCATTTCCAGCTGGTGAATGATCTGTTTACAGTTTGAGTTTACCTGTATGTTTTCAGCTCAGACATGGATCTCGAAATCTACTGGTGATGGGTTCGTCCATAAGAACAAGGAGCAGGAGTAGGCCATTCGGCCTCAAGCCTGCTCCACCATTCAATAAGATCGTGGCTGATCTGAAAGTAACCCAAAATCTATATCGTGGCTACCCCCGATAATTTATCACCTCCTTGCTTACCAAGAATATATCCACCTCTGTTTTAAAAATATGCAAAGACTTTGCTTCCACAATCTTTTCAGGAAGGGAGTTCCAAAGACTCACGGCCCTCTGGGAGAAAAAAACTTTGCTTAGCTCCGTTTTAAATCAGTGACCCTTTATTTTTAAACTGTAATCCCTAGTTCCAGATTCTCCCATAAGAGGCAACATCCTCTCTACATTAACCCTGTCAAGTCCCCTCAGCATCTCATATGTTTCACTAAGGAGTTAAAGAAACGCAAAATACTGCAGGTGCTGGCTATCTGAAATAAAAACAGAAAATACTGGAATTCTCAGCAAATCTGTTAGCGTCTGTGGAGAGATAAACATGGTTTTCATTTCAGGCCTGTAACCTTTCATCAGAACTACGCTGCATCTGAACTGTTAATTTTGCCTCTCAATCCAAAGATGCTGCCAGGTGTAGTCAGGGAACTCAAGAAGAAAAAGAAAATCCCTTTGAGGAATGGAATCCGAGGAAAATGAAGGGTGAAATGCCCGACTGACCAGAGACAGTCAAGGTACCCTTCCCTTCTTTAAGACGCTGGAACATTGACTCTGATGTTATCAGTGAAATTAACTGATCTGAGACATTGAAAGGATTCTCGTTACCGCACATCAGGAATTCAAACTTAATATTGGCTTTGGGACAATCAGAATATTTAGTAACAGACAAAACACAGGAAGGCTTTAAGGGAGACAGGACCAGTTGTAGGAGAGCTAGTTCCCAGTGACATGGATGTGTCTGCAGTGGGTGGGATCAGACTGTTTCCATATAGCCATAATGAATGTCCCATCCTTTATTTTGAAAGAATAAAACTGATAGAGAATGATAGTCATCTGGGTAGCGGCAACCTGAAGATTTGACTCACCTTCACCCTGGTAGGGACACTTTGTTGGCTGACTTTTCATAAGTCTCTGTGGCGCAATTGGTCAGTGTGTTTGCCTTTTTATCGAAAGGTTGGTGATTGAAGACCATCCAGGGGCAAAGCTGTTACTGTTTTCCCTCCATCAGTATTCATTATCACACGTTCCACATTGTCACCAGGTACTTGGGCTGCAAAATAATATCCCCAAAACGGTGGCAGATCAACCGTTATCCAGTGAACTCCCACACAAAAAGCAAACACATATAATGAGAAAAGATTTGAGCCTACATCGAACCCATTAGAAATCTAGGAAATTATTGGATTCATCAAAGCCATCAATTAATCTCTCTTCCTCAGCTCCACAGTGAGCGAGACAGGGAAAACAGAAAATCAACCCAGGCCAAACCTCCCAATGCACCAAGCACAGGCTCAGGGAAAAGGAGGTAGATTATATCCTGGTCACTAAACCTCCGAGCAGCATTTACAAAATACCCAAGTTAGTGAGTCACAAATAATTTCTAAAGTTTTTCACTGTATTTGTTCTCAAGTGTAAGATTTGCAGCTGAGACAAAGCTTCAACCCTCACTCCACTGATTCTGGTGGGACTGTTAAATGTTTCCAAGAAATCATTTTAACAACTTCACAAGATCGATAAATTTTAATTCCCTGACTGGGAATTGAATCATGAGAGCGTCGAATCCTAACCACTAGACCACCATACGAGCTGTCCGATGCACTTTCGGTTTGGCTTATCTACAGCTTTTGCCCTTTTTTTCATTTCAGTTGAGGTTCAGATTCAACAAAAAACGACTTATTCAGCCAATGAAAACAACGATTGCTGTGAGCTGGAACATGAAATTGGCAGTGAGGCGAATGTCCCACAAGCTGCTCATGTGCAACTTTCAATCTCCAAAACCCTCCAACCTAATTGCTGTTGGTCCAATGAAAGTGCCGAATCATAGTCACTGTGCCACGAGGGAAACTACCAATAAGGCTTGAAATTTGACTTACGGAGGCTATTGCTTTTTTTCATTTCAGACAAATTTCTCCGACTAAATGGTCTGTTTAGGTTGAACACAAGTGACATCTTCACCAATGAGAAGAACCATTGCTGTTTGCTGGAACATGAAATCGATACTTTCCTCCTTTAAGACAGTTCTTAAGGCTTCCACCTTTGACGGAGCTTTTAGTCATCTGACTGGATATGTGGCTCGGTGTCACACTTTGTTATATAATGATCTTGAGGAACGCCTTGTGACGTTTCATTACATTAAACGTGCTTTATAAATATAAATTGTTGTAAGACACACATAGAAAGGGCCAATCTCCTCTTTTATCTTTTACGCTGCTGCTTCTCTCTGCAACTTTTTAACATGAAGTTGCACACCTAATGTAAATAAAATTTGTGATATTAAAAACGCTTTCACCCCTCAGGGAACTGAACCACATTGACAATCGCAGATGAACACACACAGATATATACACCGAGAGTGACAGAGGCCTAAGGGGAGACAGGGGCGAATAAAGCATGGATTTCACTAACTTGACTCAGTTTTTGTTCGATTTCCAAAAGCAAATTTCCTGAATGGAAATCAGAAAATACGTATGTATTTGGATGGGTTTTCTTCTATTGAAATGATAATTAATTCGGTTAAAATCACAAAAGGTAAAAATCTTAGTCAGCAGGATGTTTATATTTACAACAAAGGTAAATGATTGCACTTCCACTCACACTTAAATAAACACGCTTGGATAATGCTTTTGCCAGGTTTCAAACTGCTGCTCTATCACATGTGAAATGAATATGACTCCACTCGCCTCTCTAAACTGCACTGTAAAGAGCCCAATGGAGCTGTCTGGAATGTTAAACGGTGACATCATGCAGCAGCACTTTGGGTCTTTGTTTTGAAGAATTGGAATTCGGCTGTTCTCATTAGGAATGCTGGAGACAGACTGATCAACAATGTCATCATCAAATGGTACAGCTCAGCAAGAGGACATTCCACCCATCGTGTCTATGTCAGTTTTGTACAAAGTGCTGTCTAATTAATCTCAATTTCCTTTCTCTTTCTTAACCATATTTTTCTCGATTTCAAGCTATTGTCCAATTCCCATTTGGAAATTCAGAGTTAAGAAAACCAGTATTGAAAGCTTCAGCTGGTTCCTCACCTGCACAAATACGTCAGGGTTGGTTTTCCGGGCACTGACGTTTGCAGCGCTTTATTTTGGTCAGCAGAACAAGGCAGTATAATTTGCAAGGAGACCTGGAATCAATCGGGCCGAATGTCCTCTTCCTCTGCTGTAGCCATCCCAAGATTTTATATGAACAACATTAATACTCATTGAAGGCGCATTGCTCTGGCCGAGTGGTTAAGGTTGGATTTGAAACCCATTGGGAATCTTCCCACGCAGGTTTGAATCTTGCCAACTGCGCTGCTCCCTTTTCTTCCCTTTCTGTGCCTCCAGAATAAATTATTGATGAAAATAAGTCAAAAACCTTCCAAACTCTCCCGTGTGTTTTTCCTGCCTGACTTCCATGTTCCTTCATTCCCATACATCTACTAGCATTCACCAAATCTCAAAATGAACACCGTGGGATCGGTATTGCACAGTGACTCGCTTTCCTGTTTCCAAGATAAATACTTATCCTGTATAACATTCCATTCCCAGATCTAAATTATTTTAAACCAATTAAACTATCTGTTTAAGCATGTGATCGAACCGGACCTTTGGATATCTGTAACAATCATTTATCCCTGTTCTATGAAGAGGGACAATCTGTAACAATTATTTATCCCTGAGTTCTGATAAAGAGTCTAATGGACTCGAAACAGTAACAGTGTTCCTCTCCGCTGCCAGACCTGCTGAGTTTTTCCAGGTATTTTTGTTTTTATCCCTGTTCTGTAACAGACTCAGTTGGTAGGCTGAAGAGGAAACGTAATGAGAATGTAGATATAAGCTCAGAAATACTAAGGACATGCTGAATCAGAATAAACATCTTTTATAAATTCAATATGAAATCAATTGTGTAAATAAGTAATAATTATATAGAAACCAGTATCAGGAACCTAAGTCCAACTCACCATGTCATTGGGTCAGAGAAATTATTTTAATTAAGGCAAACTGTGCATGGATTCTGCAGAAACTGCTTCTTCAGAAGTGAATTGGACAGTTACTGAAGTGGATAATGGCACAGTTCAGTTTAGTGGTTAGGATTCAGTGCTCTTACCATCGTGTCCCGGGTTTAGATAGATATGATGATCTAATGATTTTCCAACATGTTGTGCCATTTGATGATGACATTGTTGATCAGTCTGTCTCCAGCATTCCTAATGAGAACAGCTGAAATCCCTTTCTTCAAATCAAAAACCCAAATTGCTACTGCAGGACTGCATTGTAATCAGGGGTACGGGGTGCTGTCCCCTGATGTGTTTCTGTGGTGTACTGGTTATCACATTCGCCTTGCACAATAAAGGCGCCCTGGTTGGAATCTGGCGCAGAAACGTTGTCAAGTGGTTGAATTGTTCCTGTTTACTGTGGAACATTAACTGAACGCAGTATCCTACAACCACGTTATGTTCTCTCTTCATCATTTCACAAAATAAACACTCAGCAAAGTAAACGTACTTTTAAACTGGCAGCAGGTGAGTGCGGGTCCGGATATTGCTGCTTTTCCCTGTCTCACTCACTGGAGAGCTGAGGAAGAGAGAATTATTAATGGATTTATTTGAATCCAATAACTTCATAAATTTGGAATGTGCAGTGGTACATGGTTGATCAGTTGTTAAATTATATTTGAAATTGATCCTCAGAAAAAATCATTACTGTCGGAACTCGCTGGGTAACAGGAGAGGTTGCAATTTCTTTTCTTTCTTTTGTCTCTTATGGACCCAATGTCACCCTGAACAGTGTGACAATGAATGTTGTTTATGTTTTACATAAATGTGTCATTTGGTGGGAGAAACGTGCTTCTGGTGAAAGAGGCCTGAAATGAAAATAGAAGATACAGGCATCAGGCCAGGTTGTAACCCTTTCAAGTATCTTCCCTGGTGAACTAGTGGTCAGGATTTGGCACTTTCACCGCCTCGGCCTGGGTTTGATTCCCGGTCAGGGAACAGTGATTTACTGCCCTCGTGCAAATTGCTAAAACTTAGTTGATTAAAACCTCAAAATGCATAAAAGCTCTGCCAGAATCAGTGGAATATTGCATCAGTGCCGGAAATGTCATCCGTGCAACAGGTCAAAACTAAATACAGAGCTGAAGATATGGAATGAGGGAAGGGTTGTGATAGGTAGCATAGCACTAACTGTCGGAATGATGGTGCAGGGCAAAATATAGAGGTAAAGGGGACTTTTACTGTTTACACTGGCACAAATATCTCCCAGATCTGGTTCCAACACTCGTGTTAAAGGAGAAGAAAACTTCTCGCTGAATCTTCCACTTTTTTAACTGCATCTCCTTCCAAACATTACAAATTCCTCCTGCATCTTCCATCCTGATATTTTTCTTTATGACATTTTGCTATGAAACTGCACAACTAATGTGAATAAAGTTTGTGATGGGAAAAATGTGTTCAACCCCTCGGGGAACTGAACTACATTGACATAGACAGAGGAACAGACACAAACACATACACTAAGAGTGACAGAGGGCAAAGGAGAGGCAAACACCCCGAAAACAAGGATGTCACCAACTTGGCCAATTATTGTTCCATTTCATATTGCAAATTTAGTGAATGTTTGCAAACAAACAGAAATAAGAAACGCGGAAATGATTGAATGGTTTTTATTTCATTTAACTGATAATTAATTCCGAAGGCAGTTTGCTAAAGTTAGGAATTGCCAATGATGCTTTCATTAGTCTCTGTGGCACAATTGGTCAGCACATTCGGCTGTTAACCGAAAGGGGGACACTCATTGTGGATACATGGAAACAGTCTGATCCTACCCACTGCAGAAACATCCATGTCACTGGGAACCAGCTCTCCTACACGCAGCGCCATCTCCCTTCGAGTGTTTTGGTTTCTTGTCTGTTACCAAGTATTCTGATTGTCCTGAAGCCGATATTAGGTTTGAATTCCTGATGTGCAGTAACGAGAATCCTTTCATTGTCTCAGGTCAGTTAATTTCACTGATAACATTAGAGTCAATGTTCCAGCATCTTAAAGAAGAGAAAGGTGCCTTGACTGTCTCTGTTCAGTTGGACAGTTCACCCTTCATTCTCCTCGGATTCGATTCCTCAAAAGGGATTTCCTTTTTCTTCTTGAATTTCCTGACCACATCTGGCAGCATCTTTGGATTGAGAGCCATAATTAACAGTTCAGATGCAGCGCAGTTTTGATGAAACATTGCAGACCTGAAATAAAAACGATGTTTCTCTCTCCACAGACGCTATCAGATCTGCCGAGTATTCCAACATTTTCTGTTTCATTTCATATAGCCGGCATCTGCAGTATTTTGATTTTCTTTAAATGATTTGTGTTAAGAATGTGGAATCCATGATCAGTAGACTCCAAGATCCATGTCTGAACTGAAACCGTATAGGTAAACTCACAATGTTAACATATTGTTCACCAGTTGGAAATGGGAAGGGATTCACCCAATAAATTCATTTACTGAGACGGCAACACAGGCTCCGTGGTGAGAGACCATTCAGATACTTCATGCATGTGAAAGGATTTATTCAGTTAGTCCACCAGTTAACACTCCAGCTTTAAAAGTTCAAAGCATTTGATCCACAATTGAAGCATTGCTACTGGCAAGACACGGTTTCAATATTCCATGTATATTGAAGAAATATCATCAGTTCACCCCATCTGCTGAGACTTTAGTGAGTCCAGGTCTAACTGTAAGAGTTGTTCTGCTGTTACTAGTTAAATCCAGGAGAGAATTATTGTGGATGTCAGTGCAGTTTGGTCGCTGCATCAGTTCACTCAACAATTTTATATGTTGGCCCTATGGCCCCATCGTATTCTGATCAGAGGACATAGATTTTGATTCTATTTTTTGACGTTCAATGGCGGAGAGGTCACCCAGCACTCGCTGCGGCTCAGAATGTGCCGTATACTCACAAGAGAAGCTCACAGCGCATGCGCTCATCGGCTAGTCTTTGGAGCATGCGCATTTCGGTCTGTTACATGAGAAGGCGCAGTGCTGGTCTGTGACTGAAGCTGCTAAGAGCGGATGGAGAATGTCGAGTGGACCAAACTAACAGAGTTAGGGCAGGAGTCCTCTCCCCGTTCAATGGATCCTTTCACCCACCTCCAATATTCTCCCTCCATCTGGACCCCTCCCTCTGGATTCTTACCTTCTCTTGATCTTTTCATTGAGAACAGTCAACGCGACATTAGTCGTCTCAATTTCTCTGCTCCTCTCACCCATTCTAATCTCTCTCTCGCTGAACTTACTGCACTCCATTCTCTCAGGTCCAAACCTGACATTGTCATCAAACCCGCTGACAAGGGTGGTGCTGTTGTTGTCTGGCTTACTGACCTCTACCTCGCGGAGGCTGAACGTCAACTCACAGACACTTCCTCCTACCTCTCCCTGGACCATGACCCCACCACTGAACATCAAGCCATTGATTCCAGGACTGTCACTGACCTCATCTCCTCTGCAGATCTGCCTCCCACAGCTTCCAACCTGATAGTCGCCCAACCTCGGACACCCCGCTTCTACCTCCTACCCAAAATCCACAAATAGAACTGTCCCGGTAGACCGATTGTGTCAGCTTGCTCCTGCCCCACAGAACTCATCTCTCATTATCTTGACTCCCTTCTCTCTCCCTTTGTCCAGTCCCTTCCCACCTACATCCGTGATTCCTCTGACACCTTATGTCACATCAACAATTTCCAGTTCCCTGGCCCCAACCGCTTCCTCTTCACCATGGACGTCCAATCCCTCTACACCTCCATCCCCCACCAGGATGGTCTGAGGGCCCTTAGCTTCTTCCTCAAACAGAGGCCCGAACAATCCCCATCCACCACTACTCTCCTCTGTCTGGCTGAACTTGTTCTCACACTGAACAATTTCTCCTTCAACTCCTCTCACTTCCTCCAAATGAAAGGTGTGGCAATGGGTACCCGCATGGGCCCCAGCTATGCCTGTCTCTTTATGGGGTATGTGGAACATTCCTTGTTCCAGTCCTACTCCGGCCCCCTTCCACAACTCTTTCTCCGGTACATCGATGATTACTTCGGTGCTGTTTCGTGCTTTCATTGGGACTTGGAAGAATTTATTAATTTTGCTTTCAATCTCCACCCCTCCATCATTTTCACGTGGTCCATCTCTGACACTTCCCTTCCCTTCCTTGACCTCTCTGTCTCAATCTCTGGTGATAGACTGTCCATCAATATCCATTACAAGCCTACCGACTCCCACAGCTACCTCAACTACAGCTCCACACACCACGCTCCCCGTAAGGACTCCATCCCATTCTCTCAGTTCCTTCGCCTCCATCACATCTGTTCCGATGATGCTACCTTCAAAAACAGTTCCTCTGACATGTCCTCCTTCTTCCTTAACCGAGGTTTTCCACCCACGGTCATTGACAGGGCCCTCAACCGTGTCCAGCCCATCTCCCACGCATCCACCCTCACGCCTTCTCCACCCTCCCAGAAACATGATAGGGTCCCCCTTGTCCTCACTTATCATCCCACCAGCCTCTGCATTCAAAGGATCATCCTCCGCCATTTCCGCCAACTCTAGCATGATGCCACCACCAAACACATCTTCCCTTCACCCCCCTGTTGGCATTCCGTAGGGATCGTTCCCTCCGGGACACCCTGGTCCACTCCTCCATCACCCCCTACTCCCCAACACCCTCCTATGGCACCACCCCATACCCACGCAAAAGATGTAACACCTGCCCCTTCACTTCCTCTCTCCTCACCATCCAAGGGCCCAAACACTCCTTTCAAGTGAAGCAGCATTTCACTTGCATTTCCCCCAACTTAGTCTACTGCATTCGTTGCTTCCAATGTGGTCTCCTCTACATTGGAGAGACCAAACGTAAACTGGGCGACCGCTTTGCAGAACACCTGTGGTCTGTCCGCAAGAATGACCCAAACCTCCCTGTCGCTTGCCATTTTAACACTCCACCCTGCTCTCTTGCCCACATGTCTGTCCTTGGCTTGCTGCATTGTTCCAGTGAAGCCCAACGCAAACTGGAGGCACAACACCTCATCTTCCGACTAGGCACTTTACAGCCTTCTGGACTGATATTGAATTCAACAACTTTAGGTCTGGAGTTCCCACCTCCATCCCCACCCCCTTTCTGTTTCTTGCCCCTTCCTTTTGTTTTTTCCAATAAATAATAAAGATTTTTCTTTTCCCACCTATTTCCATTATTTTTGAATATTTTAAAATCTTTTATGTTGCCCCCACCTCCACTAGAGCTATAGCTTGAGTGCCCTACCATCCATTCTTAATTAGCACATTTGTTTAGATAATATCACCAACTTTAACACCTATGTGTTCTTTTGTTCTGTTGTCTGACATTTTTGATGATCTGCTTCTATCACTGCTTGATTGTCCCTACAACCACACCACCCCCTCCGCTTCTCTCCCCCACCAAAACACCCCCCCCCCCCCCCGCCACACCTTAAACCAGCTTATATTTCACCCCTTCCTTGGATTCACCTAGTTCTGTTGAAGGGTCATGAGGACTTGAAACGTCAACTCTTTTCTTCTCTGCCGATGCTGCCAGACCTGCTGAGTTTTTCCAGGTAATTCTGTTTTTGTTTTATAAAGTATTGGTGCCTGTGAAGAACACTGTTTTTGACACATTCAAGGCAACATCACCCTCCATAGCCTGTGAGCGGTTTTGACCATCCAATCTCACCCCTTTCTCTGAATATTAAATCTATGTTGAACAACATCTGGGACAGAAGCTACAACACATTAGAACAATGAGCTGTCTATTGCCAGCTTTGGTGTCAGAGGGAGGTTGTAAAATTTCAGAACAACATCCCTGGATAAATACAGCCTCTAATTTCCTCTTGGAATGACTGAAAATGTCAATTCCTCTCATGTTGATTGTCAGTTTGATGAGAGAAATCTGAGACACTTCACATGGAGAAAGAATATAATGTTGTTTTGACTCCGTATCCAATATTCCCCTGAGTTTGTTCATTACTGCCCCAATATCCTGAGACATATTCCTATGTTCAAAAGGAACTAATTTGTGTTAGCAATATTAAAAAAAGACTCAATACTCCATGTGTTTAACACAAATCTGATTCATCTGATTGTTATCCAGGATATAAACCCCTATAACTGGGCTGGAGTTTATTAACATCAGCAGAAACAGACCCCAAAGAACATGGTTCAGACCTGGATGTGATTCATAGCAAATTCCAATCACTTGTTAATTGTGAACTCGCTGATGTCTCAGCAGGTTAGCGACTGAGTGAATCCCTTCCCACATTCGGAGCAGCTGAATGGCCTCTCTCCAGTGTGAAGTCACTGGTGTACAGTGAATTGAGATGGCCGCTTGAACCCAGTCCCACAGTGAGAGCTCCTGAACGGTCTCTTGTCACTGTCAATACGTTCATGGTGCATCAGTTCATTGGAACTTTTAAAGCACTTCTCACAGTCTGGGCATTTAAGAGATCTTTCATCAGTGTGAATTTGTTGATATGTCTGTAGATGGGATGACTGAGTAAATCTCTTCCCACACTGAACAGCTGAACAACTTCTCTCCAGTGTGAACCTGCTGGTGTCTCACAAGGTTGTTCAAATGGGCGAATCTTTTCCCACACTCGGAGCAGCTGAATGGCCTCCCCTCAGTGTGACTTTGTTCATGCCTCATCAGGCTGGATAACTGAGTGAATCCCTTCCCACACTCCGTACAGGTGAATAGCCTCTCCCCAGTGTGAATGGCTGGTGTATGGTGAGTTCTGATAAGTATGTGCTTTCTTTACCACCTCATCCACCTGTCCTGCCAAAATCAGGGATCTGGACATATGGACATGGACTCCAAGGTCTCTCACTTCCTCTACTCCTCCCAATATTCTCCTGTTTATTATGTATTCTCCAGCTTTGTTTGCCCTTCTCAAATGCATTTGCATGAATTATCTTTCTGTTTTACAGCTGATTTAAAGTTGCAGATTTTGCTCGAAAGGTTAAATTGGGATCGATATTCAAAGTTAACTATTTAACTGCAGCAACAATTTCAGCTGGGAGTCAGTGAATTAAGAGGAAAGATCCCAGACAGCGGTTCTTCAAGGTACACTGCAGGCCCGACAGCTCAATCAGCTCCACTCTCAGCTCAGGAGAGCTCAACAACCCCACATCCTGTCCACAGGGGAGTTCTCCTGGTGCAGTGGGACCAACATTCGTGCTTTAACTAACAGCACCAAATAAAACTGGATTTATCAGTTAGTCTGATTGCTGTTTATGGAATCTTGCTGTGCACAAACTGGCTGTCATGAAACAGAAACAACTTGTATTTATATAATAACTTTAATGTAACAAAACAGGCCAAGGTGCTTCACAGGACTTTCACAAAGAAACATTTGACATCGAGTGACATGGGTCGATATTCGGATCAATGGACAGAACCTTGATTGGAGAGGCAGATAGTAACAAGCCTCTTTAATCAGGAGAGAGCTGGAGGGGTTTCAGGAGGAAATTCCGGAACTTTGCACCTAGGCACGGCCACCAATGGTGGAGTAATTAAAATCAGGGATGCTAAAGAGTGCGGAATGAGACAGCACAGGTATGTCAGTGGGTGATGCGACTGGAAGTTACAGAGATTGGGAGGGACGTAGCCATGCAGGGATTTATTAACAAGGTTACGAATTTTAAAATTGAGGCATTGCTTGAACAGGGGCCAATTTAGGTCAATGACTACAAGGGTGAAGGGTGAACGGGACTTGGCCTGATAAAGCTCACAGACTGCAGAGTTTTGGATGACCTCATGTTTCTGTGTGGGGGTGGGGTGAATGTGAGGGGCCAGCTAGGAATGTATTGGAATCATCAAGTCTAAAGGTAACACGAACATGGATGAGGGTTTGAGCAGCAGATGAGCTGGGGGTGAGGTGGAGACAGGCAGCGATATGGAGATTGAAATATCTGGTGTTAGTGATGGTGTGGATATGTGGTCAGAAACTCATCATGGAGTCAAATAAAAGACCAAGACTGTGAACAGTGTGGTTCAGTCTCAGTCAGTTCCCGGAGAGAGGGATGGACTCGGTAGTTAGGGAACGGAATTTGTAATGGTGACCAAAGACAATGGCTTTGGTCTTCCCAATTTTTGATTGGAGGAAATTTCTGCTCATCCAGTACTGGATGTGGGATAAGCAGTTTGATCATTTCGTAACTGTGGAGGAATGGAGAGGGATGGTGGTGAGGTAGAGCTGGGTGTTGTCAGTGTACATGTGAAAACTAACACTGTGCTTTTGGATGATGTTGTCTCATGACGGCATGTAGATGAGAAATAGAAGGGGCCAAGGATAGATCCTTGGGGGACACCAAGTTCAAGAATTTTGGAGAGGAAAGGGAGGTTGGAGATGGGGCGGTAGTTTGAAAAGATAGTCAGGTCAAGAGTTTAGTTTTAGGATGGGTGATGACAATACAGTTGATGATGAGAGGGACATTACCAGAAGAGAGAGAAACATTAACAATATCAGCTAACATGGGGAAGTTGGATAATCTGCAGTTTAGTGAGAATAAGGTCAAGGGAGCAGAAGGAGGGCCTCATGGACAAGATGAGCACTGAGAGGACATGAGGAGAGGTGGGAGAGAAACTGGAGAAAGATGCGAGTTCAGGGCTCAGACAAGAAGGAACCTTAGAGACAGTTTGGCCGAGTGGGCTAGTGGAAGAGAGGGAAGCAGTAGAGGCAGCTGATCGGATTGTCTCAATCTTAGTGACAAAGAAGCTCCATGAGCTCCTCACACTTGTTGGAGGTGAGGTTGGAGGTGACAGGGGAGAGGGAGAGCATTGGAGACATTAAAAAGATTCGACACACCTTGTATTTCACACCAAGTTGATTTAATTGATTTGTATCAACAATATTAGCTTTTATAACAGGGCTGGAGTTTATTAACATCAGCAGAAACAGACCCCAATGAACAAGGTTCCATCCAGGATGTGATTAACTACAGTGATTGGATTTTACTGTTACTTGTCATCTCGCTGGTGTCTCAGCAGCATAAATGACTGAGTGAATCACTTTCCACACACAGACCAGCTGACTGGTCTCTCCCCAGTGTGAACTCGGTGGTGTTTCAGTGAGTAGGTTCAATTAATGAATCCCTTCTTAAAGTCAGGGCAAGTGAGCAGCCCCTTCTCCAGTGTGAATTTGCTGGTGTCTCAGCAGGTTGGATGACTGAGTGAATCCCTTCCCACACGTGGAACAGGTGAACAACCTTTCCCCAGTGTGACTGTGCTGATGTACAATGAGGTCAGATGATCGCCTGAACCCAGTCCTGCAGTGAGGGCACCTGAATGGTCTGTCATCAGTGTGAACACGTTGATGTAAGATCAGGTCCTGGTAACTTTTATAGCACTTCCTGCAGACTGAACATGTAAACTGTCTCTGGTCTGAGTGAACCAGCTGATGTCTCAGTAGGTGGGATGACCTAGTGAATCCCTTCCTACACTCAGAGCAGGTGTACGGTCTCTCCCCAGTGTGCACTCGCTGGTGTGTCAGCAGGTCGAATGATCGAGTGAATCCCTTGCCACATTTTGAGCAGGTAAATGGTCTCTCTCCATTGTGAACTCGCTGGTGTGTCTGCAGGGTCGTTGAAGTAATGAATCCCATCCCACACTCGGAGCAGGTTCTCTCCCCGGTTTGAACTCTCTGGTGTGTCAGCAGGTTGGTTGAACTACTAAATCCATTCCCACACTCGGAGCAGGTGAACGGTCTCTCCCCAGTATGAACTCGCTGGCGTGTCAGGAGAGTGGATGACTGAGTAAATCCCTTCCCACACTCAGGGCAGGTGAATGGCTTCTCCCCAGTGTGACTGCGTCGATAAGTTTCCAGGTCAGACGGGTAATTGAATCCCTTCCCACAGTCCCGGCACTTACACAGTTTCTCCCCAGCGTGAGCAGCGCTTTCTGCTTCCATGTTCAAAGGCCGATAATATTCAGGTCCTGATGAATCAAGTGACTCTCTCAGGTCTTGGTGTGAGTTTCCTGACAGCAAATCCTCCCCTTCGAATACCCCGTGAAATTGATTTAAAACAGAAAAAGGGAGTGAGAGAGAACCCACAAAAACACAAAGACAGGTTGTGAAATTGAGCTGAATGAATCTGGGAATTTGTGGGGCCGGCACGAGGAAAAAGTGACCATGAAAACTGCTGGATTGTCATAAAAACCCAACTGGTTCACTAATGTCCTTCAGGGAAGGGAACCTGCCACCCAGTCTGGGCCTACACAAGATTGGGGCTTCTAGGGGAAGAGGGAGAAAGAGCGAGAGAGAAGTGAGAGATGCAGGAGAACCCTGACTGAATCTCCCAAACCCTCAACCTCCATCCCCTGGAAGGACCAGGGTAGCAGGTGTATGTGAACACCATCATCTCCAAGTTCCCCTCCAAGTCACACACCATCCTGACTTGTCTGACATCCAGTACTGGATGAGCAGAAAATTACTCCATTTAAATATTGGGAAGACTGAAGCCATTGTCTTCAGTCCCCACTACAAACTCCACTCCCCAGACACTGACTCCCTCCCTCTCCCTGACAACTGTCTGAGGCTGAACCAGACTGTTCACAACCATAGTGAAATATTTCACCCCAAGATGAGCTTCCACATATCCACATCATCACCAAGACCGCCTATTTCCACCTCAGTAACATCGCCCGACTTCATCCCAGTCTCAGCTCATCTACTGCTGAAACTCTCATCCATTCCTTTGTCCCCTCTGGACTTAGCTATTCTTACATACTCCCAGCCGGCCTCCCTCCCTGTAATCTTAAGGTCTTACAAAACTCTGCTACCCGTGTGCTTACTCGCACCAAGTCTTGTTCACCCATCACCCCTGTGCTCACTGACCTGCAGACTTTGGGTTAAGGAGAACCTAAATTATAAAATTCTCATCCTTATTTTAAAGGCTGTGTTTGCTTTGTTTCGCAAAAATATACTTTATTCATAAAATATCTTCAACAACATTTCAAACCATTTCAAAATCACTATCACAAAGATACAATCAGGTTCAACTTTTACAACGTGTACCACGAAATGCATCAATACAATAAATGAATATTACAATCATTTGCAGACATTCATTTTGAGCTGTACAGCCCGAGGGGATTTAAATAGTTCCCAGTCCCTCGGTGCACTGTGGCAGAAAGGTCTTAGGCAGTGACCCCTCCCCATTGGGCCTTTGTGGCAGCTGCCCCAAGCTTTAGTGCATCCCTCAGCACGTAGTCCTGAACTTTGGAATGTACCAGTCTGCAACACTCGGTCGGGGACAACTCTTTGTGCTGGAAGACCAACAAGGTTCGGGCAGACCAAAGAGTGTCTTTCACCGAGTTGATGATCCCCCAGCTGCAGTTGATGTTTGTCTCGGTGTGTGTCCCTGGGAACAGCCCATAGAGCACAGAGTCCTGTGTCACAGAACTGCTCGGGATGAACCTCGACAGAAACCACTGCATCTCTCTCCAGACCTTCTGTGCAAAGGCACAATCTACAAGGAGGTGAACAATGGTCTCTTCCCTACCACAGCCACCTCGAGGGCAACGTGTCGAGGGGGTGAGACTCCTGGTGTGGAGGAAGGATCTGACGGGGAGGGCCTTTCTCACCACCAGCCAAGCTATGTCTTGGTGCTTGTTGGAAAGTTCTGGCGATGAGGCATTCTGCCAAATGACTTTGACAGTCTGCTCGGGGAACCATCCCACAGGATCCACCCTCTCCTTTTCCCTCAGGGCCTTTAAGACATTACGAGCTGACCACTACCTGATGGACTTGTGGTCAAAGGTGTTTCTCTGCATCAATTTTCCCACGAGGGACAGGTGGTACGGAACGGTCCAACTACTTGGAGCGTTCCGCGGCAGCATGGCCAGACCCATCCTTTGCAACACCGGAGACAGGTAGAACCTCAGCACGTCGTGACACTTGGTGTTTGCATACTGAGGGTCTACGCACCGCTTGATGCAGCCACACACAAAGGTGGCCATCGGTATGAGGGCGATGTTGGGCACGTTTTTTCCCCCTTTATCTAGAAGCTTGTACATCATGTCCCTGCGGACACGATCCATTTTCGACCTCCAGATAAAGTGGAAGATAGCTCGGGTGATCGCCACCACACAGGAGTCTGGAATGGGCCAGACCTGTGCCACGTACAGCAACAGCGAGAGTGCCTCACACCTGATGACCAGGTTCTTACCCGCAATGGAGAGAGAGCATCACTCCCACATGCCCAGTTTCCTTTTCACCATAGACACTCGCTCCTTCCAGTTTCTAACGCATGCCCTGGTCCCTCCGAACCATATCCCCAGCACCTTCGGGCCGTCAGCCCTGACAGTGAAGGGGGACAAAGGATCGGTCAGCCCAGTTCCCGAAGAACATGGCCTCGCTCTTCCCACGAATTAGCTTGGCTCCCGAGGCCAGTTCGAACTGGTCGCAGATGTGGATCAGTCTGCGCACCGACAGCGGATCCGAGCAGAAGACAGTGACATGTGTGTTTGCTGCCGTTGTGCAAGCGCAGTTGTGCTGTTATACTCTGTCTTCATAAGGTTAATCTCTCATCCTCCTCAGACTCAAGTCACCACTGCAGACTCACTGTAAGGAAACACAGACGGACCTGGTTACAGTGTCAATCAAGCAGCCAATTCAGAACTCGGTCAACAGCAGAGAGCTTTGATTGTACATTCCTAATCACTAATGCTTTTTCTTTTAAACACTTTGAAATGTCTTGGAAAGTTTTATTACCTTAAAGGCGCTATATAAACACAAATTCTTGTTGTTGATTTGGACACGTCACTGTTCCTCCATCATGACTGGGTGAATAACCCTTACCTAACAGCATTGTGGGAGCACCTTCACCACACGGACTGCAGCGGTTCAAGAAGGTCAAACGTCAGCTCCACAGGCAACTGGGGATTGGCAATATTTGCTGGTCTTGTTAGGGAAAGGGCAGGGGAGTGGAACTAACTGATATGCTTTTGCAGAGAGCCAGTATGGGCACAATGAGATGAATAGCCTCAGTCTGTGTTGTAATCATTCAATGATTCTATGACTTGATGAAAAAAGACCTACACTTGAGGCCAGGGACCAGCTTCTGTAACCAACAGCCAACCTGATACAAACCGGCTCTAAATTGGTCCATCTGTGTTTCTAGACTCGGTTCTGTGAGCAACACCTGCAATAAAATAATAGCAAAATACTGCAGCCGCTGGAAATTTGAAATTAAAAGAGAAAATGCTGGTCAGGCAGTATCTGTGGAGAAGGGAACAGAGTTAACATTTCAGGGTGTGCAGAATACATGATGGGGAATAAAAATCGTGCAGAATATGATAGTCAATATAAGCTCAGAAGTAAAAGAGAAATGGACTATAGCGCAGGAAAAAGAATTCCTGGCTATGAAAGATACTGTGGGAAGATAAAACTGGTAAGACAGCAGCACATGGTCTGGGGATGGGCAGCAACGGAAACCTTATTTAGACACAATCAGCAGGAGTAATAGTTAAATGCCAAATGCAGTTAAAATACACTCAATATGAGAGACAGAAGGAGATAGACAATGCCAGGGAGATGATCAGGGAGAGCAGAGGTGAAACAGAGCAACAGATGGACATGGATTCAAATCCACAGTGAAGGAGCCACACTAGCCCTAGAGCGATGGAACCTCTCACTGATAACAGAGCAGAGAACTAAAAGCTCGAAATTGTAACTGAAGGTCAAAAATACTCAACTCCGAAATAGTTTCAGTTTTCAATTTTAAAATCTCCTGCTGGAGCCTGCAGCTGGAAATATATCAGAAGCACTGGAGTCAGAGAAAAATCTCCAAGTTGAGAAAATACCCGGGGAACTGGGTGATGGCACAGTGTAATTGTCGATGTGTAATGATGTCACAGTGTAATTGTTGATGTGTGATGATGTCACCATGTAATTGTCGATGTGTGCTGATGTCACAGACACGAACGCAGAACATCTGGGTCTGCGCAAACCAGTGATCACCACACATTATGAAGGATGTGAGGGTCTTTGAGAGGGGGCAGAGGAGATTTACCAGAATGGGTTGAGGGAAAAGGGATTTCAGTTGCAAGGTTAGGTTGAAGAAACTGGGATTGTTCTCCTTGGAGCAAAATAGATTGAGAGGAGATTCAACAAAAGGTGCACAAAATTATGATAGGTTTACATAAAGTAGTTAAAGAAAAGCTGTTCACATTAGCAGATCGTGAAAGGATTATGGGACACAGAGTTAAGATTTTAGGCAAGTTGTGAAGGACGTGAGAAAGAAATGTTTACACAGTGAGTGGTCATAACTTGGAACTCAATGCTTACACTCAGAGGCCGATAAAATCCAGGTCCTGAATTTCTATCCTGGTCTGAGTGGCAGGTTTGGGAAACGGTTCGTACAGAGCAATAAAAAAGGAGGATCCAGGTCCTGATGAATTGAGCGACTCTGTCAGATCTCACCTGTCTAACCCCCTGCAAAAGGAGTTTCCAAAATCCATCCCTGTCAGTCCAGGATAGAAATTCACAATATTCTCTCCTCCTGCTACCTGGACCAGGATGACCGCGCATGCGCCCTGCTGCACAGTGCCCCCTATAAAGATGGCGGCCGTTACCCTGGGCCTGGCGAAGGGAGAAATCCAGACCTTTTCAGCCCGTTTTCTGGAAACACAAGAGCGGTACCTTGTTATTTGGGGACTGCGAGTGTGAACTCGCTGGTGTTTCAGCAGGTTGGATGACTGAGTAAATCCCTTCCCACACATGGAGCAGGTGGACGGTCTCTCCCCAGTGTGAACTCGCTGGTGTGAAATAAGGTTAGGTAATTGCCTGAACCCAGTCCCACAGTGAGAGCACCTGAACGGTCTCTCGTCAGTGTGAACACGTTGATGGGACACCAGGTCCCCGGAACTTTTATAGCACTTCCTGCAGTCTGGACATTGAAAAGGTCTCTCCGCACTGTGAACTCGCTCGTGTGTCAACAGATGGGATGAATCAGTGAATTCCTTCCCACATTCTGAACAGGTGAAATGCCTCTCGCCAGTGTGACCATGCTGGTGTCTCAGCAGGTTAGATGACTGAGTGAATCCCTTCACACACTTGGAACAGATAAATGGCTTCTCCCCAGTGTGAATTCGTTGGTGCATAGTCAGAAGAGATGATCGCCTGAACCAGTCCCACAGTGAGAGCAGCTGAACGGTCTCTCGTCAGTGTGAACACGTTGATAGGACAACAGTTCCCAGGAACTTTTGAAGCAATTCCCACAGTCCAAGCATTTATAAGGTCTCGCGTCAGTGTGAACTCGCTGGTGTTTCAGTAGGTAGGATGAACGAGTGAATCTCTTTCCACACTCGGAGCAGATGAACAGTCTCTCTGCTGTTTGACTGCACCGATGTCTTTCCACGTAATTAAATCCCTTCCCACAGTCCCCACATTTCCACAGTTTGTCCCTGTTGGGACTGCATTTATGTCCTGTCAGGTCAGATGATCGGCTGAAGCCTCGTCCACACACACAACACGTGTACGGTTTTTCCCCACTGTGAACGCTGCTTCTTCCTTTCATGTTCAAAATCAGATGATATTCAGGCTACAAAAACTGTGCAAATCCCATCAGATCCTGATATGATGTTTATTTTCAGTTTCCCCTTCTAATACCCTGTGAAATTGATTTGAAACAGAAAAAAGGGAGTGAGAGAGAACCCACAAAAAAACAAAGGCAGGTTGTGAAATTGAATGAATCTAGGAATTTGTGGGCCTGGCACTAGGAAAAAGTGACCATGAAAGATGCAGGGTTGTCACAAAACCCAACTGGTTCACTAATGTCCACCAGAGAAAGGACCCTCTACACAGTCTATGCCCACTCAAGACTCTATTCATAAATTCAAAATTCTGCCTGAACACCAAGTTCTAGGTTATAGGAGCAGGAGTCCGAACACTGACTCCTTGGGAACTCCACTATAAACCATCCTCCAGTCTGAAAAACCATTACTCTCTTTTTCTTGTCACTCAGCCAATTTTGTACCCATGTTGCTGCTGCCCATTTTGTTCTATGAGCTATAACTTGGCTCACAAGTCTGTTATGTGGCACTTTATCTAAAGCCATTTGGAAGACCAGGTACACCATATTATCAGCATTACCCTCATCAACCACACTGTTAACTCTTGAAAAAACTTAAGCAAGTTCATTTATCATCGTTTTCCCTTAACAAATTTGTGCTGGCTTTCCTAAATTAACCAACATTTGCTTAAGTGACTATTAATTTTGTCCGGAATTATCACCCCAAGGTTAAACTGACTGGTCTGTAATTGCTGGTCTTATCATTACACTCTTTTTGAACAAAAGTGTATAATTTTCAATTCTCCAGTCCTCTGTCATCACTCATAGACCTGAAGAAGGCTTGAAAAATATGGTCAGTGCCTCCACAATTTCCACTCTGAATTCCCTCAGTATCCTTGGATGCATCTCATCCAGTCCTGGTGCCTTACCAACTTTATCAGACAGCCGATATAATACCTTTTCCTTATCAATTTTAAACACCACAAGTGTTTTAACTACCTCCTCTTTAAACATGACCTGTGCAGCATCATCTTCTTTGGTAAAGACAGAGGCAAAATGTTCATTTATACCTCATGCATGCCCCCTGTCCCAATGGGTAAATCACTTTTTAACATCCCTAATCAGCCCCCTATCTCCTTTTACCACCCTGTTACTAGGTATAAGCCAGATAAGGCATGTTGATTTCCTTCCGTGTTAGCTGCCAGTCTCTTCTCAGAGTCTCTCTTTGCTTCTCTTACTTTCTTTTTCCAATTCCTCTCTGAATCCTCTTTCTTCAGCCTGTCTCTCAGTTGTATTACTCATCTGATATCTCTGTTAGCAGACATATTCATCTTTATCTCAATCTCTTCTCTTATTTAGTGAGCTGTGGATATGTTAGCCACACCTTCCTCATTTGTAAGAGTGTCTTTACTCTGTCTGATCTATTTCCTCCTTAAAGGCAGCCCATTCTTCAGTTACAGTTTCTCCTGCCAACCTTTGATTCCACTTTACTGAGTCAGATCCATTCTCACCCTATTGAAATTGGCTTTCCCCAGTTAATTATTCTTTCTCCTACAAGTAATCGTTGCCCGCAGAAAAACAGGCCAACTGTTTACCTTCCAGATTTAAAGGCTGATGATATTCAGGTCCTCATGAATCGAGTGACTCTGCCAGAATTGAACTGATGTTTGATTTGAGTTTCCCATCTGTCAACCCTCCACTTCTAAGATCCAGTATCAGAAATTTACAAAAACACTAAACCTCAGTCCAAGGTAGAAATTGAGGAGATAAACATTTCTCTTGGTCTGAGCTTGCTGTGTGTGAATCCTCCCCTTCTAACCCCCTGTAAAAGGAGTTTCCAAAATCCATCCCTGTCAGTCCAGGATAGAAATTCACAATATTCTCTCCTCCTGCTACCTGGACCAGAATGACCGCGCATGCGCCCTGCTGCACATTGCCCCTGTGAAGATGGCGGGTGTTAACTCGGGCCTGTCTCCGAGAGGAGACGCGGGTTAGAGTTGTCCCCTCTCCATTCGGTGTAACTGCAGGACCGGTAACTTCTTATTCAAGATTACAGACCTTCACAGGGTCTTCATGAAGCCTCCCCGCCCATTCCGCCGCCTTCATCCCTCCCCCACTCACCGGCTCCTTTTACTCGCCTGTGTTCGCCATTTCTCACCGTCTTCCACCAGCTCCAGTCAGGGATTGCAATGCGCATGCTCCAGTCAGTGATCGCAACGCGCATGTACCGGTCACTGCCAGCTACCGCGCTTGCGCGAGGACCGCCAGTCGTGAGGATAGAGCACATTCTGCCCCCCGCTGAATGCTGGGTAAACATACTGCCATTGAAAGGCCTTTTCTAATAAGATAATTATGTTTTATGGTCCGATGATGATTGGCGCCATAGGGCCAATATATAAAATTATTAAGTCAATTGTTATGGCAGGCATAGTGCACGGCCCTTCCACCATAGTTCTGTCCTGGGGGTAATTAACAACAGAACAAACCCTTACCGTTAGGTCTGAACTCACTGGACTCTCAACAGCGGCGCGGACAAGTGATTTTTCTTCCCATGTTCTGACTACTGAAACTCTGTCTCGTCAGTTAGAATGTAGCAATTGTGGATCCAATCCTTTGACCTTCTAAAACTGGAGTGTTAGCAGGTGGGAAGTGAGTAATCTCTTTGCACACATGAAGTATCTGAATGGTCTCCCACAGGTGTGACTATGCTGCTGTGTCAGCAAATGGAATAACGAGGTGAATCAATTTGCACATTTTGCAACACGAGTTTCAGCTCACACTGGGATCTCAAACCCTTCTGAGAACGAGCTCTGCATTCTCAACCACAGGTAGAGAAAGGTGGTGCTGTAAATCTGAAATAAAAAAAACCAAAATATTGGAATTTTCAGCAGATCTGGCAGTGTCTGTGGAGAGTGAAAGATGTATTTAAATTTCAGGGCTGTGACTTTCCATCAGAACTGCACTGCATCAGTGAGCAGACTTGAAAACTTAACACTATTTCTCAATTCACAGATTCTCCTGGATGTGCTAAGTATTTGTACGATTTTCTGTTTTTATCTCTGATTGATTAAGTTGCATATGAATTGTGCATTAGATTTATTGATGACTAACATATTTATTCTCAACCATCTACAAGTGGAAAACTCTTCCACTTGTCTACCCTGTCAACCCCTTTCATTATCTTAAAAGGCCTTAGTCAGGTCATCCCTCACTTTCTTTTCCAGAGAAAAACATTTCAATCTGTTAAATCTCTGTGAATTTGACATATTTTCCAATTCTGGCATCATTCCAGTATATCTTTTTGGCACCATCTCCAATGTTTCACTCCTTCCTATAATATGGGGACAGAGCTAATCTGAGCATCAAAGTCACATTGTCCCAACTTCCTGTATGTTGTAAGGATCATTGTGGCAGTGGGAGAGGGGACTGTGGCTTCGAGCTGTTATTCACCATCCCCTGTTTCAGCCATTCTCCCATTAGCTGAAAATAAGATTAGATGAAATGAGCAGATCTAATGAGCTGGTCTGTGACATTATGAATCAATTACAAAGTTGTCTCTCAGCCCTACAGTAAAGCGGAGAGTATTTTTCATTCTAAATTTGCTAATTATACCATTAAGAATACCTGTCAGAGACTGACTAGATTTCAGCATGGGCCCAGTGTAAAGCTCATTTAACATGATTGCCAAGCAGTGAAGAGGTGACTTTGTAATTCAAATGCACCTTGTTTGTGCATTTCCCAGATTAAAAGTTGCACTGAGTGTTGTTCTCCATCTTGATATTTCAAGCTGGAAGAACATGTAATGGTGGAGCAGGCTCAAGGAGCCTTTTGGTCCAACCCTGCTCCTATTTCTTGTGTTCTTATGAATATCACTGTGAATCATTTCCATTCAAGCACAGCAGGTGCAGCAGCACCCAATCACCTCCTCCCTTCCCACATTCCAGGGCCCCAAACACTTTTCAAGGGACACAGTGATTTACTTGTACTTCTTGCTTTTCAGTATTGTCTGACCGCAGTGTGGTCTTCTCTACACTGAGGAGATTAAATCCCAGTTGGGTATCTGCTTTGTGCCTTTCAGTCTCCAAGTATGACCCTGAGGTTCTGGTCATTTACCAGTTTAATCTCCACCCACTCCCACTCTGACCTCAGTCTCCTGCACTGTTCCAATGAAGCTCAATGGAAGCTGGAGGAACAGCAGCCCATCTTTCATTGGACACATTACATCCTTCTGGACTCATTCATTTTGGCAATTTCAAATCATAACCACTGCTCCCATTTTGTCTGACAGTAGGTGCTGGTAATGGCTCTTCTTTTACCATTTATCCCTCCTCTGGGCCTGTCTGTTGTTTATCCACTTGTCTGTTATTTGATTTCCTTGTCTCATTATCACCCAATGCTGCCTTGCACCATCATCCCCTTTGTTGCTTGGCCTAAATAGCCAAGTGGTTATGGTACTGGGTTTGTAACCCCAAGATCAAGAGTTCAAATCTCACAATGGCAAACTATGAAACAATGTAACTTCATCTGAAACAGATGGAAACGGGTTTGTACTCGAAAGAAATCATCCCCTTTGTCATTTAATCACGAGTTCAGACTGGGACAAGGGGGATCTTTAGAGATAATTTGTCCCGGTGGGCTAGTGGAAGGGAGGGAAGCAGCAGAGGCAGCTGATCGGATTGTCTCAATCTTAGTGACAAAGAAGCTCCATGAGCTCCTCACCCTTGTTGCTGGAGGTGAGGATGGAGGCGACAGGGGAGAGGGAGAGCCCTTCAAAAGGAACTAACTTGTGCTAGAAATATCAAAATGACTCAACTGTTCATCGCAAAGCTGATTTATTCCAATTTTATACAGAATCTGTAACTGGGCTGGAGTTTATTAACATTAAAAAGGAACTAACGTGTTAAAGTAGTAAATTGGTTCAACATATTGTGTTTAACACAATGCTGATTTATTTGACTTTTATCTAAGTGGGCTGGAGTTTATTAGTCTCTACAGAAACACACTATAATGAGCATACTTCAGTCCTGAATGTTATTAAGACCAAAATCCCATCACGACAGTTACTTGTGAACTTGCTGGTGTCTCAGCCGGTGGGATGACTGACTGATTCCCTTCCCACATTCAGAGCAGGTAAATGGCCTCTCTCCAGTGTGAACTCTCTGGTGTCTCAGCAGGCCGGATGACTGACTGAATCCCTTCCCATATTTGGAGCAGGTAAAAGGCCTCTCTCCAGTGTGAACTCTCTGGTGTCTCAGCAGGCTGGATGACTGACTAAATCCCTTCCCACATTCGGAGCAGGTAAATGGCTTCTCTGCAGTGTGAGCTCTCTGGTGCCTTAGCCGGTGGGATGACTGACTGAATCCCTTCCCACATTCGGAGCAGATAATTGGCCTCTCTCCAGTGTGAGCTCTCTGGTGCCTTAGCCGGTGGGATGACTGACTGAATCCCTTCCCAAATTTGGAGCAGGTAAATGGCGTCTCTCCAGTGTGGACTTGCTGGTGTGCGATGAGTTGAGATGATCGTCTGAACCCAGTCCCACAGTGAGAGCACCTGAACAGTCTCTCATCAGTGTGAACACGTTGATGGGACTTTAGTTCCACAGACCTTTTGAAGCACATCTCATGCTGTGGGCATTTAAAAGGTCTCTCATCTGTGTTATCTCACTGGTGTCCCATGAGGTTGGCCAATTGAGTGAATCCCTTCCCACGCTCAGAGCAAGTGAATGGTCTCTCCCCAGTGTGAGTGCACCAATGAGTTCCCAGTTCCAATGGGGATTTGAATCCCTTCCCACAGTCCCCACATTTCCATGGTTTCTCTCTGTTGTGACTGCATTTATGCTCCGTCAGGTCAGATGATCGGCTGAAGCCTCATCCACACACAGAACACGTGTATGGTTTCTCCCCACTGTGAACGCTGCTTTTTCCTTCCATGTTCAAAATCTGAAGATACTCAGTTTAAGATAAATTAGGCGACTCCATCAGATCCTGATGTGATGTTTGGTTTCAGTTTCCCGACTGCAAGTCCTCCCCTAATTCCCTGTGGAATTGATTTAAAACAGAAAAGGGGGAGTGAGAGAGAACCCACAAAAACAGGTTGTGAAATTGAGCTGAATGAATCTGGGAATTTGTGGGGCTGTAGGAGGAAAAAGTGACCATGAAAACTGCTGGATTGTCATAAAAACCCAACTGGTTCATTAATGTCCTTCAGGGAAGGGAACCTGCCACCCAGTCTGGGCCAACACAAGACTCTGGCCTCTATAAGAACAAATGAAATTGGAACAAGAGAGGTCCTAACACCCCGTCGAGCCTGCTCCACCATTCAATACGATTGTGGCTGATCTTGAGCTTCAACTCCACTTTCCCACCCACTCCCCATATCCCTCGACTCCCTGAGAGACCAAAAATCTCTCCATCTCAGCCTGAAATATATTCAATGATGGAGCATCCACAACTCGCTGAGCTGGAGAATTCAATATGAGAGAGAGAGAAAAAGAGAGAGAGAGAGAGAGAACGTTACGAAACAAAGCACAGGATGTCAATAAACAGAATTCAAGTGCATGGGATTGGGGTAATATCCTGTCATAGATTGAGAATTGCTGATCAGACAGAAAGCAGATTGTCGGAATAAATGTCCCATTCTCAGGATGACAGGCTGTTATTTGTGGGATACTGCAAGGATCAGTGCTTGGCCCACAACCATTCACAAACTATACAAATGATTTGAAGACACTCATTGAAGCAGCACCTAAATTTTCACATTCTCATCCTTGTTTTCCTCCATGGTTGTGATCATTCCTATCTCTGTAACCTCCTCCAGCCTCACAATCCCCCCCAAGATATCTGCTCTTCTTGAATTCGAGAATTACTGATTTTAATAATTCCATCACTGGTTGCCATTGTGTCAGTTTCCAAGACTCTAGAATTCCCTCCCTAATCCTCTTCGCCTCTCTAACTCATTTGCATCCTTTAAGATACTCCTTCAGACCGACCTCTGACCAAATTATTGGCCACCTGCCCGAGTATCTCCTTGGTTTCTAACATTTCTGTGAAGTGGTGAAGTGTCTTGGTAAACTATATAACCATAAATGTGTGATAAAAACACAAATTGTGTTGTTGATTTGGAGATATATCAATGTCCCTTCCTCATCGCTGGGTGAATAACCTGTAGCTCCTTACCTAACAGCATTATGCGAGCACCTTCACTAAATGGACTTAATTAGTAATGGGTTGAAAGTTTATGGGGAGAGGGAGGGAAATGGGAGTTGAGGCCAAAATGAGATCAACCATGATTGTAATGAATGGCAGGGCAGGCTTGAGGGGCTGAATTGCCCACTCCTGCTCCTAGTTCTTATGTTCAAGGATCTATGGACATGCACACCAAGGGTCTGTACTTCCTCAGGTCCTACCATTCAACATGTACTCCCTTGCCTAGTTAGTCCTCCCAATTTGCATCAACTTGCTTTTTGGGATTAAATTCCATTTTCCACTGTTCTGCCCATCTGACCAGCCCATCTATATTGTCCAGTTGTCTAAGGGTTTCTTCCTCACTATTTACCACACTAGTGATTTTTTTGTGTTACCTGTGAACTTACTGATAATAATGCATCATATGTTCACTAAAAGCAATAAGGGACCCAGCACCGAACCCTGCAGTACGCCACTGGACACAGGCTTCCAGTCACAAAAACATCCTTTGACCATCACCCTCTGCCTCCTGACACTGAGCTAATTCTGGATCCAATTTGCCAAATTGCCCTGGATCACATGGGCTCTTACCTTCTGTCTCCCATGCCAGACCTTGTCAAAAGCCTTAGAGAATTCCATGTGGACCACATCAATTGAACTACCCTCATCTACACATCTCGTCACCTCCTCGAAAAATTCAATCAAATTTGTTAGACATAATCTCTCACTGACAAAGCCATGCTGACTATCCTTGATTAATTCTTGCCTCTCCACGTGGGGATTAATTCTGTCCCTCAGAATGTTTCCAAAAGTTTCCCTACCACTGATGTTGGACTCACTGGCCTATTAGCTCCCTGGTTTATCCCTACCATTCTTCGTTAATAATGGTACCACATTAGCTGTCCTCCAGTCCTCTGGCACCTCTCCTGTGGCCAGAAAGGATTTGAAAATTAATGTCAGGGCCCCTGCAATCTCCTCCTTTGCCTCCCACAGCACCTGGGATACATCTCATCTGGGCCTAGGGATTAATCCACTTTTAAGGCCCAATAAAACCGTTAATACCTCCTCCCTCTCAATACTCATTTGTTCAAGTATATCACAGTCCCCCTCCCTGATTTCTATACCTACATTGTCCTTCTGTATAGTTAATACAGATGCAAAGTACTCATTTAAAATCTCATCTACATCTTCCAGCTCCTCACAGATTACCACTTTGGTCCCTAATCTTTCCCTGGTTATCCTCGTGCCCTGAATATACTTATAAAATGCCTTTAGATTTTAACTTATTTCACCCAGCTGGGTTTTTCATGCCCTCTCCTCACCTTCCTAATTTCTTTTTTAAGTAGCCCCCTGCACTTTCTCTACCCATCAAGGGCTCCTGCTGTTTTGAGCCCTCGGTATGTAACATAAGCTTCCCTTTTTCCCCCCTTATCTAATCCTGTCAATTCCTCAACATCCCGGTTTCTCTGGACTTGTTGGTCCTTTGTGGGAAAATGTTGGCCTTGCACACTATTTCCTTTTTGAATGACTCCTACTGCTCTGATGTTGGTTTTCCTGTAAGTAGCTGCTCCCAGTCCACTTTGGCCAGGTCCTGTCTTATCATATTGAAATTGGCCTTCACCCAATTCAAAACCCTTATTTTCGATCCATCTTCGTCCTTTTCCATAACTAATTAAATCTTACTGAGTTATGGTCACTTTCACTGAACTGCTCCCCCACTGACACTTCTACAACTTGCCCAGCTTTGTTCTCTAAAAGAAGGTCCAGCACCTCTCTTGTAGGACTTTCTATGTGCTGGCTTAAAAATCTCTCCTGGATACATTTGAAGAATTCAGCCACCTCAAAGTCTTTCACACTTTGTCTATCCCAGTTAATATTGGGGAAGTTGAAATCCCCGACTATTATTACCCCATTATTTTGACACTTCTGAGATTTGCCTACATATCTGCCCTTCTATCTCTCCCTGACTGTTTGGCGGTCTATAGTACGCTCCCAACAATGTGATTGCCACATTTTTATTTTTAATTTCTACCTATACGGCCTGATTTAAGGAACCTTCTAAGGTACCATCCCTCCTTACTGCAGTAATTGATTCCTTGATCAATATTGTGACACCACCATCTCTTTTACAACCTCCGACCCCTTCCTGTCTCACCTGAAGATTCTATACCTCAGAATATTGAGCTGCCAGTCCTGCCTCTCCCTCAGCCATGTCTCCGTGATAGCAATGATATCATATCCCCATGTGTCAATCAGCATCTGCTACTCATCTGCCTTACTCACATCACTCCTTGCATTAAAATAAATGTCATCCAGCCTTGCCATGTTGCCTTGTGCCTTGTGCACCCTGCCTTCCAGACTGACTTGTTTTTTACTTATATGCTTGTATGTACATCACCCCCTACTATACATCCACTCAGTATCCCATCCCTATGCCAAATTAGTTTATGACCCCACTGACAGCATTAGAAAATGTCCCCGCAGTGTTTCCCTCACCTTTTAAAGGACTTAATACACTTAAATTAAAAGGTCTCTTGTCAGTGTGAATGCGCTGGTGTCCCAGCAGGTGGGATGATGTCCTGAACCTTTTACCACACTGAGCAAATGAACAGCCTCTCGCCAGTGTGAATTCAATGTGTTTCAGCAGGTCAGTCCAAAGAGACAAATATTTCTCTTGGTTCGAGTTTGCTGTGTGTAAATCTTCCCCTTCTAACCCCCTGTAGGAGTTTCCAAACACTCGGTGTAAACTGGGCTCCGGGAGTTTCTAATCCAGGTTTGTGAACCCTCCCAGTCCACCCTCCGGCTCCATTCCTCTCCTGCACTCAGCCCTTTCTCATCGCTGGACTTTAAATTCCACCACAACAAAAACAAAAATACCTGGAAAAACTCAGCAGCTCTGGCAGCATCTGCAAAGAGGGACACAGTTAACATTTCGAGTCCTTATGACTCTTCAACAGAACTAAGTAAAAATAGAAGAGAGGTGAAATATAAGCAGGTTTAATGGGGGGGGGGGGGTACAGGTAGAGCTGGATAGAGGGCCAGTGATAGGTGGAGATAACCAAATCATGTCACAGACAAAAGGACAAAGAGGTGTTGAAGGTGGTGATATTATCTAAGGAATGTGCTAATTAAGGATAAAAAGCAGGACAAGCAAGGTGCAGATAGCCCTAGTGGGGGTGGGGGTGGGGTGAAGGTACAGATAGCCCTAGTGGGGGTGGGGTGAAGGTACAGATAGCCCTAGTGGGGGTGGGGGTGGGGTGAAGGTACAGATAGCCCTAGTGGGGGTGGGGGTGGGGTGAAGGTACAGATAGCCCTAGTGGGGGTGGGGGTGGGGGTGAAGGTACAGATAGCCCTAGTGGGGGTGGGGGTGGGGGTGAAGGTACAGATAGCCCTAGTGGGGGTGGGGGTGGGGGTCAAGGTACAGATAGCCCTAGTGGGGGTGGGGGTGGGGGTGAAGGTACAGATAGCCCTAGTGGGGGTGGGGGTGGGGGTGAAGGTACAGATAGCCCTAGTGGGGGTGGGGGCGGGGTGAAGGTACAGATAGCCCTAGTGGGGGTGGGGGCTGGGTGAAGGTACAGATAGCCCTAGTGGGGGTGGGGGCGGGGTGAAGGTACAGATAGCCCTAGTGGGGGTGGGGGCGGGGTGAAGGTACAGATAGCCCTAGTGGGGGTGGGGGCGGGGTGAAGGTACAGATAGCCCTAGTGGGGGTGGGGGCGGGGTGAAGGTACAGATAGCCCTAGTGAGGGTGGGGGCGGGGTGAAGGTACAGATAGCCCTAGTGGGGGTGGGGGCGGGGTGAAGGTACAGATAGCCCTAGTGGGGGGTGGGGGCGGGGTGAAGGTACAGATAGCCCTAGTGGGGGTGGGGGTGGGGTGAAGGTACAGATAGCCCTAGTGGGGGTGGGGGCGGGGTGAAGGTACAGATAGCCCTAGTGGGGGTGGGGGCGGGGTGAAGGTACAGATAGCCCTAGTGGGGGTGGGGTGGGGTGAAGGTACAGATAGCCCTAGTGGGGGTGGGGTGGGGTGAAGGTACAGATAGCCCTAGTGGGGGTGGGGGCGGGGGCGGGGTGAAGGTACAGATAGCCCTCGTGGGTGTGGGGGCGGGGTGAAGGTACAGATAGCCCTAGTGGGGGTGGGGGCGGGGTGAAGGTACAGATAGCCCTAGTGGGGCTGGGGGTGGGGGGAAGGTACAGATAGCCCTAGTGGGTGTGGGGTGGGGGTGAAGGTACAGATAGCCCTAGTGGGGTGGGGTGGGGTGAAGGTACAGATAGCCCTAGTGGGGGTGGGGTTAGGTGAAGGTACAGATAGCCCTAGTGGGGGTGGGGTGGGGTGAAGGTACAGATAGCCCTAGTGGGGGTGGGGTTAGGTGAAGGTACAGATAGCCCTAGTGGGGCTGGGGTGTGGTGAAAATGGCTAAAAGGTAGAGATAAAACAATGGCTGGAAATACATTTAAAAATAATAGAAATAGGTGGAAAAGAAAAATTTATATAAATTATTGGAAAAAACATTCCACTGCCTTTGTCCCTGTCCCCCGCCCACACTGCGCATGCTCTACTTCCAGCAGGCTCCGCCCCTCTCACTCCGATTGGCTGGAGGACCAGCTGCTCCCGCTCGGTCCTCCAATCCCGCCCCTTCTTCCTATTGGTCTGGAGCTGCCGCCAATCATTTGGATGCGCTCACCCTGGAGACAGACGGGAGCTCGAACGAGCGCATTTTACAAAACCGAGTGCGGATCCAGGACCGAAAATAAACCCGTGAACAGAGATAGGGCTGACCAGTGAATTTGGAAGCTTCATAAACTCACAGTACTGGCCCCAAACCCTTGACAAAACGCCACAGGCGCTGAGGGAGAAAGGCCCGAGTTAACGGCCGCCATCTTTATTGGGGTAAGGTTGTGATGGGCGCATGCGCGGCCGCCATCTTGAAGTGCCAATGTGCTACAGGGCGCATGCGCGGCCGGCATCCTCACGGGGACAATGAGGGAGACGTTCATAAAATGTGTGTTCACCAGGAGTTTTAGATCAGCAACAATAGAATTATAAACCCACAGTCACTCAGTAGTACAGAATTTAAATATTGCTGAAAAAGGGAGACATATTGCTGATATTTCATGTTGCACTCATCCGGACAGCAAAAAAACCAAATTACTCAGCAAACAGCAATTTATGCTGCATGAGGAAAGGGTGTTGACTGGTTTGGCCAGTCAGCTCTGATTGGTCAAGGCATCACCATGGAGAATGCAACAAAGAGCTATCATGCTCCATGCTTTTGTTTAATTCCACAAAAGACCCCATCCCTGGACATGTCCCTTCTGTCTGCAGTGGACAGTTCCCTGTGTATGAATATATGTAGCTTCTAGCAAGCATAAGTCAGCCACATTTTGAGCCTGACTGGATAATCTTTGAAATTCAGTGTTCTTGCATCTGTCCTGATGAGCACAAGATAAAAGTTTTGACAGAATGTCTCTTTTTTTTAGCAACACTCAAGTGTCTTAAAGGGGGGAAATGGGGCCGTGGAAGAGGTGCACATTAGAACTAGGAGCAGGAGTAGGCAATTCAGCCCCTCAAGCCTGCCCCTCTATTCAATACAATAATAGCTGATCTCATTTCGGCCTCAACTCCAATTTCCTGCCCTCTCCCCATAACCTTTCAACCCATTACTAATTAAAAATCTGTCTATCTCCTCCTTAAATTTATTCAGCATCCCGACATCCACTGTACTGTTTAGGGAGAGAATTTCAGAGTTTGGGAACGAGGAAACTTCAGGCATGGTCATTAATGCTGGAGCGATTAAAATAGAGAATGTACAAGGCCAGAATTAAAGCAGTGCAGATATCTCAGGGTTGTGGGGCTGGAGGAGATTACAGAGAAAGGGAGGGGCATGGCCGTGGATGGATTTGAAAGCAAGGATGAGAATTTTAAAATCAAGTTGTTGCTTGACCGGGAGCCAAGGCAGGTCAGGAAGCAGAGGGGTGATAGTGGAACAGGACTTGCTACGAGTGAAGACATGGACAGCAGATTTTTGGATGGCTTCATGTTTACAGAGAGTGGGAGACCAGCCAGGAATGTGTTGGGATAGTCGTTCAGGTCTGGAGGTAACAACGGCAGTGGTGAGGGTTTCAGCAGCAGAAGCACTGAGACAGGGTGAGGTCGGGTGGAACCAGGCCGTCTTAGAGATGGCACAGATATGAGGTCAAAAGCTAATCTCGAAATCAAATGTAACACCAAGGTCGTGAACAGACTGGCTTAATCTCAGACTGTTCCCAGGGAGAGAGATGGAGTTTGTACCTGGAAAATGGAGATTGAAGCAGGGATTGAAAACAGTGTCTTCAGCCTTCTCAGTATTTAACTGGAGTTAATTAGTCATCAGGTAGAGAAGCAGTAACCAGAATGGGCCATGAGACTGATCCCACGACTTAACAAAGTTAGAGAGGGAGAGAAGGAAGGAAGGAAACCCTGGCAGGTTTGGAGAAACCACCTTCACAATCACTCATTAAATCTCTACACAGTAAGGTTTTGACACAAGGTTAACATCTGCTATTCTGTATGGTTGGTCAGGGGGTTTCAGATTAATGTTTTGTCACAAATACTGGAATAAATGATCAAACATATTGTTATCTTCAGTTGGACAAATTTGTTAAAAAGATACAGGAAAAATTATCCAAAACTCTGGCTTCATTTCAGGGAGGAAGGAGAGTGTGGGATGGAGATTTGCAGCTTTTGGAGAAGAAAACAGGAAATAATGTTCCATAGAAATGAGAATTGTCTGCCTGAATTTCTATCCTGTTCTTACAGTGATGACTTTTGTAAACTCCTTTTACAGGGTATTGGAAGGGGAGGATTTACAGAGCTTGAACTCAAACCAAACATTACATCAAGATCTGACAGAATCACTCGATTCATCAGGGCCTGAATATCATCAGTCTTTGAATGTGGAAGGAGAAATATTTGTCAATTCTGTCTGTGGAAAAAGACTTCAAACATCAGTGAGTCTGGAAAAGCACCGAGACACACACACCCAAGTGAGAGTGTTCCAGTGAACTGACTGTGGAAAGAGCTTTAACCAGTTACACAGCCTGAAATAACATCACACTATTCACAGCAGGGAGAAATTGTACACGTGTTCTCTGTTTGGACAAGGATTCAACTTTCATCAAACCTGGAGAGACACAGGGACACCTGCACCATGGAGAAACCGTGGAAATGTGAGGATTGTGGGAAAGGATTCAATTACCCATCCCAGCTGGAAATCCATTGTCGCAGTTCCCCGGGGAAAGGCCGTTCATCTGCTCCGAGTGTGGGAAGGGATTCACTCTGTCAGCCAACCTGCTAACACATCAGCGAATTCACACTGAGGAGAGACCATCACTTGAAGGGATACACTCAGTCATCTGAGCTGCTGAGACACCAGTGATCTCACAGTGGGAAGAAGCCATTCACCTGCTCTGAGTGTTGGAAGGGATTCACTCAGTCATCTGACCTGCTGAGACACCGGCGAGTTCACAATGGGGAGAGACCGTTCTTCTGCTCTGAGTGTGGGAAGGGATTCACTCAGTCATCTGACCTGCTGATACACCAGCGGTTTCACAATGGGGAGAGGCCATTCACCTGCTCTGAGTATGGGAAGGGCTTTACTCAGTCATCCCACCTACAAACACACCAGCGAATTCATGCTGGAGATACACCGTTCACTTGCTCCGAGTGTGGGAAGGGATTCACACAGCCATCCCACATGTGAACACACCAGCAGTTTCACACTGGAGAGAGACCATCCACCTGCTCCGTGTGAGGGAAGGGATTCACGCAGTCATCCCACTTGCAAATACACCAGCGAATTCACACTGGAGAGAGACCATAAGAACATATGGGATAGGAACGGGAGCAGACCATTTGGCCTCTCAAGTTTGCCGTGCCATTCATTAAGATCATGGCTGATCTTGTGTTTGAATTTCCACATTCCCATCTAACCCTGATAACCTTTGATTCCATTGCTTAACAAGAATCTATCTACCTGTGTCTTAAAAATATTCAATGATCGCGCCTCCACCGCCTTCTGAGGCAGAGAGTTCCCATTCTCACATCCCTCTGAGAGAAAAAAATTCTCCTCATCTCTGTCCTAAAAGGGCAACCCCCTCATTTTGAAACAGTGCCCCCTCATTCTGGGCTCACCCACAAGAGAAAACATCCTTTCCATGTCCACCTTGTCAAGGCCGTTCAAGATCTTGTATACTTCAATCAAATCACTCCTCAGTCTTCTAAACTCCAGTGGAAACAAGCCCAGTCTGTCCAACCTTTCCTCATAAGACAGCCCACTCATTCCAGGCATCAATCTAGTGAACATCCTTTGAACCGCCTCCAATGTATTTATATCCTTCCTTAAATAAGGAGACCAAAACTGCACACAGTATTCAAGGTGCAGTCCTGTACAACTGAAGCATAACATCCTTACTTTTATCTTCAACCCCTCTCCTAACAAAGGATAGCATTCCATTAGCCTTATTAATGACTTGCTGTACCTGCATACTAACTTTTTGTGACTCATTTACTAGAACACCTAGGTCCCTCTGCACCTCAGAATTATGCAGCCATTTTCCCTTTAAGCAATACTTTGCTTTTTTGTTCTTCCTGCCAAAGTGACCAACTTCACATTTTCCCACATTTCACTCAATTTACCAGATCTCTGGCCACTCATTCAACCTATCTACATCCATCTGCAACCTCCTCATGTCCTCTTCACAACATACTTTCCTACCTATCTTTGTGCCATCTGCCAATTTAGCAACCATGTCTTCACTCCCCTCAAATAAGTCATTGATGTGAATCATAAAAAGCTGAGGCCCCAATACAGACGCCTGTGGGACTCCATTCGTCACATCCTGCCAATCAGAAAAAGACCCATTTACACATACTCTCTGCTTTCTGCCAGCCAGCCAATCTCCTATCCATGCTAATAAGTTACCCCCTACACCATGCGCTTTTATTTTCCATAATAATCTTTGATGTGGCACCTTATCAAAGACCTTCTGGAAATCCAAGTCCAGTACGTCTACAGGCTCCCCTTTATCCATTGTGCATGTTACTCCTTCAAAAAAACTCCAATAAGTTGGTTAAACATGATTTTCCTTTCACAAAACCACGCTGACTCTTCCCAATTGCCTTGAGCTCTTCTAAGTGCCCAGCTATCACCTCCTTAATGATCGATTCTGATAACTTCCCCACAATAGACATTAAGGTAACTGGCCTATAGTTTCCTGTCTTCTGCCTCCCCCCCATTCTTGAATAGAGGGGTTATATTTGCTACTTTCCAATCTGATGGATCCTTTCCAGAATCTAGTGAATTTTGAAAATTAACACCAGCCAATTACCTCAATTACCAGCTACCTCATTAGCCGCCTCTTTTAAGACCCCAGGATGTAGTTCATTGGGTCCCAGAGACTTGGCAGCCTGCAGCTCCATCAATTTGCTCAGTACCATTTCCCCAGTGATTTCAATTTTACCAAGTTCCTTTCTCCTGTTCACCTCCTGATTTGCAGCTGTTATTGAAGTGTTTTTTGTATCTTCTATATTGAACACAGAAGCAAAATATTGTTCATTTCTTCCACCATTTCCTTATCTACTATTAACTCCCCACTGTCACCCTCTAGAGGACCAACACTCTGCTTACTCTTTTCCTTTTTAAGCACCTGTAGAAACACTTGCTATCCATTTTTACATTTCTAGCAACTTCCTCTCACACTCTAATTTCTTTCTCCTGATTAACCTTTTAGCCATTTTCAACTGTTCTTTAAGTTCTGTCCAATTATCTGTCCTGCCGCTCATCTTTGTGGCGTTGTATGCTTTTTCCTTAAGCTTGATGCTTTCCTTAATTTCTTTAGTTAGCCACAGATGGTGGGTTCTCTCCTTATAATTTTTCTTTATGGTAGGAATGTACTCATTCTGAATACTCTGAAATATCCCCTTAAATGTCTGTCATTGCTTCTCTATTGATCTATCCTCTAGGCTAGTTTCCCATTTCACTTCAGCTAGCTCAGCTTTCATCCCCACATAGTTGCCCTTATTTAAGTTTAAGATACTAGTCTTTGTCCCACTCTCCTCCCTTTCAAACTGGATGTAAAATTCATCCATACTGTGCTCGCTGCTACCTAGCTGTGCCCTTACTCTGAGGTCATTAATTAATCCTGTTACATTACACAATACCAAGTCAAATATAACCTGCTCTCTGATTGGCTCCTGAACATGCTGCTCTAAGAAACTATCTCAAAAGCATTCTAAGAACTCCTCATCCAGGCTATTACTGCCAATCTGATTTTTCCAGTTAATGTGTAGATTAAAATCACCCATGATTATTGCCGTCCCTTTATCACAAGCACACAATATTTTCTCTTGAATACTTTGTCCTACACTCTGGCTGCTGTTTTTCCCCTACTATTCCTCATCTCCACCCAAACCAATTCTACATCCTGTTCCAAGGTCATCTCTAACTATTGTCCTCTTTGATTAACAATGCTACCCCTACACCTTTACCGAGCTTCCTATTCTCTTTGAATGTCATGTACCCCTCAATATTAAGGACCCAATCTTAGTTGTCCAGCAGCCAAGTCTCCATAATTACTATCAGATCATATTTATTTACTTCTGTGTGGGTCATCAATTCATTTACTTTGTTTTGGATGCTACATGCTTTCAGATAGAGAGCCTTCAGTCTTGTCTTTTTGTTACCGTTGTAACATCTAGTCTTGACGTTAATTTATTCTGAGGTTTTTTTCTCTCAGTCCTTTCCTGCCATTCTCTGACCTCATTTCTCATATTACTGTTTTGCTCCCCTCTCTTGATTCTACACCTTGAATTGCTACCTCTACCCAAGCTTGATCCCTCACTGCTCTTGTTTAGTTTAAAGCCCTCACTACTTCCCTGGTTATGCGATTTGCAAGGACACTCATCCCAGCACGGTTCAGGTGTAAACCATCCCAACGGTACAGCCCCCACTGCCCCCAGCTGATACCAGTGCCCCACAAACCAGAACCCAGTTCTCCCACACCAATCTTTGAGCCACGCATTGGTCTCTCTAATCTTATTTGCCCGATGCCAATTTGCACGTGGCTCAGGTAATAATCCAGAGATTATTACCTTTGAGGTTCTGCTACATAATTTGGTACCTAGCTCTTTATGCTGACTTTACAGAACCTCTTTCCTCGTTTTACCTATGTCATTGGTATGTACATGGACCACGACGACTGGATTCTCCCCCTCCCACTGCAAGTCCCTCTCCAGCCCTGAGCAGATGTCCCAAACCCTGGCACTGGGCAGGCAACACAGCCATCTGGACTCTCACTTTTTGCTGCAGAGAACAGTGTCAATGCCCTCACTATACTATCCCTTACTACCACTACATTCCTTTTTGCTCCCCCTGCATGAATGGCTTCCTGTACCACAGTGTCATGACCAGCCAGCTCATCCACCTTTCACATTTCACTTTCATCCACACAGTTTGTGACACTTGCAAAGTCTGAGGCTCCTGCACTCCTGCCTGCTCAGTCCCATTACCTGCCTCACTAACAGTCACATCCTCCTGTCCCTCATTGCTGATCAAACAGATGACCCTCTTCTAAGGTAACTGTCTTCTGGAACAAAGTATCCAGGTATTTCTCCCCGTCCCTTATGTTGTGCAGTGTCTGCATTTCGGTTTCCAGATCAAAAATCCTGATCTGGAATTCCTCAAGCTGCTTACACTTCCTGCAGACGTGTTTGTCATGGATCGCCTTGGCGTCCAAAAGCTCCCACATCTCACAGCTGCAACATAACCCCTGTCCTACCATTCTAACTTATGTTATTTAGTTAATTTACTTTAATTACTTTCTTCCTATGCATGCTACAATTTACTGTGTTTACTGAATGCTAGTACCCCTGACAACTAAAGATTATCTGCTTCTTAACTACAAGGGATGTGTATTAGATGTTTGTTTAAGTAACTCTATTTTACTGCTTGTTTAAAATCTTTGTTGTTTTATTTGAATTTTAAAGTTTTCAAATTTTGGTTTATGATTGTAAAGTTTTAGTTCTTTTTATTTATAGATCTACCTGAATTTGCCTGTCCTAAGCTGGTTTCTCACACACTGTCCCTTAGACTGAACACTTACCGACCAATCAACGTACCAGCTTCCTGTGACATCACAGTTGCTTCTTTCCCCCCAATCCTGCTGCCTCACGTCAGCTGCAACAGTGAAACAGCCCGTTCCTCAAATCCCCAGTCTGTATTTATAGATGTTCCTCACTCAAATCCCCCATCTGTATTTATAGACGTTCCTCATTCAACCCCGCGTCTGTATTTATAGATGTTCCTCACTCAAATTCCCCGTCTGTATTTATAGACATTCCTCACTCAAATCCCCTGTCTGTATTTATAGGTGTTCCTCACTCAACCCCGGTCTGTATTTATAGACGTTCCTCACTCAAACCCCCCGTCTGTATTTATAGACGTTCCTCACTCAAATCCCCAGTCTGTACTTATAGCCGCTCCTCACTCAAATCCCCAGTCTGTACTTATAGCCGCTCCTCACTCAAATCCCCAGTCTGTACTTATAGCCGCTCCTCACTCAAATCCCCAGTCTGTACTTATAGCCGCTCCTCACTCAAATCCCTGGTCTGGATTTGTAGCTGTTGTTCAGCTCCCGACTGTCTCCTGCAGGTCCGCTCTGCTCTGACTCCCAGCAAGGTAGGCCTCACTCGAAGCCCCGGTCAGTATTTATAGGCACTTCTCAGCTCCCGAGTATCGCCCACAGGTCCGCTCCGTTCCAACTCCCAGCAAGGTAGTGGGATGGAGTCAGTGTCTAAGGTGTGGAGTTTTTTGTGAGGACTGAAGGTAATGGCTTTAGTCTTCCCAATATTTAAATGGAGGAAATTTCTGTTAATCCAGCTCTGTATGTCAGACAAGTCAGGACGGTGTGTGACTTGGAGGGGAACTTGGAGGTAATGGTGTTCACATACACCTGCTACCCTGGTCCTTCTAGGGATGGAGATTTAGAGTTTATCTCTCTGCTTTATCCAGTACCTCTCCCACCTCTCACTCTATTTGCTCCGATTGAGTCCAGAATCTTGTGTAGGCCCAGACTGGGTGGCAGGTTCCCTTCCCTGAAGGACATTCGTGAACCAGTTGGGTTTTTATGACAATCCAGCAGTTTTCATGATCACTTTTTCCTAGTGCCGGCCCCACAAATTTCCAGATTCATTCAGCTCAATTTCACAACCTGTCTTTGTGTTTTTGTGGGTTCTCTCTCACTCCCTTTTTCTGTTTTAAATCAATTTCACAGGGTATTAGAAGGGGAGGATTTTAATTTGGAGAAGTGAAACAAAACATCACATTAGGACCTGATGGACTCACCCAATTTATCGTAACCTGAATATCATCGGATTTTGAACATGGAAGGACAAAGCACAGTGGGGAGAAACTGTATATGTGCTCTGTGTGTGGATGAGGCTTTAGCGAATCATGTGGCCTGTCAGAACATAAATGCAGTCACAACAGGGAGAAGCTGTGGAAACATGCGGATTGCAGGAAGGGATTCACTGAAACAGTTCAGCTGGAAACTCATCAGGACAGTCAGACTGGGGAGAGGCTGTTTACCTGTCCAGAGTGTGGGAAGGGATTCATTAATTCATCCAATCTGCTCACACACCAACGAGTTCACACTGGGGAGAGACCATTCACTTGCTCCATTTGTGGGAAGGGATTCATTCAGTCATCCAGCCTGGTGATACACCAGCGGGTTCACCCTGGGGAAAAGCTGTTCTCCTGCTCCGAGTGTGAGAGGGGATTCAATGATTGATCCAACCTGCTGGTGCACCAGCGTGTTCACACTGACGAGAGACCGTTCAGGTGCTCTCACTGTGGGACTGCGTTCAGGTGTTTATCTGAACTCACCATGCATCAGCACACACATTGAGGAGAGGCCATTCACCTGTACGGAGTGTGGGAAGGGATTCACTCAGTTATCCACCCTGCTGAGACACCAGCGAATTCACATTGGGGAGAAGTTGTTCAGCTGCTCCGAGTGTGAGAAGAGATTTAGTCAGTCATCCCACCAACAGACACATCAACAAATTCACACTGCCGAGTGGCCTTTTAAATGCCCAGACTGTGAGATGTGCTTTAAAAGTTCTGGGGAACTGGTGTCCCATCAACTGGTTCACACTGATGAGAGACCGTTCAGGTGCTTTCACTGTGGGACTGGGTTCAGGCGATCATCTCAACTCATCACACACCAGCGAGTTCACACTGGGGAGAGACCATTCAGATGCTCCAAGTGTGGGAAAGGATTCACTGAGTCATCCCACCTCCTGACGCACCAGCAAGCTCACACTGGGGAGAGACTGTTCACCTGCTCTGAGTGAATCCCTTCCAACACTCGGTCAGCTAACCTGGTGAAACACCAGTGATTTCATAAGTAACTGCAGTGATTGGATTTTGCTGTTAATCACATCCAGGACATGCTCATTGGGGTCTGTTTCTGCTGATGTTAATAAACCCCAGCCCTGTCATTCTGGTTAATATTCTGTATAAAAATCAAATAAATCAGTTTTGTGTTAAACACGCAGTGCATTGAGTCTTTTTAATATCTCAAACACAAGTTAGATCCTTTGAAGTGCTTTCCCTCTCCTTCAAATCTGCCATCATCACTCCCTCCTCAATAAAAACAACCCTTGACCCCAATGTCCTTGCAAACTATCTCCCCATTTCTCTCCACCCTTTTCTCTCTGAAGTCCTGGTCACCTCCAAAATCCATGCCAATCTTTCATGAAACTCCATGGTTCAATCCCTCCAATAAGAAAACTGCCCCTGCCACAATATTGAAAAAGCTCTAATCAAAGTCAAAAATTACATCCTCCGTGAATGTGACAAAGGTAAATTCTCCCTCATTGTCCTTCTTGGCCTGTCTGTGGTCTTTGGCACCGTTGACCAAACCATCCTCCCCCAATGCCTCTCCACTGGTGTCCAGCTGGGTGGGACTACATGCTCGTGATTCCTTCCTTATCTATGTCATTGTAGCCAGAGAATCACCTGCAGGAGCTGAGATTATTTGAGTTACATTTTCATAGACTCACAGTCGGTAAGTGATCAGGTGTCACTGAACTTTGACACACATGTTTCATTATCACTTTCACAGTGACCGCATCTGACAGACCAAGTCCTTCTTTCTGCAGCAGCCCTTCGTGATAAGATCAACAGAGAAGAGTGAAGACATAGCCACTACCCAAGCTCATAGCAATAAAAATATCTGCTAATGCCCATTAAAATATAAAGCACAGCAGAACAACAGGGTGTTAGTTTGTGACAGACTTATTGAAACAGATTCAGTACCTAGAGATTTCCAACAGGTCCATTATTGCAGGATGCAAATGGGAGGAGATGGACCTTGTCATTCTTAATTTGCAATGCCTATGTTTGCAGAATCTCACCCTCACTTATACAGACTCACTCAGTAAGTTGTCAGATCTCATTGAACTATGACACAATCCTATTCCAATGACTCACACAGATTGTACCTTGCAGAACATATCACTTGAGATGTATCAGACACTTTCCACAAGATTGACTATGTTATTGTCCACACCACAAGATCACAGCGCTACAAACACCTGGAACTTCCTGTTAGAATGTAAAGCTGGGAGAACAATGGAATGTTGCTCTGCTACAAACATGGTGATAGAGATTGACTGTCAGAATGAACCAATAATTTCTACCACATTACAGATTTGGTTTGGCACTGAAGGAGGCCATTTGGCCCATCGTGTCTGCACTGACTCTCCGAATGAGCAACTCAACCTGTCCCATTCTTCTGCCTTTTCCCCATAAACCCATACATTCTTCCTTTTCAGATAACAGCCTAATTCCTGCCTGAATGCTTCAATTGGACCTGCCTTCACCACACTCCCACACAAAGCAATCCGGACCCGATCCAGATACTGCATGAAAGGATTTTCCTCATATCATTGTTGATTCTTTTACTGATCACTTTAAAACTATGCCCTCCTGTTCTCAATCCTTTGATGAGTGGGAACAGATTCTCCTTATCTACATTGTGCAGTCCCCACTTGATTTTGAATAAAATATCCTCTCAGCCTTCTTTTCACTAATGAAAACAGTCCTAATTTTTCCATTTTATTTTCTGATGTGCTGTCCTTCCTCCCTGGAACCAAGCTTCCGAATCTTTTCTGCACCCTCTTCAATGCCTTCACATCCTCCCTGAAGTGTGGTGCCCAGAAATGGATGCAATTAACCACCTGAGGCCAAGCTAGTGACTTATACAAATTCAACATAACCTCCTTGCTCTTGCACTCTATACCCCTATTAATAAAACCCAGGATATTGCATATTTTATTAATCACTCTCTCAATCACTCTCCTGCCACATTCAATGACTTATGGACATATGCACCCAGGTCTCTTTCTCCTTCAACCCCTTTAGAGTTGTACCCCTTAATTTCTATTGCCTCTCCATGGTCTTACTACAAACTGTGTCACCTCACATTTCTCTGCATTGAACTTCATCTTCCACCTATTTGTCCCATTCCACCAACTTTTCTATTTCCTTTTGAAGTTCTATACTGCCCTCATTACAGTTCTCGATGCTTTCACATTTTGTATCTTCTGCAAACTTTGAAATGTTTCCCTTTTCATCAAGATTTAGGTCATTAATATATATCAGGAAAAGCCCGAGTCCCAACACTGACCCCTGGGGAACACCATTACAAACCTTCCACCAGCCTGAAAAACATCCATTAACTATTTCCTGTTTCCTTCCACTGAGCCAATTCTGTATCCATGTGGCTACTGTCCCATTTATTCCATGAGCTATAACTTTGCTTAAAAGTCTGTTGTGCAGCCCTGTACTAAATGCCATTTGAAAGTCTATTTACACCACATCAACAGCATTGCCCTCATCAACCTTCTCTGTTACCTCTTCAAAAAACTCCAGGAAGTTTGTAAAACAAGATTTTCCCTTAAGAAGTCCAAGCTGTTTTTCCTTAATTAACCTGCATTTGTCCATGTGACTGTTAACTTCGTCCAAATTATAGTTTCTCACCACTGAAGTTAAACTAATTGGCTGGCAGTTTCTGGGCTTATCCTTACACCTATTCTGGAACAAGGGTGTAACTTTTGCAATTTCCCAGTCCTTTGGCACCTGAGTCTAAGGCACAATTAAATATTCTGGCCAGTGCCTCTGGAACTTCCACTCTTATTTCTCCCAGTATCCTTGGGTGCATCTCATTTGGCTCAGGTGACTTCACAACTTTAAAGTAAAAGCAAAATGCTGCGGATGTTGGAATTCTGAAACAAAAGCAGAAAATGCTGGAAAAACTCAGTAGGTCTAACAGCATCTGTGGAGAGAGAACAAAACAGTGAGTCATACTGACTCAAAACATGAATTGTTTTTTTTTTCATTCCACAGATGTTTTAGACCTGCTGAGTTTTTCCAGAATGTTCTGTTTTTGTTTCACAACTTTAAATATAGATAACCTATTTAATATCTCCTCTAATTCAATTTTAAACCTATCTGAATCTGAATCACCTCCTCTTTCACCATGGTCTGGGTAGCATTTTCTTCCTTGGTAAAGGCAGTTGCAAAGTATTATTTAGACCCTCGGCTATGCCCTTTGCCCCTTGAGAGGGGGATCCACCGCAGGCATAGGAACAGGGGAACGAAAACAAAAAATGCCAGAAAAACACAGCAGATCTGAAAGCATCTGTGGAGAGAGAGACAGAGATAATGTTTCGAGTCTGTATAACTCTTCTTCAGATCTAAAAGGAGGGAGAGATGTGGTGAAATATGTGCTGATTAAGGAGGGTGGAACTGGTGAAGCTGGATATAAGGCCAGGGATAGGTGGAGGCAAAGGAGAGATGGCGAAAGATGTCATAAACAAAAGGTCAAAAAGTAGTTAATGGTGGTGGTACTGGCTAAATGAGGTGCTAATGGTGACATTAAGGAAGCAAAATGTGATAATGGCAGGACCAGGGTAAGCACTCTGGAAAGTGGTAAATGGCCCCAGTGGGTGTGGAATGGGTGGTGGCGGGAAGAAAGATCGGAAATAGGCGAAAAATTAGGCATAAAGAATGAATAGGAACAGAGGAAGTTCATTCAGCCCATCGAGCCTGGTCTACCATTCAATACGATCATGGCTGATCAAACACTTCAATACCGTTTACCCACACTATCCCCATAACCCTTTACATGATTGTTAATCAGAAATCTCTCACTCTCTACCTTAAACATACTCAATGACTGAGCTTCCATGGCCCTCTGGGGTAGAGAGTTCCAAAGTTTCATAACCCTCTGAGTAAAGAAATTTCTCGGTCCAAGGTGTCTTCCCCCTTATTTTGAAATTGTGTCCCTGGTTCTAGACTCCCCAGCCAATGTAAGAACTAATTACCTGCATCTACCCTGTCTATTTCTTGAAATATTTTGTAAATTTCAATGAGATCACCTCTCATTCTTCGAAACTCTAGAGAATACAGGCCCAATTTGCCCAATCTCTCTTCATAAGACAGTCCCACCATCCCCGGAACAAGCCTGTGAACTTTCATTGCACTCCCTCTATGGCAATAATATCCTTCTGAGGCAAGATGACCAAAACTGCACACACTACTCCAGGTGCATTCTAGACAAGATGCTAAGCAATTAAAGCAAAACTTTACCACTCCTGGACTCAAATTCTCTTGTGGCAAAAGCTAACATTCCATGAGCCTTCCGAATAGCTTGCTGCATCTGCAAGTTAGCCTTCAATGACTTATGGACAAGGACACCCAGGTCCCTTTGCACATCCACACTTTCTCATCTCTTATCATTTAGCAAATACTCTGAACATCAGATCCTTCTACCAAAGTGGATAACCTCGCATTTTTCCACAATATATTCCATCTGCCATGTGCTTTCCCACTCACTAAGACTGTCCAAATCCTCCCATAGCTGCTTTACATATACCTCATAACACATTCCTACCTAGCTTTGTATCATCAGCGAACTTGAAAGGATTACATTTGGTCCCCACATCCAAATTATTAATATATATTGTGATCAACTGGGACGCAGTACTGATCCTTGTGGTACCCCACTAGTCATAGTCTACCAACTCGAGAATTACCCATTATTTCCACTCTTTGTTTTCTACCTGTTCGCCAATCCTTAATCCTTGCCAGTGTACTGCCTCCTATCCCATGTGGGTTTATTTTGTTAATTAATATGTCAGGTCCCGGTGACTTACCAACTTTCAATCCCATTGTTACTGATATTAATTTCCTTCAACTCCTTATTCTCCCTACTCCCTTGGATCTCTAAACCTGGGAGATTTCTTGTATCTTCCGCAGTGAAGGCAGATTCAGAATTATCATTTAGCTTCTCTGCCATTTCTCTGTTCCCCGACTCTGCATGCAATGGACCCCCATTTGCTTAAAGCAGCTTTTAGAGTCTGTTTTTATCTTTTCTCTAGATTGCATTCATATGCTATTCTCCCTTTCTTTACCAGTTTCCTGGTCTTATTTTGTTGTATTTTAAAAACCTCCCAATCCTCAGGTTTACTCCCACTTCTGGCAACTTTATAAGCCTTATCTTTAAATCTTACACCATCCTTAACTTCCTTTGTCAGCCACGGTTGACTGACTTTTTGGGGGTTCTGCACCTTGAAGTAAGGTGTATGTGCTGTAAGCTATTTAATAATTCTTTGAAGACTATCCATTGCCTCTGTACATTTTAATGTATTTTCACATTCTATCTCAGCCAATTTCTCCCTCACGCCTACATAATTTTCTTTATTCAACTTTAACAGCCTTACTTCAGAGTGAACTACCTCATTTTCAAACACAGTATAAAATACTATAATATTGTGTTCACTCGCCCCTAAAGGTTCTTTTACAACAAGATTATTAATAAGTTCTTTTTCATTACATAATGCTAGATCTAAAATAGCCTATCCTCGAGTCAGCTCCTCAACATACCCAACATACTCCAGAAATTCATCTTCCACAGTATCAGTGCTCAATTGGTTTACCCAGTGTACAAAAAGATTGAAGTCATCCAAGATCAATGTATAGCCTATGCTATTATATTAATGACTAATACATTACTATTACCATTAGTATCTGGTAGGCTATGAATAACTCCAACCAATGTCTGCTGCCTTTTGCTAATTCTTAGCTTCACCCAAACAGATTCCACATTGTTTTTCCAAACGGATATCCCCTTTACTAATGCGCTGATCTCATCCCTTATTATCAGCACAACTCCACCTCCTTGTCTGCCTTTACTAAACTTCGAGTATCCATGAATATTCAGTTCCCAGGTTTTGTCACCATACAGCCATGTTTCCATAATGGCAATAATATCTTAGTCCTATAATTTCTTACTATTTGTGCCTTCTGATCATCGATTGCGAATGCTGTGTGCATTCAGGGAGAGCGCCTTTAATTTTCCCTTTTTAACTTAATTCTGCATTTGAAGAAGACTCAATGCTCTTTGTTTCTCCTGCCTTGTAGCCGCACGACTACTTCCTGTTACCCATTTTGCTTCCTTCTTATTTTATACTTAAAGTAAGGAGGATGAGTAGAATAAATTAACAGTAACTTCACTTTGCGACACTTCTCCTAACTTTACCTAATTTTGGTTTACTTTATGACTCTATTTCACTTTGACTTGATTTAATGTTACTTCCCTATTGTTGGTGTTCCTTACTGAAATCCAGGCAGCTAACTCTTTATACATGTTATGTTTTTTTTCTAGTTTTAAACTATTTAAACACAATCCCTAACAGCAACTTCTCACCAACCAAGTTTTCCAGCAATGTTGCCCTTGGGTTTATTTTCAAACTCAGTCCACTGCCCGATCGGATGTGTTCCTCACAGGTCTGGCTGTCTCCTCTCCAAGAAGGTGAGACGTCGTGAACGACCAGAAGGGAAAATTTACCTGTGTCACAGCCACATAGGATCTAACTTGTGGCTTTGATAAGAACTGTTTTTGAACTGAGGCAGGGCAGAAACCTGATTGGAGGGATTCAAACATGGAGTTCTCAGAAAAATGGACAGTTTTGGGAGATTACAAAATGTTTAAGGATTTTTGAAAAAAAGTGAGGCTGGAGATTAGGCGGCAGCATGCAAAGATGGAAGATTGAAGGGCTTATTTTTATTTAAGGATGTTATAATGATGGAAGGTTTAAAGGAGAGCGGAACAGTATCTGAAAAAAGAGAACCATTGACAATGACGGCAAGCATGGGGAAGTTGGATGGTCAGTAGTTTAGTGGGAATAGGGTCGATGAAGCAGGTGGTACATACAGAGGGCATGACAGGAGATGAGAGAGAAACTGGAAAAAGATGTGTTCACGGCTCACACATTGGGGGAAATTTAGAGACAGTGTGTCCTGGTGGGTTAGTGGAAGGGAGGGAAGCAGCAGAGTCAGCTGATCGGATTGTCTCAACCTTAGTGACAAGGAAGATCCATGAGCTCCTCACACTTGTCCTTGGGGGTGAGAATGGAGGAGACAGGGCAGAGGGAGAGCACTTCAAAAGGAACTAACTTGTGCTAGAGATATCAAAACGACTCAACACACTGTTAATCGCAAAGCTGGTTTATTCCAATTTTATACAAAATCTGTAACTGGGCTGGAGTTTATTAACATCAGCAGAAACACACACTTATGAATATGCTTCAGACAAGAATATCATTGGGAACTAAATCCAACCACAGCAGTTACTTGTGAACCCGCTGGTTTCTCAGCATATTGGATAACTGTATGAATACCTTCCCATACTCTGAGCAGGTGAACGGCCTCTCCCCAGTGTGAACTATCTGGTGTCTCAGTAGATGAAATGACCGAGTGAATCCCTTCCCACACTTGGAGCAGTTGAACGGTCTCTCCCCAGTGTGAACTCGCTGGTTTTCCAGGAGGTTGGATGAATCAGTGAATCCCTTCCCACAATCAGAACAGGTAAATGATCTTTCCCCAGTATGAACTCTCTGGTGTCTCAGCAGGCTGGATGAATCAGTGAATCCCTTCCCACAATCAGAACAGGTGAATGATCTTTCCCCAGTATGAACTCTCTGGTGTCTCAGCAGGCTGGATGAATCAGTGAATCCCTTCCCACAATCAGAACAGGTAAATGATCTTTCCCCAGTATGAACTCTCTGGTGTCTCAGCAGGCTGGATGAATCAGTGAATCCCTTCCCACAATCAGAACAGGGAAATGGTCTCTCCCCAGTATGAACTCGCTGGTGTCTCAGCAGGGTGCATGAATCAGTGAATCCCTTCCCACAATCAGAACAGGTAAATGGTCTCTCCCCACTGTGAACTCGTTGGTGTTTCAGTCGGTTGGATGAATCAGCAAATCCCTTTTTACACACAGTGCAGGTAAACGGTCTTTCCCCAGTGTGAACTCGCTTATGTTTCATTAGGGAGGATGAATCAGCAAATCCCTTTTTACACACAGAGCAGGTAAACAGTCTCTCCCTAGTGTGAACTTGCTGGTGTCTCAGCAGGCTGGATGACTGAGTGAATCCCTTCCCACACTTGGAACAGGTGAACGGCCTCTCCCTAGCGTGAACTTGCTGGTGTTTCAGTCGGTTGGATGAATCAGAAAATCCCTTTCCACACACTGAACTTGTGAATGGTCTCTCTCCAGTACTTGTACACTGTTGGATTTCCAGCTGGGATGGGTGATTGAATCCCTTCCCACAGTCCCCTCATTTCCATGGATCCTCTCCAGCGTGACTGTGTTTCAACAGGTCAGATGATCGGCTGAAGCCTCGCCCACGCACAAAACATGCGTGCGGTTTCTCCCCACGGCGAACAGGGCTCTTAACTCCCATATTCAAAATCCGATGGTATTTGGGTTAGGATAAATTGGACGACACTCTCAGATCCTGATGTGATGTCGGGTTTGTGATTCTGGACTGCAAACCCTGTGAAAATAGGACAAAACAAGCAAAGATGAGTGAGGGAGAACTCACAAAAACACAAAGGCTGGGTGTGAAATTGAGCTCAACGTGTGGGACTGGTATTAGGAAAAAGTGACCATGAAATCTGCTGGATTGTCATAAAAATCCAACTGGTTCAGTAATGTCCTTCAGAGAAGGGAACCTGCCTGCCAGTCTGGGCCTACACAACTCTACCAGAACTTTGACAGAATTTCCCAATCCCTTAGCCTCCAACCTCCATAACGAGCAGGCTAGCAGGTGAATGTGAACACCATCACCTCCAAGTCACACTCCACCCTGACTTGTCTGACATACATTACTAGATGGACAGAAACTTCCTCCATTTAAATTTTGGCAAGACTGAAGCCATTGTTTTCATTCCCTGCTACAAACTCCACTCCCCAACCTTCAATGCCTTTCTGACAACTCTGAGGCCAAACCAGACTGTTCACAATCTTGGTGTCATATTTCACCCCAAGCTGAGCTTCTGACTACATACCTCTAAGGCCGTCCATTTCCACATCAGTCATTTTGCCAAATTTCATTCCTGCCTCAGCTCAGCTGCTGCTGAAACACATCCATTCCTTTGTTATCTCTAAACTGGAATCTTCCTAGCCTGCCCATAAACAATGAAGTCATTTGAAACTCCACTTCCTGTGTCTTAACTCGCACTTTGTCTTGTACATCCAACGCCCCTGTTCTCATTGAGCTACATAGGCTCCTCGTTAAGCAGCACCTCAATGTTCAAATTCTCATCCTTGTTTTGAAATCCTTCAGTGACTACGCCCCTCACTATCTCTATCATATCCTCCAATCTACATCCCTCTCAGATATCTGGATTCATTTCATTCAGGCCAAATGAGCATCCCTGTTTTTAATTGACTCACCATTGGTGACCGTGTCTTCAGCTGCTCAGGCTATAAGCTCTAGAATTCCCTATTTAGGCCTCTCTTTCTCAACCTTTAAGACTCTCTTTAAAACTTACCTCTTTGACCAAGCTGTTGATCATGTGCACCAATATCTCCTCATGTGCTTCAGTGTTAAATATTCCCGTATAATATTCCTGTGAAATACTTTGAAACATTCTGTTCTAATCAGTGTGCTACATAAATGCAACTTGTTGTTGTTGATTTGGACATTTATCATCGCTCAGTTACAATCCTGTAACTCCTTACCAAATAGCATTGTGGGAACACCTTCATCACAGTGACTGCAGCAGTTAAGGAAGAAGGCCCACCAACACCTGACCAACAGACAACTGGGGATTGACAATATCTGCTGGTCTTGTTAGTGACACCAGATACCAAGAATCGAGTTAACAAAAAATCTCAGAAAAAAACGCACCGTAGAAATATTTGTTACTAAAACAACACTCTTAAATTGAATGGACGTTTGTCACTCTGTTCTCCCCCAGGATCTACTTCCTTTAACAGACTCACACTGGAAATTGCTGGGCCCGACTGGGTGGCAAAGTCCTCGGGGTTAACCCCAGCAGCTTCTCCTCCAATTCCAACTCCAGCTCAAAACTGATGCAAACAAAAAAGACCCCCATTCAACACCCACCCTAATTCAAACCGGCTACTAATTGGTCTGTCTGTGTTTCCAGACTCGGCTGCATGAAACAATAAAACAAAAGCAAAGCTCTGCAAGACTGGAACTGAAATTAAGAGATAAAATATTTTAAATATCCAGCAGGTCAGGCAGCATGAACAGATTAAGAAACAGAAGTCGGGGCTCAGGTCGCTGACCTGCCTTCAGACTGCACGATAACTCTCGGCGACGGCCGCCGACTAATGGTGGTCAATGTTCCCACAATGCTATGCGCTCCAGAAACCGCTCTATCTAAAAGTTGTTCATTTCCTGATCGGAGGTCGGTTGCCCAAATCGGCAGGTGGCAACTATGGCGCCGCGAGAGTCGAGGAGGTGAAGAACTGCAGCAAAATACAGGAGGACGATCACCCGCCATTATGACAGAACAATAAGCCGCGCATCTGCGCTTGCGCACACACACCAGGGGCGGGACTAACAACCGTCCCGCATCCAGAATCACCGCAACCTGCAGCCTGGAACTGGGAGTGGGAGAAGCAGGAAGAATGAGGAGAAACAATATAATCCAACACTCACAGCAACCTCCATTCCCGGGATAGTGAGGCAGAGTTTAGAAACACTCACCAACACGATTCCGGTGAAACTTCCACGAGGAAAAGGGGGAGCAGTGACTGTGCTGCTCGGATATAGCCCCAGACCTGTCACTCAAACCCCCAACCCCGCCCAATTCACAGCTCAACCAACCAGCTTTCAGCTTCCTGCACCTTGACCCCGCCTGGCCCAGGTATGGGACAGTCCAAGGTGAGTCCTTCGTGTGATCAGGACAATGGGAGAGGGGTGACCTCCTGCCCTGTGCTGTGTCCCAAATGGTTCCATCCTACCCTCCCCCAAGGCCCACTAAACACTATATGCAGACGGCTGATGGACCTTGGGGATCCTCACTGACCTGCACAGGTACATTATGCTGCTCCCCACCCCCGATACACTCTGTGAACAAGTTGCTTTTCTTTTTTTTCTGCTGCCCCTTCACATAAACATCTTGTTTCATACCAGTTTTGTTTAAGACTTGTTCAATCTTGTTTAATTGCAGGGTTATGGGGCAAAGGCAGGGACGTGGCATTAGGTAAATTGTCCCTTCAGGGGCCTAACACAGACACGACTGTCTGAATGGCCTCCTTCTTTTGCTGCAACCATTCTATGATTCTCTGACTTGTCTCTATCCCGCTGCTCCATTCAAAGTGATTCCCACCTTCTGCTTTTGTCCCTGGATCCCTGTTTAACCAAGTAATTACCTCTGCCCTTATTTGTTCCTGATTTCTTTGAGTCCTAGTTTTCCTTTCTCATTTCTCTTATTTTCTTCACATTGCATTCAGGCTGTTGTTATTATCGTGTCATTCACACCTCATCTAGACACAGATTTGTGTTTTTAATGGTTCCATTACCATTCCCTTTGACTTTACCTCATGAAACCTTTTGTCAGTTAATCTCTCCCGCCCTGGAGCCTTTCATAGACCTTTCCTTCTGTTCCTCTTCCACCTCCCCCCTTTCAATGACTCACAGACCTGAAATGTTAATTCTGTTTTTCTCTCTACAGATTCTTCCAGATCTGCTGAGTGTTTCCAGTTTTTAATCTTTTCATTTCATGTTTTAAGCATTGCAGTAATTTTCGTTTCTCCATTCCAAGCACTCTGCCTGACATTAATAATTCAATTCAGTTATTCATAAATTAATTTATCTGTATTTTATGTCTTGAAATCTGATTATTTATTGAGCTATTTATCACTTATCAGTGTCTTTAAATGTTACAATTTAACAACTCCTCACGTTTTCCCCACACGTCCTGGCACTAATATTAAATCCTTAGTAATCTTAAATGGAAGGGTCAGCCCAGCATTGACAGACCAGTCAGTTTAACCTCTGTGTGGGAAAGCATTTAAAAGCAACAATTCAGGTCGAAATGAAGTCACTTGTACAATTTGTTCAAGACAATCATGTTGAACTAACTTTCTTGAGTTTTTGATAAGGCAGCAGAGAATGTTGATGAGGGTAACATGGTTGACGTGCACATGAATTGCTAAACGGTATTTGATACAGTGCCAAGTAACAGGCGTGTCAGCAGAGTTAAAATCCATCGGGCAGAGGCAGCATTGGCTGTGTGACTGACAACAACATGCATGGTGAAAGGTTGCTTTTTCAAATTGAGGAAAAGTATAAAGTGGGATCACAATTGGTCAGTGGTCGGAACACTGATTTCTTGATATATATTAATGGTCTAGACTTGTGTGTGCAGGGCTGCATTTCAAAATTTGCAAACAACACCAAATTTTCAAGTTGTGTTCACAGTGGGGAGGATGGTGATAAACTTCAAGAGGACAGAGACACGATGGTGGAAAGGGCAGACAGGTGGCAGATAAAATTTCATTCAGAGAGGTGTGAAGTAATTCATTTTGGTAGGAAGAGTGAGGAGAGACAATATAAAATAAAGGATACAATTGGGAAAGGGTGCAGGAGCAGTGGAATCTGGATCTGTACACAAATCATTGAAGATGGCAGGGCAGGCTGAGAAAGCAGTGAATAAAGCATGTGGAATCCTGGGATTTATGAATACGGGAATAAAGTAAAAAAATCAACCAAATTAGAATAAACCAGAATAAAACACTGGTTTGGACCCAACTGCAGTATTGTGTCCAATTCTGAGCTTCAGGAAGGATATAAGAGTTTGGAGGAAAGAGTCATGAGAGATCGGAACTTCAATTTGGTTCGGTGAAGTTGGTTTGTTTTCCTTGGAAGGGGAACCGTTCTCTTGCATCTTTTCTGGATCCCCTGTTTTTAATTCCTTCCGAAATTGTAACCATTCAGTGGAGGTGGTGTTAACAACTTTCTTTCATGGAATGGGGGCAGGGACAGCATTTGTTGCCCTTGAAGCAACTGCTTGCCACACCATTTCAGAGGGTACTTAAGAGTAGCCACATTTCAATGTGGATCTGGAGTCACATGTAAGACCAGGTAAGGACAGCAGATTTCCTTCCCGAAAGGACATTAGTGAACCAGGTGGGTTTTTATGACAATCGACAAGGGCTTAATTGTCGCCCTTATTGAGACTCGCTTTCAATTCCAGATGTAATAATTATTTTAAATTCCACCAGCTGCTGTGGTGGGATTTGAACCCCTGTCCCCAGGGCATCAAGCTGGTTTTCTGGATTATTAGTCCAGTAACATTCCCACTGTGGCACCGTCTCCCCCAAGATATATTTGTATTTATTTGTAGCCAGCAGTTTAGTATTTGTCAGTATTTAGTTCCATGTGGTTTCTATTCTGAGTCTCAGACAGTTTCTGTGCCGAGTGGATGAGGTGTTTAAAGTTCATTCATTTGCCCCTTTTCCACCTCCAGGTCCGGGAAAGACACAGAGAATAATGTCCCCTCATTAAGTATCTATTGACGAGACTGAGATGGACAACTCCCACTCCCCATCTTTCCGGTGGATAATGGACGTTCTGTTACATTCAGATTTCTCTCTAATTTCATCTCTAATTTTATTGAGTTTTTTTTTTTATCCCCGAGACCCAGACCCAGAGTAACGGCTGCCATCTTCTTTCAGCAGGGAGTAGGACGCATGCGCGGCCTTATTGGTGATGCAACAGAATGGGCGGGGCTTCACGGTCCCGTTTCCCCACAGGGTCCTTGTGACCGGGAGAGTAAACATCTGAAAACAGTTTCTTAAGCAGCTACACCCACTCCCAGGCTGCAGGTGATGTTTGCGGCCCAGAGGAGTCCATGGGCCTTGGAACTATTCAGGCTGAGAGGCTGCAGCCCCAATGGGGCTGATCCGCAGCCTTTGATGACAATTCAGCCGCACAATCCCAATGTCTGGCTGCCCAGTGTAGAGGGGTGGGGAGGGGGGTGCAGTGGTAAGTTAGAGAATCTTCTCCTGTAACTGTTCATGGGCCTGTTTAAAACAGGAATTTGCAGATCCAGGATGGGTGACACACATGGGACTGGACACACTGGCTGCCGATTTCTCTTCCATGGCCTTGCCTATGCTCGGGTGGCCCTGGAGAGGGAACATATGGTGTCCAGTGTGTTTGATATCTTGCACATCCAGTGGGTACCTCAGGGTACAGAGTGTCTCATAGACACTGGAAACGATATTCTGGTTTAGTTAGGAAGGTTCCCTTTGCTTTTATTGGGACTTTGTTGCTGATTTGAGCTTCTTTCAGTTTGATTGGACTATATGTTTGGGAAAAGAACGTACCAAAGAAACTCGAATTGTCTGTTTTGAATTTCTATCCTGTACTTACAGTGAAGATTTTTGTAAACTCCTTTTACATGGTACAAGAGGGAGATGATTTGCAGATAGAAAACTAAAACCAAATATCACATCAGGATCTGACATTGTCACTCGATTCACCAGGAAACAGAGAAACATAGAAAATAGGAGCAGGAGCAGGCCATTCGGCCCTTCGAGGCTGCTACACCATTCATTATGATCATGGCTGATCAACCAACTCAATAGCTTGTCCCGATTTCTCCCCATATCCTTTGATCCCTTTCGCCCCAAGAGCTATATTGAACTTCTTCTTGAAAGCATACAATGTTTTTGCCTCATCTACTTCCTGTGGTAGTGAATTCCATTGGCTCACCACTCTCTGGGTGAAGACATTTCTCCTCATCTCAGTCTTAAATGGTCTATCCCGTATCCTCAGGCTGTGCCTCCTGGTTCTGGACGCCCCCACCATTGGGAACATCCTTCCTGCATCTACCCTGTCTAGTCCTGTTAGAATTTTATAGGTTTCTATGAGATGCCCCCTCATTCTTCCGAACTCCAGCAAATATCATGCCAGCCGACTCAATCGCTCCTCATATGCAAGTCTTGCCATCCCAGGAATCAGTCTAGTAAACCTTCGCTGCACTCCCTCTATAGCAAGAACATTCTTCCTCAGAAAAGGAGATCAAAGCTGCACACAATATTCCAGGTGTGGTCTCACCAAGGCCCTGTATAATTTCAGCAAGACACCCCTGTTCTTGTATTCGAATCGTCTCACTATGAAGGCCAACATACCATTTGCATTCTTAACCACCTGCTGCACCTGCATGCTTACCTTCAGCGACTGGTGTACGAGGACACCCAGGTCTCGTTGCACATTTCTCCCTCTCAATTTATAGCCATTCAAATAATAATCTGCCTTCCTGCTTTTGCTACCAAAGTGAATAACCTCACAATTATCCACATTATACTACATCTGCCATGCATTTGCCCACTCACTCAGCTTGTCCAAATCACACTGAAGTATCTGTGCAAGCTCCTCACGGCTCACCCTCCCACCCAGCTTTATGTCATCTGCAAATTTGGAGATATTACATTTAGCTCCCTCATCTAAATCATTAATATATATTGTGAATAGCTGTGGTCCCAGCACCGATCCATGCGATACCCCACTTGTCACTGCCTGCCATTTGGAAAAAGACCCACTTGTTCCTACTCTTTGTTTCTTGTCTGTCAACCAGTTTTCTATTGATCTCAATACACTACCCCCAAACCCACATGCTTTAATTTCTAATGTGGGACTTTGTCGAAAATCTTCTGACAGTCCAAATAAACCACATCCACTGGCTCCCCTCATCAACTTGACTAGTTATATCCTCGAAAAATTCCAGTAGATTTGTCAAGCATGATTTCCCTTTTGTAAATCCATGCTGAATTTGGCCGATTCTGCCACTATTTGCCAAGTGCTCAGCTATTAAATCTTCTACAAGGGACTCTAGAATTTTCTCCACTACCGACGTCAGGCTGACTGGTCTATACCTCCCGACATTGGACCTGAATAACATTGATCTTTGACTGTGGAAGGAGAAATATTTGTCTGTTCTGTCTGTGGGAAAAGATTTCAAACATCAGTGTGACTGGAAAAGCACCGACACACAGACACGCCTGAGTGAAAGTGCTCCAGTGAACTGACTGTGGAAGGAGCTTTTACCTGTTACACCATCTGAAAAAAAAATCTCATCATTCACAGTGGGGAGAAACTGTGCATGTGTTCTTACTGTGAACAAGGATTCAACTGATCGTCCAACATGGAGAGTCACGGGGACACCGACACCATGGAGAGACCGTGGAAATGTGGGGACTGTGGGAGGGATTCAGATCCCCATCTGAGCTGGAAACTTATCAGCACAGTCACGCTGGGGAGAGGCCTTTCATCTGCTCCGATTGAGGGAAGGGATTCACTCTACTAACCCACCCCATTTCACCTCAACTTGTTCACTCAGACATGAGACCTTTTAAATGTTGCAACTATGAGAAGAGCTTTAAAATCAAAAGGAACCTGCTGATACACTAGCGAGTTCACACTGGGGAGAGGCCATTCACCTGCTCCGAGTGTGGGAAGAGATTCACTCAGTTATCCACCCTGCTGACACATAAGCGGGTTCACACTGGGGAGAGGCCATTCATCTGTACTGTCTGTGGGAAGGGATTCACTCAGATAAGTAGCCTCACTTCACATCAACTTGTTCACTCTGACAAGAGACCTTTTAAATGTTCTGACTGTGAAAAGTGCTTTAAAAGCAGAAAGATTCTGCTGACACACCAGCAGGTTCACACTGGGCAGAAACCATTCAACTGCTCCAAATGTGGGAAGGGATTCATTCAACGAACCCAGCTCACTTCACATCAACGTGTTCACTCTGAAAAGAGACCTTTCAAGCGTGCCGACTGTGTGAAAAGCTATAAAAGCAAAATGGATCTGCTAACACACCAGCGAGTTCACACTGGAGAATGGTCGTTGACCTGCTCCGTGTGTGGGAAGGGATTCATTCGCCCATCCCTCCGGCTGAAACTCCAGTGAGTTCACACTGGAGAGAGACTGTTCACCTGCTCCATGTGTGGGAAGGGATTCAGTCATTCATCCACCCTGCAGACACACCAGTGTATTCACAAGTGACTCCCGGGGTTGGATTCTGCTGTTATTGCTGCTGTTAATCACATCCAGAACTGAACCATGTTCATTCTGACAGTTGGGGTTTGTTTCTGCTGATGTTAATAATCCCTGTAACTGTGCTGGAGTTTAATATTCTGGATAAAGATTAAATAAATCAGCTTTGTTTCAAACATTGTCTACATATTAGTCGAGGCATTGAATGCAAGAGCAGGGACGTTATGATGGAGCTGTATAAAGCATTAGTTAGGCCACATTTGGAGTACTCTGTGCAGTGCTGTTTGTCACACTATAGGAAAGATGTGATTGCACTGGAGGGGGTGCAGCGGAGATTCACTCAGGATGTTGCCTGAGCTGGAGCATTTCAGCTATGAAGGGAGACTCGATAGGCTACTTAGTTCTGTTGAAGAGTCATACGGACTCGAGTTGTTAAATGTGTTCCTCTCCGCAGGTGCTGCCAGACCTGCTGAGTTCTTCTTTTATTTTTGTTCTAGAGAGGCTGGGTTTGTTTTCCTCAGAGCAGAGAAGGCTGAGTGGGGACCTGATGGTGGTGCACAAAATTCTGAAGGGCATAGATAGGGTGGATAGGAAGAAATGTTTCTCTTTAGTGGAGGGGTCAATACTCAGGGGGTATAGATTTAAGGTAAGGGCAGAAGGTTCAGAGCAGAGTTGAGCATTTTCTTTTCACCCAGAGGTTGGGGGCTATCTGGAACCTGCCAACAAAGCCTACATCCCGTGAATGAATTTTAAAAAAAGACAACACTTGCATCCCAGGAATCAACCGAGTGAACCTTCCCTGAAATGCCTCTTATACAACTCCATCCATCCTCAAGATTATCCCATAACTATGTTATCATAAGATGCGAATGGTATGAGCTGGAACTTGGTATTTCTTATTTTTCAATCCATTTGCTAACAGAATCTCCCCCTCCCTTCCCCAGATTCAGACAATGATTAACTGAGACTCAGTCTCTAATGACGGCCTTAAAAGTGGATAAATCCCCAGGCCCAGGTGAAATGTTGAACTCAGTACCTGAGGGAGTGGTAGAGGCAGGAACTCTCACAACATTTAATAAGTATTTAGATGAACACTTGAAATACTACAGCTAACAGGGCTATGGGCCAAGTGGTGGAAAATGGATGAAAGGAGATGGGGTTTGATGACAGGCACTGCAGGAATTCACCAAGGCTCCTTCAACAGCACCATCCAAACCCATGATCACTACCATCTAGAAGGACAAGGGCAGCAGACAGATGGGAACACCACCACCTGGAAATTCCCCTCCAAGACACTCACCATATATTGCCATTCCTTCAATGTCATTGGGTCAAAATCCTGGAACTCTCTTCCTAACAGCACTGTGGGTGTACCTACACTACATGGACTGCAGTGGTTCAAGAAGGCCGCTCATCACCACCTTCCCAAATGCAACTAGGGATGGGCAACAAATGCTGGCCCAGCCAGTGAAGCCCATATCTCATGAATGAATATAAAAAACAGAACATGAGTGATTAGCGTGGCAAGTAGAATAAAACAACGTTTTAAATTATCAAGGCATCAATACATATTCCACAGAAAAGTTGTCTCTCAAACATTTAGGAAAGAATTAAACACATTGAATCTGACAAAGTGAACCAAATTAATTTGAAGAGAGGAATAGAATCTGGATTTAGAAAATATCCACAAGGTGGATGAAGGTGAACAGAGAGCTAGAGAATCTTTAAAGTCCATGCATGAACTTTTGAACCAGATGTATTTACGACATGTCTATAATTTAGATTGTGTGAGCTGATGGGCAGGTGGGGAGGATGAATATAAGTCGATAGTTACCACATCTTAGTGGAAAAGTTTTGACATTTATTCTTGGTAGCAGCTCAAGTGTTGGTGTTGCTGATTCTGATCATTCTAGTAGGTTTAGCATGTTATCTATGGTTTGTCATCAAGAAATTAGGAGAACCAGCTCGTAGCTTAGAAATAGTGAGGTTAGTCAGAAATCAGTTGTGAGAAATCAGTAAGAATATTCCCTTCTCAAGCTGGGGAAATCTGTGAGAAATCACTGTCTAATTAACCTTATAAAGTCTTCAGAAATTTATTCAAGATAACAGAAATAGCTCTCTCTCGCTCCCTTGTTCAGGAAGAAAGATTCCTGGCTTGATAAACATCAGACAATGTACCCCTATGATAATTCATTGGGATGGTCTCAGTAGTTATGGGATGGAGTTTGTAGTAGTGATTGAAGACAATGGCTTTTGTCTTCAATTTTTAATTGGAGGAATTTTCTGCTCATCCAGTACTGGGTGTGGGATAAGCAGTTGGATAATTTTGTAACAATGGAGGAACGGAAAGGGATGGTGGCGAGGTAGACCCTCTGTGACACCTTGGTCCACTCCTCCATCACCCCCTACACCTCAATCTCCTCCCACGGCACCTTCCCATGCAACCGCAGAAGGTGTAACACCTGCCCCTTTACGTCCCCTCTCCTCACCGTCCAAGGGCCCAAACACTCCTTTCAAGTGAAGCAGCATTTCACTTGCACTTCCCTCAGCTTAGTCTACTGCATTCGCTGCTCCCAATGCAGTTTCCTCTACGTTGCAGAGACCAAACGCAGACTGGGTGACCACTTTGCAGAACACCTTCGGTCTGTCCACAAGCATTACCCAGACCTCCCTGTCGCTTGCCATTTCAACAGTCCATTCTGCTCTCATGTCAACATGTCCGTCCTTGGCCTGCTGTATTGTTCCAGTGAAGCTCAACACAAACCAGAGGAACAGCACCTCATCTTCCGATTAGGCACTTTACAGTCTTCCAGACTGAATATTGAGTTCAACAGTTTTAGATCATGAACTCTCTCCTCCATCCCACCCCCTTTCCGATTTCCCCCCTTTTTTCCCCAATAATTTATATAGATTTTTCTTTTCCCACCTATTTCTATTATTTTTAAATGTAGTTCCATCCATTATTTTATCTCTGCCTTTTAGCCTTTTTTGATTCCTTCACCCCACCCCACCCCCACTAGGGCTATCTGTACCTTACTTGTCCTGCTTTCTACCCTTAATTAGCACATTCCTTAGATAATAACACCACCTTCGACACCTCTTTGTCCTTTTGTCTGTGACATCTTTTGGTTATCTCCACCTATCACTAGCCCTCTATCCAGCTCTACTTGCAGGTGTATGTGATCACCATCATCTCCAAGATCCCTTCCAAGTCACACACCATCCTGACTTAATATTGGGAAGACTGAAGCCATTGTCTTCAGTACCCGCTACAAATTCCACTCCCTGACCATCGGCTCCATCCCTTTTACTGACAACTGTGTGAGGCTGAACCAGACTGTGCATAGGAACATAGGAGCAGGAGTAGGCCATTCAGCCCATTCTGCTCCACCATTCAATCTGTTCGAAGTCTTTTCTCACACTATCCACATATCCCTTCATGTAACTGCTCAACCTGTCATCTATTCCTTTGTTCCGTCTAGACTTAACTCTCCGAACACACTCCCGGCTGGCCTCCAACATTCAGCCTCCATGTAATCCAAAACTCTGCTTCCTCGCACCAAGTCTTGTTCACCCATCACCCCTGTATTCACAAAGCCTCAGGGTTAAGGAGAACCTCTATTTTAAAGTTCTCATCCTTGTTTTCAAATCTCTCCATGATCTCTCCCTCCCTACCCCTGTAATCTCCTCCAGCCTCACAACCCTCCGAAGTATCTACACTTCTCTAATTCCGACCTGCTCAGCATTCCTGATTTTAACTGCACCACCTTTGGGTCTCCTCCAGCAGCTGCCAAGGCCACAAGCTCTGGAATTTCCCCGCTAAACCTCTGCACCTCACTTTCCTCCCTTAAGATAATCCATAAAGCCTACCTCTATGAGTAAACTTTTGTCCATGTGGCTCAGTGTCAAATGTTGCTTTCTAACACTCCTGTTAAACACCTTGGTACGTTCCATTACACAATAGAATTAATTAATTACCATTTCAGGGTGGGCAGAATTTGATGGTCAACACAGGCGCTAAAGCGGAAGAGAAATGGACTATAGCGCAGGGAAACGATTCCTGAAAGATACTGTGGGAAGATAAAGCTGGTGAGCCAGCAGCACATGGTCGGGGGATGGACAGCTGTGGAAACCTCATTTAGACACAGTTGGCAGAAGAAACATTAAAATCCTAAACATAGTTAAAATACACCCATTATTGGAGATAGAGAAAGTTAGACAATGGCAGAGAAGTGCTCAGGAAGGGCAGAGGATGAAACAGAGCAATAGATGGACATGGATTCAGATCCTCAGTAAAGGAGTCACACCAGCCCCAGAGCCATGAAACCTCTCATAGATAACAGAGTACAGCACTAAAATCTCTAAACTGTTGATGAATAGTCAAATATACTCAACTCTGAAACAATTACAGTTTTTAAATTTAAAATCTCCTGCTGGAGCCTGCAGCTGGAAAGATATCAGAGGCACTGGAGTCAGAGAAAAATCTCCCAGTTCAGAAAATACCCGGGGAGCTGGGTGATGTCACAGTGTAATTATCAATGTGTGATGATGTCACCGTGTAATTATCAATGTGTGATGATGTCACAGACACAGACACATAACATCTGGGTCTGTGCAGACCAGTGATCACCACACGTTATGAAGAATGTGAGAGGGTGCAGAGGAGATTTACCAAAATGGGTAAGGGATGAGGGATTTTAGTTGTAAGGTTAGTTTGGAGAAACTGGGGATGTTCGCCTTGGAGCAAAGTGGATTGAGGGGAGATTTTATGGAGATGTACAAGTTTATGATAGGTTGAGATAAGATAAAGATGTTCACAGTTGATCATTAAAGGATTACAGACATAAATTTAAGATTTGAGGCAATATATAAAGGGGCCTGTGAGGAAAAAAAAATACCTAATGAGTGATTGAGTGGAACTTAATGCTTACGCTCAGAGGCCGATAATATTCAGGTCCTGATGAATCAAATGACTGTCAGGTCTTGATGTGATGTTGGTTTGAGTTTCCCGTCTGCAAATCCTTCCCATTCAACATCCTGTAAAAAGATTATAAAAATACCCATCCAGGATACAAATTGCAAAGAGACAAACATTTCTCTTGGTCTGAGTTTGCTGTGTGTAAATCCTCCCCTTCTAACTCCCTGTAAAAGGAGTTTCCAAAATCCATCCCTGTCAGTCCAGGACAGAAATTCACAACATTCTCTCCTGCTACCTGGACCAGGATGACCGCGCATGCGCCCCGCTGCACGGCCTCTGCCCCGGGCCAAGCAGAGGGAGAGTCCCAGCCATTTCCGGTTGTTCACTGCAAACGTGGGACTGGTAATTTCATATTAAGGGTGTGCGGCCTGTACTAAGTATTTATGAAGCCTGTCTGCCCACTTCATTCCTCCCGCCCACTCACTAAATCTGTTAATCTACCGCAGTCACCATTTTCTCACCAGCTCTCCGGCACCGATCGCAGGACAGCACTGCGCATGCGTAGCTAGGAGACCGCAATGCACAGGTGCCGATCAGAATTAGCTATACGCATGCGCAAAGCAATGGCGTTCTGCATAGGACACCTTCTGTCCCGCTCTGAATGCTGGGTGAAAGGTCCGCCATTGGAGAGTGATATTCTTGCATGTTTCATGTTTCAATGATGATCGAACGCTTGGAGAGAAAATTTTAAATTATTAATTCGATTAATAGAACAGTCAAAGTACACAGGCTTCCACCATACTTCTGACCTGGGTGTAATTAACAATAGAACAAACCCTAACAGTTTGAGGTGAATTCACTGGATTCTCAGCAATCTGGGTGAAGAAGTTATTTTTCCTTCCATACGCCGGGCCTTTAAACTCCATCTTGTCAGTCAGAACGTGACTGTTGCGACTTAAATCCTTTGAACTTTTAAAGCTGGATTGTTAACAGGTGGCCAAACTGAGGAAATCCCTTCGCAAAGTTTTCTCCATCAGATGTGACCGCTGCTGTATCAACAAATGAGGTGATTGAGAGAATCCATTTCCACATTCAGATGGTGAATGATGTTTTAATCATGTGACTTTACCCAGGATTGTCCAGCTCAGATTTGGATCTCTAATCCTTCTGGCAATGAGTTCTACATTCTACTCAAAAAGAGAGGAGAAATGCGATGCTATAACTCTGAAATAAAGCACAATATTTTGGAACTAAAACAGCTCTGGTAGCGTCTGTGGAGAGAGAACCATAGTTTTCATATCAGGTCTGTGACTTTTCAGCAGAACGGTACTGAATCAGTGCACAGGCCTGAAAACATAACGCTGGTCCTCAATCCACAGAAATTCCCAGATATGCTATTTCCATCATTTTCTGTTTTCATCTCTGGTTAAAGACGTTGCCTCTGAATTGGACATTGGATTTATTGGTGACTAATTTATGTTGATTCTTGTCTATCCACAAGTGGGTACATCTTCCAAATCTTTTTTCTAAAATTAATGGCTTTGCTGAGGTCATCCCTCACACTTTTCTCCACAGAAAGCCTTTTTAACCTGTTCAATTTCTTTTGAATGAGATAAATTTCCAATTTTAGCATAATTCCAGTAAACCTTTCTTACACCTTCTCCAGTGCTGCTAGATCCATCTAATTATATAAAGAGGGAGTTAATCTGAGATTTCAAATTCATCATTTCCCCCAAATGCCTGTATGTTGGAAGGATCAGTATTGCAGTGGGAGAGAGGACTGTGATTTCAAGCTGTTATTTCCCAACCTCTCTTTCAGCCATTTTCCCACGAGCAGAACTTAAGATGAAATTTACACATCCAATGAAAAGATTTAGAAAGGGGCATGTAACTTTTATATGTGACTAACTCACTCTTGCATTCTGTAAATCCTGCTTGGAGGTTTTGTGAATGGGATATCATCCACCTGCGATTTCCTAAGCCCGTGCTTGTGGGAGATTTGGCCCCTGTTGCAGTTTCTACTTCCCAGAGATGGCCAGTAACCCGCTGATTGAAACAGCAATTGCCACTTTCCCCTGCTGGCTGTTGGAGAGCAAATAATTGCTGCTTTCTACTTTTCCCTGTCTCACTCGCTGCTGGGCTGAGGAAGAGCAAATAGTTGATGGGTTTGTTTGAATCCAATAACTTTCTAGGTTTCTAATGGGTAAGATGTAAGTACATGGGAGATGTAATTGTTTTCTAATTAGAAGCTAAATGGCAGCAGGGGGACAGATTCATAAATCAATGAGAGTAGCAACACTCCCGCTGAATCCTCAATCAGGTAAATGCAGCAATGTTTAAGTGGTAAGAAAATATTTAGTGATACAAGTGTTACCGAATCAATTTCATGAAAATGTCTAAACAGCATTAGCGACCCCAGCACTGACAGAATTCAATCAACACAACCATTAAATGCTGAAAAGCTCAGCTCTTCACAGATGCTGCTTTGCTTGCTGAATATTAACAGAAACCTCTGGGTTTATTTTACTATCTTTTCATATATGTAAATAGTCTCCGAAGAGACTATCAAAAATTGCTAACAGCGACTTTGTTGCAAGTCACCGTGGGGTATTGGGAAAAGTTTTCAATAAACAATAATCGCGCCTCAGTTAAACCTCATTGGCTACAATACTGTGCAAAGTTAATGGAGGCTCCCTAGGCAAATGGTGGTCTAGCAAACACAAACTGTTCACACTTGTGGTGAGCAAAATGAATTGATTTCAGCGCATTGCACACTCTCGCCTGGGATTGAGTTTATCAGATGTAACTTATTATCGAAAATTATATCAGTAAATTAAAACATTATTTATCAGACAGAATGTTGAAATGAGAAGGAAAGGCTTATTGGATAGAAATATGCTAATCCTCCCTATGATACCTTGTGAAGTGAAATGATGCCCTGTCTGCTGGGAGCACGTGTCCAAGCTCCCCAGGGGGTAGTTTAAACGGTTGTGTTAACACACTCTAACATAACTAATAGTAACACTACTTTGAACGTTGTTTATAAATAGTAATTTTAAAAACCTCTGGGCACAGTATTGTGTCCTTGTGCATTGTATCCATTGACCCCCCACCTCTCTCTCTCTCTATCTTTCCGCCCCCCAAACACACACCTTAAACCAGCTTATATTTCAACTCTTTCTTGGACTCGAAATCAAGTTCTGTCGAAGGGTCATGAGGACTCGAAACGTCAACTCTTTTCTTCTCCGCCGATGCTGCCAGACCTGCTGAGTTTTTCCAGGTAATTCTGTTTTTGTTTTGGATTTCCAGCATCTGCAGTTTTTTTGTCTTTAAAATCCTCTGGATTTCAGTGTCAGAACAAGAACATGTTTCAGCAAAAATAAAAATATATAAACACTGAAAAACTGAACAGAACAAACCTGGGGAAATACACAGCAGGTTAATAACCATTACAAAGTGATAAGTTAATAGTCACTGTTTCAGGTGGGACTTCTTCAGAATGAACACTTCCCACCACCAGCGCCAACCCCCTCCCCCATCCCCCTCCCTGTGAAATGAACATTCCTCCACCCACTCATCCACCCAATGGCTCCCAGCCTGGATTGACATTCAGCATGAACCCAGTGAGAGGGTGAGCTGGCCCACGGGATGTCAGAATGGACAAGAGCTGGAAGTGGTTCCAATCAATGCGTTATAAGTTTCATTGTTAAAAACAGGAAACTTAATATTTTGTCAAGCCCCCATGTGCACACCTTTGGTGATTTATAATTTCTCACCCAGTCCTTTCCTCTGGTTTCAACATGGTGCATCCTGTGTTGGTTCAGCAGAGGTAGAGACAAACTGCTCAGGAGATGGGGGCAGAGTGTCGGGAGATGGGGGCAGTGTGTCGGGAGATGGGGGCAGAGTGTCGGGAGATGGGGGCAGAGTGTCGGGAGATGGGGGCAAAGTGTCGGGAGATGGGGGCAGAGTGTCGGGAGATGGGGGCAGAGTGTCGGGAGATGGGGGCAGAGTGTCGGGAGATGGGGCAGAGGGTCGGGAGATGGGGCAGAGTGTCAGGAGATGGAGACAGAGTGTGGGGAGATGGGGACAGAGTGTCAGGAGATGGGTGTAGGGTGTCATAAGACCATAAGACACAGGAGCAGAAATTAGGCCATTCAGCCCATCGAGTCTGCCCTGCCATTCAATCATGGCTGATAAGTTTCTCAACCCCATTATCCCGCCTTCTCCTTGTAACCTTTGATCCCTTTACCAAACAAGAATCTATCTATCTCAGTCTTAAATACATTCAAAGACCTGGCCTCCACTGCCTTCTGTGGCAATGAATTCCATATCGGGAGATGGGGCAGAGTGTCGGGAGGTGCAACATATACTGGACATGTTTCTCGTCTTCATAATTCACAACACTATTCCTGATGTCCATGAGCTGCCTCGCTTTGTTTCCCATTAATTCCATTTGCTGATCTATCAGTAATGGACTTGCTGCCATCTCGAACAAAACTGTTCTCACCACTAAGGCTCCGCTGGTATTTAATAGTCTTCATGACATCATCGCACTGGGACTGGATGACATCATTGGACTGGGACTGGATGACATCATTGAACTGGGACTGGATGACATCATAAGAGTCCATTGTTTCTTAATGACCCACATCAATAACAAGAGGAAATATTAATAAACCTGAGCACATTATCTAGGCTGACACTCCAGGGTGACATTGAGGGACTGCTGCACTGTCATAGACAGCATCCTTCAGATGGAACTTGTGGAGACTCCGGTCACAATCTTCCAATCCTCCTTATATAGTAGTGGTGTTAAAGGACTGACAGATTGTAAATGTTACACCCCTGTTCAAAAACACAGCAATTCCAGGACAATCAGCTTCACATCAGTGATGGGGAAAGATTGGAGACAATGATCTGGGAGAAAATCAATTGACATTTGGAAAAGTATTGGTTATTTCCAGCATTTTCTGTTTTTAATACTGATACTTCCCTGGATCCCAAGGCTCTCTGGGAGGTGTGGGGAGCTGGGAGTTGTCCAAGAGAGTAACCAAAGGTCTGAGAACTGAAAGAATCAAAGGTTAGAAAGGACAAAAGATCCAAAAATGGAGCAGTTGGGAACAGGACATCAATTAGTCTCCTCTTATCCTGGAGAAATCAAGGACTCGAAATTCCGAGAGTTTGAAACAAAACTGATTTATTTAACAGACATCAAGATATTAAATTTCAGCCCAGTCACAGGGATTATTAACATCAATAGAAACAAACCCCAACTGTCAGAATGAACATGGTTCAGTTCTGGACTTGATTAACAGCAGCAATAACAGCAGAATCCAACCCCTGCAGTCACTTGTGAACTCATTGCTGTCTGAGCAGGTGGATGACCAAGTGAATCCCTTCCCACATTTGGAGAAGGTGAACAGCCTCTCTCCAGTGTGAACTCGCTGGTGTCTCAACAGGTTGGATAAATGAGTGAATCCCTTTCCACACTCGGAGCAGGTGGACAGTCTCTCTCCAATGTGAATTCACTGGTGTACACTGAGGTGGAATGAAGGCTGAATCCCTTTTCCACAGGAAGTGCAGCTGAATGGCCTCTCCTTGTGTGAATTCGCTGGTGTTTCAGCAGGCTGGATAACTGAGTGAATCCTTTCCCACACTCGCAGCAGGTGAATGGTCTCTCCCAGTGTGAACTCGCTGGTGTTTCAACAGGTTGGATGAGTGAGTGAATCCCTTCCCACACTCGGAGCAGGTGAACGGTCTCTCCCCAGAGTGAACTCGCTGGTGTGACAGTAGGTTTGATGACTTAGTGAATCCCTTCCCACACTCGGAGCAGGTGAAAGGCATCTCCCCAGTGTGAACTCGCTGGTGTACTTTGAGGTTGAATGAAGTCCTGAATCTCTTTCTACAGGAAGTACAACGGAATGGCATCTCCTCAGTGTGAATTCGCTGGTGCTTCAGCAGGTCAGAGGACCCAGTGAATCCTTTTCCACATACCATGCAGGTGAATGGTCTATCTTCAGTGTGAACTCGCTGGTGTCTCAGCAGGGCGGATAACTGAGTGAATCCCTTCCCACACTGGGAGCAGGTGAATGGTCTTTCCCCAGTGTGAACTCGCTGGTGTGTCAGCAGGTTTGATGACTGAGTGAATCCCTTCCCACACTCAGAGCAGGTGAATGGTCTCTCTCCAGTGTGAACTTGCTGGTGTGTCAGCAGGTGGGATAACCACTTGAATCCTTTCCCACACTCAGAGCAGGTGAACGGTCTCTCTCCAGTGTGAATTCGCTGGTGTGTCAGCATGGAGGATAACTGAGTGAATCCCTTCCCACACTCGGAGCAGGTGAACGGCCTTTCCCCAGTGTGACTGCGTCGATGGATTTCCAGTTTGGATGGATAATTGAATCCTTTCCCACAGTCCTTACATTTCCACGGTTTCTCCATGGTGCAGGTTTCCCTGTGTCTCTCCAAGTTTGATGATCAGTTGAAGCCTCGTCCACACAAAGAACACGTGTACAGTTTCTCCCCACTGTGAATGGTGTGATTTTTTTTCAGGCTGTGTAACTGGTTAAAGCTCTTTCCACAATCAGTTCACTGGAACACTCTCACTCGGGTGTGTGTGTGTCTCGGTGCTTTTCCAGTTACACTGATGTTTGAAATCTTTTCCCACAGACAGAACAGACAAACGTTCCTCCCTCCACATTCAAAGGTGATGATATTCAGGTCCTGATGAATCGAGTAACTCTGTCAGATCTTGATGTGATGTTTGGTTTGAGTTTCCTGCCTGAAAATCCTCCCTTCTAATTCTCTGTAAAAGGCATTTACAAGAGTCATCACTGAAAGAACAGGACAGAAGTTCAGAACAGACAATTCTAGTTTCCATGGAACATTTTTTCCTCTCTTGTTCCCCAAAAGCTGCAAATCCCCGTCCCACACACTCTCCCGCCTCCTGGTACTGAAATCCAAACAGAATTTTGGACAATTCTTTCTGAATCTTCTTAACAAATTTCTACAACGGGAGGTGACAATATGTTTGATCATTCACTTCAGTGATTCCTCGTGACAAAACATTAATCTGAAACCCCCTGTCCGACCATACAGAATAGCAGATGTTAACCTTGTGTCCAAAACTTACTGTGTGGAGATTTAATGAGCGATCGTGAAGGTGGTTTCTCCAAACCTCCCAGGGTTTCCTTCCTTCCTTCTCTCCCTCTCTAACTAAGTTAAACCTGGGATCAGTCTCATAGCCCATTCTGGTTCCTGCTTCTCTTCCTGATGACTAATTAACTCCAATTAAACACTGAGAAGACTGAAGACACAGTTTTCGGCCCCTGCTCCAATCTCCATTTCCCAGATACCAACTCCATCCCTCTCCCTGGGAACAGTCTGAGATTAAACCAGTCTGTTCACAACCTCGGTGTCACATTTGATCTCGAAATGAGCTGCTGACCTCATTCTGTGCCATCACTAAGATCACCTGTTTCCACCTCCGTAATATCAGCTGACCTCAGCCCTGTCTCAGGAGTGTCTCACTGCCATTTTTATCTCCAGACTCGACCATTCCAACACACTCCTGGCTGGTCTCCGACATCTACCCTCCGTAACATTGAAGACATCCATATTTTTCCTGTCTGTGTCTTCACTCACAGCTAGGCCCATTCCCTGACCTTTCTTGCCTCCCGTTCAAGCAGTAACTTGATTTTAAAATTCTCAGCCTTGTTTTCAAATCCTCCCATGGCCTCCTCTCTCCCAATCTCTAGCAGACCCACAACCCGTTATGATATCTGCACTGCTCTAATTCTAGCATTCCCTGTTTTAATTGCTCCACCATTAGTGTCCGTGCCTTCAGTTCCCTTGACCCCAAGCTCTGAAATTCTCTCCCTCTGTCTACCACACTTTCCCCCTTTAAGACAATTGAGTATTAATAAAAAAATACATTTTGTCAAAATGTTTTATCTTGTACTCATCAGGATAGAGGAAGAATACTATATTTCAAAAATTATCAGTCGGGCTCATAATGTGGCTGACTTACACTTGCTAGAAGCTCCGTATGTTCATCCACAGGGGCCTGTCCTCCGCAGGCAGAAGGAACAAGTCCAGGCACGGGGTCTTTTGTGGAATTAAACAAAAGCAGAGGGGATGACAGCTCCTTGCTGTGTTCTCTATGGCAACAACCAATCAGAGCAGACGGGCCAACCAATCTGCACCCTTTTCTCATACATTAGAAATTGTGGTTCCCTTTGAAATTTGGTATTCTTGTGTCTGTCCTGGTGAGTGCAAGTCGAAAAGCTTTGGCAGCTTGTCTCTTTTTACAGTTATAATCAAATTCCGTACAACCAAACTACTATTTAAATATTTTGGACACCTCTTTGTGTCTGGATGTCACACGTTGTTTTATAATTTCCCTGTGAAGCTCATTGGGATGATGTATGATGTTAATAGAAGTTGTTGTTGTTTCTGACTGTTACCCTGATCTCCTGTTTTACAACAACCCATTGATTTCACACCAAACTCTATCTCTGATTTATTGTCCCTCCTGCAGGTCATTCATCCATTTCTGCAGCCTCTGTAAAGATGGCGCCCACGCATGCGCCCTGTTGGACATTGCCCCCTACAAATATGGTGACCGCACATGCGCTCTGCTGCTCCTTGCCCCCGCCAAAATGGTTCCTTATTGAGGGTTTAGGACAGAGACCGTGAATCCATAAAGCCTCCCGACTTACCCTCCAACCCTATCTATGCTCACGGGTTTTTTTTTTTCCAGCTCTGATTCCACACTCGGTCTTTGTAAATCCCACGTTTTAAATCCGCTCGCTCGAGCTATCCTCACGTCTGACTTCACGCTCTGCACATGCTCCAGCTCACAATGATTGACGGCAGCTCCGGACCAATAGGAAGAGCCTGGAGGATAGAACGTGAGCGGCAGGTCCTCCGACCAATTGGAGTGAATGAGGGGCGTGGCCGGTCTTACATTGAAGCATGCGCACTACCAGTGCTGAACTAGGATAAAGGTGGTCGGGTGACAGTCCAGCGGGTGAGAAAGGGCCGAGTGCAGGAGAGGAATGGAGCTGGAGAATGGACTGGGCGGGTTCACAAACACCCGGTGTAGGACTCCAAACCCGAATTAGAAACTCCCGGAGCCGAGTTTACACCGAGTGTTTGGAAACTCCTTTTCCAGAGGGTTAGAAGGGCAGGATTTACACACAACAAACTCAAACCAAGAGAAATGTTTGTTTCACCTCAATTTCTACCCCTGACTGACAGGGAATTTTTTAATAATCTTTTTACAGGATTTCCAATGGGAAGGATTTGCAGATGCAGAAACTCAAACCAAACATCACATCAAGGTCTGACAGAGTCACTCGAGTCATCAGGACTTAAATGACTTTGACTGTGGAAGGAAAAAGGTTTGTCTGGTCTGTTTGTGGGAAAAGCACCGAGATTTTCAAAATCCTGGTTAGACTGCACCTAAACCACTGTAATAAAAATTAAAAATGCTGGAAGTGCTCAGCAGGTCTGGCAACATCTGTGGAGAGATACATAGTTAACGTTTCAGGTCAACATGACCTTTCATCAGAACAGGAATACTGTGTTCAGTTCTGGGCAGCACCTTAGGAAGGATTAACTACATTGGCCTTAGTGGGAGAGCATTGCAGATGTACCTGAATAACTGGATTCCAAGGGTAAAATTATGAGGAGAGGTCAAACAAATGTGTCAGAGTCACTGCAGCACAGAAAGAGCCATTCAGCCCATTGAGTCCAAGCCAGCTCTCTGTAGAGCAGTCCAGTCTGTCTCATTGCCCCGTTGTGTCTTCAACTCCCTGCATATTTATTCCTCTTAAATGCTGGTCCAATTTAATTTTAAAGCATTGATCATGTCTGCTTCCAGCCTGCTCGTAGGCAGTGAGTTCTGGGTTATTACCACATGTTGTGTAAAATGTTCCTCCCTGCATTTGCCCTGTATCGATTGCCCAAAACCTTCAATCTGTGTCCCCCTAATCCTTGTAGCATCACCAACTGGAAACAACTTTTTCTTTGTCGACCTTATCTAAACCTGTCACAATCTTGTCCACCTCTATCAAATCTCCCCTCAACTCTGTAACTCCAAGAAGAACAACTTCAGCTTCTCCAATCTCACTTTGTAACCGAATTCCCTTTTTCCTAGAACCTTCTGGTAAATCTCCTCTGCATCCTCTCAAGGACCTTCACGCCTTTCCTAAAGTGTGGAGACCAGAACTGGATGCAATACTCCTGTTGTGACCTAACCAGAGCTTTATAACGGGTCAGCTTTTTTTCCCTGCGTTTATACACATTAAATCTGCTTATGAAACGCACGATCTCCTACATTTTGCAAACTGCTCTCTCAATATGTCCTGTTGCCTTCAAATGTGTATGCACATTACTCCCAGTTCTCCCAGTCCCTACACACTCTTTAGGACTGTACCATTGAGTACCCTATTCATTCTGCCAATATTCATCATCTCACTGTGAGGTTTGTATTCCCTGGAATTTAGAAGATTGAGGAGGATTTTCTCGAAGTTTTCATGATATTAATTGAAAATGGTGTGGTAGATAGAGGGGAACTATTTCCATTGGTTGGGGAATCCAGGACTGAGGAACATAGTCTAAAAATTAGAGCCAGACCTTTCAGGAATGAGATTAGGAAAATCTTCTCCAGGTAAAGTTGGGAGAAGTTTGGAATTCTCTTCCTGAATTAGCAGTACATGCTTGATCAATGTTCAGTTTCAATATGGCATTGATAGATCCATCCTAACCCAAGGTATAAATCAAGGGACATGAGACAAAGGCTCACAGATCAGCCTGATCTGATTGCATGGTGGGACAGACTCGAGGGGCTAAATGGCCAACTCCTAGAATCATAGAAACTTACAGCACAGGAGGCCATTCAACCCTTTGTGCTTGTGCTGTCTCTTTGAAAGAGCAGTGGTGTTTAGTCCTACACACCCACTTTCGGTTTGTAACCCCGTAAGTTCCTCAATCCCAAATCCCTGTCAACTTCCTTTTAAAATTCCTGATGGAATCAGGTTCCAGCACTTTTTCAGGTAGAATGTTCCAGATCCTGACAACTCTGTTGATGCAGAAACTGCTGAACTCGATGTTGAATCTGGAAGGTTGTAAAGTGCCGAATTGAAAGATGAGCTGCTGTTCCTCGAGCCCCCATTGAGCTTCATTGGAACAGTGCAGGAGGCCAAGGACAGAGAGGTCAGAGTGGGAGTGGGGCGGAGAATTACTCGTACCAAGTCTTATTCACCTATCACCCATGTGCTCACTGACCTACAAAGGATCTAGGATAAGAAGCATCCACATTTTATAATCCTCATCCACTTTTTGAAATTCCATGTTGGTCTCGCCCCTCCCTATCACTGTAATCCAGCCTCACAACCCTCTGAGATGTTCGTGCTCCTTTCGTTCTGACCTGCTGAGCATTCTGTCAGTTTCCATGGCCCCAAGCCCTGGAATTTTCTCCCCAAACCTCTCTTCCTCTCTACTTCATTTTTCTCCTTTAAGACACTCCTTAAAACCTACCTCTTTGACCAAACGTATGGTCACCTGGCCCAATATCTCCTTGTTTGGCTCAGTGTCAAACCTTGCTTTTAACCTTTCTGTGAAATGCTTGGAATATTGTCTTATATTGAAAATGCCATATAAATACAAATTGTTGCTGTTGATTTGGAGATATATCACTGTTCCTTCATCATCACTGGGTGATGATCAGGTGAATAACCTGCAACTCCTTACCTAACAGCGTTGTGGGAGCACCTTCACCACACGGACTGCAGTGGTTCAAGAAGGTCAAACATCATCTTCTCCACAGGCAACTGGGGATATCAAAAATGACGCTGATATCTGTGGGGAGAGACAGAGTTAACATTTCAAGGTGTGCAGAATGATTTTTCTAAATTCAAGTGGGCATCACTGTCTCGGCCAGCATTCAGAGGGCAGTTAAAAGTCAACCACTGCTGTGGTCTGGAGTCACGTGTAGGCCAAGACTAAGGACGGCAGATTTCCTTCCCTAAAGGGCACTAGTGAACCAGGTGGGTTTTTACAACAATCATCAGTGGTCATCATTAGACTCTTAATTCTAGATTTTTTTCCTGGAATTGAAATTCCACCATCTGCCATGACAGGATTTGAATCCGGGTCCCCAGGATATTGCCCTGGGTCTCTGGATTACTCGTCCAGTGACAATACCATCACTCCATCGCCTCCTCTCAGGCAGTAAAAATGGTGCCAAATGTGATGGTCAATATCAGCTCAGAAGTGGAATAGAAATGGACTATAGGTCAGGAAAAGCAATTCCTGACTGTGAAAGATACTGTGGGAAGATAAAGCTGGGAAGCCAGCAGCACATGGTCAGGGGGTGGGCAATGGTGGAAACCTCATTTAGACACAATCGACAGTAGTAACAGTAAAATACTAAACATAACTCAAATACATCCATTATTAGAGACAGGAGAAGTTTAAAAATGGCAGTGAAGTGATCAGGGAGGGCAGAGGTGAAACAGATCAATGGATGAACATGGATTCAGATCCACAGTGAAGGAGCCACACCAGCCCCAGAGCCATGGGGCCTCTCACAGATACAGAGCATAGACCTAAAAGCTCTAAATTGTAGGTGGATGGTGAAAAACAGTCAACTCTGAAACACTTTCAGTTTTTAACTTTAAAATCTCCTGCTGGAGCCTGCAGCTGGAAAGATATCAGAAACACTGGAGTCAGAGAAAAATCTCCCAGTTGAGGAAATATCCGGGGAGCCGGGTGATGTCACTGTATAATTGTCGATGTGTGATGATGTCACAGTGTAATTGTCAATGTGTGATGATGTCACAGGCACAAAAACAGAACATCTGGGTCTGTGTAAACCAGTGATCACCACATGTTGTGAAGGATGTAAGGGTACAGAGGTGATTAACCAGAATGGTTCAAGAGATGAGGGGTTTCAACTGTAAGATGAGGTTCGAGAAACTGGGGTTGTTCTCCTTGGAGTAAAGGAGATTGAGGGAAGATTTGATAGAGGGGTACAGGATTATGAAAGTTATTTAAATTAAAGCTGTTCCCATTAGCTGATTATGAAAGAATTAAGGGACAGAGTTTTAAGATTTTGGGCATGATCCACAAGGGGGATGCCAGGAAGTTTTTTTTTGACCCAGTGGCTGGTAATGACCTGGAACTCAAAGCTTACATTGAAAGGCTGGTGATATTCAGGTCCTGGTGAATCTAGTGACTTTCCGATTTTGATGTGATGTTTGGTTTTGGTTTTGGTTTCTCATCTCCCTTGAGTTTGCCCTCCTCGTCTAATATCCTGTAAATAGAGTTCACAAAATCCATCAGTCAATCCCGAAAAGAAATTCAGAAAGGCCAAATGTTTCTCTTGGTTTGAGTTTGCCGTGTGTAAATCCTCCCCTTCTAAGCCCCTGCGAAAGGAGTTTCCAAAATCCATCCCTGTCAATCCAGGATAGAAATTCACAACATTCTATTCTCCTGCTGCCTGGACCAGGATGACTGCGCATGCGCCTTGCTGCACATTGCCCCCTATAAAGATGGCGGCCGTTAACCCGGGCCTGGCGAAGGGAGAAATCCAGACTTTTTCGACCCGTTTTCTGCAAACACAAGACCGGTACCTTGTTATTTGGGGTCTGCGGCCTGCACTGTGTCTTTATGAAGCTTCCCTGCCCACTCCGCGGGCTCCATTCCTCCTCACACACCCACTAACTCTGTTAGTTTGCTCCGCTCGACATTCTCTCAACCGCTCTGAGCAGCTTCAGTCACAGACCAGCACTGCGCATGCTCATGAAACAGACGAAATGCGCATGCCCCACCACATGCAGCAATGCGCATGCGCAGAAAGCTGCTGGAGTGAGGATAGGGTACCTTCTTTCTCGCAGTGAAACCTGGGTCTCCGCTCCGCCATTGAAAGACCATATTATAGCTCAGAAACCTATGTCCTATAGAGTTCACAAAATCCATCAGTCAATCAGTCAAAACCTATGTATTCAGAATACGATGGGTGACATAGGGGCAAGACTTAAAATTGTTGAATCAATTGATTCAGCGGCCAAATTTCTCAGGGCTCCACCACAATTCTTGCCTGGACATAATAATCCTTCAGTTAGATCTGAACTCAGTGCAGTCTCAGCAGGTGGGGTGAGCTCGTGACTTTTCCCCCTATACGTGGAACATTTAAACCATGTCATGCTATTATCATTTCTCTGATTGTGGATCAAATCCTTTGAACTTATAAAGTTGGGATGTTAACTGGTGGGAAAACTGAATAAAGCCCTTTGCACACGTGAAGTATCTGAATGGTCTCACACCAGCAAGACTGTGTTCCTGTGTCAGTAAACAGGATGATAGTGAGCCCCTTTCCAAGTCCAGATGGTAAACAATCTGTTTACAGTGTGAATTTACTGACACATTTTCAGCTCAGACATGATCTCCAAATCTACTGGTAATGGGTTCAACATTCTTAGCACTACATAAGGAAAAGGAGCAGGAGTAGCCATTCGGCCCCTCAATCCTGCTCCGTCATTTAATAAGATCAAGGCTGATCTGATAGTCACCTGAAATCTGTACCCCAACTATCTCCAATAATCTGTCTCACCCTTGCTTGCCAAGAATATATCCACCTCAGCCTTAAAAATATTTATCGACTCTGCTTCCACAGCCTTTTCAGGAAGAGAGTCATAAGTTTCATGACCCACTGAGAGAGAAAAAAGTCGCCTAATCTCTGTTTTAAATAGGTGAACCCTTATTTTTAAACAGCGATCCCGAGTTCTAGATTCTCCCACAAGAGGTAACATCCTGTCCAAACCCGCCCTGTCAAGGTCTCAGGGTCTTATATGTTTCACTAATCAGGAAAAGAAAAGAAAAGCATTGCAAATGCTGGCTATCTGAACTGGTAGCGTCTGTGGAGAGAGAGACATCGTTTTCATTTCAGGTTTGTTGCCTTTAATTAGAACTGCACTGCATCTGAAATGTTAATTAAGCCTCTCAATCCATAGATGTTGCCAGATGAGGTCAGGGAGCTCAAGAGGGAAATGAAAATCCCCTTTGAGGAATGGAATCCAATGAGAATGAAGGGTGAACTGGAGAAAGTCAAGGCACCTTTCCCTTCTTTAAGATGCTGGAAAATAGATTCTGATGTTATCAGTGAAATTAACTGATCTGAGATATTGAAATGATTCTCATTACTGCACATCAGGAATTCAAAGCTAATATCGGCTTCGGGACAAACAGAATACTTGGTAACAGACAAGACAATGAAAGGCTCGAAGGGAAATGACACCAGTTGTAGGAGAGCTGATTCCCGGTGACTTGGATGTGTCTGTAGTGGGTGGGATCAGACTGTTTCCATGAATCCATAATGAATGTCTCACCCATTTTTTGGAAGTATAAAACTGATAGCATGTGATAGCCGTCTCGGTAGTGGCAATCTGAAGATTAGACTCACTGACACCCTGGTTCGGATACCTTTTCGGTCAGGTTTGTGTAAGTGTCTGTGATGCAATTGGTCAGCATGTTTGCCTGTTAACTGAAAGGTTAGTGATTCAAAACCACCCAAGGGGTGAAGGTTTTTACTGTTTTTCCCCCTCATCACCAATCATTGCCACACAGTTCTGGATTGTGATTGGATACTTGGGCTGCAAGATGTCATCCCCAAAATGGTGGCAAGTCTTTTGCTGTCCAGTCAGCTCCCGCAAAAACAGCTTCTTTTTAAAATTACATTTTCTGTCAAATACAGTGAGAAAAGATTTGGACCCACTCTGTACCCCACTAGAAATCCATGAAAATGTTGGAATCAAACGAACCCATCAATTACTAAGTCTTCCTCAGCTCCATGGTGAGTGAGACAGGAAAAAGCAGAAAAGCAGCAATATTCCGGCCCCGTACTCTCCAATCACCTGCTGCCAGCAGAAAGCAGCGACTGCAGCTTCAATCAGGGGTTACTGCCCATCCCTGGGACGCGAGGTACTCCAACCTGGGCCAAACCTCCCAATACACCGAGCGCAGGCTCAGGTAGATTATATCCTGATTACTAAACCTCCGAGCAGCATTTACAGAATACCCGAGTGAGTGAGTCACAAATAAAAGTCACACCAACTTTCTAATTCTTTTCGCTATAAAATTCCTTCATTTTATTGAAAAGCTGACTGTTGTGAATCTGAAAATGAGCACCATGGGATTTGTGTTACCGAGTGATTTGTTTTCCATTGTTTGTCTGTCAGGTTTGCAATTCAATTTCTGTTGGATATTGAAGCGAATCTGATTTCAAAATGAGGACAAAAAGCAGGTAAATATTAAATCCAGGAGAAAATCCTGAGGAAAATCGAGCACAGTATTTGGAAGGAGATGCAGCTAAGAAGTGGAAGATGTGAATGAAGTTATTGATGATTGAACGGAATGCATTGCAACCTTGGGGCTTTTGTAGGCCGATTACGTCCCACACTTTAAGCTTCCAACCAAGTTGAGGTATCAGGTGGAAAGCAATAGGTTTATCCATGTATGTTGGGATACGAGTCAGTTTTTCTCATTCCTGGCTAGATCAGTCAGTAGGATATGAAACTCTTAATCTCAGGGTCGTGTGTTTGAGCCCCACGTTGGGCACTGTAACTTTTTGAAAATCTGATTAAGAGTTGTACGGTCTGGAAGCTTTGACTCTGTTTCTCCCTCCAGCTGCTGAGCTTTTCCAGCATCTTCTGTGTTTGTTTCAGGTTTCCATCATTTGCAGTAATTTGCTTTTATCTTTTTACTTTTAAATCTTGCTGTTTAAAAAAGAACACCAACTAATCACTGCGGCTCCTGTGAAACTTACAAGCCAGACATTCATCACTGAAAATAACTGACATATCAAATTCAAAGCACTTTATTGTCGCATTTCTTCCTGCTTCTGTCTCTGCCTCGCCTCCAGCTCCCTCTGCCCGTCCAGCCCCCAGGTTAATGAGCTGCTCGATGCAGACACAGTCAGTTCGTGGGAATGGGTAAAACTCTAGGGTAAAGAGACACATGGATCTCATCTTTCTGGTTCTCCCAGATACTGATTACAGGAATGTGCCTTGTGCCGATAATCCACAGTCACTCTCCTCCCCATTGTTCAGCTTTGAAATTGATTTTCACACTGGATTTCAATGTGCAGAAAGCAGAGCTGTGATCAGCTTATATTGTTCAGCAGATGTACTGCAAGAAGGTACTTTGCTTTGTAAACAGCCCTTCTCCTCTACTCTTCCTTCACTGCCACTCACGAGTGTGATGCTTTCCAGATCTGAGGCGAAATTTAAACCCTCACTCCTCTGATTATGGTGAAGCCTTTAAACGTTTCTAATCAATCAATGAGATATCAACACTCATTTAAAAAAAAAATCAATAAATAGACATTTCCAGACCGGGAATTGAACCCGGGCTGTGGCGGTGTGTGCACCGAATCCTAAACAGTAGACCACCAAGAAAATTGCATGAAAGTTTTTTCGATTTGGCTTATCTCCGCTGCTTTTGCCTATTGTTTTTCATTTCAGATCTCTTTCACCACAAAACTGTCTGTTTAGGTTCAAGATAAACAATTTTGTCAGCCAATGAAAACAACGGTTGCTCTGAGCTGGAACATGAAACCGACAGTTAAGTGAAATAGTCCCACAAGCTGCTCATGCGCAACTTTCAGTTTCCAAAACCCTCCACCCTATTCGCTGTCGGTCCAACGGAAGGGCCAATCCCGAGTCACTGGACTTGAGTTCGGTTGAACACAAGTGACTTCTTCACCAATGAGAAGAACCATTGCTGTAAGTTGGAACATGAAATCGATACTTTCTTCCTTTGAGACAATTATTAAAGCCTCCCCCTTTGACTGAGCTTTTAGACATCTGACCAAATATGAGGTTCGGTGTCACACTTTGAGATAAAATGCTCACGGGGAACGCCTGGTGACATTTCAACAGGTTACGGACGCTTTATATATACAAGTTGTTGTTGTTATAGGATATATATAGAAAGGGCCAGTCTCCTGTTTTACCTTTCACGCTGATACTTTTCTCATCGACATTTTAACCTGAACTAATGTGAATTAAGTTTGCGACATTAAAAAAGTTTTCACCCCCTCAGGAAACTGAAACTCATTGACAATCACAGAGGAACAGACACAGAGATATACACCGAGAGTGAAAGAGGCCTAAGGAGAGGCACACACCTAGAAAGCAAGGATGTCACCAACTTGACTCAGTGTTTGTCCTATTGCCGAAAGCAAATTTCCTGAATGCTGACAAATGAATGGAAATCAGAAAATACAGACGTATTTGGATGGATTTCCATATAATTAACTGATAATCAATGTGGTTAAAATCACAAATGGTGAAAAATTTAGTCAGCAGGATTCCAACCATCATGTTCATATTTACAACAAACGTAACTTATCGAACTTTCATTCACTCAAATAAACATGCTTGGAAAATGCTCTTGCCAGGTATCAAACCGCAGCTCCATCGTATGTGAAGTGAATATGACCCCACTCGCCTCTCTAAACCCTGCGCTGTAAAGATCCAAATGGAGCTGTCTGGAATGTTAAACTGTGACGTCATGCAGCAGCACTTTGGGTCTTTGTTTTGAAGAAATGGAATTCGGCTGTTCTCATTAGGAATGCTGGAGACAGACTGATCAACAACGTCATCATCAAATAGCACAGCGCAGTAAGAGGACCTTCCACACATCGTATCTATGTCAATTTTGTACAAAGAGCTTTATAATTAATGACAATTTCCTTCTCTTTCTCCTTAGCCCTGTTTTTTTCGCTTTCAAGCCATTGAACAATTCCCATTTGGAAATCGGTGTTAAGGAAATCAAGACTGAAAGCTTCAGCTGGTTCCTCACCTGCGCAAATATGTCAGCCTTGCTCCAGGGTCTGATGTTTGCAGTGCATTACTTTGGTCAGACGTTCAAGGCAATGTAATTTGCAGCTAAACCTGGATGTGGAGGTGGTGCCAGTCAAGTAGACTGCTTTGGCCCTGGACAGTGTCCAGCTTCTTCAGTATTGCGGGGGCTGCACTCATCCAAGCAAGTGAGGACTATTCTATTACATTCCTAACTTGTGCCTTGTAGATGGTAGACAGGCATTAGGGAGTCAGGAAGTGAGTTACACGTTGCACGATTCCTAACCTCTGACCTGCTCTTGTAGCCACAGTGTTTATATGGTTATTCCAGTTCAGTTCCTGGTCAATGGGAACCCCCAGAATGTTGATAGTGAGGGATTCAGTGATAGTAATGCCATTGAACATCAAGAGGTGATGGTTGGATTCTCTAGTGTTGGAGATGGTCATGGCCTGACACTTGTGCGGTGCAAATGTTACTTGTCACTTGTCAGCCCAAGCCTGGATATTACCCAGCTCTTGCTGCATTTGGACATGGACTGCTTCAGTATCTGAGGAGTCGGGTATGGTGCTGAACATAGTACAATCATCAGCTAACTTCACCACTTCTGATGTTATGATGGATGGAAGTTTATTGCTTAAGATGGTTGGGCCGAAGACACTACACTAAGGAACTCCTGCAGTGATGTCCTGGAGATAAGATGACTGACCTCCAGCAACCACAACCATCTTCCTTTGTGCTCGGTATGACCCCTGATTCCCATTGACTCCAGTTGTGCTCGGGCACCTTGATGCCACACTCGGTCAAATGCTGATTTCGCCTCATCTCGGGAGTTCAGCTCTTTTGTTTATATTTGAGCCAAGGCTGTAATGAGATCAGGAGCTGAGTGGTCCTTGTGGAACCCAAGCTGGGCATCAGTGAGTAGGTTATTGCTAAGTCAGTGCTGCTTGATAGCACTGTTGATGACCCCTTCCATGACTTTGCTGATGATGGAGAGTTGTCTGATGGGGTGGTAAGTGGCCGGGTTGGATCATTCTGACTCTTTCTTTCCCAGTTTGGTCAGAAGAACGAGGAGAGACAGGATAAATTGCAGGATTCCAGGGAAAAGTTCAGGTAATGGCAGTGACAGGAAGGGCAGAAAGAACTCTTTCTCCGCTCTAACCATTGCATGATTTCATACAAATAATAGTGACAAAAAGAGAGCTTCTGTAGTCGTGGCCGAGTGGTTAAGGCGATGGATTAGAAATCCATTGGGGTTACCCTGCACAAGATCGAATCCTACCGACTACGTTTCTCATTAATTTAGATTTTAACCGCGCACAGACAGAGCTAATTATCGTTTGAATCGAGGGAAAGCGATCCAAACACATCCGTGTTCTCTTATTTCCATTCATTGTCAGCCTTCTGCAAATCTCCAGTCGGAAATGGAAAACGGAGCCAATTTGGTGACATGATTTCACTCTGGCATTTGTCTCCCCTTAGGCCTCTGTCACTCTCGATGTCCATTTCTGTGTGTGTTTCTCTGTGTGGGTCAATGCGGTTCAGTTCCCTGAGGAGGTGAACACATTTTTACGAGCACAAACTGTATTCACATTAGTTGTGCAACCTCACATTTCAATTTTACAGTGAAAAATATCAGGATGAAAGAGGAAAGAGTAGTTTGTCTTTTTCAATGTATGGACTACAACATCCTAATAAGACGTCACAAGGCGTTCCCCAGGAGCATTTTATCACATGTCCAGGGCTGAGGAAATTCAATTTTGTGGAGAGATTATAGAGACTGGGATTGTTCTCTTTAGAGTAAAGAAGTTTAGGTGGAGATTTCATGGAACTGTTCAAAATTAGGTGGGTGGGGGCAGTGGGGATGGGCGGCTTAATGGTAAAAATAGGGAGAAACTGTTTTCACTGACGGGGGTCAGTAACCACAGGATTGGGATTTAAAGATAGTGAAGGAAAGACAGACTTGCCTTTATACAGTACATTCCTGACCAGCGGATGTCTGAAACCACTTTCAAACCAATTAAGCACTTGTTGAAATAAAAATAGAAAATGCTTGAGAAACTCAGCAGGTTTTGCATTCCACAGACGCTGTCAGACCTGCTGAGTTATACCTGCGTTTAATGTTTTTATTTCAGATTTCCAGTATTTTGATTTCCAGTATTTTGCTTTTATTGAAGTACTTTCTGAACGAGAGTCATTGTTCTCATGCAGGGAACACGGCAGCCAATCACTGCTCAGCGAATAGGGTGGAGGGTTTTGGAAATTGAAAGTTACGCATGTGCAGATTGTGGGACTATTTCATCTCACTGTCGGTTTCATGTTCCAGCTCACAGCAACTGGTGTTTTCATTGGCTGACGAAGTCGTTTATCTTGAACCTAAACAAGCAGTTTTGTGGTGAAAGAGATCTGAACTGAAAAACAATAGGTAAAAGCAGCGTAGATAAGCCGAATCGGAAAATGCCGGTGGAGCTTCCCTGGTGGTCTAGTGGTTAGGATTTGGCGCTCTCACCGCCACGGCCCGGGTTCGATTCCCGGTCAGGGAATGTCGATATATTGTATTTGTTGAAATGAGTGTTGTTCACTCATTGATTAAAAACGTTTAAAAACTCCACCATAATCAGAGGAGTGAGAGTTTAAGTTTCGCCTAAGATCGGGAAAACATCACACTCGTGAGTATCAGCGAAGGGAAGAGGAGAAGGGCTGTTTACAAGGCACTGACCATAGAACTGTCGGTGTGAGGCAACATAAGGGTGGGAGCAGTGCCAATTTTGCTGCCTACTGTTTGCATTGGCACAAATATCACTCCTGATGGATCAACCAATCACTACTGCTCTTTGAAAGCAGCATGCCCGGCCGAATGGCCACTTTCTGTGCTGTGACTTTCTATAATTTTATGTTTCCCAACAGCACGAGTCATTCTGCCATTTTGTAACCCACTCGAGCGAGATGCACTTTCTTACCTTGTATTCGCCTCTTTTGAAACCTAAATACGGAGCGAGTTTTCTTATCATTTCCAGCACGACATTAGTCACGAGACTAAATGAGCGACACATTAATGTTGCCAATCCTTCACTGGAGCTCACTGCCTCCAAAGAGCACTGTTATCATCAGCCTGTTATGCACCTTCTAGCAGTACATCTGCTGAACAAATATAAGCTTATCACAGCTCTGCTTTCTTCACGTTGAAATCCAATGTGAAAATCAATTTCAAAGCTGAACAACTAGGAGGAGAGTGACTGTGGATAATCGGCACTGTGCATCTTCATGTAATCAGTGGAAGAATCTGGAAGAATCAGGAAGATGAGATCCAGGTGTCTCTTTACTCACGAGTTTTACCCATTCCCACGAACAGACTGTGTCTGCATCAAGTAGCTCATTGACCTGGGAGCTGGACGGGCAGAGGGAGCTGGAGGCGAGGCAGGGACAGAAGCAGAAAGAGATGCGAAATGAAATTACTTTCAATTTGATGTGTGTCAGTTGTTTTCAGTGGTGAATGTCTGTCTTGTAAGTTTCACAGGAGCCGCAGTGATTAGTTGGTGTTTTTTAAGCAGTAAGATGTAAAAGTAAAAAGATAAAAGCAAATTACTGCAAATGATGGAAACCTGAAACAAAAATAGAAAATGCTGGAAAAGTTCAGCAGCTGGAAGGAGAAACAGGGTCAACGTTCCTAGTCCGTACGACGGTTATTCAGATTTTTAAACAGCACCCAACTTGGGGCTCGAACCCACGATTAAGAGTCACATATTCTACCGACTAAGCTAGCCGGGAATGTGTGAAGCTGTTTCGTATCCCAACATACATGGATGGTTTTGTTGCTTTCCACCTGATGCCTCAGCTTGGTCGGAATTTTAAAGTGTGGAACGTAATCGGCCAACAAATGCCCCAAAGTTGCAATTCATTCCTCTCAATCATCAATAACATCATTCACATCTTCCCCTTCTTAGCTGCACCTCCTTCCAAATACTGTGTTCGATTTTCCTCAGGATTTTCTACTGGATTCAATACTTAGCTGCTTTGTGTGCTCATTTTGATATTATTGGCATCAACATCCAACAAAAATTGAGTTGCATACCTGATGGACAAACAATGGAAAACAAGTCACTTATAACTCAAATCTCATGGTGCTCACTTTCAGATTTACAACAGTCAGCTAATCAATAAAATGAAGAAATTTTACAGTGAAAAGATTAGAAAGTTGATGTGACTTTTAATTGTAACTCACTCACTCGGGAATTCTGTAAATGCTGCTCGGAGATTTAGTGACCGGGATATAATCTACCTGTGTTTTCCTGAGCCTGTGCTCGGTGTATTGGGAGGTTTGGCCCGGGTTGGAGTATCTTGTGTCCCAGGGATGGGCAGTAACCCGCTGATTGAAGCTGCATCCGCCGCTTTCTGCTGGCAGCGGGTGATTGGAGAGTGCGGGGCCGGAATATTGCTGCTTCGCTGCTTTTCCCTGTCTCACTCACTGTGGAAATGAGGAAGAGGGAAGAATTGATGGGTTTTTTTGAATCCAATAACTTCATCGATTTCCAGTGTGTTGGATATCGGTACATGGTATGCTTAATTGTTTTCCCATTACATTTGAAACGAATATTCGAAAAAAAGCCACTTGCCTGGGAGCTCACTGGATAACATTGGAGCTGGCAACATTTCTGGAGTCTTGACATTCAGTTCAAGGACCCAATGACAACCAGAAACTGTGTGATAATGAAGGATGATGGGGAGTAAACAATGACAGCTTCGCTCCTGGGTGGCCTCGAACCACCAAACTTTCGGTTAACAGCCGAATGCGCTAACCGATTGCGCCACAAGGACCGTTAAGAATGCAGCTAGCGTGTCAGTGAGTTAAAGTTTCAGATTGCGGCGAATGGAATGACAACTGTTCTCTATCAGTTTTACTCTTCCAAAATAAAGGTTGGGACATTCATTGTGGATACATGGAAACAGTCTGATCCCACCCACTGCAGACACATCCCTGTCACCGGGAACCGGATCTCCGACAACCGGAGCCGTCTCCCTTCGAGCCTTTCGGTGTCTTGACTGTTGACAAGTATTCTGATTGTCCTGAAGCCGAAATTAGGTTTGAATTCCTGATGTGCAGTAACGAGAATCCCTTCAAAGTCTCAGATCAGTTAATTTCACTGATAACATCAGAGTCAATGTTCCAGCGTCTTAAAGAAGGGAAAGCACACCTTGACTGTCTCTGGTCAGTCAGACAGTTCACCCTTCATTCTCCCCTGATTCCGGTTCCCAAAGTCTTTCTGAAGATTCACAAAGCTGGAGACTGGGTTTTCTGTTTTGGTTCTTTCTCCAGTTTCCCATCTGCCAACTGACAATATTGTCCAAAATCTTGTCTCAATCCTCCGTCTTGCATCATGTCCAGAGATGAGGAAATTCAGTTTTATGGAGAGTTTGTGGACACCGGGATTGTCCTCTTTGGAGCAAAGAAGGTTCAACGGAGATTTCATGGAGCTGTTCAAAATGACGGGGGTGGGGGCAACGTGGACGAGGCGGTTTGATAGAGCAGATAGGGAGGGACTGTTTACACTGACGGGGCTCAGTAACCAGAGGACTGAGAGTTAAGATAATTAAAGAAGGACAGTCTTGCATTTTAATAGCGCTATTCCCGACCAGTGGATGTCTCAAAGCACTTTCCAGCCAATTAAGTACATTTTTGAAATAAAAACAAAAATGTTGGAAAACTCAGCAGGTTTCTCTCTCCACAGATGCTGTCAGACCTGCTGAGTTTTTCCTGCATTTTCTGTTTCCCTTTCCGGATTTCTGCAGTATTTTGCTTTTATTGAAGTGGAGCCATTGTTGTAATGCAGGGAACACGGCAGCCAATCACCGCTCAGGAAACAGCCAAAACCAGTGACGTCACAATGAGCAGACCAAATGCGGTTGGTTGAAGGATAAACACTGACCAGGCCACGTGGCTGCAACGTGAACCCACAGATTTTGATAATGGCTCTGCCCAGTTTTGAACCAGAGAACATTTCACATGTTAGACAAGAATGATAATCGCTGTACCACAGGAACAGGAAACAGTGCAAAGGCTCAATGGGCTTCACTAAAATGTACAGCTGTGACGTCATGCAGCAGCACTTTGGGTCTTTGTTTTGAAGAAATGGAATTCGGCTGTTCTCATTATGAATGCTGGAGACAGACTGATCAACAATGTCAACTTGTCATGATACAGCTCTACAGGAGGCCTTTCGGACAATCATTTTTATGTCAGTTTTGTACAAAGAGATTTCTAGTTATCTCAACTTCTTTGTCTCTTTTCATAACCCTGATTATTTTTCTCCCTTTCATGTCATCGTCCAATTCCCTTCTGAAAACTCTGAGTTAAGAAAAACACTATTGAAAGAGGTGCAGGAACTTCTGCAGTCTACATGCATAATGTGTGAAAATTAACAAAGCTTCCCTGACCCAATGACATGAAGATTTGGATTCTGAAACTTTTTACAGTTTTCAAAATTTTTGAAATAGTTGATGTCAAATCGAATTATCAAAAAATGTTTATCCTGACCAATCATCTCCTCATTTTTCTCAGTCAATAGATACAAATTCATTACCTATTACCAACACTTCATTGAGCAAACACGCACAGTCACACAGGGAAAAAAAGAAACATTGGAAACATCGAAACAATGAGACATTGAAAAAAGAATTTAGCAGTAGAGATGATTTCTGTATGTTACAAAATGCAGGATGATCTGATTAACTCGCGGAGTTATTTCGAGTTTCGAAATGACTTACCCCTGCTCCTTTGCTGCTGTTCAATTTCGTTGACAATACTATTGAAGGAAATTATGAATAGTGTGGACTACCGTGGCCGAGCGGTCTAAGCCGCTGGATTAAGGCTCCAATCTCTACGGAGGCGTGGATTCGAATCTCACCGCTGCCAAATATTTTTGTTATCCGCCTTTTAGGATCTGCAGCAGCACTTTTGAACCAACAGATAACAACTCACATGAAATCCAGCGGAGTGTGCGGTTTTTAACTTTGATAGGAGGAACGAGGTGAAACGACATAAACATGAGTTGCTGTAGGAAAAGGCGGGTTGTGGAATTAGAGTCGCTGAGCTGCTCTTCCAGACACTCGGCATGTGAATTGCCGTCTGATGCAGCCGTCTATGGTTTTATACAAACAACTTTCATGCAAATCTGGGTCTTCCACTGAGTTGTTAAGGTGACGGGTTTGAATGAATTGGGATCTCCACATGTAGGCTGGAATCCTGACAGCTACGCTTCTTATCATCCCTGAATTTTACTCTGTGCCTGCACAATTAATTGACGATTAAGTTGCATGAGAAACATCTATAACTTCCAGCGTTCTCTAATTTCCATTCGTCTGCAAGCATTCACAAAGGTTACAGCTACAAAGTGGAGGATGATGGAAATTGTCACTGAGCAACATTTAAAAAGACAGACACCGAGTCCTTGTGGTCAAGTGGGTAAAGCAATGGACACATCGAGAGAATTCATTTTTAAATACAAATAGTCCAAACTGAAATCACTCGGGCATTAGGAACTGTTTCTATTGCTGCCAGGTGTCGCAAGGAACAGGAAAGTAAAAGCTCAATAACAAATGTTGCAGCAACGGATAGGTTATAATCACCAGGAAAGGCTGAACAGCTTGAAACTCTTTTCTCTGGGAAAGAGAAGGCTGAGAGATGATCTGACAGAAATGGAAAGTTTTGCCCCTGTTTCGTCAGGGATTTGAGGTGAAATTTATTCACACAGCTGCAGGTTTACATCCTGTGAATCTGCATCAAACAAACAATGAAATGTTTAGACAGATATAAAGAAAGATTCAACATTGAGATGGAATTCTTAAGATCGTATTTTGTCATCCATTGAATCAACATTTTATCAAACTCTCTCTGTCATTAGATTACAAGAGTGACCACGTTTCAAAAATATTTAATTGTCAATAAGGAGCCTCCCATTTTCCTGAATTAGTGAAAGGCTCTGCTTTAATGTAAATCTTTATTTCTCTTTTTCTGTCTGTCAACCTAAAGATAACAATCATATGGAATGGTGAAGTGTATCTGTTCCTTTCTGTGTCCAGCCCTCTCTCTCCCTCTGTCTGCTTCTCTTTGTTTCTGTATATCTGTCTCGGTCTCTTCCACTCTCTCAGTCTCTCTGTCTGTGTCTCTATCTCTGTTCACTCTTGTGCTTTTTGTTCCCTCTATTCTCTCACTGCCTGTTTGCAACCAAGATTCACTGGATTGATTCCTGAGATGAGGATGAGAGATTCAGTGGGATGAGTCTGTTCTCTCTGGAGTTTAGAATAATGAGAGGTGATCTCATTGAAAAGTCTGACATTCTGAGCCAGTGAACATGCTGAGAGGCTGTTTCCCCCCCGGCTGGAGCGTCTAGAACTGGGCTCACATTCTCCGGATAATGTGTCAGCCATTTAAGACTGAGGTGAGGAGACATTTGTTTACTCAAAAGCTTGTGAATCTTTCGAATTGTGTAGCCCACATGTCTCTGGATCCTCAGTCGACGAGGATATTGAAGGCTGAGGTGAATATAGTTTTGGATTTTAAGGGAATGAAGGACTATCGGGATCGGATGGGAAATTGGTGTTGAGTTTCAGGATCTGTCATGATCTAATAAATGGTAGGGGAGGCTCAAGGAGGCTTATAGCCAATTCCTGTTCCTTTTTCGATGTTCTTAATGTTCTGTTTCAGTGGGAAAACCATCAAAGCAACGGGAAACAGCAGGTTGAGAGAGGTAGCCTGGCCGAACGGCCTAGGCGCTGGATTCAGGTTCCAGTCTCTGTGGAACCGCTGCCAAAGCTATAGGTGGTTCACCTGTGGGTCACTTTGAATGCTCTCTTCTGACGAAAAAGTGCCAGCTCAAAGTGAATGCGGGCATGTATTGGGTTTCATTTTAACTGGGAGAAGAAGAGTCAATGCAAATATTAATTGCTTTTGTGAGAACGTACGGCAGTAGAAGTAGCTGACTTGTTCTTCCAGACAGCCAGCATGGGGAAGATAAGCTGAAAGCCCGCCTTCTGTGCTGCAGCCATCTTATATACCAGCAACATTAACCTGTCCATAAGGCCAGTCGCCGTGGCCAAGTGGTTAAGGTGATGGAGTTCAAATCCATTGGGGCTTCCCCTTGCTCATTATTCCTGATTTTAAGTCTGTACCGACAGAGTTAATTCTCGGTTAGACTCAATCAAATCCATCCAAGTACTAAAGCATCCAAGGGGATTTTCCTATTTCCGTTCATTCACGAAAACATTCACGAAACCTGCAGTCCTAGCGGGACAAAAACGGAGCCAGGTGATGACATGCTTGCTTTCTGGGTGTTTGTCTCTCCTTGGATACAAACCCTTGCCCTCTGTCACTCTCGGTGTATAAATCTGTGTGTATCCCTCTATGTGTGTCGATGTGCTTCAGTTCCCTAATGGGGTGAACACATCTTTACCATCACGAACTTTATTCACATTTGTTGTGCAGATTCAGATCAAAATGTTACAGTGAAAAATATCAGGATGGAAGACGCAGGAGGAGTTTGCAATAAAAAAAGCTTGGAAAAACTCAGCAGGTCTGACAGCATCTGTGGAGAGGAAGACCGAGTTAATGGTTCGAGTCCTTATGATTCTTCATGAGTTCTGTTAAAGAGTCAGTCAAACGGACTCGAAACGTCAACTGTATTCCTCTCCACAGATGCTGTCAGACCTGCTGAGGTTTTCCAGCTATTTTTGTTTTTGTATCAGATTTCCAGCATCCGCAGCATTTTGCTTTTATCTTAGGAGTTTGCAATGTTTAGAAGGAGGTGCAGCTAAAAAGTGAAAGATTCAGCAACAAGTTTTCTTCTCATTTAACATGAGATTTGGAAGCAGTTCTGGGAGATATTTGTATCGGTGTCAACAATAAAACCTCCCCTATTACCGCTATATTTTGTCGTACACCACCATCTCTATTGTCAGTGCTTTGTAACCGATCACAGCCCTTCCCTCATTCCTTATCTTCATCTCTGTGTTTGTTTTCAACTGGTTGCGACTGAATGACATTTCCAACTCTGATGCAGAACACAAGCTCTCACGCCACTGAGAATATGATGATTTGCATCTCTCGCTTTTAATCAGTAAATTATTCAAGCTCATTTTAACAGTTTGCACAAGGTCAATAAATTACTACCCCTTGACCAGAAATCGGACCCTGGCAGCAGCCGTGAAAGCACTAAATTCTGACCAATAGACCATCAAGGAAATTGCATGCAAAGCTTACAACCTGGATTACCGATGTTATCTGTGCCTTTTATTTCCGGCCCCTTTCACCAGAGACACGTTTCAAACGAACATAGGAACATAAGGGAAAGGAGCAGGAATCGACCATTTGGCCCCTGAAGCCTGCCCCACTGTTCAATAAGATCATGGATGAACTGCTCCAGGTCTCAACTCCCCTTTTGTGCTCGCTCCTCATAGCTCTCAACTCCCCGATATTTTAAAAATCCAACTACGTCCTCTTTTAAATACTTTCAGTGATCTAGCCGCCACAACTCTCTGGGGTAGAGAATTCCAGACATTTATTACCTCTGAGAGAGGGAATTCCTTCGCATCTCAGTTTTAAATGAGTGCTCCCTTTTTCTGTAACTGTGTCCCCTAGTTCGAGATTCCCCACTAGTGGAAACATCTTCTCTACATCTGCCCTGTCAAGCCTCCTCAGAATCTTGTCCGTTTCAATAAGATCACCCATAATTTTATTAAACTCTAATGAATAAAGGCTTAACCTGTTTCACCGTTTTTGATAAGTCAGTCCCTTCATCCCAAAAATGAGCCTACTGAATCAAGATTCCCCACTACTGGAAACATCTTCTTTACATTAACCTGTCAAGCTTCCTCAGAATCTTGTAGATTTATAGAGGAGACTTTACTGTTTGCACCGATACAAATATCTCCCAGATCTAGTGCCAAATCTCGTGTTAAATGAGAAGAAAGCTTCTCGCTGAATCCTCTGCTTCATGGCTGCTCCTCATGCCAAACATTGCAAATCCCTCTTGCATCTTCCATCCTGATATTTGTCTCTACAACACTTTGATATGAAGCTGCACAACTAACGTGAATAAAGTTTTTGATGGTAAAACTGTTTTCAATCTCTTGGGGAACTGAGCCACATTGACACACACAGAGGAAAACACACAGACATATACACCAAGAGTTAGAGAGGGCAAGGGTTTGTCTCTAAGGTGAGGCAAACACCCAGAAAGCAAGAAGGGCATCAGCCTCGCTCTGTTTTTGTTCCATTTTGGACTGGAAATTTCGTGATTGCTTTCATCGATTAACGGAAATAGCTCCCGAGTTTCTCGATGGATTTGATTCAACATAACTGATAATTAATTCTGTAGACACAGAGTTAAAAGCAGAAATAATGAGATGCAGAAACCCCAATGGATTCCATTGCCTTATCCACTCAGCGACGATGACTAGTCCTATGGATAGTTTAATGTTGTTGGTATATGAGCACAGATGGCTGCAGCAAAGAAGGAGGGCATTCGGCCCATTATGTCCGTGCTGGCTGTCTACAAGGGCAACTCAAGTACTTCCACTACTGTGCATTCTCACAAAATCAATTAATATTTGTTTTGCTTCTCCTCCTTCTTCCAGTTAAAATGAAACCCAATAGACTCCCGCATGTACTTTGTGCTGGAACTTTTTCGTCAGAAGAGAGCACCCAAAGTGACTCAGGTGAACCACCTATAACTTAGGCAGCGGTTCCACAGAGACTGAAATCTGAATCCAGCACCTGAGGCCGTTCGGCCAGTATACCACGCTCAACCTGCTGTTTTCCATCCCCTTGATGGTAATTACACTGACATAGAACATTGACAGGATCAAAAAACGAACATGACTTGGCCATACGCCGCCTCGAGCCTCCTCCTCCAGTTCATAAGATCATGGTGGATTCCCAATCTCAACACCAATTTCCCACCCTATCCTGATGCCCTTTCGTTCCCTTAAAGACCCAAGATCTAAACATCTCAGCCTTCAATATACTCATCGGCTGAGGATCCACAGACCTCTCGGCTCATAACGTTCATTAACATTTGAGTGAAGAAATGTCTCCTCACCTCAGTCCTAAAAGGCTGACACATTATCTGGAGAATGTGAGCCCAGTTCTAGACGCTCCAGCCGGGGGGAAACAGTCTCTTAGCATGTTTACTGTCAAGCTGGCTCGGAATATCGGACTGTTCAATGAGATCATCTCTCATTATTCTAAACTCCAGTGAGAACAGACTAATCTCACTTAATCTCTCCTCCTAGGACAACCGTCTCATCTCAGGAATCATTCAAGTGAATTTTGGTTGTGCACAGACAGCGAGAGAATAGAGGTAACAAAGAGCACAAGAGTGAACAGAGATAGAGACACAGACAGAGGGACTAAGAGAGTGAAGGAGAGCGAGACAAGTATACAGGGAAAAAGAGGGACAGGTAGAGACAGAGAGTGGAGTAGACACTGAAAGGTACAGATACACTTCACCATTCCATATGATAATTAATTTAGATTGACAGTCAGAAAGAAAGAACAGAAAGAAAGACTTACATTTAAGCAGTGCCTTTCACCAACTCATAAAAACGGGAGGCGTTTTACAGCCAATGAAATCTTGCTGAAGTGCAGTCAATGTTGTAATCTAATGACAGAGAGAGTTTGATAAAAGTTATTCATTTAACAGATGACAATATCCGACTTTAAGAATTCCATTTCAATGTAGAACCTTTCTTTCTGTATCTCTAAACATTTCATTGTTTGTTTGATGCAGATTCAAAACATGTAAACCTGCAGCTGAGTGAATAAATTTCACCTCGAATCGCTGAAGAAACAGGGACAAAGCATCCCATTTCTATCAGGTCATCTCTCAGCCTTCTCATTTCCACAGAAAAGGGTTTCAAGCTGTTCAGCCTTTCCCGGTGATTATAACCTATCCGTTCCTGTAACATTTGTGATGGAACTTTTATTTTCCTGTTCCTTGCGACACCTGACAGCAATGTAAACAGTTCCTATTGTCCGAGCGATTTGTTTTTAGAAACTTATTTTCTCGATGTGTCCATTGCCTTAGCCACTTGACCACAAGGTCTCGGTGTCTGCCTGTTTAAATGTTGCTCGGTGACAATTCCCATCACTCTCCACTTTGTACCGCCCCTACCCTTAGAAGCTGAAAAGTCTCCAGTCAAAAAAAGAAAGGAAACCTGTCTTGTATATTTTAAATCCACTCTTTTTGTTCTCTGTACCATCTTAATATGAAGCTCCACAATTAACGTGAATAATGTTAGGATGGTAAAAATGGGGAACTGAACCATGTTGACACACACACAGGAACACACACAGACCGAGAGTGACAGGAAGCAAGTCTCTAAGGAAAGACAAACACCCAGAAAGCAAGTATGACACCAACCTCGCACTGCTTTTCTTCCATTTCTAGCTAAAACTTCTGTGAATCCTTGTAGACGAATGGAATTAGAGGACGCTGGGGAAATTGGGTCAGGGAAACTTTGTTAATTTTCACACACTGTGCAGAGGCACTGCAGAAGCTCCTTCACCTATTCCAATATTGTTTTTCTTAACTCAGAGTTTTCAAAAGGGAATTGGACAATGACTTGCAAGTGAGTAAAAAAATGGTTATGGAAAGAGGCAACGAAATTGAGATTAACTGGAAACCTCTTTGTACAAAACGGACATAGATATGATTGTCCGAAAGGCCTATTACTGCGCTGTGCATTTGATGATGACATTGTTGATCAGTCTGTCTCCAGCATTTCTAATGAGAACAGCCGAATTCCATTTCTTCAAAACAAAGACCCAAAGTGCTGATGCATGACGTCACAGTTTAACATTTTAGTGAAGTCCTTTGGGCCTTTGTGCTGTTTCCTGTTTCTGTGGTGCAGCGATTTTCGTGCTTACCCACCACGTGAAACGGTCTCTGGTTCAAAACTGGGCAGAGCCATTATCAAAATCTGTGGGTTTACGTGGTCTGGTCAGTGTTTATCCTTCAACCAACCGCACATGGTCTGTTCATTGTGACGTCCCTGGTTTTGGCTGTTTCCTGAGCGGTGATTGGCTGCCGTGTTCCCTGCATCATATCAATGGCTCCACTTCAATAAAAGCAAAACTGCGGAAATCTGGAAAGGAAAACAGAAAATGCAGGAAAAACTCAGCAGATCTGACAGCATCTGTGGAGAGAGAAACCTGAGTTTTTCCAACATTTTCTGTTCTCATTTCAAAAAAGTACTTAATTGGCTGGAAAGTGCTTTGAGGCATCCACCGGTTGGGAAAAACACTAGGAAAATGCAATTCTGTCCATCTTTAATTATCTTAAATCCCAGTGCTCTGGTTACTGACCCCCGTCAGTGGAGAGATCCCGTCCCCACTGCCCCCACCCCCATCATTTTGAACAGCTCCATGAAATCACCGTTTAACCATCTTTGTTTTAAAGAGAACAATCCCGGTCTCTATAACCCCTCCACCAAACTGGACTTCCTCATCCCTGGACATGATGAAAGGCGGAGGATTGAGAGGAGACTTTGGAAAATATTGTCAGTTGGCAGGTGGGAAAATGGAGAAAGAACCAAAACAGAAAACCCAGTCTCCAGCTTTGTGAATCTTCAGAAAGACTTTGGGAACCGGAATCAGAGGAGAATGAAGGGTGAACTGTCCGACTGACCAGAGACAGTCAAGGCACCTTTCCCTTCTTTCAGATGCTGGAACATTGATTCTGATATTATCAGTGAAATTTACTGACCTGAGACTTTGAGAGATTCTCGTTACTGCACATCAGGAATTCAAGCCTATTATCGGCTTCAGGACATTCAGAATACTTGGTAACAGTCAAGGCACCGAAAGGCTCGAAGGGAGACGGCTCCGGTTGTAGGAGAGCCGGTTCCCGGTGACAGGGATGTGTCTGCAGTGGGTGGGATCAGACGGTTTCCATGTACCCACAATGAATGTCCCAACCTTTATTTTGGAAGAGTAAAACTGAGAGAGAACAATTGTCATTCCGTTTGCCGCAATCTGAAGCTTTAACTTGCTGACACGCTGGTTACATATGTATCGGTCTCTGTGCGCAATCATTTAGCGCAATCGGCTGTTAACCAAATGGTTGGTGGTTCGAGGCCACCCAAAGCCGAGGCTGCCATCGTTTTCTCCCCATCAGCCTTCATTGTCACACAGTTCTGGGCAGTCATTGGGTCCTTGAACTGAATGTCAAGACTCCAGAAATGTTGCCAGCTCCAATGATATCCAGTGAGCTCCCAGGCAAGAGGCTTTTTTTTCGAATATTTATTTCAAATGTAATAGGAAAACAGTTAGGCATACCATGTACCGATATCCAACACACTGGAAATCTCTGAAGTTATTGGATTCAAACAAATTCATCAATTGTTCCCTCTTCCTCATTTCCACAGTGAGTGAGACAGGGAAAAGCAGCAAGGCAGCAATATTCCGGCCCCGCACTCTCCAATCACCCGCTGCCAGCAGAAAGCAGCGACTGCAGCTTCAGTCAGCGGGTTACTGCCCATCCCTGGGACGCAAGATTCTCCAACCCGGGCCAAACCTCCCAATACACCGAGCACAGGCTCAGGAACACACAGGTAGATTATATCCCGGTCACTAAATCTCCGAGCAGCTTTTACAGAATCCCCGAGTGAGTGAGTTACAACTAAAAGTCACATCAACTTTCTAATCTTTTCACTCTAAAATTCCTTCATTTTATTGAAAAGCTGACTGTTGTAAATCTGAAAATGAGCACCATGGGATTTGAGTTACCAAGTGACTCGTTTTCCATTGTTCGTCTATCAGGTGTGCAACTCAATTTTTGTTGGATGTTGATGTCAATCATTTCAAAATGAGGACACAAAACAGGATAAAATCCTGAGGAAAATCGAACACAGTATTTGGAAGGAGGTGCAGCTAAGACGGGGAAGATGTGAATGATGATTGAGAGGAATGAATTGCAACTCTGGGGTATTTGTCGGCCGATTACGTTCCACACTTTAAAATTCCGACCAAGCTGAGGTATCAGGTGGAAAGTAACAAAACCATCCATGTATGTTGGGATACGAAATCGCTTTGCACATTCCCGGCTACATTAGTCGGTAGATCATGTGACTCTTAATCTCAGGGTCGTGGGTTCGAGCCCCAAGTTGGGTGCTGTTTAAAAATCTGAATAACCGTCGTACGGACTAGGAACATTGATCCTGTTTCTCCTTCCAGCTGCTGAGTTTTTCCAGCATTTTCTGTATTTGTTTCAGGTTTCCATCATTTGCAGTAATTTGCTTTTATCTTTTTACTTTTATATCTCATTGCTTAAAGAAAACACCAACTAATCACTGCGGCTCCTGTGAAACTTACAAGAGGGACATTCACCACTGATAACATCTGCCACACATCAAATTGAAAGTAATTTCATGTCGCATCTCTTTCTGCTTCTATTCCTGCCTCGTCTCCAGCTCCCTCTGCCCGTCCAGCTCCCAGGTCAATGAGCTACTTGATGCAGACACAGTCTGTTCGTGGGAATGGGTAAAACTCGTGAGTAAAGAGACACCTGGATCTCATTTTCCTGATTCTCCCAGATACTGATTACAGGAAGGTGCACAGTGCCGATTATCCACAGTGACACTCTCCTCCCAGTTGTTCAGCTTTTGAATTGATTTTCACACTGGGTTTCAATGTGCAGAAAGCAGAGTTGTGATAAATTTATATTTGTTGAGCAGATGTACTGCAAGAAGGTTCAGAACAGGCTGATGATAACAGTGCTCTTTGGACGCGGTGAGCTCCAGTGAAGGATTGGCTCCATTAATGTGTCGCTCATTCAGTCTCGTAACTAACCTCGTGCTGGAAATGAGAAGAAAACTCGCTGAATTTGCTCCGTGTTTTGGTTTCAAAAGAGGCGAATACAAGGTAAGAAAGTGCATCTCGCTTGAGTGGGTGACAAAATGTCAGAATGACCCGTGCTGTTGGGAAACATAAAATTATAGAAAGTCACAGCACAGAAAGTGGCCATTAGGCCAGGCGTGCTGCTTTCGAAGAGCAGTAGTGATTGGTTGATCCATCAGGAGTGATATTTGTGCCAATGCAAACAGTAGGTAGCAAAGTTCGTACTGCTCCCACCCTTATGTTGCCTCACTGCAACATTTCTACGGTCAGTGCCTTGCAAACAGCGCTTCTCCTCTTCCCTTCACTGCCAATGACGAGTGTGATGTTTTCCAGATCTTAGGCGAAACTTAAACTCTGACTCCTCTGATTATGGTGGAGTTTTTAAACGTTTTTAATCAAGGGTTGATCAACACTCGTTTCAACAAACACAATAAATTGACATTCTCTGACTGGAAATCGAACGCTGGCCGCGGCAGTGAGAGCGCCGAATCCTAACCATTAGACCACCAGAGAGAATACAACAGCATTTTTCGATTCGGCTTATCTACGCTGCTTTTGCCTATTGTTTTTCAGTTCAGATCTCTTTGACCACAAAACTGCTTGTTTCGGTTCAAGATAAACGACTTCGTCAGCCAATGAAAACAACAGTTGCTGTGAGCTAGAACATGAGATGAAATAACCCCACAAGCTTTCAATTTCCAAATCCCTCCACCCAATTCGCTGTTGGTCCAATGGAAGCGCCAATCCCCAGTCACTGGACATCAGGGAAATTACCAATAAGGCTTGAAATTTGGATTTTGGAGGCAACTTTTGACATTTTCTTTTCATTCCCGATCTCCTTCACCAGAGACACGTTTCTCCGACTAAATGGTCTGTTTAGCTGAACGCAAGTGACTTCTTCACCAATGAGAAGAACCATTGCTGTTAGCTGGAACATGTAATCTTAACTTTTCTTCTTTAAGACAATTCTTAAAGCCTCCCCCTTTGACCGAGCTTTTAGTCATCTGACTGAACACGTGGCTCGGTGTCTCACTTTGTTATATAATGATCCTGGGTAACGCCTTTTGACGTTCCAACAGGTTAAAAGTGCTTTATATATACAAGTTGTTGCTGTTGTAGGATAGATATAGAAAGGGCTAATCTCCTCTTTTATCTTTCACGCTGATACTTTTCTCATCGACATTTTAACCTGAACTAATGTAAATCAAGTTTGCGACGTTAAAAAAAGTTTTAACCCCCTGAGGGAACTGAACCTCATTGACAATCAGAGACACAGATATGCACCGAGAGTGACAGAGGCTTAAGGAGAGACACACACCCAGAAAGCAAGTATGTCATCAACTTGACTCAGTGTTTGTTCCATTTCCAAAAGCAAATTTCCTGAATACTGACAAATGAATGGAAATCAGAAAATACCAACATATTTGGATGGCGTTCCTTCTAATTAACTGATAATTAATTTGGTTAAAATCATAAATGGTGAAAACTTTAATCAGTAGGATTCCAACCGTCGTTTTCATATTTACATGAAACGTAACTTATCGAACTTTCATTCACTCGAATAAACATGCTTGGATAATGCTCTTACCAGGTTTCAAACCGCAGCTCCATCATATGTGAAGCGAATATGACCCCAATCGCCTCAAAAGCCCTGCGCTGCAAAGATCCCAATGGAGCTGTCTGGAATGTTAAACGGTGACGTCATGCAGCAGCACTTTGGGTCTTTGTTTTGAAGAAATGGAATGCGGCTGTTCTCATTAGGAATGCTGGAGACTGATCAAAAATGTCATCATCAAATGGCACAACGCTGTAAGAGTACCTTCCACGCATCGTGTCCATGTCAGTTTTGTACAAAGAGCTTTATAATTAAGGACAATTTCCTTCTCTTTCTCCTTAATCCTGTTTTTTTTCGCTTTCAATCCATTGTCCAATTCCCATTTGGAAAGTGGGTGTTAAGAAAACAAATATTAAAAGTTTCAGCTGGTTCCTCACTTGAGCAAATACGTCAGCCTTGCTCCAGGCACTGACGTTTGCAGGGCTTTACTTTGGTCAGAGAAACAAGGCAATATAACTTGCAGGCTAACCTGGATTTTTTTAATTCATTCATGGGATGTGGGCTTTGCTATCTGGGCCAGCATTTATTGCCCATTCCTATTTGCCCTTGGGAAGGTGGTCTGCCTTCTTGAACCGCTGCAGTCCATGTGGTGTAGGTATACGCACAGTGCTGTTAGGAAGGGAGTTCCAGGATTTTGACCAAGTGACAATGAAGGAACGACAATATATTTCCTAGTCAGGATGGTGAGTGACCTGGAGGGGAACTTCCAGGTGGTGATGTTCCTATCTCTCTGCTGCCCTTGTCCTTCTAGCTGGTAATGGTTGTAGGTTTGGACGCTGTTGTCTAAGGAGCCTAGGTGAATTCCTGCAGTACGTCTTGTAGATGGTACACACTGCTGCTACTGCACAGCGGTGGTGAAGAGAGTGAATGTGGATGTTGTGTGAGTCAAGCAGACTGCTTTGCCCTGGATGGTGTCCATTTTCTTCAGTGTTGTGGGAGATGCACTCATCCAGGCAAGTAGGGAGTATTCCATCGGACTCCAAACTTGTGCCTTGTAGATGGTGGACAGGCTTCGGGGAGTCAGGAGGTGAGTTTCTCGTTGCATGACTCCTAGCCTCTGACCTGCTCTTGGAGCCACAGTGTTTGTACAGCTAGTCCAGTTCAGTTCCTGGTCAATGTTAACCCCAGGGTGTTGATAGTGAGGGATTTGTGATGGTAATGCCCTTGAACATCAAGGGGCGATGGTTGGATTCTCTCGTGTTGGAGAAGGTCATTACCTGACACTTGTGTGCTGTGAATTTACTTGCTATGTGTTAGCCCAAGCCTGGATATTATCCAGGTCTTGCTGCATTTGGACATGAACTGCTTCAGTATCTGAAGAGTTGGATATGGCGCTGAACATTGTGCAATCATCAGCGAACATCCCCACTTCTGATCTTATGATGGAAAGAAGGTAATTGATGAAACAGCTGAAGATGGTTGGGTCGAGGACACTACCCCGAGGAACTCCTGCTGAGATGACTGACCTCCAACAATCACGACCATTTCCCTTTGTGCTAGGTATGACTCCAACAAGCGGAGAGTTTCACTCTGATTCCCATTGACTCCAGTTTTGCTAGGGCAAATGCTGCCTTGATGTCAAGGGCAGTCACTCTCACCTCCCCTCGGGAGGTCAGCTCTTTTGTCTATGTTTGAACCAAGGATGTAATGAGGTCGGGGGCTGAGTAGCCCTTGCGGAACCCAAACAGGACATCAGTGAGCAGGTTATTTCTAAGTCAGTGCCACTTGATAGCACTGTTGATGACCCCTTCCATTATTTTCCTGATGATGGAGAGTAGACTGATGGGGCGGTAATTGGCCGAATTGGATTATTCTCACTTTTTCCTTCCCAGTTTGGTTGGAAGAACGAGGAGAGACAGTATAAATTGCAGGTTTCCGGGGAAAAGACCAGGTGATGGCCATGACAAGACGGGCAGAAAAACTGCTTTCTCTGCTGTAACTTTCATGGTTTCATACAAATAATAGTTGCGCAGGAACAACCTCTGTAGTCTTTGCCGAGTGGGTAAGGGGATGGATTAGAAATCCATTGGTGTTACTCCATGCAGGTTCCAATCCTGCCAACTACGCTTCCCTTGATATCTGATTTTAACTGCGTGCAGACAGCATTCTGCAAATCTCCAGTCGGAAATGAAAAAAAAAACTGAGCCAATTTGGTGACATGATTTCATTCTGGCATTTGCCTCTCCTTCGGCTCCTGTCACTCTTGGTGTGTGTTCCTCTGTGTGGGTCAATGTGGTTCAGTTCCCCGAGGAGGTGAACACATTTTTACGAGCACAATCTGTATTCACATTAGTTGTGCAACTTAGCATTACAATGTTACAGTGAGATTACAATGTTACAGTGAGAAGTATCAGGATGAAAGAGGCAAGGGGAGTTTGTCTCTTTCTATGTATGAACTACAACAACAATTTTTATATTTATAAAGCTCCTTTTACCCAATGAAACGTCACAAGGCGTTCCCCAGGATCATTATATAACAAAGTATGACACTGAGCCACATATTCGGTCAAATGACTAAAAGCTCTGTCAAAGGGAGCAGCTTTAAGAACTGTCGTAAAGGAGGAAAGTATCAATTTCATGTTCCAGCTAACAGCAATGGTTCTTCTCATTGGCTGAAGACATCACTTGTGTTCATCTGACACAGACAATTTGGCCCAAGAAAGTTGTCCCTGGTGAAAGAGATTTGGAATGAAAAAATGGCATAAGCAACCTGCATGTGTCAAACTACTGGGTTAGTGGTTAAAATGCGGCAATTTTATCGGTACAGCCTGCGTTCAATTCCTGGTCAGGGATTTGAAGCTTATTCCTCCTGGGCGAGCTGTTCAAATCAATGTGATTGATTTGCTGGTTGAAAATAACACGGTTTAGCCCTGCTAGAATTGGTGGAGTGAGAGTGGAAGTTTCGCATCAGAGCTGGAAATGTCACAAGGGCAAAACTCGGGAACAAACTCAGAGTCGGAGTGAGGGGGTGAAAATAAAATAGAAGGGCTGTGATAGGTTACAAAGCCTATAGACCAGATGGTGCAAGGCAGAATATTATTCCTGTATTACCCATGTCACATGCAGCTCTAATTTCCTGACTTATCCCATGCCCAACATCACCAATACAGTTTGGTGGCCTATAAACAACTCCCACCAATTTTTGCTGCTTCTTGCTCCTTGATCCTCTTGATCCTTCAATCTAAGATCCACTCTCACCAATGTACTGACCTCATTCCTTATTAACAGTGCGACCCTACCTCCTTTCCCTTTCTGTCCATTCATCTAAAATGACAAACGTCTTTGAGCATTCAGATCAACCAGTCACACTGTTTTTTGGAAGCAGCACACAGGACTGAATGGCCTTTTTCTTTGCTGTAACTTTCTGTCATTTGATTTTTCCAAACACCCCGGTTAAGATGAACTTTCTTATCTCCCATGTGATGCTTCGAATTCAAGACGCTGATCAAATTCAGCGAGTTTACTTTAATTTCTAACACAGAATTTGGAACCAGACTCGTTGAACAGCATTTAAATGGTTTCATTGTCAAATGCAGCTCACCGATTCCAAACAGGCACTGTTACCATCAGCCTGTTATAGACATTCTTGCTGTACATTTTCTGAGCTACAAGCTGATCACAGCTCCACTTTCTGCACATTGAAAGACAGCGTGAAAATATGAACAACTTCAAACCTTAACAACGTGCATATTTGTGATTTTCTGTGTGTCAATGTGGATCAGTTTCCTATTTTTACCACCAAAACATGAACTATTTTAGTTCCCTGGCTTCATATCAGGGGAAAAAAAAGTTTTAAAAGATGGAAGAGGACATTTCTCCCTTTCCTTTGAGTGGGGACTGTTTGACAACTAAATGTCCGCATGCTATAAACTGGATGATGATTGAAGTTTTCACATGATATTATTAAGTAGCTGAGAATGCTCGCGGGGCCGAATGGCCTATTCCTGATCATTTTTTTATATTCTAATTCAGTGTCAATGTTGGTGAAGACAATGTTTGTGTCTAATCGGAATGTGGTAGTGAGGCCGAGCGGGCTCAGCCGTTGGTTCAGGTTCCAATCTCTCTGGTGATTTGGGCTTCACTCCCACCGCTGCCAAACTTTTCTGGTGCTTTGTTATTTGAGACGCTTCCAAAAGACTCTCTGTGTGGTGAAGCGGCAGCTGAGCTGTGCAGTGTTGCATTTCAGTTGGTAGAATGAGGAGAGACAGTGTAAATCCCAGGGTGACTGAGAAAAGGTGGGGCAATAGCACGGACTGGAAGACCTTCTTTCACTGGAACTCCCTGTATTCATTCTATTATTTTAAACAAACGACATGCAGCCAGTTTTCTTCGAGATGGCAGCAAGTCCATTAGATGATCAGCAAATGGAAGTAATGGGAAAGAAAGTGAGGCAGCTCATGGACATCAGAAATACTGTTGTGAACTGTGAAGATGAGAAATATGTACAGTATATGTCCCATCTCCCGACACTCTGCGCCCATCTCCCGACACTCTGCGCCCATCTCCCGACACTCTGCCCCCATCTCCCGTGCAGCCTGTCTCTACGTCTGCTGAACTCACACAGGATGCATCATGTTGAAGCCAGAGGAAAGGACTGGGTGAGAAATTGTAATTCACCAAGGGTGAGCACATGGGAGTTTGACAAAATATTAAGTTCCCTGTTTTTAACAATGAAACATAAAATGTATTGATTGGGACTACTTCCATCTCTTGTCCATTCTGACATCCTGTGGGCCAGCTCACCCCCTCACTGGGTTCATGCTGAATGTCAATCCAGGCTGGGAGCCTTTGGGTGGATGAGCAATGGGTGGATGAGTGGATGGAGGAATGTTCAGTTCACAGAGAGGGGGTGGGGGAGTGGGGTTGGTGCTGGTGGTGGGAAGTGTTCATTCTGAAAGAGTCCCACCTGAAACAGTGACCATTCATTTCTCACTTTCCAAAGATGTTTGACCTGCTGTGTTTTTCTCTGAAACCCGGGTTGGTCAATCTATGTCCCAAAGTTCAGATTTGGGCTGTGAGCCTGGACTATGGGGCCCACATACATGGAGCACCATTACCTGATGTCCTTCATCCCTGATTTTAATCACTCCACCGTTGGTGGCCGGGCCTTCAGCTGCCTGGACCCTAAGCTCTGGAATTTCCTCCCTAAACCTCTCCACCTTTCTCATTTACTTTCCTCCTTACAGACACTCCTTATAACCCACCTCTTTTGCCAAGCTTTTGGTCATCTGACTTAATATATCCTTATGCCCCAGTGAAACTCCTTTGGACAATTTATGATGTTAGAAGCTCGATATAAATTTAAGTTGTTGTAGTTATTGTTGTATTTCAGTTAGACCTGATTACTTATTGAGTCTGTATCAATGTAACTCGGATAGACACAGCTTGTGTCATAGTTCAGTGAGATCTGATTCCTTACTGAGTGAATGAGTCTATTTAATGTAACAGGCACAGCTTGTGTCACAGTTGGGAAAAGGTGATTCTTTCCAAACATTCAAAATTACCACAAAGCCATTAAAGAACATCTGTTGTGAGCTGAATGATTTGGTAGAATTAGACTGAAGGAGTGGGATTGACCCGCAGCCTGAGTCACCACTTTAAGGACAGGAAGAGAGGGAATCTGGAGAGGAGAAAATAATTAGTAGGAGATCAGGCACTGAATCTGTAACAATGAGCAGAGAGGGGGAGGAATGTGTGGGACAGGGCTTTAGAGATTTGGGGGAATGAAAGGAGAAAGAATATCCCTTGGAACTAGAATTGTCCATTCTGAATTTCTATCCTGTACTGACAACGATGGCTTTTGTCAACTCTGTTTACAGGGGATTTGAGGGAGAGGATTTTCAAATGAAAAACTCAAAGCAAAAATCTCGACAAGATCTTATTGAATCACTGAATTCATACATGATCAGCTTCTGATAATGGAAGGAGAAATGTTTGTTCTGTCTGTGGGGGAAAAAAAATCATCAGTGTGACTGGAAAATCACCAGGACACACACACCCGAGTCAGAATCACATCTCGGGGTCAAACCTGACATCACGTGTGTAAAAAGCCTGGTTTAGATTCAGACGGTTGCCAGGGAGAGGAATGGAATTTGTAGCTAGGGAATAAAAACAATGGTATCAGTCTTCCCAGTATTCAATTGGAGGAAATTTTTGCACATCCACCACTGGATATTAGACAAACAGTCTGATAATTTAACAGAAGTGGAGAGAGGTGGTGGTGGTGAGGTAGAGCTGGGCACGGACAGTGTACACTTGATAACTGACACTGTGTTTTCAGATGATGTCGTTGTGGGGAGAATGTTGATGAGAAATAAGAGGAGGCCAAGTCTGGATCCTTTGGGGACACCAGAGGTAACTATGGGAGTGGGAAGGGAAGACATGACAAGTGATTCACTGGCTATGATTAGATAGAGAAGAATGGAACCAGGACAGAGCAGCCCCACCAAGCTTGTCGACAGTGGTGAGGTGTTAGAGCAGAATGGTGTGGTCAACCTTGTCAAAAGTTGCAGACAGATCGAGAAGGACGAGAAGGGATAGTTTCCCTTTGTCCCAGTCACATAGTATATCATTGGTGCTTTGATCAGAACTGTTTCAGTACAGTGGCAGGGCAGAAACCTGATTGGAGGGATTCAAACATAGAGTTCTGGAAAGATGGGCATGGATTTGAGACGTGACAACGTTTTCAAGGATTTTGGAAAGGAAAGAGAGGTTGGAAATGGTGTAGTAGTTTTCAAGGATGGTGGGGTCAAGGATGTTTATTGAGGAAGGGAATGATGATTAGAAGGAGAGGGGGGCAATAGCTGAAGAGAGAGAACTGTTAACAATATCGGTAAACATGGGGAAGTTGGGGGATCAGCAGTTTATTGGGAATAGGGTCGATAGCAGGAGCTGGGTCTCATGGACAAGATGAGCACTGAGAGGCCATGTGGGGAGATGGGAGAGAAATTAAAGAAAGATGTGAGTTCAGGCTTGAACAAGGGGAATTTTGGAGACAGTTTGTCCCGGTGGGTTAGTGGGAGGGAGGGAAGCAGCAGAGGCAGCTGATCAGATAGTCTCAATCTTAGTGACAAAGAAGCTCAATGAGCTCCTCACACTTGTTGTTGGAGAAGAGGGTGGGGGATAAAGGGGAGAGGGGAGCATTTCAAAATAAACCAACTTGTCTTCAAGATATTAAAACAGGGCTTCCCAAATTGTGGCTCGTGATCCCCAGTGATGAGATTTTGGCCTCACGAGCTCTGAGGCATCCATGGCTGCCAGGGAGCTTGGACTGTCCCCTGACAGCTCCAAGGGCCCCTTAAATCCTCACCTTTTCCTATTGGTGGATGAGGTGTAATGGCTGCTATCTGAGGCTTGATTGTTGCATAAACCACCCGTGAAAAGGTAGGTGTTTGTTTTCTATTCATCAACTCCCCCAATTCATTCGTCATTACCAAACTAAGACAAACACATATCCTGGGGATTAAGATAGATGCAAAAAAGCTTTCTACCTCTTCTGTCATTTCAGCAGACGAAAGGAGGATCAGTCTGAATTTGAGGTATGTACATTCACCACTTTGAAAAGTATATTTTTAGGATTACTAAAAGTTTTATGAGCCATTTAAATATTAGTAGAGGAGAAAACACCTTTCTGACTATATCACGCTAATAGCTTTTGTTGTATATAACTAAAACCTTATTGTACTGATTATGATAAAAGCTGTATCAGTGTATAATTGGCAGTCATGTATATGAAATATCCTGTACACACAGAAATGGAATTTCAAGATTTTATTTAGTGAAGAATTATAGTTATAAAGAGAATTAATAAGAGTTAATTATACATGAGTCCAATTTACAATGTAGACTTTACATTATATTACATTTCCATTGAGCTTAGATACTTGTATTTAGCTGCTTGAAGTGCTCTCTGCAGAATAATGATTGACCAAACTGTCAGTCTGAAGCCTCCTCTCTGCTCAACATCTCCTGTAACCCCCAGATTTTCACTCTAGGGTCACACCAAGTCTGAGACATTAAAATGGGGTCTCACGGGGAAAGGTTTGGGTAGCGCTGGATTAAAAGACTCAGCACTTTGTGTTTAACACAAAGCTGTCTTATTTGAATTTTATCTGGAGTTTATAAACATCAGCAGAAACAGATCTCAATGAATATGGTTCAGTCTTGGATGTGATTAACAGCAAAATCCAATCACTGTCATGACTCATGAACTCGCTGGTGTCTCAGCAGGTTGGATGATTGAGTGAATCCCTTCCCACACTCGGAGCAGGTGAACTGTCTCTCCCCAGTGTGAACTCGCTGCTGTCTCAGCAGGTTGGATGATCGAGTGAATCCCTTTCCACACACGGAGCAGGTGGACAGTCTCTCCCCAGTGTGAACTCGCTGGTGCATCAGCAGGTTGGATGCCTGAGTGAATCCCTTCCCACACTGGGAGCAGGTGAATGGTCTCTCCCCTGTGTGAACTCACTGCTTTGTGAGCAGGCTGGATGCATAAGTGAATCCCTTCCCACACATGGCACAGATGAATGGTCTCTCTCCAGTGTGAGCGCGCCGATGAGTTTCCAGCTGAGATGGATAGTTAAATTCCTTCCTACAATCCCCACATATCCATGCCTTCTCCCCAGTGTGAACGGTGCTTTTTCCTTCCATGTTCAAAATCCGATGATCTTCAGCTTACGATAGACTGGGAAATTCTGTCAGATCCTGATGTGATGTTTAGTTTCAGTTTCCCGACTGCAAATCCTCCCCTTCTCATGCCCTGTGAAATTGATTTAAAACAGAAAAAAGGGAGTGAGAGAGAACCCACAAAAACACAAAGGCAGGTTGTGAAATTGAGCTGAATGAATCTGGGAATTTGTGGGGCTGGCACTAGGAAAAAGTGACCATGAAAACTGCTGGATTGTCATAAAAACCCAACTGGTTCACTAATGTGCTTCAGGGAAGGGAACCTGCCACCAAGTCTGGGCCAACACAAGACTCTGGCCCTGATTGGAGGAGAGAGAAAGATGGGAGTGGGATAGAGAGAGAGAGAGAGAGAGAGAGGGAAAGGCAGGGGGTGAAGGAGAGGGATAAAAACAAAGTCCTGGAAAATCTCTGCAGATCTGACAGCATCTGGGGAGAGAGAAACAGAGTTAAAGTTTCGAGACTGTATGACACTTCGGAATTGGTGAAGCAGAGGGGATTTATATTTCTACAACTCAACCAGAACTTAGACAGAACCTCCCAAACCCTCAACCTCCACCACCCAGAAGGACCAGGGTAGCAGGTGTATGTGAACATCATCACCTCCAAGTTCCCCTCCAAGTCACACACCGTCCTGACTTGTCTGACATCCAGTACTGGATAAGCAGAAATTCCCTTTATTTAAACATTGGGAAGATTGAAGCCATTGTCTTCAGCCCCCTCTACAAACTCCACTCCCCAGTCACTGACTCCATCCCTCTCCCTGACAACTGTCTGAGGCTGAACTAGACTGTTCACAGCTATGGTGAAATATTTCACCCCAAGATGAGCTTTCAGCCACATATCCACATCATTACCAAGACCGCCTATTTCCACCTCAGTAACATCGCCCAACTCCAGCCCAGTCTCAGCTCATCTGCTGCTGAAACTCTCATCCATTCCTTTGTTCCCTCTAGACTTAACTATCCTAACGCAATCCCGGCTGGCCTCCCACGTTCACCCTCCCTGTAATCTTGAGGTCATCCAAAACTCTGCTGCCGTGTGCTTACTCGCACCAAGTCTTATTCACCCATCACCCCTGTGCTCACTGACCTACAAAGTTTCCAGGTTAATAAAGACCAAAACGTTCAATTTCTTATCATAACTTTCACATTTTTCCATGGCCGCTCCCGAACTCAAAAATCTCCATCAGTATCACAACCCTCCGAGATATATGTACTGCTCTGATTCCAGCCTCCTGAGCATTCCTGATTTTAATCGCTCCACCGCTGGCAGCCATTTGTCAGTTTCCAAGGCCCCGAGCTCTCGAATTTCCTTCCTAAACCTCTCTACCTTTGGAAGTCCCCAGAATCACAGATGCCAGTCCTCAGCTAATTCCATTCACTCCACGTGATATCAAGAAATGGCTGAAGACACTGGACACTGCAAAGGCTGTGGGCCCTGACAATATTCGGCCAATAGTACTGAAAACTTGTGCTCTGGAACCTTCAGCACCCCTAGCCAAGCTGTACCAGTACAGCTACAACACTGGCATCTACCCGGCAAGTGGAAAATTGCACAGGTCTGTCAATGGAAGGGGTCAGTAACAGTGCTATCAAGCGGCACTTGCTTAGCAATAACCTGCTCACTGACGCCCAGTTTAGGTTCCGCCAGGGTCACTCAACTCCTGACTCCATTGCAGCCTTGGTTCAAGCATGCACAAAAGAGTTGAACTCCCCAGGTGAGGTGAAAGTGACTGCCTTTGACATTAATGCTGCATATGACTGAGTGTGGCATCAGGGGGCCCTAGCAAAACTGGAGTTGGTAGGAATCAGGGGGAAACTTCTCTGCTGGTTGGAGTCAAACCTAGGACAAAGGAAGATGGTTGTGGTTGTTGGAGGTCAGTCATCTCAGTTCCAGAATATCACTGCAGGGGTTCCTTAGGGTAATGTCCTCAGCCCAGTCATTTTCAGCTGCTTCATCAATGACCTTCCTTCCGTCATAAGGTCAGAAGTGGGGGCATTTTCTGATCATTGCACAATTTTCAGCACCATTCACGACTCCTCAGATCCTGAATAACTTCATCCTCAAATGCAGAAATATCTGTACAATATCCATGCCTGGGCTGACAAGTGGCAAGTAACATTCACGCCACACATGTGCCAGGCTATGACCATCTCCAACAAGATAGAATCTAACTATCATCCCTTGACATTCAATGGCATTACCATCGCTGAATCTCCTAATATCAACATCCTGATTGACCAGAAACTGAACTGGACCAGCCTTTTAAATACTGTGTTTACAAGACCAAGTCAGAGGCTAGGAATTCTGTGGTGAGTAACTCACCTCCTGACTCGCTAAAACCTTTCCACCATCTACAAGTCAGGAGTGTGATGGAATACTCTCCACTTGCCTGGATGAGTGAAGCTCCAAAAACACTCAAGAAGCTTGACACTGTCCAGGACAAAGCAGCCAGCTTGATTGGCACCACATCCACAAACATTTAGTCCCTCCACCGCCGATGCACTGTAACAGCAGTGTGTACCATCTACAAGATGCATTGTAGGAATTCACCAAGGGTCCTTAGAGAGTATCTTACAAACCTACGATCACTACCATCTAGAAGGACAAGGGCAGCAGACTCATGGGAACACCATCACTTGGAAGCTCCCCTCCAAGCCACTCGCCATCCTGACTTGAAAATATAACGCTGTTCCTTCACTGTCACTGGGTCAAAATCCTGGGACTCCCTCCCTGACAGCACTGTGGATGTACCTACACCACGTGAACTCCAGTGGTTCAAGAAGGCAGCTCACCACCACCTTCTCAAAGGCAATTAGGGATGGGCAATAAATGCTGGCCCAGTCAGTGAAGCCCACATCCCTTGGAAGAATTAAGAGGATTCCCTTTAAGAGTGACCTCTTTGACCAAACTTTTGGTCACCGGCCCTAATATCTCCTCATGTGGCTCAGTGTCAAATGTTACTTTGTGAAATGTCTTGGAACATTATATCACATTAAAAGTGTGATGAAACAAAAACGAATGTTGTTGATTTGGATATCTATCACCACTCCTTCATCATCGCAGGGTGAATAACCTGTAACTCCTTACCTAACAGCATTGTGGGAGCATCATCACCACACGGACTGCAGCGGTTCAAGAAGGTCAAACATCATCTTCTCCACAGGCAGCTGGGGATTTACAATATAAGCTCCTATCAGTGGAGAGGGAAACAGCGTAAACATTTCAGGGTGTGCAGAACGAATTAAAGGGACTGAAAATGGTGCAGAATTTGATGCTCAATATAAGCTCAGAAGTGGAAGGGAAATGGACTATAGCGCAGGAAAAACAATTCCTGACTATGAGAGATACTGGGGGAAGATAAAGCTGGTGAGCCAGCAGCACATGGTCAGGGGACGGGCAGCGGTGGAAACCTCATTGAGACACAGGCAGCAAAAGTCACAATTAAATACTAAACATAACTAAAATACACCCAGTATTAGAGGCAGAGGAATTGGACAATAGCAGAGAGGACAGAGCTGAATCAGCAATGGATTGTGTTATAACTTCAATTCATCCTGGGTCCCTGGGTGCTAAATTAGCAACCTGTGGGGATTGTAACATTTAAAGGTACAGGATGTTCCAATGTTTGTTACATTGGTTCCTGTCTAGTAACAAGGGTGGGATCATCTGGGAGTGTTTTGATAGGTCACCAGATCAGTTCTAGGGTTAGTGAACAGCTCTTCTTGAGGCAGTTATTTCTGGGAGTTGCCAGGCAACAGGTGCCACAGGAGCAGGTAGAGGTCCCAGTTAAGTTGAGTTAAAAATTTAGAGAAAAGGCTGCAGGGAGCAGACTTTAACTAAAGAGGGCTGTCGAAGCAAAGGTACCCCTTTAGAGCAATGGTGTTCTGCTTGGCACAGTCATAAATCTTGGCTAGTGCAGCCTAGTGTTTGATTGTACTTTGGAATCCAGGGAGAAGGAATCTCAGAAAGCGAGACTGAAACTCTGTGAGGTGGGCCATTGTTAAAGCCATCTGAGTGGGAGTGACTTTTGGAGAGAATTCCAGGTGAGAGTTTCGAAGCTGGAGATTAGAAACCCTCTTGAGAAAGACTAAGTTTCAGTGAGATTGGTTGACTCACAGTGGGACTAATGTCTGGGTGGATTGTTGAGAAATCCATGGAATCTCTTTTGGTTGCATTTGTCATTTACTCTGTCATGTGGTGTGTCTCATCACAGTTCATCTGTTAATTCACATGTACCTCATATTTACCCTGAATATTCGAGGATCAGGTACATATTGTAAATTGTTTTATCTTTCTGAACTTGTACAGTAAATATTGTTTTACTGTTGTTCAAAACCCGTGGAAACTTATGGCCTTATTCCAAAAGCAGGTGTCTTAAATCTCAACCTTCATCTACTTGAAACAAATGTTATTGATCCCTCACCGGATCGCATATGTGTCTGGCCAAAAATCATAATAATGGACATGGATTCAGATCCACAGGAAAGAAGCCACACCAGCCGTTAACAGGATCCACACCAATTGGTGAAGTCAAACCTAAAACACAGCCTTTTCTTGCTTAGATAGTTCATTGACTGTGCACTGTCAACATTGCTCACCACACTCAGTGTCCCAGCTATCCCCTACTCCACTGTGTTCAAATACCCATCACCTGTTTACCTGAACAATCTCATTGACATTAAGAAGCCTTAACAATGTAACTGAGAAGACATTCACACAGAGCCATGGAACATTGGCACAGATAACAGAGCATTGACAACAGACCATTAAATTGTAGATGAATAGTCAAACATACTCATCTGTGAAACAATTTCCAAGTTCAATTTTAAAAATCCTGCTGGATCCTGCAGCTGGAAAGATATCAGAAGCACTGGAGTCAGAGCAAAATCTCCCAGTTGAGGAAATACCCAGGGAGTGGGGTGATGTGGCCATGTAATTGTCGATGTGTGATGATGTCACACACAGAGACACAGAACATCTGGGTCTGTGCAAACCACTGATCACCACACATTATGAAGGATGTGAGGGTCCTTGAGAGGGTACAGAGGGGGTTTACCAGAATGGGTCAATGGATGGGGGATATGAGCTACAAGGTTTAGTTCTCCTTCGAGCAAAAGAGATTGAGGGAGATTTGATAAATACATACAAATTTATGATAGGTTTAGATCAAGTAGATGGCGAAAAGCTGTTCCCATTAACTGATTGTAAAATTATTACGGGACACAGATGAAAGATTTTGGTCAAGATCTGTCGGGGGGATGTGAGGTGGAAATTTTACACAGAGTGGTAATGACCTGGAACTAAATGATTACAATCAGAGGCCGATAATATCCAGGTCCTGAATTTCTATCCTGGGCTGACAGTGAAGTGACATGTTTGGGAAATGGTTTATACAGAGCATTAGAAAAAGATGATCCAGGTCCTGATGAATCGAGTAACTCTGTCAGATCTAAATGTGATGTTGGTCTTGACTTCCCATCTGTAAAACCTCCCCTTCAGGGAAAAGGAATTTCCAAAATCCATCATTGTCAGTCAGGGCAAATATTTCTCTTGGTTTGATTTTGCTGAGTGTAAATTCTCCCCTTCTAACCCCCTGTAAAAGGAGTTTCCAAAATCCATCCCTGTCAGTCCAGGATAGAAATTCACAATATTCTTTCCTCCTGCTACCTGGACCAGGATGACCGCGCATGCGCCCTGCTGCACATTACCCCCTATAAAGATGGCGGCCGTTACCCCAAGCCTGGCGAAGGGAGAAATCCAGACTTTTCCAGCCCGTTCTCTGCAAACACAAGACCGGTACCTTGTTATTTGGGGTCTGCAGCCTGCACTGTGTCTTTATGAAGCCTTCCTGCGCACTCCGCTGGGTCCATTCCTCCTCACACACCCACTAACTCTATTAGTTTGCTCCGCTCGACAATCTCTCACCGCTCTGAGCAGCTTCAGTCACAGACCAGTACTGCGCATGCTTATAAAACATACCACAATGCGCATGCCCCAGCATACACTAATGCGCATGTGCAAGGAGCAGCTGTCGTGAGGATAGGGCACATTCTGCTCCCCTTTGAATGCTGGGTAGCCCGGCTGCCATTAAAAGTGCATATTTCTGAATAGGAAATTATTATTTGTGATCCGGTGACAATTGGAGTCACAGGGCCAAGATATAACAATGGTTTTTGATATCAGTTGACTTAATAAAGTACACTGGTCCTTTGCCATAGTTCTGTCTCAGGTGTAATTAACAGCAGAAGCAATCCCTAGTTAGAAGTGAACTCACTGGAATGTCAACAGGCCGTGTGAACAAGCGATTTTTCTTTCCATACACAGAACATTTAAATTCTATCATCAGTAAGAATCTAACAACTCAGCTGGTGAACGATCATTTCACAGCGTGATTTTACCCATAAGTTTCCAGCTCACACGGGGATCTCAAATCCTTCAGATATTGAGTTCCACATTCTCAACCATCTACAGTTATCAAAAAGTGGGTGCTGTGAATCTGAAATAAAAGTTTAAAAATGCTGGAATTTTCAGCAAATCTGGTAGTATCTGTGCAGTGAGAAATATAGCATCAGTGTAGAGTTAACCATCATTTACATTTCAGAACTGCACCGCATCAGTGAACAGTCCTGAAAACTTAACTCTTCTCAATCTACAGACGCTCCTAGATGTGCTGAGTATTTCAGGCACGTTCTGCATTATCTCTGGTGAATGAAATTGATCATGATTTACACAAATAGATTTATTGGTGACTAATTTATATTTATTCTTATCTATTCACAAGTGGAAACATCTTCCACGTGTCTATCCTGTCAAAACCTTTCCCAATCTTAAAGTCCTCGTTCATGTCATCCCTCCATCTCTTCTTTGGACAAAACCTTTGCAAACTGTTCAATCTTTGTTGATTGATATAACAGTCCAATTCTGGCATCATTTTAGTAAATCTGTTTTGCACCTTCCTCAGTGCTTCTTAATGCAATTTAACAGAGGGAAACAGAGCTAATCGGAGCATCAACATCACTATTGCCCCAAATTCCTGTATGTTGGAAGGATCAGCATGGCAGTGGGAGAGAGGACTGTGAGTTCTAGCTGTTATTTACCATCCTCTATTTGAGAGATCCTCCCATTAGAATATTTGGACACTAAGGGAATCAATGGGTATGGGAATGGGGCGGGAAAGTGGAGTTGACCTGGAAAATCATTTAATGATGGTCTATGGTCTACCCCAGCTCCTATTTCTTGTCTTCTTATGAACATCACTGTCAACCATTTCCTTACAAGCACAGCAGATGCAGCACCCGCCCATTCACCTCTTCCCTTCCCACATTCCAGGTCCCTGAACACACTTTCAAGGTGACACAATGAAAAAGGTCAGTGACCTGAAACATTCCAACAGCTTGGTCGATATGATACTAAACTCATGGTTAATTCCTCCTCAGCCACAGGGAATGGATCAGTAGCACCACTACTCACCAAGATGGTCGATTCCTAAAGGACAAAGATGCTAGACTGCGTCTCTGGCAAGTCGTGAGAGAGCCAACAAGAGGGAAAAACATACTTGACCTCATATTCATGATGTAGTCTGCTGCAGATGCATTTGTCCATGACAGCATCAGTAGGAGTGAACTCCTATGCAGTCACTGTAGACACAAAGTCCCGTCTTCACATTGAGGACGCCCTTCATCTTGGGCTGTGGCATTACCATCGTGCTAAATAGCATAGGTTTCGAACAGACCTAGAAACTCAAGGCTGGGCATCCATGGGACGCTGAACCGCAATCTGTAACCTTATGGCCCGGCATACCCCCCTCACTCTCCCATTACGATCAAGCCAGAGGATCAACCCTGGTCAATTAAAAGTGCAGGAGGGCATGCCAGGAGCAGCATCAGACATACACAAAAATGAAATTCCAACCTGGTGAAGCTATAACATAGGACGACTTGCAGGCCAAACAGGGTAAATGGCAATGTGACAGACAGCTAAGCGATTCCACAACCAACGGATCATATCTAAGCTCTGCAGTTTTACCACATCCAGTCGTGAATGTTGTTGGACAATTAAACAACTTAGTGGAGGAGGAGGCTCCACAAATATCCCCATCTTCAAGAGTACTGAAAACTTGTGCTTCAGAATTCACTGCACCCATGGCCAAACTGTTCCAGTACAGCTACAACACTGGCATCTCCCCAGCAATGTGGAAAATGGCCTGGGTATGGCCTGGACACAGAAAGCAGGACAAATCCAACCGGGCCAATTACTGCCCCATCATTCTACTCTCTATCATCAGTAAAGTAATGGAAAGGGTCATCATCAGTGCAATCAAGCAGAGCTTGCTTAGGAACAACCTGGTCACTGGTGCTCAATTTGGGTTCTGCCAGGATCGCTCAGCTCCTGACCTCATTACAGCCTTCGTTCAAACATGGACAAAACAGTTGAACTCTGGAGGTAAGGTCAGAGTAACTGCCCTTGACATCAAATTAGCATTTGACCGAGTGCGGTATCAAGGAGCCTTAGCAAAACTGGAGTCAATGGAAATGAGGGGGGAAACTCTCCACTGGTTTGAGTCCTGGATTGTGGTTGTTGGAGGTCAATCATCTGAACTCAGGACATTGCTGCAGGAGTTCCTCAGGATACTTTCCTCGGCCCAACCATCATCAGCTGCTTCATCAATGACCTTCCTTTAATCACAAGTGAAAATCGTGATTTTCACTGATGATTGCACAATGTTCAGCACCATTTGTGACTCCTCAGATACTGAAGCAGTCTACATCCAAATACAGCAAGACCTGGAAAAACGTGGCAGATTAAATAGAATGTGGGAAAATGTGAGGTTATGCTACTTGGCAAGAAGAATAGAGGAACTGAATATTATTTAAGTGGAGAAAGACTGCAGAAGGCTGCAGCACAGGGGGATTTGGGAGACCTTGTGCATGAATCCCAAAAAGCTAACATACAAGTTCAGCAGGTAATAGAGGAGGAAAATGGAATATTGATCTTTATTTAAAAGGGAATGGAGTATAAAAATAGGGAAGTCTTGCTAAAACTATACAAGGCACCAGTTAGACCAAACCTAGAATACTATGAACAATTTTCATCACCATATCTAAGGAAAGATATTCAGGTATTGGAAGCAGTCCAGAGAAGATTCATTAGGTTGATCCCCGGTATTGAGCGATTTATTTTATGAGGAGAGGTTGAGTAGGTTGGGCCTGAACTCATTGGAGTTTGAAGAATGAGAGGCGACCTTATTGAAACATATAAGATTCTTTGGGAGCTTGACAGGGAAGATGCTGAGAGGTTGTTTCCCTTTGTGAGGGAGCCTAGGACCAAAGGGCATAATCTAAGAGTAAGGTGACACCCATTTAAAAATAGGTGAGGCAGAATTTCTTCTTTCAGAGGGTAGTGAATCTGCAGAATTCTTTACCACAGAGGGCTATAGAGGCTGGGCCGTTAAGTATATTCCAGGCTCAGATAGACAGATTTTTAATCAGCAAGGGAATCAAGGGGACAAGGCAGGGAAGTGGAGCTGAGGATTATCAGATCAGCCATGATCTCATTGAATGGTGGAGCAGACTCTATGGGCCAAATGGCCTTCTTCTGCTCCTACATCTTATGGTCTTATGGACAACACCCTGGCTTGGTCTGGCAAGTAGCAACTAACATTCACATCACAAAAGTGCCAGGCTATGGCTATCTCCAACAAGAGAGAAGCTAACTAAATCCCCTTGACATGCAATGGTATTACTACCATTTAATCTCCCATTATCAACATCCTGGGGGTTACCATTTACCAGAAACTGAACTGGACCAACCACATACATACTCTGGCTACAAGAGCCGGTCAGAGGTGAGGAATCCTGCAGCTAATATCTCACCTCCTGACTCCCCAAAGCCTGTCCACAATCTACAAAGCAGAAGACAGGAGTGCAAAGGAACACTCTCTACTTGCCAGGATCAGTGCAGCTCCAAAAACACTCAAGAGCTCGACACCATCCAGGACAAAGCAATGCACTGGATTGGCACTACATCCACAAACATTCATTCTATCCACCACCGACACACAGTCCCAGCAGCGTGTGTACCATCTACAAAATGCACTGCAGAAACTCACCCAGGTTCCTTAGGCAGCACCTTCCAAACCAACGACCACTACCATCTAGAAGGACAAGGGCAGCAGATAGACGGGAACACCACCACCTGGAAGTTCACCATCCTGACTTGGAAATATCGCCATTCCTTCACTGTGGCTCGGTCAAACCCAGCATCTCATGAATTAATTTTTAAAAATCAATTGTAAACACAAAGCTTCCAGCCGGGATTGAACCGGGGACTTTATCATGTAAAGTGAACGTGATAATCAGTGCACTAGGGAAATGAGTGTGAATCCCCCCCGGACAGAGGGGAACTGACCATCCATCTCTAGCTCTAATTCCCAAACAGAAAATGCTGCCAAGAATCAGCAAGTCAGGCTGAGTCTGTGGCCGCTCTCACCATCTGAAACCGTCACAAAGCTCGGCTGATTGACGGCAGCTCCGGACCAATAGGAAGAGGGGGCGGGACTGGAGGACCGGGCGGGTGCGGCTGGTCCTCCGACCAATCGGAGTGAATGAGGGGCGGGGTTCTAGAGCGACACCCCGCGTAGGCGCGGTGTCATTGAATCGGAAGGCCGCGGAGTGCAGGAGCTGAAGGAGGAAGGAGGCAGAAAAGGGTGAGTGACAGCCGAGTACAGGAGAGAAATGGAGCCAGTGTGGACTGGAAGGTTTCATAAACACCCGGTGCAGGGCTCCGGACCCGAATTAGAAACTCCCGGTCCAGCGTTTGCACAAAACCGGCAACTGAGACTCTTCAGGTCTCAGACCCGGGGAGACGGCCGCCATCTTTCTCGTGGCAATGTGCAGCAGGGCGCATGCGCGGCCATCCTGGTCTCGGTCGCAGGAGGAGAGAATTTTGTGCATTCCTATCCTGGACTGACAGGGATGGATTTTGGAAACTCCTTTTACAGGGGTTAGAAGGGGAGGATTTACACACAGCAAACTCAAACCAAGAGAAATGTTTCCTCTTCTGATGTAAATCTTGTAAATTTCTTTCACAGGCTATTAGAAGGGGAGAGTTGACAGACAGAAAATGCAAATCAAGAATCACATCAAGACCTGACAGTCACTCGATTCACCAGAACCTGAATATCATCGGCGTTTGAACGTGGAAGGAATAAGGTTTGTTTGTTTTATATATGGTATGAGATTTTGAACATCTGTGTGACTGGAAATAGAGAGGGAGAGACCGTGGAAGGATTTGAAATCAAGAATGTGAATTTTAAAATTGAGGTGCTACTTAACCAGGAGCCGGCGTAATTCATGAGCAGAGTGGTGAGATGAACTGAGACTGGGATGGAATTGGGTAATATACTGAGGTGGTGATAGTTGATCTCCATGTGGATGCAAGCTGATCTCGGGTAAAATATGACACCAAAGTTGTGAACACTGGGTCAGTATCAGCCAGCTGACAGGGAGAGGGATGGCTCCATGGCTATGGAGTGGAGTTTGTAGCAGGGACTGATGACACTGGCTTCAGTCTTCCCAATATTTAAATGGAGGAAATTTCTATTCATCCAATATTGGATTTCAGACCAGTCAGGATGGTGTTGGATTTGGAGGGGAACTTGAGATGATGGTTTTCAGATACATCTGCTACCCTGGTCCTTCCAGGTGGTGGAGGTTTTGTCAAAGCTTTGGGTGAGTTTTAGGTATTGAAAATCCCTCTCAGTCTCCCTCTGATGCTGCCACCGCTTTCCTCTCTCTCTTTCCATTGAGTCCAGAGTCTTGTGTAGGCCTAGACTGGGTGGCAGGTTCCCTTCCCTGAAGGACATTAGTGAACCAGTTGGGTTTTTATGACAATCCAGCAGTTTTCATGGTCACTTTTTCCTCGTGCCGGCCCCACAAATTCCCAGATTCATTCAGCTCAATTTCACAACCTGCCTTTGTGTTTATGTGGGTTCTCTCTCACTCCCTTTTTTCTGTTTTAAATCAATTTCACAGGGAATTAGAAGGGAAGGATTTGCAGTTGGGAAACTGAAACCAAACATCACATCAGGATCTGACACATCATTGGGTTTTGAACATGGAAGGAAAAAGCACCGTTCACAGTGGAGAGAAACCGTACACGTGTTCTGTGTGTGGACGCGGCTTCAGCCAATCATCTGGCCTATCAAGACACAAGCACAGTCACACTGGGGACAGTCTGTGGAAATGCCGGAACTGTGGGAAGGGATTCAGAACCCCATCAGAGCTGGAAACTCATCAGTGCACACGCACCAGGGAGAGACTGTCCATCTGCTCTGAGTGTGGGAAGCGATTCACTCAGTTATCCCACCTGCTGATACACCAGCGAGTTCACACTGGGGAGAGGCCGTTCACCTGCTCCGAGTGTGGGAAGGGATTCACTCAGTCATCAAACCTGCGCACACACCAGCGAGTCCATACAGGGGAAAAACCGTTCACCTGCTCTGAGTGTGGGAAGAAATTCACTCATTCATCCCACCTGCTGACACACCAGCAAGTTCACACTGACAAGAGACCTTTTCAATGTCCAGACTGCGGGAAGTGCTTTAAAAGTTCCAGGGAACTATTGTCCCATCAACGTGTTCACACTGACGAGAGACCATTCAGGTGCTCTCACTGTGGGACTGGGTTCAGACATTCATCTCACCTCACTGTACACCAGCGAATTCACACTGGGGAGAGGCCATTCACCTGCTCTGAGTGTGGGAAAGGATTCACTCAGTTATCCAACCTGCTCACACATCTACGCGGTCACACTGGGGAGAGACTGTTCACCTGCTCTGAGTGTGGGAAGGGATTCACTCGGTCATCTGACCTGCTGACACACCAGCAAGTTCACACTGGGGAGAGGCCGTTCACCTGCTGCAAGTGTGGAAAGGGATTTACTACCTCATCCCACCTGCTGAGGCACCAGCGAATTCACACTGGAGAGAGGTCATTCACCTGCTCTGAGTGTGGGAAGGGATTCAGTCAGTCATCTGACCTGCTGATGCACCAGCAAGTTCACAGTGGGCAGAGACCATTCATCTGTTCTGAGTGTGGGAAGGGATTTACTCGACCATCTGAGCTGCTGAGACACCAGCAAAATCATGAATAACTACAATGATTGGATTTTGCTGTTAATCACATCTGGGACTGAACCATGTTCACTGGGGTCTGTTTCTGTTGATGTTAATAAACTCCAGCCCAATTATAGGATTAGCATTCGGAATAAAAGTCAAATAAATTAGCTTTGTTTTAAATACACAGAGTGTAGAGTCTTTTTTCATATCTCAGGAACACAAGTTAGTTCCTTTTGAAGGGCTTTTCCTCTCCTCTGTCTCCTCCATCCTCACCTCCAACAACAAGTGTGAGGAGATCATGGAGCATCTTTGCCACTAAGATTGAGACAATCCGATCAGCTGCCTCTGCTGCTTCCCTCCCACTCACCCACTGGGACAAACTGTCTCTTAATTTCCCCCTTGCCTGAGCCCACATTTTCCTCTAGCTTTTCACGACTTTCCTTCACACCCTCTCTGTCTCATCTTGTCCATTAGACCCACCTCCACCCTCGAGACTATTCCCACTAAACTGCTGACCATGCAACTTGCCCATGTTCACTGGTGCAAAAACACAAGGAAAGCGGCCCAAACATGGTTCACAAAATAAATTAAGGAAAATATTAGATCCAAAGAGGAGTCATATAAAGTTGCTAGAAAATGTAGCAAGCCTGAGGATTGGGAGCAGTTTAGAATTCAGCAAAGGAAGACCAAGAGATTGACTAAGAGAGGAAATATAAGGTATGAGAGAAAACGTGCAAGGAACATAAACGAGCACTGTAAAAGCTTCTAGAAGTATGTAAGAGAAAAAAGATTAGTGAAGATAAATGTAGGTCCCTTACAGTCTAAAATGGGAGAATTCATAATAGAGAACAAGGAAAAGGCAGAGCAACTGAACAACTACTTTAGTTCTGTCTTCATGCAGGAAGACA